>OX451737.1:208407208-209026931 GCA_948472305.1 Vicia faba
AAGAAAATAAAAATGCAAAAATATCAAAATATAAGAAAATGGGCTAGGGGGTGTGAAACTGAAAGTGGGGGGTGCCAAAAGTAGGAAGTAGCCAGGCCCAGCCCAGCTACTTCATATTCTTCCTCTGTCCAACAGAACTTGGAAAAAAAACGCGCGCTAGCTACCCCAACTTGTATCTCTTGATTCTTTGATCTTTTGACAAAACTCAAAACATGAAACTTGTAGAGCATCAAATAACGAATCTAACCATATAAAAAACTTGGATTAACTCTCAAAGACTAGAGAGAATTTCTCTGGCCCTAATTTCTAACCTAGTTTTTTCAGAAAGTTCATGAGTGAAATTCTCTTAGCACGATTACGGTAAATGAAAACTAAGCATATGTATGGCTTCAGGGCTATGAGTACAACATATTTCATTCACAAACCTAAGCCTAACCATTCCTAAATAGAGAGATAGAAGTCCATGAAATACCTGTTTCAGTTGACTTCGAGCTGGACAATGCAGCAACCTTCAATGGTGTTTGAGCTTCTTTTGAGCTTGCCTGAGGTCCAAGGAAGCTTCTCCAATGCTTGGTTTGCTTTGGAACAACTTGAATCGTGCTGTAGAACTCAACCTGCAGAGCTTTGAAATGAAAATGGAAAAGTGTGTTAGAGGTGTTACAGCTTGCAATGGGGGCCTGGGATAGTTCAGGTGAGTTGATTGGAAGGTGTTTGAACTATCTTTGGACAAAACGCACGATGGAATTTTGTTGTGGCTTGCAAAATGCAGAACCTGCCCTGTTTTGCAGGAAAAATAGTGATTCTGAGTATGAGGGAGGTTTGAGTGATGAAAGGGTCGTGTTTTAGGCTTGTTGGGAGGTATGGAACTTGTCTACAATGTTTGTCTAAGCTCCTCTTAATAGATATGAAAGATTGCTTATGTTTTGCAAGTTTTCTCTACTTGAAGTTCAAAATGTGGAAGTGAAGTTACAGGCTTGTATAGGCTGTCAAATATGCTTGCATACATTGCTATTGGCCCCTCTGATTTGTGGATTTGTTTTGCTGCAAGAGATCTTGGACCAATGCTCAAGGATTGTTGGTTTGACATAAAGCATACTTAAGCAAAAATGGAAATTTGCCTTTTTCTACTTAAGGCCTAATCTTGTGTATAATGTCCAAATGAACAAAACAAAGGCTTAGACTGATGGATTGGCATTAAATTATGGAGTGTGAAGTGGTTTAGAGGCCTGGAAACTAGTGTAAGGCATGCTGATTTGAAAATGCAAGTTTGTATGAACATGTATTGGTCATGGACAAAAGTGAGTTTTTGCCAACTTCAAGCATTCGATTCTCTCTAAAAACAAGGGTGTTTGAGGAGTTCTTGGATAATTTGGAAAGCTTGGAACATGTACTATAATCCATCTTTGAAATGCAATTTGAAACTCCAAGTGGAACTATGTGAAAATTGGCCAAGAAGATGGGTCAAAATCCTGCCTAGATTAGGGCAAAATTTCTCTAAGTTAAAAGTTTTAGGTACCCTTGTTCCAAAAATCATAACTTGAGATAGAAGCCTCTTTTGAGGAAACTTTTTGAATAAAAGTTGTAGACTTTGTGATGGAATACAACTTTAATGTTGCAAGTTTTGTTTGAATCCATTTGTATCTTGGTGAAAAAATGGGGACAAAGTTAGGAAAAAATAAGAAAATTTCATAACTTAGAAAATTTCTAAGTTATGAAATTTTTCCATTTTAAACCCTAATTTGCATTTTTGGGTTTCTTGATGAACAAGTTTCATAATTTGACATGTCTTTATGAAAAATAAATCTTGGCACTTGATTTTGACCAAAAAGTCAAAGTTTGACTTTTAAGTATACAGTCAAATTTTGATCAGTTGATTGAAAAATTCATCTGTCAATCCTATGCAATTGAGATCTTCTGAACTTGTTGAATGGGTCAAAACAATGTCATTGAGTCCTTGTGTCTATGGTTGATCTTGATTTGCCATTGGTTAGGTCAAACAGTCAAAAATTGCCTTTGTACAATCAAAACCCTAAAAATGACCATTTTGCCCTTTTGGTGATCTGATCAAGTTTCTTGTGGAATTGTGATCCAAACTTTATCAAATGACATATGTGAATTCATTATGTTGATGTGGGTCAAAAATCATGAAGTTTGACTGTCAATTGGCCACAGTTGAGTTTTTTTCGCAATACAGTTGATTTCTAGGTCAACTGTCCAATTGACTGGGCAAAAATTTGAATCAAGGCTTGAAACTTGGTATGGATAAAATTGTGAGTCCAACATGAAGTATGAAAGTCACTTTGGGCATTGTGGGTCAAAATATCCCTGTGCAAACTCAAACCCTAATTTAGGTCAACAGTGCAAGGAAGTGTCTTGAGCAGAGCAAACCCTAACTTGATCTTCAGTTCCAAGAGTCTTGTGATGAGAAAATGTTGATGAAATGGGAGGGAAAATTTTGGGGTACAACAGTTTCCCCTGTTCAATCTTCTTGAACCTGAGGAGTTAGATTGGCAAGTTTGCCTTTCGCGACTCGAAGGTAAAAGAGGATTGGACACTAGAGTGCTTGTAAATTTGCACTTGTCAAAACATGGCCGAGGAAATGGGCTTAAAGATGCCATTTGGAGGTAATAGAATCTTATCGGAGATGGGCTTAAAGATGCCATCCAAGAAGGTTTGTTGATTTGCAGTGCTGTAGGTCGGAAGAATGAGCATCAAAATGGTATCCATGTCTGGGATGCCATTGAACTGTATCTGGAGACAGAGTCTGTATGAGCAAAAGAATGGCAGCCGTGTATGGCGTGTATCTGAGCTGTAACTGTATTTGAACTTTGAATGAATATCAGAATGACTGCCGTGTCTGGAGTGTATCTATATTGTATCTGGGTAACAGGAAAACATCTGTGTATGGAGCAACTACGTGCCGGGGTTAAACTCTGAATGAGTGACAGAATGGCAACCGGTGTCTGGAGCGTATCTAGACTGTATTTGAAGTTGTGACCTGTATGAGTAGTAGAATGACCGCCGTGTCTGGGGTGTATCCGTACTGTAACTGGGGGTCTTGAATAAGCGACAGAATAATTTCCGTGGCGACTGCATTGGGGAGAATCAAACTGCTAATGTAAGAGCCAGAATGGCATCCGTATCTGGAGCGTATCTGAACCTGTAGTTGATAGTTGAATCTGAATGAGAGATAGAATGGTTGCCGTGTCTGGAGCGTATCTAGTCTGTATTTGATCATTGAAGTCTGAATGAATAGTAGAATGGCCGTCGCGTCTGGGGTGTATCCATACTGTATTTTGACTTGAAGTTCTGAATGAGTAATAGAATGACTGTCGTGTCCGGGGTGTATCCATACTGTATCTGAATAATTGTTAACAATAGCCTTTTAGTCTTATCCTGAAAAGGGTAAAATGTTAGCTACAACACGAAGTTATATTGCATGATATGTATGATGCAATGAATTGTAATCCATGTTTATGATATATGGATGTAATGATTATGCATGTAAGCTGAGCAGTTGTCTTGCCGAGGGAAATGAATCCTTGATAGTTAGAGATATTGAAACCTTAGACTACTGCCGGGGAAAGTAAATTTTTGACCAAAGCTGGGGATTCCACAAAAATATTTGATTGTTAAAGATGAGAAATCCTTGTTGACTGCTTGGGGATTAAAGATCTTTGCTTGGGGAATTAAAACCTGGGAGACTTCTGCTGGAGAAATGAGACTGAGAATCTTCAATCTGTTGGGAAGTGACCCTGTGGGGAGGAAAGTTTACTCAGCCGAGGAAATCAGGAGCCTGGGTCGTGCGCCATTCTACTGGGGAATCATCCTAGCTGTAGGGGAAATTGAGGGAATTTAATCGGTTGGAAATTTGACTTCACTGGGGGAAGGAGGTTTAGATTATTCTGGCTCCGCTGGGAATTGGGAGTTCGAACTCTGATGGGAACTTTAAAGCTTAACTCCGCTGGGGACATGTACTCCGAGGTTTTTGTAGATCTAAATGATGTCTTGTAAGGGACTTCTTCTGGAATGGCACAAAGATACCTTCCTACCCCCTCAACCTATCAGTAATTATCCTTTTTCAATTTCGCTTTTCTTGCAAGTAATGATTGTATTCAAATGCATATGCCTATTTAACAAAACATTAGACGTTTTTCAAGTAAAACATAAGTGTATATATATATATATATATATATATATATATATATATATATATATATAATATATATATATATATATATATATATAAGAAAAAGGAAAGGCAAACAAATTTCTGCACTTTGAAGTATATTTGTATTAATTTTTGGTAAGCATCTTTGTACAAAGGAGACAGACATCCTAGTAAGAGAATGTTGTCGTAAAAATTGAGAAAAATTTATACAAAAAGAAAGATGGTTATGTGCAATGATTCCATGGGGTTCCTATTCTGCTATAGCCTTCACAACTCTGAGTATCTGTCCATTCGTTGCTTCGTCCGTAGATGATTGGATTGGTCAGAAGCTTGGAGCTTGTTGGTGAAGAGATTGTTCTTAAAGTGATCCGACGAGACATAGTCATACGCTTTAATTCCCTAACTTTTTCCTGGACCGCCCTTTCGGGTTTTCTGTCCACCAGGAACCCTTTTTTGCCCAAGTCGCCCTTTCGTGTTTTCAACTTGCCGGGTGTACAGATTTTTTTTGTTTTATCCCTAATTTTTGCCTGAACCGCCCTTTCGGGTTTTTTGTCCACCGTGATGCCCATTTTTTCCCAAGTCGCCCTTTCGGGTTTTCAACTTGTCGGGTCGTTTTATGCGTAGTATCTTTTGACTATGTCTGCATTCGCAGGGTGCGACAAGTCATCATCGTCCATAGTGGTCAGAATCATTGCCCCACTAGAAAAGATGCTCTTGATTACAAATGGTCCTTCGTAAGTAGGAGTCCACTTGCACCTGGGATCACTTTGTGGTAAGATGATCCGCTTGATGACATGATCTCCGACTTGATATACCTGATGCCTGACCTTTTTGTTGAAAGCCTTGATCATCCGTTTTTGATACGTCTGACCATGACAAACAGCAGTATGTCGCTTCTCGTTGATCAAGTTAAGTTGATCAAGTCGGGTCTGAATCCAATCGTCTTCACTCAAACCGACATCCTTCATAATCCTTAAAGAAGGAATCTGAACTTCCATAGGCAAAACAGCCTCCATGCCATATACTAAAGAAAATGGGGTTGCCCCCGTTGAAGTACGTGTCGTGGTACGATATCCATGCAGAGCAAACAGTAACATCTCATGCCAGTCCTTGTAGGTGACTGTCATCTTTTGAATGATCTTCTTAATATTTTTGTTCGCGGCTTCAACAACACCATTCATCTTCGGTCGGTAGGGAGATGAATTGTGATGATAAATCTTGAACTGCTCGCATATAGCGGTGATCATAGTATTGTTCAAATTTGTACTGTTGTCTGTGATGATCCTGTCGGGGATACCATACCGGCATATGAGGTTTTGCTTGATGAAGCGGGAAACCACATTCTTTGTAACTGAGGCATAGGAAGTCGCCTCGACCTATTTGGTGAAGTAATCAATAGCCACCAGGATGAAGCGATGTCCATTGGATGCCGTGGGCTTGATCTCTCCAATCATGTCAATGCCCCACATTGCAAATGGCCAAGGAGCTGTTAGCACGTTGAGAGGAACAGGAGGAATATGTACCTTGTCAGCATAGACTTGGAATTTGTGGCAAGTACGGGAATCTTGATGACAATCTGCTTCCATGGTGGACCAGTAGTAGCCTGCCCTTAGAATCTTTTTAGCCATCGTAGGTCCGCTTAAGTGGGTGCCAAAGGCGCCACTATGTATTTCAGTCATGATCAACTCTGCTTCAACCTTGTCCACACAACGAAGTAGAACACAATCATGGTTGCGCTTATAAAGGATACCATTGCTTAGGAAGAACTTGGCAGCAAACCTCCTTAAGAACTTTTTGTCATTGACGGAAGCTCCTTCAGGGTATTCTCGAGTCTGGAGATACCTTTTGATTTCATGAAACCAGGGTTGTTCCACTACTTCTTCGGTATTAATCTCATGACAGTGTGCAGGTTCGTCCATTCGCTCGATGGTAATTTGGGGAGCCTCGTTATCCCAATTGAGTTTAAACATGGAAGACATTGTAGCCAGAGCATCAGCTAACTGATTTTCTTCTCGCGGGAAATGCTCGAAGGTGATCTGCTCGAAGTGAGGCAACATCGTCAAGACATGTTCTTTGTATGGGATAAGATTAGGATGTTTAGTGTCCCACTCTCCTTTGACTTGACTGATAACCAAAGTCGAGTCCCCAAATACGACCAAAGATTTGATTCCTAAGTCTATAGCAGCCTTGAGACCAAAGATGCAAGCTTCATATTCAGCCATGTTGTTGGTACAGCCGAAGTAGAGTCGGGAAGTGAAGGGTGTATGACAACCATCTAGAGAAATGAGTACTGCACCGATACCATTTCCAAGTGCATTTGAAGCACCATCAAAGTACAGGGTCCATCGGGATCCTTGTTCAGGTCCGTCATACGGTCTGTTACCTTCGATGTTGTCCAAAGTCATGATGTCCTCGTCATGGAAGTCGAATCTCATAGATTGATAATCTTAGACGGCTTGATGAGCTAGGTGGTCAACTAGTACATTCCCTTTTATAGCTTTTTGGGTAGTATACTGGATGTCATACTCAGTCAGGATAATCTGCCATCTAGCGATTCTTCCAGATAAAGACGGCTTCTCAAAGATATACTTAATCGGATCCATCTTGGAAATCAGCAAAGTGGTATGAGTCAATATATACTGCCTTAGCCGGCGAGCAGCCCATACCAAAGCAAAACAAGTTTTCTCGAGCAGTGAGTAACGAGTCTCACAGTCGGTAAACTTTTTGCTAAGGTAATAAATGGCATGCTCTTTTCGGCCAGACTCATCATGTTGGCCCAGTACGCACCCCATTGAGTTGTCCAAAACAGTCAGATACATGATCAACGGCCTTCCTTCGATGGGTGGCATCAGAATAGGAGGTTCTAGTAAGTACTCCTTGATCTTATCAAAAGCAACTTGACAATCATCGTTCCATTCAACTACCTGATCTTTCTTCAGCAGTTTGAAAATTGGCTCACAGGTAGATGTCAGGTGAGAGGTGAACCTCGCAATATAGTTTAAGCGTCCCAAGAATCCTCTAACCTCCTTTTCAGTACGGGGGGCAGGCATTTCTTGTATAGCCTTTACTTTAGCTGGATCAACTTCAATGCCATTGTTGCTAACAATAAATCCCAGAAGTTTACCAGACCTAACTCTAAAAGTGCACTTGCTTGGATTCAGTCTGAGCTTATACTCCTTCAACCTGGAAAACAGCTTTTGCAAATGGTTAAGGTGTTCTTCTTTTGTCTGTGATCGAGCTATCATGTCGTCTACGTAAACTTCGATCTCATGATGGATCATATCATGAAACAAAGCTACCATGGCGCGTTGATAGGTTGCCCCTGCGTTCTTCAGTCCGAACGACATCACTTTGTAGCAGAAGGTACCCCATTGCGTGACAAAGGTAGTTTTCTCCATGTCCTCGGGGGCCATTTTAATCTGGTTGTAGCCCGAGAATCCGTCCATGAAGGAAAAAACCTTGTGTTGAGCTGTGTTGTCAACCAAGATGTCGATATGCGGTAGTGGAAAATCGTCTTTAGGGTTGGCCCTGTTCAAATCCCGATAGTCCACACACATTCTGACCTTTCCGTCCTTTTTGGGTACGGGCACAACGTTAGCAACCCATTGTGGAAAGATTGTAACAGCCAGAAAGCCAGTGTTGAATTGCTTCATTACTTCAGCCTTGATCTTCTCAGACATGTCAGGCCTCATTCTGTGGACCTTTTGCTTGACCGGTGGACAGTCCTCTTTTGTAGGGAGACGGTGAACCACGATATCGGTGTCTAGCCCTGGCATGTCTTCATAAGACCAAGCGAAGATTTCAACGTATTCATTCAACAACTGCACTAAGCGCTCCTTGACATCTGGTTCCAAATTGGCACCCACTTTTACTTCTTTTATGTCCTCCTCTGTCCCTAAGTTGATGGTTTCTAGCAACTCCTCGTGAGGCAGAATAGCCCGTTCTTCTTATTGTAAAAGTCTGGCTAACTCTCCCGGCACTTCACAATCTTCGTCAACTTCGTACTCAGCGTGATTGACCAAATCCTCAGAGTTATCGAAGGCTGAAACAGAACAATTGCCCATGGAATCCGGAATGGATGGGTACCTGCATTTGTGAGTGTGGGTGTGTGTAAGGGATAGCCATCCTTAAACAAACAAAAATGCAAAAAGGAAAGAAAAATGAAAGCAGCAGTTTATAGATGAAAAACGTCCAATGATTCATTAAAACATGGTGTTGTACCCCAAAATTTGCCCTCCCATTTCATCAATAATTTCTCACCACAAGACCCTTGGAGCTCAAGATCAAGTTAGGGTTTGCTCTGCTCAAGACTCCTCCTTGCACTGTTGACCCAAATTAGGGTTTGAGTTTGCACAAGGATGTTTTGACCTAAAATGCCCAAAATTACTTTCATGCTTCATGTTGGACTCACAAGTTTATCCATACCAAGTTTCAAGCCTTGATTCCAATCTTTGCCCAGTCAATTGGACAGTTGACCTAAAAATCAGTTGTATTAGGGAAAAAGTCAATTATGGTCAATTGACAGTCAAACCTCATGATTTTTGACCCACATCAACATTATGAACTCATATGGACCATTTGATCAAGTTTGGATCACAATTCCACAAGAAATTTGATCAGATCACCAAAAGGGAAAAATGGTCATTTTTAGGGTTTTGACTGCACAAAGGCAATTCTTGACTGTTTGACCTGGCCAATGGCAAACCAAGCTCACATATGTACTCAAGGACTCAATGACATGGTCTTGACATATTCAACAAGTTCAAAAGATCCCAAATGCACAAGATTGACAGATGAATTTTTCAGTCAACTGATCAATATTTGACTGTATACTAAAAAGTCAAACTTTGACTTTTTGGTCAAAATCAAGTGCCAAGATTTATTTTTCATCAAGACATGCCAAAGTATGAAACTTATTCATCAAGAAACAAAAAATTACAAATTAGGGTTTGAAATGAAGAAATTTCATAACTTAGAAATTTTCTAAGTTATGAAATTTCCTAATTTTTTCCTAACTTTGTCTCATCTTTTCATCAAGATATATTTGGATTCAAACAAAACTAAAAACATGAAAGTTATAGTCCATTGCAAAATCTACAACTTTGATTCACAAAGTTTCCTCAAAAGAAGCTTGTAGCTCAAGTTATGATTTTTGGAATAGGGGTGCAAAACATTCTTAACTTAGAAATTTTTTTGACCTATTTTAGGCAGGATTTTGGCCCAACTTCATGGCCACTTTTCACATGCTTCCACTTGGAATTTCAATTTGCATTACAAATATTGATTGTAGTACACATTCCAAGCTTTCCAAATTGTCAAAGAACTCATCAAACACCCTTGTGGTTAGGGAGATTCGAATTTGTCAAGATGGGCAAAAGTCCCTTTGTTCATGGCCAAATTCATGTACATAACATTGGCATTTTGAACTCAGCTTGCACAAGTTAGGTTACAGGCCTCTAATCCCATTAACACTCAATAATTCAATGCTAAACCATTGTGCCAAGATGTTATTTTGTTCATTTGGTCTTTACATGAAAGATTAACCTTTAAATGGATAAAGCATTTTTGCCATTTTGGAAAAGAAGCACTTTATGTCAAGTTCACAATCTAAGAAGTACAAGGCAGATCTTTGGGCACAAGATTCATGAACAAATTCCACTGATCAAGAGTGATTTATGCAGCATAGATTGAGAGTAGTACAGGCCTGCATTGTCAATACACATTTTCTTACTTATCAAAGAAGTAACTTGGCAAAAGGGGTCCAACATTCACTTCCTGCAAGCAAGAACTCAAACCAACTTTGTGAACACACTTCATACTCCCTAACTAACCTGAAACACGACCAAACCATCCCTAAGACTCCCTCATTCACAGAAACACTATTTTTCAGCAAGAAACAGGGCATTCTGCATTTTAACTTGGCCAGCTCAATCCATTCGTGCGCCTTGGCCAAAACCACTTCATACATATTCCCTACCATCCATACAAACTATCCCAAGCCTTGGAAACAGACTGTAACAGCCATAGCCAGGTGTGCCATTTTCACTTTTCTCTCTTGCAGGTTGACTTCCATGGATTGATTCAGAAGGATTCAAAGCACACCAATCATAGAGGAAGTATCCCTGGACCTCAGGCAAGCTGTACAAATCCTCAAATTCCATTGAAAGTGCCTCTATTGTTGTGCACGATTCAAGTTGAACAGGTAAGAGTTTGAACTTCTATCTCTCTATCCAAGCATATCTAGGCTTAGGTTTGTGAAAAAGTTATGTCCTACTCATGGCCCTAAAGCTACACATGTCCTCACTTTTCATTTATATTGTGTATGTTAAGAGAATTTTGGACCTGAACATTGGAAAAAAGCTAGGTCAGGAATTGGGGGAGGATAAATTCTCTCTCATTTCTGAGAGTTAGATTAAGTTCTTGATATGTATGAATTCGTGATTTGATGCTTTACATTTTTGATGTTATAAGTTTGTGCTAAAAATCAAAGAATCAGGATGTTTAAACAAGGCAAAGAAACGCGCGTTTTTGAGACAGAGATGGCTGGAGGTTGAAGAAGCTTGCCTTTGGGCTGGGCCTGATTCATTTTTTCTGTTTGCACACTCATTTTCCACTTACACCCCCTTGGCCCATTGTGTGTTATTTTTATCATTTTTTATTTTTTCTTTTTGATTCTGACTTATTATTTTTTGTCAAAATATAAAAAAACATTAAAAATATTTTTCAACCATTTTTGCATTTTATTTTGAATTTATTTGCTTTATTTATACTTATGTGTGCAAAATAACATATATACTTTTATTTAAAATACTAAAAAATAATACAAATTCATTTTATTTTCTGATTTTATTTCATTTTATCTTTTGAAAACATTTTCTTAAAATACACTTTTTTTTTATAAATAATAAATATTTTATCTTTTGTATATATTTAATATATTTAATACATAATATAAATACTTATATAATTATTAGAATATTTAGGATAAAAATACAAAAATAATACATTTTTATTTTTATTAATATTTAACATCAAAAATTACTTTTTTACAATATACTTCCCTTTTATTTATTTTTTGTATATAATTAATAAATATTGTATATGATATAAATAATAAATACTATTTATTTACAAAATTAGGGTTTTGCCCTAAACCATGAAAATATCCAAAAATTAACCTTTTTATTATTTTTATTTCACTTGTAAATAAATCACATACACTTACACAAATACATTTACACATACACATTTACTTATTCCTATACATTGATACATATTACATTTGCGATTGATTCGATTTGGTTGTAAATATAGGGATACCACTCTCCTATTAAAGTCTCATCCCCATTTGAACATTTGTACCCCCATCCCCATGATTATTTTGTAATAATTTAGGACTTTAAATTCCGCATTTTAAAGCTTTCTAAATATGCCATGATAGACTTAGGGTTTGTATGCAAAAATCAAATGACAAATAGCTTGACCTAATTCAAAGACAATAAAGCATGAAATTGGACAACACCAATCACACTTGCACCCCTAGGGTTACTCCACTTGTTGCCTTCAATAATGGGCCATGTTGCATGTTAGGTGTCTTTGGCAAAACAAAACAATTCAAATGATCATAGTCCCTCGATGACGCTTTCGAAAGTTGCCTAAAAATGATCAAGTCCCTTAAAGGAAAAATTGCCAAAGACACTTGGCACCATTGCAATCATGGTCTAAACGATGACCCGCGCCTGTCCCGTTAACATCCTAACACAAGATTGTCCACCAAATACAATGGTGGAACAAAATTGTTAAAAGGGTTAAAACATAGAAAAAAAACCTTTGAGTAAATTTAGGGGTAGACAACTCTTAGTTACTTGACCAATCTTGCAAAACAATCCTTGCCATTTTTCAAAACACACATCACAACACACTTTCAAAACAACTTTCAAAAACATTGAAAACTTTTCAAAAGATAAATACACCTTTGTATACATTCAAACATGAATCATTACAAAGGTTTCCACAACAATGGCCTCTTTTTAAAACATTTTCAAACCCACACACAAAGCACCATTTCAAACAATTGAAAATGCAAGGCAAGTGATCTAAGCAAGTAACTAAGAGCCCATGGATAACCATGGATAGAAAGGGTGCTAATACCTTCCCTTTCTATAATCTATCCCCCGAACCCAAGAAAACATCTCAAAGGTTTTTGTTGTGCTTTTTAACCTTTCCTTAGGATAAAATAAAAAGTCGGTGGCGACTCTTGCTCAACTGAAACATTTGTGAAAACAAAACGCAAAACCCAAGTCAGTTCTCCCACCGTATCACAGAACTGGCGACTCAGCTGGGGATAACTTAAAAGTGGAGTAACCTTAGGGCTTAGATCACCTTGTTTTCAATTGCTTGCTTTGTTTGATTTTATATTTGTGGGCTTTGCATCGGAGTTTCATTGATCCTAACTCGGATCTGGGGAATTCCCTTTAGGTAGCATAAGCTGTGAGGAACCTGTCTGGCGTAGACCGACATGGGTGAAGCAGTGGCTACGTTGGTGTGACACCTTGGTCTGTACCGATATCCCTTGTGTTGCAACGAGGAGAATATGGGTCTTCTAAGGAGTCATTAAGCACCAACCGACCTTAGAACCCTAAATTGACCCAACTTGGCCATAGAACGGTAACAGTATGCTACACTCATTGAGGCTAAACTCTCGCGATGGTTCTGGCCGCAAGAAAAGATTGTGATGCTGGAGTTATGACCGATTGAGGGTAGTCAATGATATTGAGATCCTCTAGAACCCGGTTACTTTTGATATGACAGGTCTTAACCAACAAAACTGAAAGAGGGTAACACCTAAACTTCATGTTGGCCTAAACTCTAAGGGCTGTCTTGTGTGACTTGTGTGCCTTATCGTGCTTGCCTTTGTGAATACTTGTGGTGTGCTTTATCATAATATCATACCATCATACCATTGCATGCATCCTGCATAAGGACTGACCCATTTCAAAGACAAGAGGGTTTCATCTTTGCTCTGTTTTGTAGGACATCATGATGCCCATGCGTAGGAATACTATCCGACTCAACTTTGTTCAACCACCTACTTTGCTCAAGGAATTGGTTGATAGGATTCCAAACACTACTTCCTTCATCAAGAGGCATGGTTCTTTTCTCGGTTTAGTCACTTCAACGTGGGACCAACAACTGATGAGTGTCCTGGTCCAGTTTTATGATCCCTTATACCATTGCTTCACATTTCAAGACTTCCAGCTGGTCCCTACCCTGGAAGAATTCTCTGAGTTACTTGGTATCCCTGTTTTGGAGCAGACTCCATTCACTGGTTGGGAGAAGACTCTTAGGCCTGAAGAGATTGTTGCAGCCCTTCCCTTGACCAAAGAAGAGGTAATGGCTAACTGGGAGACTAGAAGTGGAGTTAAGGGCTTTTTGGCTAAGTTTCTGGTTGGCAAAGCTAATAGTTTCTGGAATGACTTAGACTTCAAGGCATACAAAGACATTCTGGCTCTCTTAATCTATGGTCTAGTATTGTTTCCAAATCCTGATAACTTTGTCAATATCAATGCCATAAGGATCTTCATGTCTCGGAACCTTGTACCCACTCTCTTGGGTGATATCCTGCAACAACTCTATGCTCGTACTGCCCGAAGACGGGGAACTCTGTGGTGTTGTGCTCCTTTGTTAGTGAGGTGGTTTATTTCGCACATCCCTAAGTTCGTGCTGAAAAACAAAGAAGGAATGGGCTGGGCTCATAGGTTAATGTCCCTCACTGATAATGACATCATTTGGACTCTCAGAGGTTTGGATGAGGTAGCCATTATTGATCGTTGCGGAGAATATCCTAATGTTCCATTGATCGGTACCCAGGGAGGAATCTCTTATAATCCATGTTTAGCTCTCCGTCAGTTTGGAAGAGCCAGAAGAGCAGGGCCTCATGAGATGTTGGTACCTCACATCAGTTTCGAGTTTCAGGTAGACAGTGACAAGCTGCGCCGTAGATTCATCAAGGCTTGGGACAGAATTCACAAAGCTGACCCACATGAGTTGGGATCGAAGACTTCTCTACCAATGGAACCCTACTGCAGATGGGTCCGCATCCGTGCTCAGAAGTTAGGTATGCCATACGAAGCTGTCAGGCCTATCATTCTTGAATTTCTTGATGAAAACGGGGTTCCTCCAACTATCCTCCCTCCTCAGATACCCACTGATGTTGATACACTAAAGAGATCTTGGGCGCAGCTACAAGAAGAACGGGATTCTTATCGGGAAAAGTTCAACGAACAGGAACAAAAGATCCAGAAGCTGACTAAGCAATTAGAGGAAGAGCGGATCCTGAATGACTATATCCGTACCGAGAAGAGGAGGCCATGGGAGCATTGATGGATTTTGGATGTCTCTTTTACAGCTTTTATTTCCTTTTCAGTATTTTCATTTTTGTAATGCCTAAGGGCAAATTGTTGAACAATTTAAAGTTTGAATCTAATGAAGTGTGTTTCCTTTTTGTCTACAAAGTTGAATCCCGATTGTCTTTGAAAACATAAATCATGCGCATCTCATTGCATCATATGCATAACAGGTACCCTTATTCTACAGGTTGCTTAATCTTCTTCGCTGTTTATTTCAGCACTCAATCATCATGTCTTCCGAGCCTATTACCGAACAAGCTATCAAGGCCCTCCAGGCCCAGAACGCCCAGTTTCAAGAGCTGGTCATGAGCTTAGCCCAGGGTCAACAGGAGTTGAAGACTCTGCTCTTGAAGAAGAAGAAGAAGAAGAAGAGGATTGCGTTGTTTAACACTGGACGGAGGTTTGGGAATACATTGCAGAATGAGGCTGATCAAGCTACTTCCTCTGTAGGGAAGGATAGTCCCCAAGGGGGAAGGGTTCCTAGTCTTGCGGTCTCCGACAACGAGACAGATTACAATGATGAACAGTACCCTCCTGCTGAAGACAGTTACAAGCAACTAGAGGACCGTTTAAGTGCCATGGAGATTCAAAATGTGTCGGGACTGGATTTTGGAGATCTAGGTTTATCTTCTGGGGTGGTGATCCCACACAAGTTCAAGGCACCTTCCTTTGCAAAGTACGACGGGGCTTCCTGTCCTAAACTGCATCTCAGATCATATGTAAGGAAGATCCAACCTTACACTGCAGACAAGAACCTGTGGATCCATTTCTTTCAGGATAGCCTTTCAGGGGCTCAACTCGAATGGTTCTATCAGCTGGATGGAGCCAGTATTCGAAATTGGGAGGACTTGGCTACTGCATTTTATAAGCAGTATCAGTATAATTCCGACCTCGCTCCCACGCGTACCCAACTCCAGGGTATGTCACTGGGGACGGGCGAAGGATTCAAGGAGTATGTGCAAAAGTGGAGAGACCTGGCTGGCAGGGTGCAGCCACCGCTGACGGACCGTGAGCTTGTCGACATGTTCTTAGGGACCCTGTCTGGTCCATTCTTCAACCATCTGATTGGGAATTCTTCTGCTGGGTTTACATACCTCATTCTGACTGGTGAGAGGATAGAAGCTGGTATCAAGTCGGGGAAGATACAGAAAGGTGCCTCCTCGAGTACTGAAAAGAAGCCCTTCAAGAAGGAAGTCAGTGCTGTTTATGGTCCCAGAAGATAAAATAAGCCGGAACGCCGCCAAGCTATCAACGCGTTGGTAATTTCAAAGCCTGTTGCTGCTCCTCAGCAGTATAACCAACCAAGGGGTGAGAGACCCAAAAGGCAGTACACTCGGCTCAGTATGACCCTGTTTCAGATTTTGCCGCAACTACTGTCAACCAATCTGGTAACTGTCAAGGAAGCTCCGAAGGTAGTGAACACAGCTTCTCCAAAGTACAACCCCAACGCCCGTTGTGCTTATCACTCTGATATCCCGGGACATACTACGGATGATTGCTGGGCTCTGAGGAATAAGGTTCAGGACCTTATTGATGCTAAAGAAATATAGTTCGCGGCGCCCGAAAGGCCCAATGTTGTGACTGCTCCCATGCCTCAGCATGGAGTGAATGTTGTGGAAGAAGACCCGTATGTAGCCTCTATGGATGAGATTGTTACTCCATTGTTGACTGTCAAAAGGAATCTGTTGCTAGCTGATTTATTTCCGGGATGTAGTAAAGGTTGCCGTCTATGTGCTGTTTCACCTGTTGGTTGTCCTTTGCTGAAATCAGGTATCCAAAGACTGATGGATAACAAAGAAATCTTGTTCGAGAAGGTTGCTATTCCTGCTGTCCCTGCTGAAGAAGTGTCCATTGTTACTATTTTCAACAAACCTCCTAAGGCTCCTTCAAAGAAGCCTGTCAAAATCATGTCCACTCAGAAGATTGCTCCTATCATCATTACTGTTCTGGGGCCCCTCCCTTATACGTCCGACAAAGCTGTCCCTTGGCACTATGAGGCCGACGTTTATGTGCTTGGAGTTAAACAAGAGTTTGATACAAGTACCGGTGTCAGCAACATCACCGGGCCTGCCAAGGTTACTCGCAGTGGTAGGTTGTTCTCACCAGATATTATGCCACCACTATTCAGAGACCTCTTATCATCACACCTGCAAGTGTGCCTGCTCCCCTTCCTGATCAAGTTCCTGTTTCTACCCCTGCTGCCGAGTCATCTGACGCTCGAGGCAAAGGGATTGCTACTAATTTGCCTTTCCGGACGGAGGCACCAAAGACAACCAATGTTGAAGCTTCCCAGCAAGAGATGGAAGAGATCCTCAAGATTATCAAGAAGAGTGATTTCAACATAGTTGAGCAGCTGGGGAACACCCCATCAAAGATTTATATGTTATCACTGTTGTTGTGTTCAGAGGCCCACGCCAAGGCTCTGATTTCCTTCCTGAAGACGGCCCATGTGCCACAAGAAACGTCTATTGATTAATTTACCGATTGTATGGCCAACTTGACTGCCGATAATGGGTTGGGCTTCTCTGACGCCGATCTGACTGCCAAAGGAAAGAACCATAACGACGCCCTGCATGTCTCCATTGAATGCAGGGGCACTACTCTTGCCCATGTGTTGGTAGACACCGGTTCTTCATTGAACGTATTGCCCAAGAAGGCTCTAGACAGGCTGGATTGTGAGGGTTTAGAGCTCAAGCCAAGTAACATTGTTGTCCGGGCCTTTGACGGGTCGAAAAGGATGGTGCATGGTGAAGTTGACATTCCAATCAAGGTTGGTTCTCAGGTATTTGATTCTACTTTCTATGTGATGGGCATCCGACCATCCTATTCTTGTTTGCTGGGTCGTCCATGGATCCACAAGGCTGGAGCGGTGACCTCCACACTACATCAGAAGCTGAAGTACCCGGTCAGGGGGAAAATTGTGACAGTTCAAGGGGAGGAAGAATACATGGTCAGCCACCTCAACTCGTTCCGGTACATAGAGATGGATGGGGAATTCATTGAGACTCCATTACAGCACTTTGAAGAGGTGCCTCAGACACTGGCGTCAGCAGAGACTGTGATTGTAGAAGATTTTCCTTTGAAGATGGCTTCCTTGAAGGATGCCCGGGCTGTGGTTGAGAAGGGTGAGTGCATAAACTGGGGCCGACTCCCTGATTTCACTCCAAAGACTGACAAGTTTGGTCTGGGTTTCACTGCAGAAGCTCAGAGGGTTGTTTGTAAGGCAAGGATTGGAAGACCTCCTGTGTTTATCACCAACCCGGGAGTAAATGCTATTGAAGACGACGTGGAGGAATCTGAATTCGACAGCTGGATCTACCCAACGACCAACGGTGGACCAAGCAACTGGACTGTGAAAGACTTCACACCTATTACTTTTGTCACTCAGTAATGAACTCCTTTGTTTTGAATTTGTAACAGACAATATTTTGAAACTTTTATGGCTCGGTGTCTTACCCGAGGCACCGTGGCTTCATTTGTGAGGGATTTTGTGTGTCATTTTCATATATCATTAATAAAAACATTGGACGGTTGTTGCATTTCAAAATCTTGTTCTCCTTTTCTTTCTTTATTATATATTGCAAAACAGCTATATTTACACACATTCACCTATACAGGTTCCAATCCACTCTGGATCTCACTGGTAACGACTCTGCTACTGCCAGTTATGACCGAAAATCCGATCAACTTAGCCGAAGACGAAGGTGAAGATGATTGTGAAGTGCCTGATGAGCTTGCAAGACTGTTACTCCAGGAAGAGAGGGCCATTCAGCCACATGAAGAGCCAGTGGAAACGGTAAATCTGGGTACTGAGACAGACAGAAAGGAAGTCAAGATTGGTGCCAATCTAGAGCTCAGTGTGAAACAACCGTTGATTCAGATGCTGCATGACATGTGGTAATCTTTGCCTGGTCTTATGAAGACATGCCTAGGTTGGATACCGACATTGTGGTTCATCACCTGCCTACCAAGGAAGAATGCCCTCCGGTAAAATAGAAGGTTCGCCGTATGCATCCAGAAATGTCCGAGAAAATCAAAGTTGAGGTTATGAAACAATTTAATGTCGGGTTTCTAGCAGTGACTTCTTACCCTCAGTGGGTTTCCAACGTGGTTCCAGTGCCGAAGAAGGATGGTAAGGTCCGAATGTGTGTTGATTACAGAGATTTGAACAGGGCGAGCCCTAAGGATGATTTCCCTCTGCCTCATATCGACGTTTTGGTTGACAACACTGCTCAGCATAAAGTATTCTCCTTCATGGACGGCTTCTCCGGTTATAATCAGATCAAGATGGCTCCTGAAGACATGGAGAAGACCACTTTTGTTACTCAGTGGGGCACCTTTTGCTACAAGGTCATGCCTTTTGGGTTGAAAAATGCTGGGGCAACCTACCAACGTGCCATGGTTGCTTTATTTCATGACATGATCCATCACGAGATAGAAGTATATGTCGACGATATGATTGCAAGGTCCCAAACTGAGGAGGAACACCTTGACCATCTACAGAAGCTGTTTGACCGTCTGAAGTTGTACAAGCTGAGGTTGAACCCAAACAAGTGCACCTTTGGGGTGAGATCTGGAAAATTGCTAGGCTTCGTCGTAAGCGACAAATGCATTCAAGTGGATCCGGCCAAAGTGAAAGCCATACAAGAGATGCCAACTCCCAAGACAGAGAAAGAAGTCAGAGGCTTTCTAGGACGGTTGAACTATATTGCCCGATTCATCTCACATCTAACTGCTACCTGTGAACCAATCTTCAAGCTACTGAAGAAAGATCAAGTAGTACATTGGAACGATGAATGTCAGGCCACTTTCGACAGAATCAAAGAGTATCTCCAAGAACCACCCATTCTTATGCCGCCGGTTGAAGGGAGACCTCTAATCTTATACTTGACAGTACTGGACAACTCAATGGGGTGTGTGCTGGGGCAGTATGACGAGTCTGGACGAAAAGAACACGCCATTTATTACCTTAGCAAAAAGTTTACCGACTGTGAGACCCGATACTCACTGCTCGAGAAAACTTGTTGCGCTTTGGTATGGGTTGCTCGCCGGCTGAGACAGTATATGTTGACTCACACTACTCTGTTGATTTCAAAAATGGATCCAATAAAGTACATATTCGAAAAGCCTGCCTTGTCTGGAAGAATAGCAAGATGGCAGATGATCTTGACGGAATATGACATCCAGTACACGACTCAAAAAGCAATCAAGGGAAGTGTATTGGCAGACCATTTGGCACACCAGGCAGTGGACGATTACCAGTCGATGAACTTTGAATTTCCAGACGAGGATATCATGGTAGTGACTGATCGTGAAGTACCTGGACCGGATGAAGGACCTGGGGAAGGATCCCGATGGTCTATGCACTTTGACAGAGCCTTGAACGCTTTGGGTAATGGTATCGGCGCTGTGATCATATCCCCTAAAGGCACTCATACTCCACTCACCGCCCGGCTATGTTTCAACTGCACCAACAACATGGCAGAGTATGAGGCATGTATCATGGGTCTTCAAGCTGCAATCGACCTAAGGATCAAGTTTCTGAGTGTCTTTGGAGATTCCGCTCTCGTGATCAATCAGATCAAAGGCGAGTGGGATACGAAACACCCAAATCTTATTCCTTACAAGGAGTATGTATTGACATTGATCCCCCATTTCGAAGAGATAACTTTTGAACACTTCCCAAGAGAGGAGAATCAGTTAGCGGACGCGTTGGCTACAATGTCTTCTATGTTCAAAGTCAAATGGGACAATGAGGCTCCCCGGATCATTATCTAGAAGTTGGATGAACCTGCACATTGCTGTGATCTCGAGACCGAAGAGGTAACAGAAAAACCCTGGTATCATGAAGTGAAGAGGTACCTTGAAGCTCAAGAATACCCCGAAGGCGCATCTATTAATGACAAGAAGTTCCTGAGAAGGTTTGCGGCAAAGTTCTTCCTCATCAATGGAATTCTCTACAAGCGCAACCATGATTCAACCTTACTGCGTTGTGTGGATAAGAGTGAAGCAGAAAGGATCATGGCAGAGCTACATGAAGGTACCTTCGGAACACATTCCAGTGGACATACCATGGCAAAGAAAATCCTTCGGGCAGGATATTTCTGGTCCACATTAGAAGCCGACTGTTATCAGTATTCTCGAACTTGTCATAAATGCCAGATCTATGCTGATAAGGTGCACATTCCTCTGGTTCCTCTGAACGTCTTGACGGCACCTTGGCCTTTTGCAATGTGGGCCGTTGATATAATTGGCGAAATCAGACCTACGGCATCCAACGGGCATCGCTTCATCTTGGTAGCGATTGATTACTTCACAAAGTGGGTCGAAGCAGCTTCCTTCGCTACCGTAACCAAGAATGTCGTGGCACGGTTCATTCGGCACAACCTGATCTGTCGATACGGTGTACCTGAGAGGATCATTACGGATAATGGTACCAATCTTAACAACAAGATGGTCACTGAGCTCTGCGAGCAATTCAAGATACAGCACCACAACTCTTCTCCCTACCGGCCGAAGATGAATGGGGTTGTAGAAGCGGCGAATAAGAACATCAAGAAGATTGTGCAGAAGATGACAATGACCTATAAAGATTGGCACGAAATGTTACCGTTTTCTCTTCATGGGTACCGTACCTCAGCACGGATGTCAACAAGGGAAACTCCCTTTTCCTTGGTCTATGGCATGGAGGCAGTCTTGCCTATTGAAGTCCAGATACCCTCTCTCCGGATAATGAAGGATGCAGGTTTGAGCGAAGATGACTGGATCCAGACTCGGCTTGATCAATTAAACCTAATCGACGAAAAGAGACTCACTTCTATTTGTCATGGTCAGACGTACCAAAAACGGATGATCAGGGCATTTAACAAGAAGGTCAGACGACAAGAGTATCAAGTCGGAGACCTGGTATTCAAGCGCATCATTCTTCCTCAAAGTGATCCCAGGGGCAAATGGACCCCTACGTACGAAGGGCCATTTGTGGTTAAACATATCTTCTCAGGAGGAGTTATGTTTCTAACCACCATGGATGGTGACGACCTTCCTCACCCTGCCAATGCAGACATAGTAAAAAGATACTACGCATGAATTAAAGACCCGCTAGGTTGACACACCTAGGCAAAAATAAGGGCTTCCCGGCGAACCAAAAGGGTTCGGGCAAAAATAAGGGATGAAATAAAAAAAAATCTGTACACCCGGCAAGTCGAAAACCTGAAAAGGCGGCTTGGGCAAAAATGGGTATCCCGGTGGACTGAAAACCCGAAAGGGCGGTCCAGGCAAAAGTTAGGGATAAAGCGTAATACTATGTCTCATTGGATCACCTTGCATCCAGAATTCGGCATCAACTATCGGGCTCAGACGGCGCCAATCAATCAGCTTCATCTTCAACTAAGCAGCAGAGTGATGAGACGCTTGAAGATATAAAGGCGATAGCAGAGTTGGAACCCAGTGGGATTATTTGTTCACATAGCTGTTTTGTTTCCTTTTCACAAAATTGTATAAACTCTATTTTGCTCGGCGGAGTTCTCTTACTAGGACGTCAGCCTCCTGTACATAAAACGCTTATTTACAGGCAAATTTAAGAATCAATACAAGTTCAATTTTTCAGACAAATTACCCATCGTTTTTCCTTTTTCTGTTTTGTTTTGCAAAGAACGTCCAGTGTTCATTTTTGATATATGCATTTGACATTAATTGTTAATCATGAATATTTGCATGCGAAACAAAGGACTAATTACATATGACATCAGAAACAGGGGCAATAAAGAATTGTTTAAGCGATCTAGTTGCTTTGTCCACCAAGGTACCAAGGTAGGTTCGGCTGAAGAACGTAACCAGGATACCTTCACTCCCCGTTGAGTAAGACAAGATTCTGCAATACTCTCTCCAAACAGAATTGATTTCCAATCAGCCCCGATAAGGCACAGTATCTCCAGTAAGTCAGCGATACTCTCCCCAAGCAGAGTTAGTCTACTGTCAGCCTTAAGGAAGTTGGGTATCCCCAGAAGATCTCAATATTCCCCAGCGGAGTATAGACATTCCTCAGCAAGCATCCCCGGCAGTCTTAATATAAGATTATTCCCCGGCGGAATACCAGACACCCCAACGGAATCCCTTCTCTAGTACAGTCTGAAAAGCTTCCCCAGGAAAGTTGAATCATCTTCCCCAGTAGATTCTGAAGCTTATCCCCAGTAGATTCTGGAAGCTTATCCCCTGCAGAGTACGAACGCATCTCCCCGGCTTCATTCAAAGGTTATTTCCCCCCAGAGTTTATAACTGGGTTATCCTCAGCTAATTACCACGGAAAGATCGTCCTCGGCGAAGTTCTTCCTATCCCCAGCAGAGTTCATCAAATTCCCCAACATAACTTATCAGTGGAATCCCCGGCGGAGCTCCCATCAAAAACCTCAGCGAAGTATCTCTTCCCACAGAGTAATTCCCCACAGAGTAATATCTCCAACAAGTTTATCCCCCGACGGAGTCATCTTCTCCTACCGGTTTATTCTTGCAACCATCATCCCCAACGGAAGCGAAGAACTCTACTCTTCAACATCAGCCCAGGATTCCACAAACTCCCGGCAGTCGTCAAGGATTTATTTTCCTAGACAAAAATACATTCATCACATTATCATACACCATGACGCATGCATATACGCATCATATCACACAATCTCATTTATTCTTGAAAACATCATGACATCATGCATTTCATACATCATGACATTGCATACAACTGATGTTTTGCCTTTTCAGGAAAAGGTCAATCCAAAGATGATTACTATCACCTATCGCAATTCCAGATTCGATACCTGTATCCATCCAGGGCATATCTGTGAGCGATTAATTGTAGACTCGATACCTGTATCCAGCCAGGGCATGTCTGCATGAAGAATTCCAGATTCGATACCTGCATCCAGCCAGGGCATATCTGTAGACGACAAATTCCAGATTCGATACCTGCATCCAGCCAGGCCATATCTGTAGACGACAAATTCCAGATTCGATACCTGTATCCAGCCAGGGCATATCTGTAGACGACAAATTCCAGATTCGATACCTGCATCCAGCCAGGGCATATCTGTAGACGACAACTTCAAGATTCGATACCTGCATCCAGCCAGGGCATATCTGTAGACGACAAATTCCAGATTCGATACCTGTATCCAGCCAGGGCATATCTGTAGACGACAAATTCCAGATTCGATACCTGCATCCAGCCAGAGCATATCTGTAGACGACCAATTCCAGATTCGATACCTGTATCCAGCCAGGGCATATCTGTAGACGACAAATTCCAGATTCGATACCTGCATCCAGCCAGGGCATATCTGTAGACGACAAATTCCAGATTCGATACCTGCATCCAGCCAGGGCATATCTGTAGACGACCAATTCCAGATTCGATTCCTTTATCCAGCCAGGGCATATCTGTGAGTATTTGATTGTAGATTCGATACCTGTATCTAGCCAGGGCATATCTGCATGAAGAGACTGAAGATCAACACCTGTAGCAAGCCAGGAAACCATCTTTCTTTCTCAGGTACACAAGTTCTCGCTAAGGAATCTCTTACGCGATCGACACCTCGGATGGCATCTTTAAGCCCATCTCCACAACTATCCCTTACACTTCCAAATGGCATCTATAAGCCCATTCCCGACATCACATTGCTGATACTCCACTATGCGAGTGCAAATTTCTAGGCACTTTAGTGTTCAATCATCTTCCACCTTCGGATCACGAAAGGCACGCAAGCCAATCTACATCCTCAGGTCTAAAAAGATTGAACAGGGGCAACTATTTTACCCCAAAATTTTCCCTCCCATTTCATCAATGTTTTCTCACCACAAGACCCTTGGTGCTCAAGATCAAGTTAGGGTTTGCTCTGCTCAAGAATCCTCCTTGCACTGTTGACCCAAATTAGGGTTTGAGTTTGCACAAGGATGTTTTGACCTAAAATGCCCAAAATTACTTTCATGCTTCATGTTGGACTCACAAGTTTATCCATACCAAGTTTCAAGCCTTGATTCCAATCTTTGCCCAGTCAATTGGACAGTTGACCTAGAAATCAGTTGTATTAGGGAAAAAGTCAACTATGGTCAATTGACAGCCAAACCTCATGATTTTTGACCCACATCAACATTATGAACTCATATGGACCATTTGATCAAGTTTGGATCACAATTCCACAAGAAATTTGATCAGATCACCAAAAGGGCAAAATGGTCATTTTTAGGGTTTTGACTGCACAAAGGCAATTCTTGACTGTTTGACATGGCCAATGGCAAACCAAGCTCACATATGGACTCAAGGACTCAATGACATGGTCTTGACATATTCAACAAGTTCAAAAGATCCCAAATGCACAAGATTGACAGATGAATTTTCCAGTCAACTGATCAAAATTTGATTGTATACTAAAAAGTCAAACTTTGACTTTTTGGTCAAAATCAAGTGCCAAGATTTATTTTTCATCAAGACATGCCAAAGTATGAAACTTATTCATCAAGAAACAAAAAATTACAAATTAGGGTTTGAAATGAAGAAATTTCATAACTTAGAAATTTTCTAAGTTATGAAATTTCCTAATTTTTTCCTAACTTTGTCCCATCTTTTCATTAAGATATATTTTGATTCAAACAAAACTCAAAACATGAAAGTTATAGTCCATTGCAAAATATACAACTTTGATTCACAAAGTTTCCTCAAAAGAAGCTTGTAGCTCAAGTTATGATTTTTGGAATAGGGGTGCAAAACATTCTTAACTTAGAAATTTTTTTGACCTATTTTAGGCAGGATTTTGGCCCAACTTCATGGCCACTTTTCACATGCTTCCACTGGGAATTTCAATTTGCATTACAAAGATGGATTGTAGTACACATTCCAAGCTTTCCAAATTGTCCAAGAACTCATCAAACACCCTTGTGGTTAGGGAGATTCGAGTTTGTCAAGATGGGCAAAAGTCACTTTGTTCATGGCCAAATTCATGTACATAACATTGGCATTTTGAACTCAGCTTGCACAAGTTAGGTTACAGGCCTCTAATCCCATTAACACTCAATAATTCAATGCTAAACCATTGTGCCAAGATGTTATTTTGTTCATTTGGTCTTTACATGAAAGATTAACCTTTAAATGGATAAAGCATTTTTGCCATTTTGGAAAAGAAGCACTTTATGTCAAGTTCACAATCTAAGAAGTACAAGGAAGATCTTTGGGCACAAGATTCATGAACAAATTCCACTGATCAAGAGTGATTTATGCAGCATAAATTGAGGGTAGTATAGGCCTGCATTATCAATACATATTTTCTTACTTATCAAAGAAGTAACTTGGCAAAAGGGGTCCAACATTCACTTCCTGCAAGCAAGAACTCAAACCAACTTTGTGAACACACTTCATACTCCCTAACTAACCTGAAACACGACCAAACCATCCCTAAGACTCCCTCATTCACAGAAACACTATTTTTCTGCAAGAAACAGGGCATTCTGCACTTTAACTTGGCCAGCTCAATCCATTCGTACGCCTTGGCCAAAACCACTTCATACACATTCCCTACCATCCATACAAACTATCCCAAGCCTTGGAAACAGACTGTAACAGCCATAGCCAAGTGTGCCATTTTCACTTTTCTCTCTTGCAGGTTGACTTCCATGGATTGATTCAGAAGGATTCAAAGCACACCAAGCATAGAGGAAGTATCCCTGGACCTCAGGCAAGCTGTACAAATCCTCAAATTCCATTGAAAGTGCCTCCATTGTTGTACACGACTCAAGTTGAACAGGTAAGAGTTTGAACCTCTATCTCTCTATCCAAGCATATCTAGGCTTAGGTTTGTGAAAAAGTCATATCCTACTCATGGCCCTGAAGCTACCCATGTCCTCACTTTTCATTTATATTGTGTATGTTAAGAGAATTTTGGACCTGAACATTGGAAAAAAGCTAGGTCAGGAATTGGGGGAGGATAAATTCTCTCTCATTTCTGAGAGTTAGATTAAGTTCTTGATATGTATGAATTCGTGATTTGATGCTTTACATTTTTGATGTTATAAGTTTGTGCTAAAAATCAAAGAATCAGGATGTTTGAACAAGGCAAAGAAACGCGCGTTTTTGAGACAGAGATGGCTGGAGGTTGAAGAAGCATGCCTTTGGGCTGGGCCTGATTCATTTTTTCTGTTTGCACACTCATTTTCCACTTACACCCCCTTGGCCCATTGTGTGTTATTTTTATCATTTTTTCTTTTTTCTTTTTGATTCTGACTTATTATTTTTTGTCAAAATATAAAAAAACATTAAAAATATTTTTCAACCATTTTTGCATTTTATTTTGAATTTATTTGCTTTATTTATACTTATGTGTGCAAAATAACATATATACTTTTATTTAAAATACTAAAAAATAATACAAATGCATTTTATTTTCTGATTTTATTTCATTTTATCTTTTGAAAACATTTTCTTAAAATACACTTTTTTTTGATAAATAATAAATATTTTATCTTTTATATATATTTAATATATTTAATACATAATATAAATACTTATATAATTATTAGAATATTTAGGATAAAAATACAAAAATAATACATTTTTATTTTTATTAATATTTAACATCAAAAATTACTTTTTTACAATATACTTCCCTTTTATTTATTTTTTGTATATAATTAATAAATATTGTATATGATATAAATAATAAATACTATTTATTTACAAAATTAGGGTTTTGCCCTAAACCATGAAAATATCCAAAAATTAACCTTTTTATTATTTTTATTTCACTTGTAAATAAATCACATACACTTACACAAATACATTTACACATACACATTTACTTATTCTTATAAATTGATACATATTACATTTGCGATTGATTCGATTTGGTTGTAAATATTGGGATACCACTCTCCTATTAAAGTCTCATCCCCATTTGAACATTTGTACCCCCATCCCCATGATTATTTTGTAATAATTTAGGACTTTAAATTCCGCATTTTAAAGCTTTCTAAATATGCCATGATAGACTTAGGGTTTGTATGCAAAAATCAAATGACAAATAGCTTGACCTAATTAAAAGACAACAAAGCATGAAAATGGACAACACCAATCACACTTGCACCCCTAGGGTTACTCCACTTGTTGCCTTCAATAATGGGCCATGTTGCATGTTAGGTGTCTTTGGCAAAACAAAACAATTCAAATGATCATAGTCCCTCGATGACGCTTTCGAAAGTTGCCTAAAAATGATCAAGTCCCTTAAAGGAAAAATTGTCAAAGACACTTGGCACCATTGCAATCATGGTCTAAACGATGACCCGCGCCTGTCCTGTTAACATCCTACCACAAGATTGTCCACCAAATACAATGGTGGAACAAAATTGTTAAAAGGGTTAAAACATAGAAAAAAAACCTTTGAGTAAATTTAGGGGTAGACAACTCTTAGTTACTTGACCAATCTTGCAAAACAATCCTTGCCATTTTTCAAAACACACATCACAACACACTTTCAAAACAACTTTCAAAAACATTGAAAACTTTTCAAAAGACAAATACACCTTTGTATACATTCAAACATGAATCATTACAAAGGTTTCCACAACAATGGCCTCTTTTCAAAACATTTTCAAACCCACACACAAAGCACCATTTCAAACAATTGAAAATGCTAGGCAAGTGATCTAAGCAAGTAACTAAGAGCCCATGGATAACCATGGATAGAAAGGGTGCTAATACCTTCCCTTTCTATAATCTACCCCCCGAATGAAGTGGTGAAAAACACAAGAAGGGGGGGTATAATTGTAAAACTGAAATCTAATGCAATGAACAAGATATTTTTATCCTGGTTCGTTTGATCTCAAACTACTCCAGTCCACCCGTCAAGGTGATTTCGCCTCTCTCCAACGAGGTCTTAATCCACTATATTCAACTGAATATTACAGACTGCTTTAACAACTGCTAAAGCCTTCTTGATCCAAACCACAACCCGGTTTGTCAAGGTAACACTTTATTACAGAGAGATAAAACTAAGTGTGTGAATGTTTTCTACAAAACTGTATCACAACTGTGATGTATACACAAATTGAAGCTTAGAAACTAGATTGCTAAACAATGATAGAATATCAGAATGTGGTTTTAGCAAAACTGAGAGAAAGAAGATTATGATTAGCCTTTGTGCGTGTAGAGATTTTGAGAGCATTAGCCATTTCAATCTTCAAAGTCTTGTTTATATAGCACTGAGATGATGAACGTTGGATGCAATATTCTTGATTCAATGTTAATAACAAACTTTCCTTATTGAGCAGATCTTGTCTGGAATGAGGCCGTTGGAATTAATTTGCTTTCAATGCACAGTACCGTTGCTTACTTAATGCAAGTTCTGGCTTGGCTCATTCTGACTCTGCTTCGCTGCTGATGAACTGTTGTGTTTCTTTATCAGAGTGTTGAGCGCAGTCTTGTTCATCAGGCTTCAGCATGTACGTGAGTGGATCATCTGATTTTGTCATTCTGAT
This sequence comes from Vicia faba, assembly GCA_948472305.1. NCBI lineage: Eukaryota > Viridiplantae > Streptophyta > Magnoliopsida > Fabales > Fabaceae > Vicia > Vicia faba. The sequence goes on from OX451737.1 coordinate 208,436,297, forward strand.
ATGGCAACTTCTGATGCTGGTGTCTGAAACCAAATTCTGATGTTGAATAGATGTGATCTTGCTTATATCAATCAGAGTATCTGCAAGTCAGAACATAATAATTTTAGGCAACAGATAGTTCATACATGAAACTTATTCATACTATATCTTTTCATTTTGTTATCATCAAAACTTAAATATAGGGTAGTAGATTCAAACTTTGTTCTAACAATCTCCCCCTTTTTGATGATGACAAAAACTAGATATTTTTAAATGAAAATAACGTGAAAAGGTATCTGAGATATGCATCAGAGTAAGAAGTAAAAGGATAAGGAGTAAAGAGATATCAGAGTTGAGAGATACTCCCCCTGAGTTTATTACTTCCCTTTGATTACACGTGTTCTTCAGGATCATATCTTTTGCCTTTCTTTGAACATCAGAGTATCAGAGTCTTTGACTTATCAGAAGCTTTATGTCAGAGCAGAGCTTCAGAGCTTTTCTTGTCAGAGCTTTGCTTTGGATCAGAGTATCAGAGCGGATCAGAACTTCATAGTGATCAGAGCTTTTAGTCTTCAGAGTGTCCAGGAGCTTCCTTGTACCTGTAGACTTTAAGCAAAACAGAAAAACATTCTCAAGTAATAGAGTTAGAATGTTTGAGAATTTCTGTCTAGTTAGCCGTTATTGTTTAAAATATCATTCTTGTTCTCCCCCTTTTTGTCAGCAATCAAAAAGTGTAAGTGATGTGCTAAAACAATTAAGATCAGAAAAACTAGTTGTATTAAAAGAGTTCAGAATCAAAGCATGAAAATAGTACAAAACATGTTCAAACAGTACATCAGAAAATCAAGGAAAACATGAAAAAGGACATGAATGAAAAAAGACTAAGGTTGAGGAGGCAAGCGTGTGAACAGGTTCTCCAGCATGGCTTGGATCTTTTCAGCAGTCTCATTCTACTTGTGCACCATGCTGACAACAGTGTCAATCTTGCTATCCTGCACATCCATTCTTTCTTTCATCTTCTGATCGTTTTCATCCATCCGCTGCTGCAGACGCATGTCATTCAGCCTTAGTTCTTCCAGAGTCTGCCTGTCCAAGGCAGCTTGAGAAGCATCAGAAGCAGGAAGCTTCTGAGAGCTTTCAACAATATCTTCTGCTTGACTTTCTTCAGCTTGAATGGTCTTGTCTTCTTCTGATTGCACCTTTGCAGCTTGTTGTTTCTCAGACCAAGGTTCACTATCCAGAGGGAGCACGTCTTCTTTCAGAAGCTAACTTCCAACTTCATTCAGAAGCTTGCTGAAATTTTGTTGTGCCTGCTCATAGTTGATATCCTGCAACTTGAGGGCTTCAGCACGTACCCAAAGTCTGAATTGTGACCAGAGCTGATCAGAAGCAGTTGGGTCAATCATTCTAGGACAGACTTGCTTCAAAGAAGCAATCCATTGCAGCACACCTGTTTCAAAATTCATAATACCAGAGCCAACATCTGGTTGTTTTGGTTTTGGGATTGCAATTTTGTGTTTCAGATCAGCAAGACGGTCAAGACTAGTTAAGTCTATGAAAGTCCTGCTGGGGTTTTCGGAGGTTTTCTGGGCAGCTGTTTGTTTTGGATATGGAGTATCAGAATCAGATATTATGATTGGACTGGGTGGTGTTTTGGGAGTATTTGGTGGTGTAGATTCTGATGAGGATGGCAATTGTGCTAAGGTGATAGTTGTTCCACCTGGCAGCTGGATTGCCAAAGGTGATGGTTGAGGTGAATGAGGTTCAGATGGTTGAGGAGAAGGAGTTTCAGAGTGATGAAACTCTGGTTGAGGTGATGGTGGATTAATTTCTGGTTGAGGAGAGGGAGACGGGATTGCTGGTTGAGGAGAAGTTGTTGGAATTTCTGATTGTTCAGGGATAATGGGTTCTTCTGGAATTGGTGAGAGTGGTTGTTGTTGTTGTTGTTCTGGTTCTTCAGCAGATTGCTGTTGTTCTGGTTGTGGAGGAGGAACAATTTATGGTTCAGAGATTGGTTGATCAGAGGTGTGTTGATCAATGTCAGACAGCACTTGATCAATTGCTGATGTTGTTGAGATTGTTGGTTGTTTGGGATGTTTGGTTCTGGGTCTTCTGAGTTTTAATGCCTCAGAAGGGTCCTCTTCTGGTACAGTTTCATCTCTTTTCCTGGGTGTCTGCTGGGATGATCCTTCTGATGGTGCCTTCCTCTTCTTCGTCTTCTTCAGAGTCACTTCTTGCTGAGGTTGATGCAGAGCTTTGATAATCAGATTTGGATCTGAACCATCTGCCTTGCACGCATCCAGGTATCTGAGAACCACCTCTGGTTTGGATTCAATTTCAGAAAATATCGGAAAGTCACTCAGAGGCACTCTTCTGTTGGTGATATCAGCAATAGGAGTAGCTCTGGGTTCCTTCTGAATATTCTCTATCAGCTTCATCTTCTTCAAGGTCTTTGCATTCAGAGGTTTCCCAACTGTTGGTTCAATAGTGCTTAGCTCTTGAGCTTCTATCAGATGCTCAATCAGCCTATTCTCTATCAGAATATCTGATATCAGCCTTCCAAAGGGTATCCAATCCCTCTTGGTTCTTTCTTCTTCCCTGGTTTCCTTTACACTTGTTCTGAGGTGGTTGAACAGAAAATGAGCCAGATTGATCTTTACCTTCTGATCAATAAAGTAGATCAGAAACTGCTGATCCACATTTATGTAATCAGGAGAACTGGTTGGTTTCCTGTGGTTGAAGCACCCCAGAATTATTTTAGCCCAAACTCTGTAATGATCCTTCAGATCTTTAATCTTGCTGCTGGGCACCCCATGAGTGAAAATCCTTGCAGCTATCACACCCACATCAGCACATCTTTCAGCCATGTCCACACAACGGACGCCACCGCCACTGTAACCTATTAGCCTTGCAATGTGATCCTCAGTGATCACTATCTTCTTCCCCATAACAAAGGAGGTGACAAGATGTGTTGAAGCCTTGGCGTGAATCTAGAATTCCTTGACTAGCATTGGGAATGTTGGTCCAACCAACCTGTCAAAATACCTTTCCCACTTCTGTGCCCTAACTTCTTCAGTTAGGTCAAAATCGTTCTCCTTCAAGCTTCCAAAATCAATGATTAATTCAGAAAGCACTTCAAGATTCTCCACAGGAGTGAGGAGAGTTCTGAATGGCACTTGATATTGCTCAGATGATGCTTTCTTCTGAGGACCTGCAGAAGCACTGCTGGAGGTTGCCATGTTCACACTAAAAGGGTTTTGAGAATAAACTGAGGAAAATAGGTTTTGTAAGAGATGAACACAGAAATATGCAGAAAATGCTTGAGTATTAGTGAGAAAACGTAAAGAATGAGAATGAGAGATTAATGTGTTTAAATAGAGTTTCAAAAATATTTTGAAAAGATAAACGTTTTTTAAGAGAGAGAAAAATCATGATTGCATTTTAAAAGCATGATTACTTTTCATTAAATGCTTGCTGATTTTGGGGGATTTGAGAAAGATACTTAAAAACGGTTACCAGACATGTGTCTCAATACACCCAATCAGCGCTTTGCCTTCTCAGAAGCGTGCACGCGTTCTGCTTCAGAGATATGCTGATGATTGGATGACACTTGTTTGATGTAGTGATCAGCACGTCTGTCTTTGAGCTTAGACTCTCAGATCTTTAGACTTGCATCTGATACAATCTGCATGTTCTATCTTTTCTCAAAAATCTGGAAGTCTTCAAGCTGACTTTTCATCCAGAGCATTTGTGTGCTACATCCTGCTGCTGCTATGTACTCAGCTTCTGCTGTTGATAGAGCAATTGTTGATTGCCTTTTGCTGGACCAAGAGATCAGATTTTCTCCCAGAAATTGGCAGCTTCCAGAAGTACTTTTACGTTCCACTCTGTCTCCAGCAAAATCAGCATCACAGTAGCCTACTAAGCTGTAATCACTAGATTTTCTATAAAACAAACCCAAATTAGTAGTACCTTTCAGATACTTGAAAATTCGCTTAACAGCTGTTAAGTGAGATTCTCTAGGATCTGATTGGAATCTAGCACAGATACAAACACTAAATAATATGTCAGGTCTTGAAGCAGTCAGATAGAGGAGAGAACCAATCATACCTCTGTAGACTTTCTGTTCTACATTTTTGCTTACCTCTTCTCTTTCCAGAATGCACGTGGGATGCATTGGAATCTTTGATGGCTTACATTCTGAGAGGTCAAATTTCTTCAGAAGATCTCTGATGTATTTGCTCTGATGAATGTAAGTTCCTTCTGGAGTTTGATTGATCTGAATTCCTAGAAAGAATTTCAGTTCCCCCATGAGGCTCATCTCAAATTCTGCCTGCATACACTTAGCAAATTTTCTTCCAAGAGAAGGATTAGTAGAACCAAAAATAATATCATCAACATAAATTTGACAGACTAAGATGTCACTCTTAACTGATTTACAGAATAGAGTAGTGTCCACTTTCCCTCTGGTGAATTCATTTTCTAGCAGAAAGTTACTTAGCCTTTCATACCAAGCTCTGGGAGCTTGTTTCAGACCATACAGTGACTTCTTTAGTTTGAAAACATGTTCTGGATGTTTTGTATTTTCAAAACCTGGGGGTTGGTGTACATAAACTTCTTCTTCTATATAACCATTTAAGAATGCACTTTTGACATCCATCTGATACAGAGTGATGCCTCTATTAACAGCAAATGAAATTAAAAGTCTGATAGATTTTAACCTGGCGACTGGGGCAAAGGTTTCTGTATAGTCTATCCCCTCTTGCTGACTATAACCTTGTGCAACCAGTCGTGCCTTGTTTCTGATGACTTCACCTTGTTCATTTAGCTTGTTTCTGAACACCCATCTTGTTCCAATAACTTTGAATCCTTTTGGTCTGGGAACGAGATCCCATACGTCGTTTCTGGTGAATTGATTCAGCTCTTCTTGCATTGCCAGAATCCAGTCATTATCCAGAAGTGCTTCATCAATAGAAGAAGGTTCAATCAGAGACACAAGTCCCATAAGTGTTTCTTCAGAATTTCTGAAGCTTGCTCTTGTCCTGATTGGATCTTCCTTTCTTCCTAGGATAGTCTCTTCTGGGTGATCCAAGCTGCTTCTGGGTAATCTCTTCTGAGGTTGATCAGCAGCTGTTGTAGGATTGCTAGCAGTGCTCCTTTCAGACGTTGAAGAAATGTCTGTGTTGAGAGCTTCTGATGACTTGTCTTCAGAACCTGCAAATTCAATTTCTATACCTGCAAAAACTTCATTCTGCTTTGACTTTTCAGAGTCAAGCTTGTCATCAAAACGAACACTGATTGATTCTTCCACAATCTGTGTTTCTGTATTGTATACTCTGTACCCTCTTGAGCGTTCAGAGTATCCTAACATAATACACTTCTGTGCTTTAGAGTCAAACTTGTTCAAATAATTCTTTGTATTTAATATAAAGCAAGTACATCCAAATGGATGAAAATATGAAATGTTGGGCTTTCTGTTCTTCCACAATTCATATGGAGTCTTTTCCAGAATAGGTCTTATTGAGATTCTATTCTGAATGTAGCACGCTGTGTTTATTGCCTCTGCCCAGAAGGTCTTAGCAACGTTTGTCTCATTGATCATGGTTCTGGCCATTTCTTGCAATGTTCTGTTCTTTCGTTCTACAACTCCATTTTGTTGGGGAGTTCTAGGACAAGAGAAATCATGCAGAATGCCTCTGTCATTAAAGAATGACTCAAAATCTTTGTTTTTCAAATTCTCCACCATGATCACTTCTGACTTTAACGATTCTAAGATCCTTTTCATTCTGAACTTGGTTACAGAAGGTGACAAACACAGAGTGTGACTCGTCCTTGTGTCTTAAGAACTTTACCCATGTCCATCTGCTATAGTCATCTACGATTACTAACCCATACTTCTTACCACTGACTGAAGCAGTTTTAACTGGTCCAAATAAGTCAATGTGCAGAAGTTCTAATGGCTTAGAGGTAGAAACAACATTTTTGGATTTAAAAGAAGGTTTTGCAAATTTTCCTTTCTGACATGCTTCACACAGAGCCTGAATTGAACTTCAAATTAGGAAGTCCTCTGACCAGATTGAGTTTGTTAATCTGAGATATTCTTCTCATACTAACTTGCCCCAATCTTCTGTGCCAGATCCACTGCTCGTTGTTAATAGACAGAAGACATTTTACATTCTGACTCTTTAGTTCAGAAAGTTTGATTTTGTAAATGTTGTTTTTCCTCTTACCATTAAACAGGATAGTCCCATCTTTCTGACTAACAGCTTTACATGATTTTTGATTAAAGATTATATCATAATCGTTATCACTTAATTGACTTATGGATAACAGATTATGCATCAATCCATCTACTAGCAGAACATTATTAATAGAGGGAAGATTTCCATTACCTACAGTTCCAGAGCCAATTATCTTTCCCCTCTGATTGCCTCCAAAGCCAACGTGGCCTCCAGGCTTAAGTTCTAGGCTTTGGAACATATGCCTTCTTCCCGTCATGTGTCGTGAGCAGCCAGTCCAGGTACCATGACTGGTGTTTCTGACTTGCTGCTAAAGATATCTTCAACATGTATTATTTTATCCTTAGGTACCCAGATTTTCTTGGGTCCTGGTTTGTTAGTTTTACCAAAACTCTGGTTGAATTTTGGTTTCACAGAGTGCTTACTGCTAGTGTATTTGATATCATGTGTGTGACCATATACAAAATGTGAATTTAGAGGAGTGTGTTTAATGGTTAAGTCCATGACATTCTTTGGTGTAGGAACCTTACCTTGGTATCCTATTCCTTTCCTGCCGTTTCTGCTAACTCCATAGATCATTGAAGCCATTCTGCTTCTATCTATGCTTTTAGCTAGGAACTTCTGGAAACTGTGATCATACTCCTTGATGATCTCATCAGTGTTGCTGGGAGTTTCAGAAATTGGTTCCTTCTGAGAGCTTTGTAAAGTGTTTTCTAATTTTGAAATCTTATTTCTCAGCTCAGAATTTTCCAATTTGAGACTCTCAGTCTTATTAGAGTCAGATTCAAGATTCCTTTTCAGGTTTCTGAATTTAACTCTAATTTGCTGATACCGTTCCAGAATCTCATTAAGGCTTTCAGCAAGTTCAGCCTTTGTAAAGTTAACAGCAAAGTTAGGAAATACCTCTTCAGTGTCTGATTCTGAGTCTGATTCAGAAGCTTCACTATCTTCTGAGATGTTAGCCATGAGAGCTATGTTTGCCCTCTCATCATCTGATTCTGAGTCAGCTTTAGACGAGTCAGAGTCATCCCATGTAGCCATGAGACTCTTCTTCTTCTCTCTTCCAAACTTCTTTTTGGGTTTTTCCCTCTGAAGCTTTGGGCAGTCACTCTTATAGTGTCCTTGCTCATTGCACTCATAGCAGATGATGTCTTTGGTGTTTGGCTTTTTGCTACTGGAGGAGCCTTCAGATCTTCTGTATCCAGAGGAAGAATCTGTCCTTCTGTATCTGGAAGAAGACTCGTTCTGATCAGATCTTCTGGGATTCCTGAACTTCCTTTGTCTTTGCTTCCACAGTTGATTTACTCTTCTGGAGAGGAGGGAGAGTTCGTCTTCTTCTGATGAGGATCCATCAGATGTTTCTTCAACTGCCTGCAAAACTTTAGACTCAAATTTTTTGTTAGATTTTAATGCTAAAGGCTTACCTTGCTTCTGAGGCTCATCAGCTTCTAGCTCTATCTCATGACTTCTGAGGGAGCTGATAAGTTCCTCCAGAGTGATTTTGTTGAGATCTTTAGCTAGCTTCAGAGCTGTAACCATAGGTCTCCACTGCTTGGGTAAACTTCTGATGATTTTCTTGACATGGTCAGTAGTAGAGTATCCTTTGTCCAGAACTTTGAGACCAGCTACCAGAATCTGGAATCTAGAGAACATGGTTTCAATGGATTCAGATTCTTCCATTTTGAACGCCTCATACTTCTGAATGAGCGCCAGAGCTTTTGTTTCTTTGACCTGAACGTTGCCCTCATGCGTCATTCTGAGTGAGTCAAAAATATTCTTTGCTGTGTCTCTGTTGGAGATCTTTTCATACTCAGTATAGGAGATGGCGCTGAGGAGGATGGTTCTGGCTTTGTGGTGATTCTTGAAGTCACGCTTTTGTTGATCAGACATTGTTTTTCTATCAATCTTCTGACCGCTTGCATTCACAGGGTGCGTGTATCCATCTGTCACCATATCCCACAGATCAGCATCATGTGCCAGAAAGAAGCTTTCAATTTTGTCTTTCCAGTAATCAAAGTTTTCTCCATCAAAGACTGGAGGTTTGCCGCTGAATCTGTCTCTGTCTTCATTGTTGTCATTGCTGATGTGAGAATTGTTTCCTGCCATTGTGTTTTTCTGACGCTGGATCTTGTACTGACACGGTTAAGTGTTTTAGCTCAGAACCAGGTGCTCTGATGCCAATTGAAGTGGTGAAAAACACAAGAAGGGGGGGTTGAATTGTAAAACTGAAATCTAATGCAATGAACAAGATATTTTTATCCTGGTTCGTTTGATCTCAAACTACTCCAGTCCACCCGTCAAGGTGATTTCGCCTCTCTCCAACGAGGTCTTAATCCACTATATTCAACTGAATATTACAGACTGCTTTAACAACTGCTAAAGCCTTCTTGATCCAAACCACAACCCGGTTTGTCAAGGTAACACTTTATTACAGAGAGATAAAACTAAGTGTGTGAATGTTTTCTACAAAACTGTATCACAACTGTGATGTATACACAAATTGAAGCTTAGAAACTAGATTGCTAAACAATGATAGAATATCAGAATGTGGTTTTAGCAAAACTGAGAGAAAGAAGATTATGATTAGCCTTTGTGCGTGTAGAGATTTTGAGAGCATTAGCCATTTCAATCTTCAAAGTCTTGTTTATATAGCACTGAGATGATGAACGTTGGATGCAATATTTTTGATTCAATGCTAATAACAAACTTTCCTTATTGAGCAGATCTTGTCTGGAATGAGGCCGTTGGAATTAATTTGCTTTCAATGCACAGTACCGTTGCTTACTTAATGCAAGTTCTGGCTTGGCTCATTCTGACTCTGCTTCGCTGCTGATGAACTGTTGTGTTTCTTTATCAGAGTGTTGAGCGCAGTCTTGTTCATCAGGCTTCAGCATGTACGTGAGTGGATCATCTGATTCTGTCATTCTGATATGGCAACTTCTGATGCTGGTGTCTGAAACCAAATTCTGATGTTGAATAGATGTGATCTTGCTTATATCAATCAGAGTATCTGCAAGTCAGAACATAATAATTTTAGGCAACAGATAGTTCATACATGAAACTTATTCATACTATATCTTTTCATTTTGTTATCATCAAAACTTAAATATAGGGTAGTAGATTCAAACTTTGTTCTAACACCGAACCCAAGAAAACATCTCAAAGGTTTTTGCTGTGCTTTTTAACCTTTCCTTAGGATAAAATAAAAAGTCAGTGGCGACTCTTGCTCAACCGAAACATTTGCGAAAACAAAATGCAAAACCCAAGTCAGTTCTCCCACCGTATCACACATGGCATATGATAATGAAGAAAATCAAACCCTTACAAGTGGACCTGAATGCCCCGGGCAAGGCATGAGGTGAAAATAGTGTGCGAATTGTTCTAGTTATTACAGACCATAAAAATGGGAAATTGTTCAAAGATAAAATTACTGGTTGATAAAGGTGATGGGAACAAAATCCTTTGCTTCCCAGTTGCTCAAACCCCCTTTGACGGTCGGAAAGATCCAATCTTCAAAGTGGCTCTCTTCATCTTCATCCTCAACAACATTAATTCTGTGATGAGTGATCCTTATAGGTGGCCCTCCAGTCTTGGAACGACGCATAGCCTTCTATCCTGCAGCTGTAAACCCTAGTCCAAATTTGTCCGTCTTATGGGGAAAATCTGGCAATTGCCCCCATGCTCTACTCTTCCCTTCTTTGATCACCGCCTCTGCGTCCTTGAGAGATGCCTTCCTAGGCACAAGCTTGGGAATGATGTGTACCTCAACCATTGTCTTCGCAACTGCTACCTCGGGAGAAACTTCCTCAAAATGCTGTAAAGGCGTTTCGATGAACTCACCATCCAGCTCCACATAACGGAAGGAATTGAGATGACTGATCATGTACTCTTCCTCGCCGTGCACAGTTATAATTTTACCCTTAATAGGATATTTCAGCATCTGGTGCAAAGAGGAGGTAACTACCCCGGCATAATGGATCCACAGTCTTCCTAGCAAACACGAGTATGATGGACGGATGTCCATTACGTAGAAGGTGGAGTTGAACACTTCGGTGCCTATCTTGATAGGAATATCAACCTATCCATGAACCATTCTCTTGGAACCATCGAAAGCCCTAACAACGATGTTTCTAGGTTTGAGGGTCAAACCTTCACAATCCAAACGGTCTAAGGCCTTCTTTGGCAGCACATTCAGGGAAGAACCAGTATCAACCAAGACATGGGCGAGAGTGGTTCCCCGGAATTCAACTGAGACGTGTAGCGCGTCATTGTGCGTCCTTCCTTTGGGAGTTAATTCAGCATCGGAAAAGCCCAGGCCATTGTCAGTAGTAAGTCTGGCCACACAATCCTGAAACTGGTCAGCTGAGGTCTCTTGGGGAACATGTGACGCCTTCAAGAATTTGATCAAGGCCTTGGCATGGGCCTCAGAACAGAGCAGAAGAGCCAACATTGAAATTTTAGAAGGGGTTTGCCCTAATTGTTCCACAACGTCGTAGTCACTTTTTCTGATTATTTTCAGGATTTCATCCATTTCTTTCTGAGTGGTTTCGGGGATAACCACAGCATGAGCCTTCGTCCTGACAGGCCCTTCCAGTATCCCCTTACCCTTGTCGGTAATATCAGCAGATGGTCGAACTCCAGGAGTATCCCATTCTTCAACCAATGGGCCTTGCACAGACGGTCCAACAGGTGCAGAAGCTTTCAAGGGTCCGAAAACTGCTCGAGGGGGAGAAATCTCCGGAGAAAATATCCAGCCACTGCGGGTTATCTTGCTTGTACCCGCGATGTTCCCTATATCATGGTCTTCTTCAGAAATCTCTTGGACTGTTTCGATTTGTTTGATGCTGTGGTAGAAGATTTCTCCCCCATAGTTCCACGGTATCATTTTGCTTGATTGGTATGGGACAGGTCCCGGCATGGTGATCTTTAAAGGTACACATTCGGAGTTGGGTGTAATCTTGACAGGCCTTTTGCAAGCCTTGGGAGGATTGTCGGAAATGGTTATGATAGCAATATCGTTGGTTGAAGTATCACAAGTATCAGGAATAATCAGATTGAAAGTGTTAACAAGGGTTTTCTAGAAAAGTATCTCTTGAGTATCCATCAGGCGTTGGACACCTGAATTCAACATTGGACAATCACCTTGAATGTTCAAACAAAAATAACAGTCTTTACCACAACCAGGGAAGATCCCGGCCCTCAACAAATTTCCTTTAATTACAAATAATGGGGTCAACAGATTGGCAACATCAGTAACATAGAGATTTTCCAAAACAGCATGCACATTGTGGCCGTGCTTGGGCATCAGAGCGGATATAACATTGGGCTTCTCAGGAGCGTCAAATTCAACCTCTTTGGCGTCAATTAAATCCTGAATTTTGTTCTTAAGTTCCCAACAATTATTGGTATCGTGCCCAGCACTGTCAGAATGGTAAGCACATTTGGCGTTGGAGTGATAGTATGGAGAGGAGGTGTTAGGGTTTTTTGGCGCCTCTTTCAGATTGGTCAGATTCAGCTTCAACAAATGGGGAAGGACCTGAGCGGGCATCATGTTGATGCGGGTGAACTGCCGTTATGGCTGTTCTACCCGTTATTGATTAGGTCTCGACTGATTGTTGCGAGGTTGATCATTTGACGAATTTTGAATCATCACGACCCCTACAGTTGGCCAGCGCTCAGTTCTTCCCAATCCCTTCTGAGAATACACAACGGATGCTTCCTTCTTGGCTGGGAAAGGCTTCTTAACAGCTATGGATGCGGAAGCATCCTTTTGAATCTTTCCACTTTTAATAACGGCCTCCACCCTTTCACCGGTCAAAATTAGTTCAGTAAATCCCGCAGAAGAGCTCCCGATTAGATGGTTGAAGAAAGGGCCAGACAGGGTCCCCAGAAACATGTCAACTAATTCCCTATCTGATAGCGGTGGCTGCACCCTTCCAGCCAGATCACGCCACTTTTGGGCGTACTCCTTAAACCCTTCATTTGAAGTCATCCCCATACTTTGTAACTGAGTACGAGTGGGAGCTAAATCAGCATTGTACTGATACTGACGATAAAAAGCAGCTTCCAAGTCTTCCCAATTGTGAACCTCTGATCTCTCGAGCTAATAAAACCAATCTAATTGAGTGCCAGACAAGCTGTCTTGGAAAAAGTGTACCCAGAGATCTTTATCAGATGAATGAGGTTGGATCTTTCTAACATACGACCTCAAGTTCATCTTAGGGCAAGACAGACCGTCGTACTTGGCAAATGTTGGCACCTTGAACTTGTGAGGGATAACAATCCCAGCTACCAACCCTAGTTCTTCAAAGTCCAATCCGGGCACCCTCTGCAACTCCATGGCTGCCAGTCTATCTTCAAGATTTTTGTACTTATCATCCGCTGGTGGATACTATTGTTCGGAGTAGTCCTTGTCTTCTTCCTCTTCCTCCTCTTCCACTTCAGATTCAGAAGGTACAGCGGGCCCTTTCCCTTTACCGACCCCTTCGTCAGACATTGAGGGGAACTCAAGAACCTTCCTAGCATTGCTCTTAAACCTTCTTCCGGAAGTAGCCACTCCAGGTCTCTTTTTATTTTTCTCTTTATTCTTTTCCAACAAAACTTTGAGGTCCTCCTGACCCTTTGCCAAGGTCATGAGGAGTTGCTGAAACTGTGAATTTTGTGCCTGTAGATCCTTTACCGTTTGCTCCAAATCCATCTTGCTGAAATAAACAGCAGAAAGATAAGGAAACCTGGCATGAAGACCTGTTTATGCATATGATGAATGGTATGTTATTCATGTAATGCATTCAAGGGTTCAAAAATTCTAATTTGTTGGAAACAAAAAGAACGCATGTCATATTAAGAAGAACTTTGTTAGTACATAAGTGCCCCATGGGCGAAATATTACAAAATTCTTAATGTAAAAAGACATTGCGCATCCTTTTTGGTGCGATGTAAGTGTTGAGAGTCTCCTCCTCGTGAAGTCGGTGGGTAAGCTCCAAAACCTTCTTCTCACTGGCATAGAAGTTGGCTTCAAAAGTATCTCGTTCTTCCTTGAGTTGGATCCAACTCTTTTGCATTTATTCCCATGATGTTGGCATGTCAGGATGTAGGATGGTGTATGGAACCTCTCCTTCCATAACAGGCTCTTTGATCAAGGGGAGAATGTGAGGATATGGCATCATAAGATTCTGGGAGCGGGTTCGTACCCACTTGAGGTAAGGCTCAAGGGGGATGGAATTCTTGTGCCCTAGTGTCTTACTATCCACCTTGTTAGGCATCCTCCAAGCTCTTATGAACCTTTGTCGAAGTCCTTGAGCATCATTGTCGAAGTCAAAAACTAGGTCAAGAATCAGCATGTCATGAGGGCCATCCCTCCGAGCATATCCAAATTGTCTCAAAGCTAGATAGGGGTTGTAGGTGATTCCTCCCCTAATGCCAAGTAGTGGGACATTAGGGAATTCCCCACAACGATCAATGAGGATGACATTTTCTCTGGACCGAGAACACCAATGTACATCAGAATGTGTGAGCGTCATCAATCGTTGTGACCACCTTAAACCCTGCTCATTCTTCGGAACTGATTGTGGAAGGTGAGAAATAAACCACCTTGCTAGGAGAGGAGTACAACACATGAGAACACCTCTTTTCCTCATTGTTCGTGTGTAAAATTAGTGTAGGATATCCCCAAGCAATGTAGGTATAGGATTCCTGGATATGAAAATCTTGACAGCATTCACATCTATTAGCTGATCAGGGTTTGGGAACAAGACCAACCCATAGATGAGGAGTGCCACAATCTCTTCATAGGCTTGTAGATCAAGAGAATTCCAACAGTCTTGTGCCTTCTCCAGTAGAAACTTTTCCAAGAAACCCTTGACACCACTTTTGGTTTCCCAATGCCCCTTGATATCAGATGGTTGCAAGTGTAATGCTTGAGCAACATCTTCAGGCTTTGGTTCTTTTTCCGTACCGTTGTAGGGTAGTTGATTAAGAATAGGAATTGTCAGGAGTTGAGAAAATTCCTCCAAAGTAGGTACCAATTGGTAGTCAGGGAATGTGAAACAGTGGTGTAGGGGGTCAAAGAACTGGAAGAGAACTTTAACCATATCTTCTTCAATGTTGGTGTTGACTAAGCTGAGGAGTATACCATGTCTTTCACTGAAGAGAGAATTCTCTGGAATCCTGGATGTAAGCTCCTTGAGTTGAGGAGGGATCCTCACAAGGTTGACTTGAATTATTTTCCTGCGAAGAGATTCCATGACCTTCAAAACAAGAACAAAGATGAAGATCCAAACCCTTGAAATGGTTAGTGGATGCATATGATGCTTTATGATGTTCATGATGTATGCACAAGCACGTGTACAAGCAAGTCACACAAAACCCTAGTTTCAGGCTTGCATGAGGTTTCATAGGTAAATATCCTCTTGAGTTTAGTTGGCTTAAAACATGTCCTATAAATAGTAATCGGGTTCTAAGGAGCTCAATATCATTGAATTGTTTTCTATGTTCATTGTTTTGGTTTAGCCACTTAACTAGCGACCACAATATTCTAAGAAAACAACCCTCAATGAGTGTAGTATCGAGTATCTACCAACTTCGGACTGCACCAAAGCCGGTCATCTCACTACCCCTAATAAAAGGCCAAGATGGTCAAGTAAGGTTCTAGTTCATTAGTGCTTCATGACATCACTCAGCGGCACCGTATTCTCTTTGATTGACTTAAAGGCTACCGGTACTCACAAATATGTCGCACTAATATAGCTATTGCTTCAACCATGTCGGTATACCCCGTACAGTTTCCACAACGTATTGCTATTTACCTATGAATGTTTCCCAAATCCGGGTAGAGGATTTCAAGCCCAAACAAAAGAACCAAATGTAAATCAAACAAATAAATCAATGGTCATGCAAAAGGGTGATCTAAGCCCTAAGGTTACTCCACTTTTTAAAGATAATTCCCCAGCAGAGTCGGCAGTTCTGTGATACGGTGGGAGAACTGACTTGGGATTTTGCGTTTGTGTTTGCAAATGTTTCGGTTTAGCAAGAGTCGCCACCGACTTTTTATTTTATCCTAAGGAAAGATCAAAAAGCACAGGAAAGACCTTTGAGATGTTTTCTTGGGTTCGGGGAGTAGATTATAGAAAGGGAAGGTATTAGCATCCTTTCTATCCATGGTTATCCATGGGCTCTTAGTTACTTACTTAGATCACCTGCTTTGCATTTTCAATTGTTTGAAATGGTGCTTTGTATGTGATTTTGAAAGATGTTTTGAAAAGAGGCCATCGTTGTGGCAACCTTTGTAATGATTCTTGTTTGAATGTATACAAAGGTGTTTTTGTCTTTTGAAAAGCTTTCAATGTTTGAAAGTAGGGTTTTGAAATTGTGTTGTGAAGTATGTTTTGAAAGTAGCAAGGATGTTTTTGCAAGCTTTTGATCAAGTAACTATGAGCTATCTACCCTATTTTACTCAAAGGTCTTTCTTATGTTTTTAACCCTTTTAACAGTGTTGTTTCACCATTGTATTTGGTGAACCAACTTGTGTTAGGATGTTAAACGGGACAGGCGCGGGTCATCGTATAGACCATGATAATAATTGTGTCAAGTATTTTTGGCAATTTTCTTGAGGGACTTGATCATTTTGTTTAGGCAACTCAGATAGCGTCATCGAGGGACTATGATCTTTTTTTATTGTTTTTATTTTGCCAAAGTACTCGACATGCAACCATGGCCCATTTTTGAAGGCAACAAGTGGATTGTAACCCTAAGGGTGCAAGTGTGCATTGTGTTTGTTTTTCATGCATATTTATCTTGGATTAGGTCAAACTAATTGTTGATTTTATTTGCATACAAACCCTAGGTCTAAGCATGGCATAATTGAAAACTTTTAAATGTGCGAGAATTTAAATGCGACACTATTACAACATGATATAGGGAGGGGGGGTACAAATTTGAACTGGGAGTATTTAACAGAAAAATAAATTCTAAGTTATTACAACCATATCGAATGTATAAGCAATATTTAAATGTACAATAGTTGAATATAATACAACAAATGTAAATAAAATGTGTTATGCAAAAAAGATTTTGTGTATGTAAAAAAAGTATTTTTCAATGTGAAATGTAAATAAATAAAAAAAGATCAATTTTAATTATTTTTCAATTTAGGGCAAAAAAACCCTAATTCTTAATATATATAATATTATTTATCAATTATATGTAATAATATACTAATTTATACGAAAATAAAATAAAAGTATATTATAAAAATGATATTTTTGGTCCAAAATAATAATAAAAATGAAAATGTAATATTTTTGTATTTTTGACCTAATTATTTAATAAGATAAAATATATAAGTATATATATATATATATATATATATATATATATATATATATATATATATATATATATATATATATATATATATATATATATATATATATATATATATATATATATATATATATATATATATATATATATATATATATATATATATATATATATATATATATATATATATATATATATATATATATATATATATATATATATATATATATATATATATATATATATATATATATATATTAAGTGTGCAAAAAAGTAAAATAAATTTTTTACAAAAATGTATATATTTCAAAAAAATATTTTCAAATGTGTATAAAAATAAAAATGAAAATAAACATATTTTTTACATATTTTTTAGGTTTAAACAAAATAACATAAAGTATTTAAACATTTTTATGGTGGAAATAAATAAAATAAATACCAAATAAATGCAAAAAATCATAAAAATATTTTTGGATCATTTTTTATGTTTGAAAATAAAATATCAAAGTCAGAAAATAAAATAAAAATGCAAAAATATCAAAATACAAGAAAATGGGCCAGGGGGTGTGAAACTGAAAGTGGGGGTGCCAAAAGTAGGAAGTAGCCAGGCCCAGCCCAGCTATTTCATCTTCTTCCTCTGTCCAACAGAACTTGGAAAAAAAACGCGCGCTAGCTACCCCAACCTGTATCTCCTGATTCTTTGATCTTTTGACAAAACTCAAAACATGAAACTTGTAGAGCATCAAATAACGAATCTAACCATATAAAAAACTTGGATTAACTCTCAAAGACCAGAGAGAATTTCTCTGGCCCTAATTTCTAACCTAGTTTTTTCAGAAAGTTCATGAGTGAAATTCTCTTAGGACGATTAATGTAAATGAAAACTAAGCATATGTATGGCTTCAGGGCTATGAGTACAACATATTTCATTCACAAACCTAAGCCTAACCATTCCTAAATAGAGAGATAGAAGTCCATGAAATACCTGTTTCAGTTGACTTCGAGATGGACAATGCAACAACCTTCAATGGTGTTTGAGCTTCTTTTGAGCTTGCCTGAGGTCCAAGGAAGCTTCTCCAATGCTTGGTTTGCTTTGGAACAACTTGAATCGTGCTGTAGAACTCAACCTGCAGAGCTTTGAAATAAAAATGGCAAAGTGTCTTAGAGGTGTTACAGCTTGCAATGGGGGCCTGGGATAGTTCAGGTGAGTTGATTGGAAGGTGTTTGAACTATCTTTGGACAAAACGCACGATGAAATTTTTTTGTGGCTTGCAAAATGCAGAACCTGCCCTGTTTTGCAGAAAAACAGTGATTCTGAGTATGAGGAGGTTTGAGTGATGAAAGGGTCGTGTTTTAGGCTTGTTGGGAGGTATGGAACTTGTCTACAATGTTTGTCTAAGCTCCTCTTAATAAATATGAAAGATTGCTTATGTTTTGCAAGTTTTCTCTACTTGAAGTTCAAAATGTGGAAGTGAAGTTACAGGATTGTATAGGCTGTCAAATATGCTTGCATACATTGCTCTTGGCCCCTATGATTTGTGGATTTTTTTTGCTGCAAGAGATCTTGGACCAATGCTCAATGATTGTTGGTTTGACATAAAGCATACTTAAGCAAAAATGGAAATTTGCCTTTTTCCACTTAAGGCTTAATCTTGTGTATAATGTCCAAATGAACAAAACAAAGGCTTAGACTGATGGATTGGCATTAAATTATGGAGTGTGAAGTGGTTTAGAGGCCTGCAAACTAGTGTAAGGCATGCTGATTTGAAAATGCAAGTTTGTATGAACATGTATTGGTCATGGACAAAAGTGAGTTTTTGCCAACTTCAAGCATTCGATTCTCTCTAACCACAAGGGTGTTTGAGGAGTTCTTGGACAATTTGGAAAGCTTGGAACATGTACTATAATCTATATTTGAAATGAAATTTTAAACTACAAGTGGAACTATGTGAAAAATGTCCAAGAAGATGGGTCAAAATTCTGCCTAGATTAGGGCAAAATTTCTCTAAGTTAAAGGTTTTAGGTACCCTTGTTCCAAAACTCATAACTTGAGATACAAGCCTCTTTACAGGAAACTTTGTGAATAAAAGTTGTAGACTTTGTGATGGAATACAACTTTCATTTTTCAAGTTTTGTTTGAATCCATTTGTATCTTGGTGAAAAAATGGGACAAAGTTAGGAAAAAATAAGAAAATTTCATAACTTAAAAAATTTCTAAGTTATGAAATTTTTCCATTTTAAACCCTAATTTGCATTTTTGGGTTTCTTGATGAAAAAGTTTCATAATTTGACATTTCTTGATGAAAAATAAATCTTGGCACTTGATTTTGACCAAAAAGTCAAAGTTTGACTTTTCAGTATACAGTCAAATTTTGATCAGTTGACAGAAAAATTCATCTGTCAATCCTATGCAATTGAGATCTTTTGAACTTGTTGAATGGGTCAAAAAAATTTCATTGAGTCCTTGTGTCTATGGTTGAGCTTGATTTTCCATTGGTTAGGTCAAACAGTCAAAAATTGCCTTTGTACAGTCAAAACCCTAAAAATGACCATTTTGCCCTTTTGGTGATCTGATCATGTTTCTTGTGGAATTGTGATCCAAACTTGATCAAAAGACATATGTGAGTTCATTATGTTGATGTGGGTCAAAAATCATGAAGTTTGACTATCAATTGGCCACAGTTGACTTTTTCCCCAATACATTTGATTTCTAGGTCAACTGTCCAATTGACTGGGCAAAAATTTGAATCAAGGCTTGAAACTTGGTATGGATAAACTTGTGAGTCCAAAATGAAGTATGAAAGTCACTTTGGGCATTGTGGGTCAAAATATCCCTGTGCAAACTCAAACCCTAATTTAGGTCAACAGTGCAAGGAAGTGTCTTGAGCTGAGCAAACCCTAGCTTGATCTTCAGTTCCAAGAGTCTTGTGATGAGAAAATGTTGATGAAATGGGAGGGAAAATTTTGGGGTACAATAGTAAGCATTGCAATAGCTTCCTAGGGGTTCAATGAAGCTACCCAGATCATCAAAACATATCCAGGAGTGCTCCAACTTCAAACACGATTTCCATTTTTGAGGTAAGTTTTCTCAACTTTGAACTTCTTATACAAGCGTCATTAATGGTTACTTTATGAATAAAAAATGTAGAAATCATTGCCCTGAAGCTAACCATGCCTTTAGTTTTCATTTATGTTAACTATACGTAGAGAATTTTGAAGTTGAAGTTTTAGAAAAATTAGGGTTTATTTTGGTACAAATAGAAATTTGTGTTTATCTTTGAGTGTTAGTTTAAGTTATTTACATGGCTGAATTCGTGGTGAAATTTGGAACTAATTTGATGTTTACATTTTTCAATTTGGGTGAGAAATGAAGATTTTACAAGTTTGAACAATGTTGTTGTTGTCGCTGTAAAACGCGCGCAAGGAAGAAGATGAAGTCAGAAATTTGAAAATGATTTCATATTATATTTATTGGTGGCTGTTTCATAACCAGATGAAATAGTCACCCCAGTGGTAAAAGAAGCGCGCGTATGAATATAGGGACCTGATTTCGAGCCCCAGTAGTACCCTTTTATTTCTTTCTTATTTGTTTATTGCAGATCCAATGCAAGCAAGCTGAAGGCGTGTATGGTGTTCCTCTCACCACCACAACATGATCATCCCATGGCTAGATCCAACTCCCCAAAAGGAAAGCACATGGTGCACTCTCAAAAAAGCTAGCAACACTGGATCACAAGCAACGACGGACTCCCTTGTGTTTAGGCCTGTATTTTTGTTTTCTCACCCTCTCCCATTTACTTTTACAAGCGCATGCCCATTTATTTTTTTTATTTTCATTTCTGATTCAAATAAAAAAACTATTTTGGGCCTCACACTTTATTTTATTTTCAACCCCTATTTTCCTTTTACAACACCCAGACCCATTTTATTATTTTTATTTTATTTTAATTAATTTTTCTTTTTTTAATTTTTTTTATTTAATCAGAAAATTCATAAAATAATAAAAAAGTTAGATTTAGGTTTTTTATCCATTAATTTAATTTTTGACAAATAGAAATTATTTTTACCATCTTAATTTCATTAAATTTAGGTTTTGTATACTTATTTTATTTTTCTAAAACAAATACAAAATTTTTAAAATCAAACATTAGACAACCCTAATTCAAGATAAAATATATGAAAACAAAACACCTTTCACACATGCACCTCTGAGGTAAACCACACTTGTTGCCTCAAATAAAAACAGTCATGTCCCTCGAACGTGAGATGTTTTAGAAAAAGACCCTCGATTAAAAGATGTAGTACCTCGATGATCCTTCGATGTTACCTTCGATAATAATCTTAGTCCCTTACGACAATTGCTAAAACATCATACAAGTTGCCTTCTATGATTGTACGATGAACTACGCCTGTCCCTCATATCCAATGATACGGCTTCCTACTAACTAATGGTAGGCAAGCATTATCTAAAGGAGGAGGAAAAGAACAAAGACTTTTTGAGTAGGTAGATTGCTCGTAATTTCTTACTCACAAACTAAAACAATCTTTACACCTCACACTTTCAAAACACTTTCAAAAAACAAACATCTTTTCAAACACTCTCTTTTCAAACAAATATTTTCAAAACAAACACTTCGTATACGTTCTCAACGATACGAGAATCATTACAAAGTTTTCCGCACTAAGGCGTTTTCAAAATATTTCAAAAATAAACATTTTGTATACATTCTCAACGATATGAGAATCATTATAAAATTACCATCTTCAAAATATCTTCAAACATTTTCAAAAATACACAAACACAAACAATTTCAAAGTGAGCAAGAAATTAAGAGCATGTAGATAACTACGGATGAAAAGGGTGCTAACACCTTCCCTTTTCATAACCTACCCCCCGAACTGAAGAAAATTCTCAAAAGATCTTTCTTGTTCTTTTCAGCCTTTTCTTGGTTGGATAAAAGAAAAGTCGGTGGCGACTCTTGCTATCCACAACATTTGTGATAAAACGCAAAACACCAAGTCAATTCTCCCACCATATTACACGTTACAAATGTGGTTCCAATACCTAAGAAGGATGGAAAACTGCATATGTGTGTATACTACAGGGATCTGAACAGGGAAAGCCCCAAAGATGACATTCCGCTTCCACATATTGATGTTTTGTTTGACAACATCGCTCAGCATAAAGTATTTTCTTCTATGGATGGTTTCTCAGGTTATAATCAGATCAAGATGGAAACTGAAGACACGAAAATGACTACTTTCGTCACATAGTGAGGCACTTTCTGTTACAAGGTTATGCCTTTTGGTTTGAAGAATGTTAGTGCAATATATCAGCGTGTTATGGTAGTTTGTTGCATGACATGATCCATCACAAGATAGAGGTTTACGTCAACGACATGATAGCCAGGTATCAGACTGAAGAAGAACATCTTGTTCACTTAGACAAGTTGTTTGAGAGGTTGAAGAAATACAATTTGATGTTGAATCCAAACAAGTGGACCTTTGGGGTAAGATCTGGTAAACACCGAGGTTTCGTCGTTAGTGGTAAAGATATTGAAGTTAATCCTGCCAAGGTTAAAGCCATTCAAGAAATGCCAGATCCACGTACTGAGAAGGAATTCACAGGTTTCCTGGGATGATTGAACTACATTGCCAGATTTATTTCCCATTTGACTGCTACTTGCGAGCCGATCTTCAAGTTGCTAAAGAAAGATCAAGTAGTAAAGTGGAACGACGATTGTCAAATGGCTTTCGACAAAATCAAGGAGTACCTCCAGGAACCCATAATTCTGATGCTACCAGTTGAAGAAAGACCTCTGATCATGTACCTAACGGTATTAGAGAACTCAATGGGGTGTGTAATGGGGCAACATGACGAGTCTGGTCGAAAAGAGCATGCAATATACTACCTTAGCAAAAAGTTTACTGACTGTGAAATAAGATACTCACTGCTCGAGAAAACTTGTTGCGCTTTGGAATGGGCTGCTCGCCAACTAAGACAGTATATGTTGATTCATACTACCATGTTGATCTCTAAGATGGATCCCATAAAATAAATATTCGAGAAACCCGCTCTCTCCGGAAGGATAGCCAGATGGAAAATGGTCTTAATAGAATACGACATTCAGTATATCACTCATAAGGCAATCAAAGGAAGTGTATTGGTAGATCATATAGATCACCAAGCTATAGACGACTATCAGTCTATGAATTTCGAGTTCTTGGATGAGAATATCATGCTAGTTACAAATTATGAAGAACCCGGACCATATGGAGGACCTGATCTAGGATCTCAATGGACTGATTTTTTATGGAGCTTCCAACGCGCTTGGTAATGGAATTTGTGATGTGATTGTCTCTCCCAAGGGTTTCCATACACCCTTCACCGCTAGACTTTGCTTTGATTGTAACAATAACATGGCCAAATACGAAGTGTATATCATGGGTATCAAGGCTGCTATCGATATGAGAATTAAATTCTTAAATGTATACGGGAACTCAGCCCTGGTAATCAGTCAGATTAAGGGAGAATGGGATACGAAACATCTAAATCCCATTCCTTATTGGGAGCATGTGTTGACATTAATTCCATACTTCGAAGAAATCACTTTTGAACACATCCCACAAGAAGATAATCAATTAGAAGACACGTTAGCTACCATGTCATCTATGTCCAGAGTCAGATGGGAGAATAAAGCTCCTTGAATTACCATTGAGAGACTAAATAAACCATCACATTGCTACAAAGTTGATACTGATGGAGTAGAGGAAAAACCTTGGTACTACGAAGTGAAAAGATACCTCGAGGCTCAAGAGTACCCCGAAGGGGCATATATCAATGGCAAGAAATTCCTATGGAGGTTCTCTTCCAAGTTCTTTATAAGCAATGTAATCTTGTACAAGTGCAACCACAATTCGACTCTAATATGTTGTGTAGACAAGAAGGAAGCCGAAAAAATTATGGAGGATACACGAAGGGATTTTGGTACTGACTCTAGTGAGCATACAATGGCTAAGAAGATTCTGAGAGGAGGATATTATTGGTCGATCATGGAAATTAATTGCCATCATCATTCAATAACTTACCACAAATTCCAAATTTATGCTGACAAAGTACATGTGCCTCTGGTTCCTTTGAATATCTTGACCGCTCCTTGGCCGTTTGCAATGTAGGGCATTGCTATGATTGGAGAGATTAAGCCTACTGCTTCCAATGGGCATCATTTGATCCTCGTCGTTATTGATTATTTCACCAAGTGGGTTGAAGCAGCCTCATTTTCCTCCATTACCAAGAATGTTGTGGCTCAGTTCATTAAGTATAACCTCATTTGTCGGTACGACATCCTCAAAAGGATTATCACGGACAATGGTACCAATCTTAACAATGCCATGATCACGGAACTCTGCACACAATTCAAGATTAAACACCACAATTCTTCTATGTATCGATCGAAGATGAATGACAATGTGGAAGCCGCCAACAAGAACATCAAGAAGATCTTGCAGAAGATGACAATGACATACAAAGATTGGCATAAGATGTTACCATTTTCTCTTCATGGCTATCGCACTTCAGTACGTACATCAACTAGGGAAACCTCATTCTCTATAGTCTACGGTATGGAAGTTGTCTTACCTGTCAAAGTCCAAATTCCTTCCCTAAGGATTATGAAAGACACAAGTTTATACAAAGACGAATGGATTTAGACTAGGCTGGATCAGATAAATTTGATTGACGAGAAAAGGCTTATGGTTTTTTGTCATGGTCAGATGTATCAGAAGTGTATGATCAAAGCCTTTAATAAGAAGGTCAAACACTGGGTATATCAGGCTGGTGACTTGGTAACAAAGCGCATCATTCTACCACAAGGTGATCCCAGGGGAAAATGGACTCTTACATACGAAGGGTTATTTGTGATTAAGAAGGTATTATCTTGCGGTGCTATGATTCTTACCACCATGGACGGTGAAGATTTTCCGCACCCTGTGAACGCGAACATAGTAAAAAAATACTATGCATAAAAGAGACCCGCTAGGTTGACTAGCCTAGGAAAAAATAAGGGCATCCCGGCGAACCAAAATGGTTCGGGAAAAAATTAGGGATATATATATATATATATATATATATATATATATATATATAAATTATGCACCCGGCAAGTCGAAAACCTGAAAAAATGGCTTGGGTAAAAAAGGGTATCCCGGTGGGCTGAAAACCTGACAGGGAGGCCTAGGAAAAGGTTAGGGATTAAAGTGTATGGCTATGTCCCGTTGGATCACTCATATACTAACAACAAGCTTTGTTATCAACGTCAAGTTCAGACGGTACATATCAATTCAGTCAACTTCGTCCGACAAGCAAGAGATGAGATACTTGAAGACATAGGGGCAATAGCAGAGTTGAAACTCAATAGGATCGTTTGCACATAACTATCTTTCTCTGTTTTACTTTGTACTTTTTTCATTTTTACGACGATTTCCTCTTACTAGGATTTCTGTCTCTTTGTACAAAATCTCTTGTTTATAGGCAAATTATCAATACAAGTCAAATTCAAAATTCAAAATTGTTTTACTTTCTCTGTTTTGTTTTCAAAAACGTCCAATGAATATGATTACTGTTAACAAATATGTGCATGAAAACAAGGTTAGCATTTACTAAAGACTCTAGGAGTTGGGATAGAGTTCAAGTCATCCATAAATCCCCACAAAGCTACCTTCATAAGCTCATCCCCGACAGAGATATATTCCCTCAGCGAGTCTAATATGCCTTCAGATAGAAATTGGGGCATCTTCCAGTAGTTCACATGATCATCTCCCCCAGTAGGTCCCCTAGTATATAAGGAAGTTTGATCATTTCCCCAATATACGGTGGAAACTCCCCAAGCATAGCCTGTGAAATTCCAATCCCCATTAGAGATTATTTCCTCAACACAATTTACAAGGATTTACTTCTCCAGCGGAGTTTATTTTTCTAACACCGAAAAATCCCCGACAAATGTCTTTTCTCCAACAGGGTTTATTTCCCCAACACAGTTTATTTCTCTGATTATCATAGGTCCCCATCAGGATTATTCTATTCCCTGACCAGATGTCATTCAACTTTGTCCTCCATAGAAGAGTTGACATCCATATCTGAAACTTAGTCAGACAACACACCAAAGAATTATCCATCTCTTTTATCCCAAGTCAGGGTATATAAGAATCAAGTCTTTCAAGGGAATGATGAACGACCAATTTTCCTAGAATTCTTCTATCCCCAAGAAGAATTCGAACTTCCCCAGTGGAGTACCCTCAAACAGAAAGCAGGAATGCCCCAGCAAAAACACTCTAAACGAGATTGAAGATTCATATTCTTCATCCGCAACAATAGTCAGGGATTTATTTTCCCCAGCCAAAGATGTCATACGAAGCTACTGCTATCGTCAGCAACATCTCATATCCATACATAATTTACAAAATATCATAGCATATGCATATGAAACGCACATAGCACTCTCATTTATTTTGAGAACATCATTACATAATGCATTGCATACATCATCAAACTGCATAAAATTAACCTTATTTTCTTTCAGGTTAGTTCACAAACAGATAAACATCAGTCAACGATTCATCCTGGTACTCCTTCATATACAATCAAGCGACGATTCATTCTGATGATCTATTGGATATAATCGAGCGTAGACTCATTCCAATACATATTCTAGATATAGTTCATATACGAATAAGACGTAGACCCATTCTGATAGGCATTATAGTACATCATATATATACAGTTTAGATATGATCGAGACATAGATCCATTCAGATACTTATTCCAGCATATCTTCCAGATACAATTCAGATATGATCAAGTCATAGATCCATTTTGATATTCATTCTGGTATATCCTCTTTTAGATACATTCAGGCGTGTACTCATTCTAATATAGATCTCAGATACAGTCGGGCGAATACTCATTCTGACATCCTCTTATAGATACAGTCAAGACATAGACTCATTCTAGGACATCATTGAGATACAATCAAGACATAAGATTAATTCTGATACTCCCCAATGCATCTACCAAATACAATCGGACACAAACTCTTTCTAGTATACTTCTCAGATACAGTCGAACATGGACTCATTCTGATACTCCTATCAACAGTTACTTTGGATGGCATCTGTAAGCCCATCTCCAAAGACACTTTATCACCTCTACAAATGGAATATTTAATCCCATACAGGAAATACAATCAACCCACAGTGATACTTCGTGCACATGCGAGTGCAAATTTATGGGCACTTAAGTGTTCAATCCTCTTCCACCTTCAGATCACGAATGGCGGATATGCCAATCTAACTCTTCAGGTTTAAGAAGATTGGACAGGGGAAGATGTTGTACCCTAAAATTTTACCTCCCATTTTATTCAAGATATCTCCTTATTCTCTTAGGGTTTTAATTTTCTCAAGGTTACTCAAGGTTGGACCAGACAAACCCTCCTCCTAAACAGTTGACCTACAACTAGGGTTTTATGTTTCTCAAGGAAAATTAGGTTTCTAATGCCTCCAATGGATTCCATGGTTTCTAATATGTCTCAAGGAATGCTCATTCCAAATTTCAAGCCTTGCATCACAAGTTTGCTCAGTCAATTGCTGAGATGACTGAAAACCAACTGTATTAGAAAAAAAAGTCAATTGTGCTCAACATACAGTCAAACTTCAAGATTTTTGGTCAACATCAAGATTTTTAAGTCACGTTCATCATTTGATCAAGGGTTGATCACGGTTCATCAAGAAAACTCTCAATTTATCAAAAGTCAAAAGTTGCTAAATTAGGGTTTTCTTAAGGAGAAGTCAACTGGACTTTGACAAAGCACAAATTTCACATGCTTCATCAGATTTTTCTCAACCAAAGCTCATTTTGAAGTAAATCCAATTCTCTACAACTTGGTCACTATAAGCTAAAGTCCAAAAAATGCTTCATTTGAGAGATATGGGCCAAAACATTACAGGTCATTTCAAAAGTCAACAAAAAGACACTTTTTGTCAAGGCAACTTACATCAAGAATAAGTCTTCAAATGAAAAAATGATCAAAATAGAGATTGTAGAGGATATCTTAAGCTTTCCAAAAATTCCAAAATAATATTCATATGATAAAAAATTGAGAGAGTTATGATTAATGCAAGTTGGGAAATTTTGAGAAAATGCATGAAACCCAAAGTGATCAAACTTGAATTTTTGGGCCATTGAGCTTGTGTTTCAATGTCCAAGCATGTTTTATAACTCATGGTGAACCTCTGAATAACTTCATACACCCCTTGTATTTTTCTATTTATTTTTTATTTTATTTATTTAAAATTCAAAATAAATTAAATAAAATCAAAGCTTTTCATACAAAGGTCCAAGCCGATTTGTTTGACCTAATTTCCTCTCTATATATCCTTATCATTCAGACAACAAGACCACATGAAACCCTTGCAAGAAATACCATTCCAAAATCTCAAAAATTCTCAAAACTAGGGCAAACTTCAAACCCTACTTGCAGCCTTCCACGAGGCCAAATACCTATTCTAATCGATCCCTAAAGCATTGTAGGATAAGAATAGACCAGTCTTGAGGATCCAAAGGGTCTGGAACTGTCATATATGCTTCTCTAGTTTTCATTATTGCATGAAATTCACATATTTGTATTTATTATGTTTTGACGCATGCTAACCTTACTAATATGTTTCTGAGGTATCACTATGCAGGATAAACCCATCACATGAGTCCCATAACGATTGAACAAGGGTTTGCCATGTTTACACGTTTTTAGGATGTTTACATTGTATCTCTCAATACAACATGAATTAGCTAAAACCAATTCCTCCATTAAATTCGTAAGGCCCAAATTAGAGGGGTAGGGTACCTTTGAATCATTAACATGCGTTATTTTGCAGGAATGAAGAATGAACTTACCGGAGAAGACCACCGGAGCTAGGACTCCAGTGCTTCTTCGGTCCAGTAATTTTGGTTTATTACATATTTATATGTTTCCATTGAATGATCGGATGACTTAGCCACCCTAGTGGAAAGCGCGCGCAGGATAAAGCATTGGTATAGGAGGGTGTGGGTTCGATCCCTACCTTTTGTATTCTTTTTCATGTTTTATAAATTTTCACAGTTTTCTTACATTTTGTGTAGCGCGCAGTGGGTAGACACCAAAGCATGCTTGAAGAAGTGGTAAACTAGGCATTTCAAGAGGCAAAGGGCGTGGGTTCAACACCCACCCCTGGCACTTTCATTCTTTTGGTTTTCTAACCCTCTTTTTTACATTGGTTTTTCTTCCCCTATATTTTTTGGCAAACTTAAATCTTTTTAATTTTTAATTTTTAACAAACCTAAAAACAAAACCTTTTTTAACCCTAATTAATTAGGTTTTAGGTTTTTTAATAAATTTATTATTTTTAATTAACTTTTTTTATCAATTTAAATTAATTAGGCTTTTAAGGTTTCTTAATTATCATAAATCTGTTTTTTCATAAAAAATCACAAAAAAACATTTTCTTCTCCCTTTTCCTATTTTTGTCCTTTACTTTCATTTAAATTTATTAGATAAATTGTATAGTGCGCGTTCAATTGTAATAGCTTAGGTAGTTATTTCCTGCCTTTTTTATTATCATGTAACTATTTTCCAGGATGTAATAGCTTAGGATCTTTCTTTTCCGCACCTCTATTATGTATCTGCCCCAAAGAATTGTAATAGTCTTAGGTTTATATTTCTGCTTTTATCTTCTTCTATCATATTTACTATTACTGCTTAGTAATTAGGGTTTGCATTAAAAGACAAAAAAACAAATGCTAGAAAACCCTAAATCCAAGATAAATAATTGAAAACAACACACTTGCACACTCGCACCTCTAGGGTAGCCTCTCTTGTTGCATTCAGAATAAACGATCATGTCCCTCAAAAGTAGGGATACCTTAGCAAAGACCCTCGATCAAGTCATCATCGTACAAAAGATCATAGTCCCTCGATGACCCTTCGACGTTGCCTTTCAAAATGATCTAGTCCCTCGAGTTGTCTATGAATAATACGATGACAGTCCCTTATGAAATTGCTAAAGCGTCCTTACAAGTTTCCTTTGATGACCGTACGATGACCCTTCGCATGTCCCTTCACTTCTAAAGTGTAGCGGTAGAAATGTTTAAGACTAAGCCATTGGATTGACTAGACTTATACAGATCAAAATAAAAATCGCCACCACGCTTTATTATTTCCAAAGGAATGGGAAAAGAGAGAATAACCCAAAAGAGGGGGAAAAAATTCTAGGTAAGGGGGTTGGTTATGCAAAGGGAAGGTATTAGCACCCTAAACATCTACGGTACTCCATAAGAACCTCTTTGAAAAATCTGTATATTTTGGCTATAAAATGTTGTATAAAGATGGATGGTGGAGGTGAGAAAAGAAATATTTTTTATGATTTTTGCACCCGCCGCGGTTGTGAACCTTTAGTGCCTTCGTACCACCTTTCATGCAATAGGGGATCAAAGTACTCGTAGTTCACCTTTAAAAAATTAAAAACACAAGTGAGTTGGTTAACTTTATGAGATAAGACATCATCGTCATTGTCCATGTGGAAAACATACTTACTATCCACAATCATGAGAAAGGAGAATTTGCATCATCTCAAAGTGGAGGATATGGCTTGGATTTTAAAATAAACAATGCCTCACTTAACACCCAAGTGGAAAATATCTCACTTCACTACATATTGTAGAAGTATAGTTGTTTGCATCACTACAAGGATTGACAAGAGTCTAATCTTTTGAGAAAATTTTAAAGTAAAAGCCAAAGTGGCAAAATGGTTTGAAATGAGATTGATTTACTTTTAGTCTTCTCACAAAAAATGTCAAGGTATTATTAAGTTGATTGAAGTTTATTTATGAAAAGGTTTTAAAAATGCATGGACCTAGGTCCAAGTTTATTATGAAAGGGGTTCAAGTTTAAAAGAACAAGAAGAGTTTTCAAAAGGAGATAGAAGATTTTTGAAATTAAAGAAGATGAGAGGAGAAGAAGAGACTATCCTAAAGCATAAAGGTAAAAACTAGGGAGAAGAACCATCTAACCAACAAGAAGCCAATACTTGACATTATGAGTCAAGATAGAATTCCCATTCTTTGGATTGAAACCAAGCAAGCAAAGATACTAGACCTCTTGAGAGAACTAAACTTCAAGTGTATTAAGTCTTCGCAAAAATTGCGCAGAGTAACGGGTGTAGATGGGTGAATTCCATATTACAAACAAAGTATGTAATCAAAATAAACTGCACACAAAACAAACAAACAACCCAATGTCTTGAGGTAAACCTCAAGAACTCCAGATAAATTATCAAGTAAGGTTACAAGGCCTCCAACATGGTTTCTAATCCTAAGTCCAAGAAGTCCAATACTCCATAATGCCAAGGATAGTAACCAAATAGTCCAAGTATCATTAACATTTTTTATGGTTCATGTTGATTATTAGGTATTTTTTTTAAGAAGAAAAGAAAAGCTCAAGTGAGCAAAATAAAAATGACATAAAAGCAAATGCTCAAGTGAGCAAAAGATGAAAATAACATGAAATGTGAATGCTAAAGTAAATAGTACATAAAGTAAAAGCATAAAAATAAAAGCATAAATTAAAGTCAATTGTTAAGAATTGGTGGTTAGTTGGATGACCATATTGAAACTTGCATTTGGAACTCATTAGAAGATTGGTAGAACCAAATCCTCTCAATAACAAGTTGCATTTGCTTTTTGTCAAGTATATCATTCATTTAAAAATTCTCAAGGCAACATTTAATGATCAACGATGTTTAACTGATTCACGTTGAACAAAATTTATGAAGATCCATTAGAGGATTGGTAGAACCAAAGCCTTCACACAATGAATCTCAAGGTTATTGCATCAAAGGGATCAAATTAACATACTTGGGCTTGCAAACATAGGTTTGAGCCACGAATGATCATTTATTCGAATCAGAACAAAATTTAGCGCTATGTTAAGCAATCGTAAGTGGACTTATGTAGAAGTCACGCCTATTTTGAGGTCGGTCAATAGAAATCTATGTATTTCATGTTTGGATAAATGATATAGATATCATTATCCCATAACATGTAATACAATAAGAAAGGGGAATAAGATGAAGAGGGAAGAGATTAGAGTTTCAAATATCATCAACATCATTCGTCCATTTTAATGGATTTGGTTTATCAACCTATCAACACCCAAGACTCAATGATGTTGAATAATTTGTCTCAAGATATGCTCCAAGTCAGTATCACATGCTATTTCAAGAATCAAACAAGAATCATGTACAAAAGTTTTCAATTACAAGCATTAATCAAAGGTAAAACCCAAAATGCAATCTTAAGTCAAAAATAGTTTTAAAATATGAAAATGACTTGAAAAATTATGAAATTAAAACCCTAACTTCCTAAATTCCTATAAAAGTCAGAAATAAAATTTGGAGTCCCTAGATTGAGGTGGAAATTTTCTTTAGAAATGCAAACTTGGAAACTAGCAAGTTTAAGCCTTAAACTAGATGGTTTTGGAAAATAATTTGTGAAAAATATGAAATGACATTATAAAATTCCAGAAATATTATTTTTATGGCCTCAACATGTTCAAGCACTTCAAACAACTTCATCTATGATTTTATAGGTATGGGAAGTTATAACTTTAAATCAATTAATGTGCATGATCAAGCAAAAACCCTAAAAGAGAAAATTAAGTTCATAAATTAATAATTTAGATCCAAAGGCCAAATAAATTTGATGTAAAATAACCTGAATGTCAAGAAAATTAAAAGGATCAGAAAGCATATTTTCCTTTAATTTTATATCAAAAGGAAAAAAGAAATAGAAAATTATTTACACAAACTAACAAAATTAATGCAAATAAAATATATTATGTCCAAATGATTTTTTAAAATGTAACAAAATTTTTTATAAAATTGTACAAAAAATATTATCAAGTAATAAACTCAGAGGGGAGTCCAAAAATATTTTTTATGGATTTTTAGATTTAATAAAAATAGGAAAATAAAATTCTAGATTTAAAAGAAATAGTAAAACCTAATTATTTACATGATTTTATTTAATAAAGAAAAATGATAAAAAAATGAAATAAAAATCAAAATATGAAAATATATTGAAAAAGAAGTCTAAATAATTTTTTCATAATTTTTGAAGTGAAGGAAATATTAAAATAAAATTTGAGAAAACAAAAGAAAAATTAATATATAAAGCCTTTACACCCTTTTTGCCAAAATGCGCTGTAAAAGATAAATGTATCCATGTTCAATCAAGCAAGGACACATAATCGTCCCTACCAGCATGCCAAATCCCTAAAACGCGTGAAAATACAGTTTTTAGCAAGGCGACTTCCAGCTTCAATTTCTCTCTTATTACTCAACCATTTGAGATGATTCAAAAAGCAAACATGGTCACCAAACTTCTAAGAACATCATACATCTTTTAGATTTCAAAAACAAGGCAGGATCAAAGAGAAATTGGAGCATAAAGTCACTGAAAACGAACTTGAGCATGATTTGCAGAAAACTTCAAAATATTAATGGAGCTCGAATCAAACCAATTAAATACATCAGACCTATTGTCTGGCCAGCTAATAACATGTATACAAGATTTCAAGCATTGATTTAAGCTATCAAACAAGGAATCCGGAACTGAATTTTACCTCTTCAAGTGAAAAATAAAATCACTATTGTCTAGATCTAATGATGAGAAATCCAGAGACACTTGCTTCTTTTTCTCCAATTATGAAGAAATGAAAGAGATATGAGAGCTGGAACAAGGATGGAGGCAGCTTCAAAGAGAAGAAAATTTCAATAATGGAGGTTAAGAATGTTTTGAGAGAGAGAAAGAAAAGTGTGTTGCTGACTTTGTGAGGAAGAGAGAAAGAGAGAGAGAGCTTGCTACTGACTTCGACCTTTTTTTCCTTTTGAATGTTGAATGCCTTTATTTTTATAGAGTGTGGGAAGAGAATGAGATATGGGAAATGAGAGGCATGCTGCGTTTTGTGTTGTTTGAGAGTGCAAAAACGTACATTTTGGAGTAAGTGAAACAGGGCTAGGGGCGTGAGCTGGAAATTAGACTTGGTGACCACAAAATCAATCCATGAACTCCCATGAAAATATGCTATTTCATGAACATCTCTTTTCCCTCTCATATCTCTCTCCATAATGCATTAAATGTCACGAAGTTTGAATAAAAAATGAAGAGGACACTTCATACTCCAACTTTCATGTTCAAAATTTTTCAAAATGAAGCTTGAATCAATTAGATATTTGGCTATGAATGTGTGCTTACAAACTGCTTGATAAAATGCCAGGCCAAACTGGGCTTGCTGCACGCGCGTGAGGCCTGGCTGGGCAAAAAAATTCAGCTTGCATGATGCCTTCTTCTTTCAATTATATCTCAAAATTTAGGGAGAATTTGGAGAAACTTTCTAAAGCAAAATTGTTCCACACATTTAGGGCTTCAACTTTAATGTTGGACATTTTTCAGAATAATGAATATTTCACATATAAAATTGATGATGAATGCGAGCCCACAACATGTTTGATGAAATGGCTGCCTACCGCGTGTGACTTGCCTTGTGCTAGGCAAAAATTCAGTTTTCAACTCAAAATCCTAATTACCATATCTTTCTCTACGCTTAACCATTTGAGATGATTCTTGAATGAAAAATGAAGATAAAACTTCAATCTACAACTTTCGTGTTGCCAACTTTTTAATTTGAGTCCAAATGGTCATTCAAAAATGAACATGAAGAAGTCAAATTTTTGTATTTTTAACCAAAATTTCACTAAGTGTCAAAATCTTCCAAGCTTCATAACTTTTTTTCCTTTCACTTTTTAGACTTGTGGAAAATCCTTAAAAGTTGGAGAATTTTTCATCCTCTTTCTAGGCATATAAAGTTTGCACATTTTCAATAAAAATTGAGAAAGTTGTAGTCAGTCAAAATTCTGCCTTATGGATACTTAGAAAATTTTTAAAACTTCAAATAACTTCCTTGACAAGTTATCTCCAATTCATACTTCCTCTTGATATTTTTTCAATATTGACCATGAAATATGAGAATAGGGACATTGAATTGATGTTTGACCAAAAGTCCACTTGGTCAACAACTGATTTTGACTGACTTCTGACAAAATGACCATTTTACCCCTTTTCATCAATTGAACCCCTTTCAATCCAAAGTTGATGATCAAACTTCCAATGATAGATGCTCATGACTATTTAGAGAAGTATGGGTTTAAAAATTGCCCAAAAATCCACAGATCTCCTGATTAAACTCCAAACCCTAGTTTTGATCATCTATGCTAGGAGATGGTGAGATGACTGCAATTGTTCCATGACCTACAAGATGATATTCCATGAGACAAAATATACACATTTTGAGGTTAGTTAGAAGAATACAAGTACAAGATATACAAATAAAAGTGTTCAAGGTTATTGGTGATTCCATAGGCAAACCCTAAGACGGGATGCAGTAGAAGATAAACCCCAAACCCTAATTTGTGATCTAATTGCCTTGTGATGGTATGAGATGATAGAGGAATCTTAGGGGGAAAATTTAGGGTGCCACACAAAGATAGGGCTTTCTACTAACTAATGGTACAAATACCACTATCTAAAGTAGAAGGAAAAGTACAAGAACGACCTTAAGTGGGTAGAATACTGTTAATTGCTTGCTCACAAAACTTTCCAAAAACAAAACATTTTCACATCACACTTTCAAAAATATTTTCAAAATGCTTTGTATACATTCTTGAGGACAAATACAAGAATCATTACAAAGTTAACCTCACATCATCAACTTTTAAAAATATAGGAGAGAAAAGGACGTAGCAGTAATATTTGTAACGACTCTTTTTCAAATAGCCAATGACTATATTTTTCTTGGATATATAAGAAAAGAATTATATGTTTAAAATGTTGTTGGACTTGGTGTTCAAGGTTAAAATGAAAGCTGTCATCATTGGAACACAACCAAAAAGCTATTAACCACTACAACAACAACAAGAACAACAATTATGATGAACATGTTGAAGCTAACCAAATAAGATGAAGATGAAGAATTATACAAGATGTCATTCAAACTATCAATCATATACATTTTTACAGAATTATGAAGAAGCAAGGAGTTGTGGCTCACAGCTTGCTCAATGATGAAGATGAAGACAAGAAGACTACAAGATGTTGCACTTAACTTAGATTATATTCATCTTTGTAGAAATATGTAAAAACACAAGAGGTGTTGCTCAGATTGTGTTATTTCTTAAGATCTTCATATAAATTGTTTGTACACAAGAGTTGTTGCTCAGAACTGTGTCAAACAGTATGTACTTAAATTAGGAGTAATCTTCTTGATAAGAAGCGCTCATGTAATCTACAGAAAAATAGTTATGTTTAGAATTGGTTGGTTCCTCAAGTGACCGAGTAAAGATCAGGAGACTTGAGAAGGCTCTACTTTGGTCATCGTAGATGAAATCCTGGTAGTGGATTGTATTGGGTCAATGGTAGTCATATCTCAAAGGGGACTGAGTGAAGGTCAACCTTGTAAGATCACTGATGGATATCATTGGAAGGAAATACTGGTAGGAGATTAAGGGATCGAATTCTATTGGATCAATGAACGTTATTTCTAGTTTGGATCCATGAACACGTCATTGGATGTTAGTCACCGGTAGTTACCCGTGCAATGGTAATCAGATAGGTTATAGTGGATTAAGTCCTTGAGTTCAAGGAAAAATCACCTTGATAGGGTGGACTAGACTAGCTTATGAGTTTCTCAAGTGAACCAGGATATATTACGTGTTCTTTACTTTTTCTTATGCTTTAGAGTTTATGTTTTCTTAAATTAATTAGAAGCATTACTTAGAAGTAACAATTAGAAGCATTGTTCAACAAATAATGCTTAGAAGCAAAATTTATTTAAGAAAGGAAAACCCAATTCAAACCCCTCTTTCTTTCATTTTCTTCACTCCTTCAAATAATTCTGACACAATGCATGTGGTACTAATATTTTATGAACACATGGTTCATCACCCTCCATGATACCACCATAGGATCAATTCCCTCTTGGAAATGGAGCAAGTCATAAATGCACTTAATCCGCACAATGAGATTGACGCTCGTCACAAGAAAACCATCGTCCAAAAATGTTATGAATGTATGATGCATAACAACATCATATAAAATTTGACCACGACTAGTTAATTACATCATCATTCATATAATCATCATCACATATCATGTATACACATTAAACATACACATCCTTAAAACATCATCACAAATAACATCAATTAAGTCACAACAATAACATCATAGAAACTTCACAGTGTCATCAATCTCATCATTAAAACTAGTGGGATACCTCTGCGTTCGCACGGGTACTGGTATAGTACACACGCTTTATTTTCAAAATATAACTAAAATGTTAAAAAGAAAAATATTTTTTTTTACCAAAATAGATGATTAATTTTTAAAGAAAAACACATCTGAAAAAAAAAACATAACTGTTTTATCAAAATGGTTTAATATCAATAATATATTTTCAATTTTTCATATATTAATTTTAAAAGAGAAAATAAATTGATTTTAATAACCCGTGATTTCACACTGATTTTGAAATGGTTACTCGTGTGTGTACACGATATTGGTATGTTACCCGTGCATTCACACGAATGTTGACTTGATTACCCGTGCACTCATATGGTACTGTTGTGTTACCCATGCGTTCCTACAAATATTGGTGTAGTACGCACACTTTTGTTTTCAAAATATAATAAAAATGTAAATAAGAAAAACAAAATAGTTTTACCAAAATAGTTTATTATTTTTAAAAGAAAGACATATTTTTAAAATAAAAACAAAATTGTTTTACCAAAATTATTTTACATTAATAATTTTCATATATTATTTAAAAATATTTGTAACTTAAATTAAAAATAATATCAAAATAAAAATATTATATACATAAATAATTAAAAAACTACACAGGTTTTTCGTGTTTGAATTAATATATTATTTTTATTTTTATTTTTTTTAATTGTACAAAAAATATAATAACTCGTGCATTCACATGGATTTTAGTATAGTTACTCGTGAGATTGCACAAATTTTAGTATGATTACCCATGCGCTCACACGGTACTACCTAGTTTTTAGTATGGTTACCCATGGATAGCCTCCTAGGACAAAATACTCGTAGGTTTATGCGATAGAAATTCTCAACCTTCCATGTGAATTTCTCAAATATCTCTTGTTGCTCCATTCAACTCTTCATCTCAATGTTGCACTTCACATCCTGCCAAAGTTCTAAGGCATATATGTTCAATTTCACAACTGAAACATCATGTAACTGAAATTTAGAGATTCTATCCAGCATATTTTTGACAGAACCCTATCAAAAGTTACCACCAAGTGTCAGTTTTAAATATCATCAAAAGTTAGGCCCAGTATTAGAACAACATGAAATAAAACAATCATGGTTTTAAATAACGTAGAAACCGCGATTGAATTGCTAAAATCACAAAGCCGCCTCGATTGAAGTCGGTCGTAACAGTTGCAATCGTGATTGATGTCCACTATTATTTAAAAATATGATATAATTTTTTTGGTTTAATTAATGGGTTAAGCATAAAAAATAACTTACATGAAAATATTCAGGGGCAATTCTAAAGCTAAAAACTCAAAACAAAAATCTCTGTACAGAAGCAAGAGAATTGAAACATCAAAATTAAAGCTAAAAAATATTAATTAAAATTGAAAACAAAAACTGAAAAAAGCGCTGGTTTCATTCCTTTGAAGCTTTACTGGCATAGAAAACCAATGCATTTTTTATCTCCATTGTTTTCAATTTCTTGATTGGTTTATCAACTTCGACAGCCTTGAGTATCCAATTTTCTATAATTAAAAAAGAACAAAAAAAAAGAACCACATGATAAAAAATATTCAGCAAAAATTTAACAAAATAAAAAAAATAACAGAACAAATCATCAAACAATGAAATTGTTGATCTCTTCTAACAAAATCTAATTATAATGCACTTAAAGAGAACGAAAAAATTGAGGAGCAGAAGAGAATACAAAAAAAAAAAACTTGAAACACATCAATGGCAAGAATGAGGAGAGGAAATTAGGTTTAAGAAAATAGAAAAATTGGAAAGAAAAAAGGTATTATGAGAGCTGAGCAGAAATCTGGTTATGCAATCTAAGGCTGAGCATAAAGATGATTTATAGGGAAGGAAGAAAGTAAATCGTTGGAAGATGAAAGGAAAACCAAACCTTAGTAATGACATAAAATAAATAGTTTATTATAAATTGGAACAAAAGGTATTATGAGAGCTTGAGAAAATGCCCAAAATTGGTCCAATCAGATTAATTGTTTATGGGAAACATTAATTATATTGGGCCAATGATATTAAGACAGAAATAACCCTAATAAAATCAAAAAATCACATTTTGTACAAAAGGACAAATTGGAGCTTTCAAGAACATACTCCTTTCTTATATGGTAGATATAACATAATAAAATATCAGACATATAATATTTAAATCTCATAAACACATAGATACTTAAATAATGTTTCAAATTACTCATATAATTATGTCACAATATAGTTTTGCGCATCACATTCCCAATGCTCCAAACGACGCGCCAAGCAGAGTCTGAAACTCACATTACGTCACTTTAAAAATACTGTCAGATATGTTTGCTTGATTCTCGCTCGGTGACTCTAGGAGCGCTCTTATCGCCACCTCCTCACCTGGTGCTCGCCCAACAACTGGCACAATTGATTCCATCGCTGCCTCGCTCGCCAGGCTCCGCTAGGGTGATGTTTCCCTCCCATACATTTTCCAGGAGCTCACCTTTTCCACCATTCCTGTCGCCAGCTATCTTGCTCGATGACACTGGGGAGACTGGCTTGCCCCTTGCTTGCTTCTGGCTCGCCCGATGAGACCCCTGATTTCTACAACTTCCAGTTGCAATTTCGAGTCAGTTCCAGCCCCAATCTAATTTCGAATCAGTACCAAACTCAATCTAAAACACATTAGAAATCCCACATATCATATAACAACATCAAAACACATCATACGCACATCATAAGATTAAATCATGGACTTTATATTTCATCAACAATACCAATTTCATCACACAATTCATCATGTTTTTCACCAAACCATCATACAAGCAAAACCCTACATCTATCTTAACCACCTATCAATCATAACGAACCGAGATTACACCCCTTACCTCGAATTCCTAGCGATTTGATTCTCTTCCTTCATATTCTATGGAGTTCTCCTCTTAGTTCTCTTGTAAGCCCTAGCCCTTCTTCATGTTCTCCCAATTATACAATCGCACAAAATGAACCTATTGCTCTTATTCTCTTTTTACTTTATTACCCCTCAGACCCTTTCTATGATATTTCCCGTATGCCCTCACTTATCATCATATATTACCACCATGCCCTTATTCTCCTTTTCACCTTAATATATATTATTTAATTATTATTTAAATATAAATTGTTTAAATCTACATTATTCTAATTATCACTTCTATTTCCACTTACTAACCTACAACATATTATCATACATCACACAATAATCACCAATAATTCACAAATAATCATTTAAATAATTAATTAGAAATTCTGAGGTGTTACAACTCTCCCCCACTTAAAGAATTTTCATCCTCGAAAATTACCTAAGGAAAACATAGTCGCGTACGACTCTCTGATCTGATTCTCACGCTCCTAAGTCAAACATCCACCAGGTGGTCCACACCATAATACCTTCACTAAGGCAATCTCTTTACCCCATAACTGCTTCACTTCCCGACCTTCTATCTGGATGGGTGATGCTTCAACTGTCAGGTTATCTCTCACATGTACATCATCCATTTGGATCACATGCAAATGATTCAGAATGCATTTCCTCAACTGAGATACATGAAATACGTCATGAAGATTAGCAAGCCACGACAATAAAGTAATATGATAAGCCACCTCACATATCTTCTCTGAAATATGATATGGACCAACAAAGTGTGTCATAATCTTTCACGACTTTAGAGCTCTACCAACACCAGTCACTGGAGTAACTCTCAGAAACACATGATCTCCCTTCTTGAACTCAAGTGCTTTCCTCCTCTTATCATGATAAATCTTCTGACGACTCTGTGAAGATTTCATCCTTTCCATGATCATCTTTATCTTCTCAGTCGTCTCCTGCACAATCTCAGATTCAAGCACAATACTCTCTCTTGACTCATACCAACACAATGAAGTCCAACACCTCCAACCATACAATGCCTCATATGGTGCCATTCCAATACTAGAATGAAAACTATTATTATAAGTAATCTCAATCAATGAAGGGTGGCTATCCTAAACACCTCGTTGTTCTAACATATAAGCCCTCAATAAATCTTTGAACGATTGGATGATCCTCTTTGTCTGACCTTCTGTTTACGGATGATCTGCATAACTCAACCTCAATTTAGTACCAAAAGCATTCTGTAAACCTTCCCCTAAATTTGACATAAACCTTGCATCTCTATCCAACACAATACTCGAAGGTATACCATGCAATCTCACAATATCTTTAATATACATCTCTGCCAACTTCTACATAGGATTATTAATCTTTATCAGCAAGAAATAAGCCAATTTAGTCAATATATCCACTATCACCCAAATCGAATTATTGCACTTAGCATTCTTAGGCAAACCTGACACAAAATCCATGGAAATGATGTCCCATTTCCACTCTGGAATATTCAATGACTGCATTATACCAAAAGGCTTTTGATGCTCAATCTTTGACTTCTGACAAGTCAAACAAGCCTAAACGAATTCAACAACTTCCTTTTTCATACCGACCCCCAAAACAATTTTTTCAAGTCCTAATACATATTTGTAGCACTAGGATGAATACTCAAACCACTTCGATGTCTCTCCTCAAGAATACTCTTCTTAAGCTCTTGCGCATCAGAAACACACACTCTATCACCAAACCTCATTATACCATTTTATCAATTTGAAATTCACCTCCATTACCTTGGTTAATCAGCAAAATCCTGTCAACCAAACTCAGATTATGTTCTGACTTTCTCCAATCTCTTCAAGGAAACTACTAGTCAGTTTCAACATCCTCAACTTCACACTGTTAGGGGTCTCTTCACACACTAAGCTCGTGTCTCTGAATTGTTTGAACATTTCCAATTCGCGAACCATAAGCATCGACATATACGAAGAATTCCTACTCAAAGCATCTACCAGAACATTTTATTTACCAATGTAATACGGTGGGAGAACTGACTTGGTTATTTTGTGTTTTATCGCAATTGTTGCGAATAGCAAGAGTCTCCACTGACTTTTCTTTTATCCAATAAAGGAAAGGGTGAAAAGAAAATGAAAGACCTTTTGAGATATTTTCTTGAGTTTAGGGGGTAGGTTATGAAAAGGGAAGGTGTTAGCACTCTTTTCATCTGTAGTTATCTACGTGATTTTAGTTGCTTGATCACTTTGAAAATGCTTTGTTTGAAATGTGTTTGTGATTGTTGTGAGTTTGAAAATATTTTGAAAACTCCTTTGTTTCGGAAAACTTTGTAATGATTCTCGTCTCCATCAGAATGTATATAAAGCGTTGGTTTTGAAAAATAGTTCAAAGAGATGTTTGTTTTTGAAGATGTTTTGGAAGTGTGGGTGTGAAGATGTTTTTAGTTTGTGAGCAAGAAACTACGAGCGTTCTACCTACTCAAAAGTATCTTTATTCTTTTCCTCCTCCTTTAGATGTTTCTATCTTACCATTGATCGGTAAGAAGCCCCATTATTGGATGTGAAAGGATGGGCGTGGGTCGTCGTATAGTCATAAAAGGCAACTTATGAGACGCTTTAGCAATTTTCGTAGGGACTATGATCGTTTTACCAAAGGCATCAACGAAGGGTCATCGAGGGACTACGATCTTTTTATTGAGGGTATTCGCAAAAACGTCCCATATTCGAGTGACATGACTATTTATTCATAGGCAACAAGCGGAATTACCTTAAAGGTGCGCATGTGTGAATTGTGTTTCGATTGCATGCATTTTTGTCTTTGAGATTAGGGTTTTCTAACGGTTGATTTTATCTTACCATACACACCCTAATTATTAACAATTATATTAAAGCAATAAATTGCAGAAATTAAAATCCTACACTATTACATCACTCGGGGATGGGGGTATAATTTACAATTGGGGATGAAATAAGCTTAATTGTTACAATCATATTTAATAGCAATGAAGAAAATATATAGAAAATATTAAAAAAAAATGTAAAAAGAAAGGAAAAAAATATTTTATAACCATTATGTGTCGACACATGCATATATGCATCGACACATAACCCTTCTTGTTCCTGTAAAACCAAAATCAACTTAGTATGAGTCGATACATAATGGTATGTGTCGACTCATTTCTTGTTTGTGTCGACATATTCATGTTATGTGTCGACTCATACACCTTTTGTCTTTCTGTTTTGGGTCTGGATAGCAGTATGTATCGACTCATAATGTCTTGTGTCGACTCATGCCTGATTCTATAACTAAAATGAGTCGACTCATATGAGTATGGATCGACTCATGCTACAATTTTTTGCCTTAAACATTGTTCTATTGTGTGTACAGGTTAGTTCATAACATATGATTGATAAAAATGAATAGTAAGTAAATGGTTAGCTTCAAAAGGCAATGATTACTACATTTATCTTCAACCATGAATCACTAATGATGTTTTGAAATGAAGAGCTCAAAGTTAAGAAGACTTACCTTGTGACTGCAATTTGTTTTGAGTCTAAACCTCTTTCAAGATGTTATGGTGGCTTCAATGAACCTCCAGGGAGCTTCTCTAGTCCTTCCTCTGTATTGGAAGCTGCTGACCCAACTCCAACTCAGTCAA
This sequence comes from Vicia faba, assembly GCA_948472305.1. Classification (NCBI taxonomy): domain Eukaryota; kingdom Viridiplantae; phylum Streptophyta; class Magnoliopsida; order Fabales; family Fabaceae; genus Vicia; species Vicia faba. The sequence goes on from OX451737.1 coordinate 208,479,820, forward strand.
GTTATACAATATTGTCTTTTTTTTATGTTTGAAAGGTGATGATAATGGCACTACATAAACTACTCTTGTGTTTGAACAATCTCTATGTGATATGAAGTGTTTGGATGGTTGGTTTATGGGAAAAGATTGCAAGGTGGAACAGTGGGTTGAGGATATTTTTTTTAGTGAATGAAAATAGAGCATAGTTTTTTGAATGAACAAAGGTTACAAAGACTTCTATTTTTTCTCTCTTTTCTCTCTCAATCAATCTTCTCTCTTTGTGTTGTGAAAACAGTTTATTTGTAGATGAATTTGGATGAAATTTGGGAGGGAAACAAATGAATTTTTGAACTTTTTGGGTATGTTGTTTCATAGCCTTTTTAGGTGCAACTCTTATATGCTAATTTGGTGCAAACATGGGACTGATATGATGCAGATTTTCAGGGCAGCATTGCAGGTTTTGGAGCAGACTATGACAGCATAGCAGGGCTGTTTTTGTGGATTGAGTCAAAGGAAAAAATTCAAACAAGACAAGGCTTTAGGATTTGTAATTTTAACTTAAAAAATGCAGCTTTGTTGTTTACTTGAACATTTGAATTATCTTGAATTATGGTGAAGAAAAATGTCATGAGGTAATGAGATTAACATGTATAGAAAATACTTAGAAAAATTTCCAAGTCTTGCAAAGTTTGATTTTTGACCTTCTTGATTTTTGAGGATCAAATTTCATATTTTTAACGTCTTGATGAAATGTGATTTTTGAAACTCAAATTTGACCAAGAAGTCAAAGTTTGACTTTTTAGTGTATAGTGGACTTTTCATCAGTTGACCGAATTTCATCTATCAATCCACTGATCTCGTGAGGTGAATTAAAATATGCAACTAGGTCAAAATAATGCACTTGAATCCTTGAGATCATATTCCAAACCCAAAAGTCAAAGATTGATCATTCTAAGTCAAAACCCTAATTTTTACCATTTTGCCCTTTTGATGATTTGGACAATTTTCTTGAAGAATTATGATCCAATCTTGAATAAATGATACACATTACCTAAAAATGTTGATATTGGTCCAAAATCTTGAAGTTTCATTGTAGGTTGACCACTGTTGACTTTTTAACTAATATAGTTGATTTTAGACCACCTGATCAATTGACTGAATAATTTTGTGATCCAAGCCTCGAAACTTGATAGGAACAATCTTGAGGGTCCATAATGACCCATGAAAGTCATTTGAAACATTAGAAGTCCAACTGTTTTTGTGTAAACTCAAACCCTAATTTGAGGTATCAGTGTTGAGGAGATGGCTTGACCTAGTCAGTACTTGTGCAAGCTTGAAACGTTGAAGATCTTTGTGAGAAATATCTTGAGAAGAAGAAAGGGAAAATTTTGGGGTACAACAGCTGCCCCTGTTCAATCTTCTTAAACCTGAAGAGTTAGATTGGCGAGTCCACCATTCTTGACTTGAAGGAGGAAGATGATTGAACACTAGAGTGCCCGGACATTTGCACTTGATGATGGGTTGGTTGATTGTGGTTGTCGGGAATGTGCTTAAAGATGCCATATGGAAAGGTGATGGAGAGTTTGTCAGAAATGGGCTTATAGATGCCATTCAGAGTGACAGAAGAGTCTGTTGTTTGGCGACTTCGATGGGGAAATAATCTTAACCAGAAGAGGTTTATTGATTGCATGTCATTAACTGGAAGAAGTAAATCTAACCAGAAGAGGTATTTGTTTGATTGGTTGACTTTTCCTGCAAGAAAAAGGGTTAGTTTTATGAAGATGTATGCGTGGTGTATTGATGTTCTCAAAATAAATGAGATTGTGTTGTATGCATTTATCATTAATGTGATATGATGTATGAATGTGAAATGTTGTTGAAGTGTATTTTTGTCTTGGAAAATAAATCCTTGACAAATGCTGGGGAGCTTTTGGGAAGCTAAATTCCGGACTATTGTTGGGATGAAGAGTTTGCACATCTTCAAACCTTGTTTAGAATGCTTCCGCTATGTATTACTGTTTTGTTGTTTGAGGAAAACTCTCCTGGGGAACATTGGCTTTGCTTGAGGGAAACTCTATGGAGAGTGTTGATTTCTGCTTGAGGAAAAGAGTTCAGGAGTTGTATTTGTCTGTTGCTCTACTGGGGAGTTATCTCTTGATTGGAGAGAAAGGAAGTTAGCTGTTATATGATCGGATCCAGGCCTCACAATAACTTATTGGGGGTAATAAAGTTAACTGTTATCTGGTCGTATTCCAGGCTTCGTAGCAACCTATTGGAGAAGATGAAATTAACTGTTTTCTGGTCAGGTTCCAGGCTTCGCAGAATATTACTTGGAAGAATGAAGTTTAACTGTTATCTGGTCAGATTCCAAGCTTTACAGTAACATGAAGTAACTGTTATCTGGTCGGATTCTAGGATTCGCAATAACTTAGATGAAATTAACTGTTATCTCGCCAGATTCCAGGCTTTGAAACCACTTACTGAAGTTAATTGTTATCTGGTCAGATTCCAGGCTTTGTAGTAACTCAGATGAAATTATCTAGTATCTGGTCGGATTCCAGGCTTTGCAGTAACTCAAATGAAATTATTTATTATCTGGTCGGATTCCAAGCTTCACAGAAAATTGAAGTTAAACTGTTATCTGGTCGGATCCCAGGATTTGCAGTGACTCAGATGAAATTAACTGTTATCTGGTCGAATTCTAGGCTTCACAGTAACTGACGAAAATATATGAAGTTAATAGCTATCTGGTTGGATTCCAGGCTTTGCAACCACTTACTGAAGTTAACTGTTATCTGGTCGGATTCTAGGCTTTGCACTAACTTTCTTGAGTAGTGACGATTCTGTTGGGGAATTTAATGACTCTACCGAGGCTTAAGGGGTTTTGTCCCTTGATTTGTAATAGTTTGAAAAACCAATTCAAGTTGGGGAACTTGTAGTTTGTTGGGGAAATAAAATCTGTTGAAGAGAATATTGGACGACCTTCTGGGGAAATGACTTCTTTAGGTAGAACTCCACAAGGTTTCCTTTTAAGACCAACTCAGCTGGGGTGAGGGTTTTTCAAGAGATTGGAACTCTGGCTAGGAATTGCATGGATCCGTCTCTATGAGGATAACTCTGTGGGGATTATCCTAAATCCTTAAGGAGATGCTTGTGTATATGTTCATTAAATTTTAGTCATTGGACATTTTTGCACTCAAAACAAAAAAACAAAAAGTTTGTACTTCAAAATATATTTGTATTGATGTTTGCTTATAAACAAGCGTTTTTGTACAAGGAGACAGAGATCCTAGTAAGAGGAAATTGTCGAAAGAAATGAAAAGACTACAAAGTGAAAACAAAAATAATAGCCATGTGGAAGTGATCTCATTATGTTCCGAGTCCGCTATGGCCCCTATGTCTTCGAACATCATCCCTTATTGTTGAAAGAAGTTAATTGGATTGATCTTGCACCATTGAATTTGGACCTTGGTAATAAAGCTGGCTGTGACAGTTCCACGGGACATAGTCGTACGCTTATAATCCCTAACTTTTGCCTGGACCGCCCTTTCAGGTTTTCAGTCCACCAGGATACTCATTTTTTCCCAAGCCGCCCTTTAGGGTTTTCAATTTTCCGGGTGTACAATCTTTTGTATATGTCCCTAACTTTTTCCTGAACCACTTTGGTTCGCTGGGATGCCCTTATTTTTTACTAGGTATGTCAACCTAGCGGGTCATTTTTACGCATAACATTTTTTGACTTTGCTGTCCATAGTAGTTAGCATCATGGCACCACAAGAGAAAACTTTTTTAACAACAAATGGCCCTTCGTATGTGGGAGTCCATTTGCCCCTGGGATCACCTTGTGGAAGAATGATGAGCTTTATTACCAAGTTTCCAGCCTGATACACCCAAGGATTGATCTTCTTGTTTAAAGCTTTGATCATGCGTTTTTGATACATTTGACCATGACAAATATCAGCCAATTTTTTCTCGTCGATCAAGTTCAACTAATCCAATCTAGTCTGAATCCATTCATTCTCGCCTAGATCTGCCTCTTTCATAATCCTTAGGGAAGGAATCTGAGCCTCAACAGGCAGGACAACTTCCATGCGATAGACCAAGGAGAACGGGGTTTCCCTAGTTGATGTTCGAGCCGAAGTACGGTAGCCGTGAAGAGTAAATGGTAGCATCTCATACCAGTCTTTGTAGGTCACTACCATCTTTTGCACAATATTCTTGATATTCTTTTGGCAGCTTCCACTGTGCCATTTATCTTAGGTCTGTAAAAAGAAGAGTTGTGATACTTGATTTTGAACTACGTGCAGAGTTCAGTAATCATAGCATTGTTGAGATTGGTTTCGTTGTCAATGATAATCCTTTCGGGGAGACCATAACGACAAATGAGGTTATGTTTGATAAACCATGCTACAACATTCTTCGTGACTGAGGCATATGAAGCATATTCGACCCATTTGGTGAAGTAGTCAGTAGCAACAAGGATGAAACGGTGTCCATTAGAAGCAGTGGGCTTGATTTCTCCAATCATGTCAATGCCCCACATTGCAAATGTCCATGGAGCGGTCATGGCATTTAGAGGAATTGGAGGCACATGGACCTTGTCAGCATAGATCTGACACTTATGGAAAGTCCTCGAGTGATGGTGGCAATCAGTTTCCATTGTCGACCAATAGTAACCAGCCCTTAGAATCTTCTTGTCCATAGTGTGTCCACTAGGGTGAGTCCAAAAGATACCATCATGCATGTCTTCTATGATCTTCTTTGCCTCCATCTTGTCCACACACTAGAGTAAAGTTGAATCATGGTTGCGCTTGTATAGGATTCCATTGCTTAGGAAGAATTTGGATGAAAATATTCGTAGGAATTTCTTATCATTGATGGAAGCTCCTTCAGGATACTCTTGTTCTTAAAGATATCTCCTTACTTCATGGTACCATGGCTTCTCTTCATCAGTGTCGAGCTCATAACAATGCGCATGTTCATCAAATCCTTCGATTGTAATTCTGGGAGCTTCGTTGTCCCAATTGACCTGGAACATAAATGACATTGTTGCTAGGGTATCTGCCAACTGATTTTCTTCTCTTGGAAAGCGTTCAAAATTAACCTCCTTAAAGCATGGGATCAGGGTTAACACAAGATCTTTGTAAGGAATTAGGTTAGGATGCTTGGTATCCCATTCTCCTTTGACTTGACTGATTACTAGAGCAGAATCTCTATACACATCCAAGAACTTGATTCTTAGGTCGATAACATCCTTTAGATCTAAGATGCATGCCTCGTACTCAACCATGTTGTTCGTACAATCGAAGCACAATCTAGCGGTGAAAGGTGTATGGCAACCTTCCGGAGAAATAATGACAACACAAATTTCGTTACCCAAAGCATTGGAAGCTCCATCAAAAAACATAGTCCATCGGGATCCTTGTTCAGGTCCGTCATATGGTCCAGGCTTTTCACAATCAGTTACTAGCATGATATTCTCGTCCAGGAATTCAAATTTCATGGATTGGTAGTCATCAACGGCTTTATGGGCTAAATGATATGCCAACACACTTCCCTTGATTTCTTTTTATGTGGTGTATTGGATATCATACTCGGTCAGGATCATTTTCCATCTAGTTATTCATCCGGAGAGAGATTTGGTTTCTCAAAGATATACTTGATAGGGTCAATCTTAGAAATCAACAAAGTGGTGTGAGTTAACATATACTATCTCATTCGGCGAGCATCCTATGCCAGAGCACAACAAGTTTTCTCAAGCAGTGAATATCTGGTTTCACAGTCGCTAAATGTTTTGCTCAGGTAGTATATTGCATGCTCTTTTCTGCCAGACTCGTCATGTTGGCCCAATACGTACCCTATTGAATTCTATAATACAGTCAAGTACATAATCAGAGGTATTCCTTCAATTGGAGGCATAAGAATGAGAGGTTCTTGTAAATATTCCTTGATCTTGTCAAAGGCTGCTTGGCAGTCGTCGTTCCATATGACTACTTTTGATCTTTCTTCAAGAGTTTGAAGATTGGATCACAAGTAGCAGTTAGGTGAGATATGAATCGAGCAATATAGTTAAGTCGACCCAAGAAACCTCTGACTTCCTTCTCAGAGCGGGGAGCTGGCATCTCTTGGATAGCTTTGACCTTTACAGGTTCGACCCCAATACCTTTACCACTGACACCAAATCCTAGGAGTTTTCCAGACCTTACCCCAAAGGTGCATTTGTTGGGATTCAGCCTTAGCTTGTACTTTTTCAACCTTTTGAATAGTTTGTGTAAATTATCCATGTGTTGTTCTTCAATATGCGACCTTGCAATCATATCATCCACATAGACCTCTATTTCATGATGGATCATATCATGAAATAAGGCTACCATAGCTCGTTGATAAGTTTCCCCTGCATTCTTTAAACCGAATGGCATGACCTTATAACAAAAGGTGCCCCATTTTATGAAAAAGGTGGTCTTCTCCATATCCTCGGGAGCCATCTTGATTTGATTGTAGCCGGAGAAACCATCCATGAAGGAGAAAACTTTATGTTGAGTTGTGTTGTCAACCAGGACGTCAATATGAGGTAGCGAGAAATCATCTTTAGGGCTTCCCCTATTCAAATCTCTATAGTCTACACACATACGAACCTTCACATATTTCTTCGGCACGGGGACCACATTCGCAATCCATTGAGGATATGATGTCACAGCCAGGAAACCTGCATTGAATTTCTTCATTACCTCAGCCTTTATCTTTTCAGACATGTCTGGCCGCATACGATGCACTTTTTGCTTGACTGGAGGGAAATCTTCCTTTATTGGTATACAATGAACCATTATGTTAGTATTAAGCCCTGACATATCTTCATATGACCAAGCAAAGACCTCGACGTAGTCATGTAACATTTGGACCAATCTTCCTTTGATACTGTCTTCCAAGTTGGCCCCGATCTTGACCTCTTTCTTGTCTTCCTCAATACCTAGGTTGATCACTTCAACATGCTCTTCATGAGGTTGAATGGCCTTCTCCTCTTGCATCAGAAGTCTAGCTAATTCCCCATGTATTTCACAATTTTCTTCGCCTTCTTCTTCTGCTTGGTTGATTGGATATTCAAAGTCATAGCTAGAAATAGCATAGCCGTTGGCAATGAGATATGGAGTGGATGAGGATCTGCAAGTGTGTGAGTGTGCATGTAAGATACATGGCTATCTTGAAAATGCAAATAAGAAAAAGAAAGACAATGAGCGCAAAATTTGAATGCAAAAGGTCCAATGTTTTTCATCAAATGATCATATGGAAAATGAAAATGAACAAACCCTTAACAAATGGACCATGGTGCCCCGGGAAAGGAACATGGCTTAAAGTCATTGTTTGAATTAAATTACAGATAAAAGTTCTTGAATAGACAAAACAGTAAATGGTAATTATTCCTCGTTGAAGAAGATGGGAATAAAATCCTTTGCATGCCCGTTGTTGAGTCCTTCACCGGTAGTTGGGTAGATCCAGTAATCAAAGTCGCAGTCGTCCTCCGAGTCTTCCATAACATTCACTCCATGATTACTAATGCGAAGAGGTGGTTTTGCTATGCGAGCGCGTCTGACCTCCTTTTGAGCTTTGGCAGTGAAACCTAACCCAAACTTGTCTGCTTTGAATGGAATATCAGGGAGTTGTCCCCAAATTGTACTGCTTCTGTCTTTGATCACATCGTAAGCATATGTAAGTCAAGCCATCCTTGGCACAACTTCCTCAACTTTTGGAATTTCAGAAGAGATTTTGGCGACATCAACCATAGGAGAGACTACTTCAAAGGCTTGACATAGAGTTTCTATGAACTCACCATCCATTTCCACATATTCGAACGAATTCAGGTGACTAACCATAAATTCTTCTTCACCACAAACAGTAACAATATTTCCCTTGACTGGATACTTCAATTTCTGGTGGAGGGTGGACGTCACTGCTCCTACCCCATGTATCTGAGGTCATCCAAGTAAATAAGAATAGGCGGGACATATATCCATCAAATAAAAGGTAGAGTTGAAAACTTGCAAACCAACTTTAATGGGGAGACCAACTTCTCCAAGTACCATCCTCTTGGATCCATCAAAAGCCCTCATAACTATGTCACTTGGTTTTAACACAAGACCTTCTCAATCCAACCGGTCCAAGGCACCTTTGGGTAGAACATTTAGAGAGGAACCAATATCAACCAGGACATGGGCCAGGGTAGTTCCTTTGCATTCAATAGAGACATGCAACGCCTTTTTATGATTCCTTCCAACTAGTGTCAAGACAGCATCAAAGAACCCCAATCCATTGTCGGCAGTCAGAATCGCCACACAGTTTTCAAATTGATTGGTTGTGGTCTCTTGTGGAACATGTGCTTTCTTCAAAAATTTGATTAAAGCTTGGGCATGAGCATCAGAACAAAGAAACAAAGATAACATAGAGATTTTAGAGGGGGTTTTCCCCAATTGCTCTACTATCTTGAAATCACTCTTTTTTATAATCTTAAAGATTTCCTCCATTGCTTGGGTGGAATTTTCCTCAGCAGTAATGTCTTTGGCATGTGCCTCTATCCCAACAGGCTCAATTACTTTCTCTATACCCATGGGCTTATCAATGGTACTGCGGACAAGTGTCGTTGTAGTGGTTGGCGGTGAAATGTCAGGAGAAAAGATTATCCCTGTTCTTGTTACCCTGCTAGAACTGGCAATATTTGTAACATTATCAGTCTTATCTTCATTGATCCAGGAATCTTGCTTAATTCCATGATGGTAAACTTCAGCACCGTAATTCCAAGGGACTGCTTTTTCGGAGGAGTAAGGAATCGGCCCAGGAGAAGTAATTATCAAGGGATGAATCATTGGTTTGTTGCTAATCCTAATAGGACCCTTTGAAGAGATCCTAAGAGGCTTGTTAGAAATGGTTATGATGGAAATTTATTCAGTTTTATCGGTCAAAATTTTGATGGTTGGAGTTCTTTCAATCAATATCTCATGAATATCTATCAGGTTTTGAACACCTTCTTTCAGCCATTTGCATCCATTCACCTATTCAGTGCATCAATTATAGTCTTTCAAACAGCCAGGGAAAATCCCAGCTCTCAGCAGGTTCTCTTTAACAACGGTCAGTGGATTAGTCAAATCTTCAACGGAGGAAACAAAAATAATGTCTTCAATTTCATTGACACTTTTTCCATGATTTAGAATTGGTGCAGTTATAACATTTGGAGTTTTAGGTGGATCAAACTCAATAGTCTTATTATCGATAAGGTCTTGAATTTTGTTTTTTAGAGCCCAACATTGATCAGTATCATGCCTAGAGCTATTGGAGTGATAGGCGCATTTGGCGTTAGGATTGTAATTCGGTGATGAAACATTGGGATTTGGTGGTGGATCACGCAATGTTACTAAGTTTGCCTTCAATAGGTGTTGCAAGGCTTGGGATAGTGACATGTTAATCCTCGTGAATTGTCTTCTTGGAACCTCAGACCTTTGAAGGTTGGCTTGTTGTGGTTGTCTTTGAGCAGATTGAAGATTGGATATCAAAACAACATTAACGGATGGACGATGATCCTTCTTGGTATGGGCCCTTGATCCATATACATCATTGGCTTCTTTCTTGCCAGTAAAGGGCTTCTTTATAGTGTTTTACGTAGAAGCAGGTGCCATGGGAATTTTTCCACTTTTGATACCGCTCTCGACCCTTTCACTAGTCAGGATTAACGCAGTGAAACCAGATGATGAGCTCCCAATTAAAAAGTTGAAAAATGGGCTAGTTAATGTTCCCATGAACATATCCACCAGCTCTATATCCGTCAGTGGTGGTTGCACTTTACCAGCAAGGTCTCTCCATTTTTTTCGCGTAATCTTTAAACCCTTCATTAGTACCTGTTGTACCCCAATTTTCCCCCCTAAGATTTCTGCATCATACCATATTGTTTCAATCACAACAAAATCACATTAGGGTTTTTGATTCTTCTCCCTATCTTTAGCCTTGCTCTTTTGAGGAGTTACCAAGCACCTTGACTTGTTTTATTTTGTGATCATGGATATTTTGCTTTGACTTTTTCTCTAATTAATAAAATGCAATGTTGGTTTGTCTTACTTGTTAATAACGTAGGTAAAAGCAATGAGGTTTAGCAAGTTACTTCATGAGTTCATGAGTTTATTTCCATGCCCTAGTCAATAGCTTGAGAAATTAAAACCTCACCATTGAAGTTGTTTTGGAAGAATTGGTATGGAAGTGGTTTTGGTGGACATGAGTCCTCATCATCATCCTCAACAATTTCTATTCACAAAGGAAGAAGATTGGCACAAAAAGTTTGTTCAAACTTGGCAAAGTTCCTCAAAGCATTCTCTTGATCTAGAGGCTAGGGTTTTGAACTTCAAAGGAGCATATCTTGCTCATATTTTGGTATTTTTGAGTGATTCCAAAAACATCCTTATCTTCAAAGAGTTACCAAAAAATCACTTAAAAAGTTCTAAGGAGTTTTCATGTGGAAGGAACTTGGTGAAGAAGAAAGATTACAAGTCACCCAGATGAATTCCCAATTTTCCATATGTGACTTCAAATGGTCATAACTTGGTTAATTTTTATCACCTTGATCCCATTCTTTTTCAATGATAATCCTAAGGATGTGTGCTTCATTCCTTCTTTTATGTGCAAAGTAAGAAAATGGATGGAAGTTGCCTTAAGAATGTAAAAGATTATAGGTCATTTCATGATTTTTGGCCAACTTCAACAAGTCATAACTTGCTCAATTTTTTGAGATTTTGAGTGGTTCAAATTGCAAAATGTCATTCAATAGGTCTACTCCATTCCATATTTTTTGGTCAAGAGCCAATTCTAAGTGGAATTCCATGTTTGGATGCAAAAGATTATATGTCATTTTTAAAAGGAGAATTTGAAATATATCTAAGTATGGAAAGTCAACTCTTTTTCTTCAACTTTGACTCCATGTAACTTTCAGCTCAGGCATCCATTTGATTCCATTCTTTTTCCATTGCAAAGCTTGTAACCTCATCTTTCCAAAGCATCAAGAATTATGCCCCAAGACCCCTTGAGGTGGAAATGCCATGGATTTGAATTTGGTAGTTTGAAACTGAATTTTGCACAAAGTCAGAATTTTGAAATCTTTGTTTTGGCTTCTAATCACAATATTTCCACGCGTTTTTTCTTCTAATCATGTTTAGCAACTTACCATAAGTGATTAGCATCATGAAACACACGATTTGGATGAGTTTTAATCAAGTTTGAGTCACACTTTATTCATGATGCAAACCCACACGAATTCCCTCCAAAACGCATCATTTGCTATTCCTTTTGATCCCATTTGCTTCCCTATAAATAGAGGGTCATCCCCCATTTAATTTCCCAAGATTAGACAGCCAGAATCACCCTGCCAAACTTGCTTCACAACCCAGAATTCAGCAACTTCAGAATCTATTCTCAAGCCTTTTTCAATCCATTTTTCTCTCAATTCACCTTCTTTGATCTTCCCTGAAGCTAACCATATAATTACATTCAAGAATCGTGCCCTATATTTCTCCATAGAAGTCCAGTTTCAGAGCTCTGCAACTCAATTTCAATAGGTAGATTCCTTCATTAATTCTTCAAAACTCTGATATCATTGTGTTGCTCTCATTGCCCTGGTTCTAGTCGCAACACTTACATTTCACTGGAAGCACGTTTTAATCATGAATTTTCAAATCCCTTTTCAAAACTTTCTTTCCAAATTGTTTGAGCTACAATTTATATAAATTTGGCGCGAGGGTGTGGTTGTCTTCATCTTGAAGAGACGAAGCGAATGACATATGTCTGAGCTTCTGATTTTACAGTTTAAGAGACCTGAAATTCATGATGGCTGGAGGTTGAAGATGACCAACGTGTCATCTTCTAACCAATGAAGGCCCGCCATCTGTATTTTTCAAATTCTGATTTTATTATTAATTTTGTACATTATTCATTAAAGACCATGATATGCACAGTGCTCCAGATCCCTTGGATTTGATTACTAACGTTTTTTGACTCTCATTCAATGGTCCACATCTTTTACTTTTATTTTCTTTTTCTGATTTTTATATTTTAATTGTTTTAAATTTCAAAAAATCATAAAAATTCATTTTTAGTCCAAAAAATCTGAAAAAATTATGAAAAATATTTTTGATTATTCTCTTTCTGATTTTTATTTTTTTACAATTTAATTTTGTGTTTTGGTATTTTTTTATGAATTTTACACTTATTTGATTTGTTTAAAATGTTTAAAAATACTTTTATATATTCTTAAATTCGGAAAAAATTATGGAATGATCCAATGGTATTGTGACAAGTATTGGTGACCTTATTTTATTTTTGTTTTTGACTTTACTATTTTTTACTATTTTTGTTTATTTTACCCATTTATTTGATTTTTTAAAAATAGTTTCTGACTTTTAAAAATTACCAAAACTTTTATAAAATTACTTGGCCTCTTTTCTGATTTTTCTATGGTCTTATTTTTCATTTCTTGATTAATTTGAATATAATTGACATTTTCCTCATTATTTTCCATTTTTTAAAAATATTTTTAAACCTTTTAATGTATATATTAATATATTATTATTTTATGAATATTTTCTGGCTGTCTAGGGTTGATTTTTTATCATGGCTTTATTAACATCATTGGATCCATGGTGTTGAGTTTAACTCCACAAAAAATGGATGAATGATTTTAATAATAGTTTGATTAAATATTAATTCAAATGTGGTTTCTCTTTTTACCCTAATTCCTCTTCATCTCATCCCCTTCTCATTGCACTAAATGTTGTTGGGCATGATCTCTATATCATGTCTCAAAACAAATGGTGCATAGATTGCTATTGACCGACATCAAAATAGGTGCGACTTCTATATAAGTCCACTTACGATTGCTTAACATAGCGCTAAATTTTGTCTCGATTCGAATAAATGACCATTCATGGCCCAAACTTATGATTGCAAGCCCAAGTATGTTAATTTGATCTCTTTGATCCAATAACCTTGAGATTCATTGTGTGGAGGCTTTGGTTCTACCAATCCTCTAATGAATCTACACCACCTTTGGTCAACGCAAATCACTTAAACATCGTTGATCATTAAATGGTACTTATGAGAGTTCCAAATGGATGATATACTTGACAAAAAGCAAATGTAACTTGTTATGTGGAGGCTTTGGTTCTACCAATCCTCTAATGAGTTCCAAATGCAAGTTTCAAGATGGTCATCCAACTAACCACTAATTATTGACTTGTTTTACTTTATGCTTTTTTTATATTATTTTTATGCTTTATGTACTATCTATTTTTTAGAATTTTTTATTTCATGTCATTTTCATCTTTGCTCATTTGAGCATTTATCTTCTTGCCATTTTTATTTTGCTCACTTGAGTTTTCTTTTTCTTTTCCTAAGATACTTAATAATCAACATAAACCCTAAAAAACTCTTAATGGTGCTTGGACTATTTGGTTACTATCCTTGGCATTATGGAGCATGAGACTTTTTCTTGGACTTAGGATTAGAAACCTTGGCCTATCTTGGAGACCTTGTGATCTTATCTGATTATTTTGTCTGGAGCTCTTGAGGTTTACCTCAAGACATTGGGTTGCTTGTTTGTTTTTGTGATTACATCCTTTGTTTGTAATCTGGAATTCACCCGTATACAGCCGTTACTCTGCCCAATTTTTGTGAAGACTTAATACATTTGAAGAGGTCTAGTATCTTTGATTGCTTGGTTTCAATCCAAAGAATGGTAATTCTATTTTGGCTCATAATGTCAAGCTTTGGCTTCTTGTTGGTTAGATGGATCTTATCCTTAGCTTTTACCTTATGCTTTAGGATAGTCTCTTATTCTCCTCCCATCTTCTTTAATTTCAAAAATCTTCTCCCTCCCTTTTAAACTCTTCTTGTTTTGAAACCTAAAACCACTTTCAGAATAAACTTGGACTTAGGTCCATGCATTTTCAAAACATTTTCATAAATAAACTTCAATCAATTTAATAATACTTTGACACTTTTTTTTAGAAGACTAAAAGTCAATTAATCTCATTTCAAAACATTATGCCACTTTGGTTTTTACCTTTAAACTTTTCTTAAAAGATTAGACTCTTGTCAATCCTTGTAGTGATGTAAACAACTATACTTCTACGACATGTAGTGAAGAGAGATATTTTCCACTTGGGTGTTGAGTGAGGAATTGTTGATTTTAAAATCCAAGCCATATCCTCCACTTTGAGATGATGCAAATTCTCCTTTCTCATGATTGTGGGTAGTAAGTATGTTTTGCACACGGACAATGACGATGATGTCTTATCTCTTAAAATTAACCAACACACTTGTGTTTTAAACTTTTAAAAGATGAACTACGTGTACCCTGATCCCCTATTGCATGAAAGGTGGTACGTAGGCACTAAAGGTTCGCAACCGCGGCGGGTGCAAAAATCATAAAAAATATATTTCTTTTCTCACCTCCACCATCCTTCTTATATACAACACATTTTTATAGCCAAAATATACAGATTTTTCAAAGAGGTTCCTGCAGAGTACCATAGATTTTTAGGGTGCTACTACCTTCCCTTTGCATAACCAACCCCCTTACCTTGAATCTTTCCCCCTTTTTTTGGGTTATTCGCTCTTTTCCCATTCCTTTGGAAACAATAAAGAGCGGTGGCAATTTTTATTTTTGATTTGTATAAAGTCTAGTCAATCCAATGGCTCAGTCTTGAACATTTCTACCGCTACAGAAAAATGGCAACTTCACTGGGGAAAGATTGACCTCTTGCTGGTCCATACCTAAGGGGGTTGAGCCTATCTTTGTTTATATCTGTATACGTGCTATTGTTGTTTATGTGTTATAATTTGTATATATGTTTGTCTGGATTTTCCTGGTTTTCAGGGTGCTTGGTGATTACTCATAAGTACTATACCCGGACTTGGGAAAACTTTAAGATAGGACAGGCGGTATAGTCATGTTAACTTTGAGGGAGTAATCCCAAAAAAGGAGGCATGAGATCCCCAACTCAGTGGAGGCCCCTTTGACTATAGTGTCGTTTACCGAGTAATCGGGAAGACGTACTGCTTTCGACCTGGGAGCCTGCTGAAACTGAGGACCGTAGAATACCAAACCCATTGTGGCCTTTTAGATGTAGTGCGGAAGCTATGACGGAGTAATCCGGAAATAGTTGTCACACGATACTACGCTTGGACGAGTCTTTCTTGATAATATTACTAATTACCGAGTTAATTGGGAAGTTGGTAATATCCGAAGGAAGGATGTAAACTCTGGGAACCTCTAGAACCTTGTTCGGCAGGTGATAACTTTTTAGACCAACACCTTATGGGTAGTACCTTCGACCTCATGCTCGTGACGTTGAACCTATGAACCCTATATGTGTGATCTTGCGTGTGATTGTTGCATCATGCATCCATGCACTCATAAGCATCTTTTGAAGAAAACAATATTTCAAGGGATTTAAAGCTTGACTATTTGTAAATATCTCAGGTACTATTAACCATGGATTCTGGAAAGAGAAAGACCGGGAAATACAATTTCAAGGATCCCAAGATAGATGAGTTGATCAGTCTAATTCCAGAGATCGAGTGTCCTGCATACTTTCGAAAGAAGTATGGATCCATTATTCCTCTCATGAAGCTGAAAATGAAGGAGGGTATTCTCTCGACCTTGATCCAGTTCTATGATCCGGTGTATCACTGCTTTACTTTCCCGATTATCAGTTGATGCCTACACTGGAGGAGTATTCCTATCTATTGGATTTACCTGTTACCAATCGTGTTCCTTTTACTGGTTTGGAGGGTGAGCCAAAACCACATAAGATAGCTGCTTTGATTCATCTAGGGAAGTTTGAGGTGGAAGCCCATATGAATACTAAAGGAGGGATTAGAGGATTACCAACTCAGTTCTTATTGGAGAAAGCTCGTTACTTTGCCAGGATGAAGAGTACAGTTGCTTTCGAGGCCATCTTCGCTTTACTTGCTTATGGATTGTTCTTATTTCCTAATGTGGACAAGTTTGTCGACATTAACGCCATCAGGATTTTCATGATTGGAAACCCGGTTCCTACACTGTTGGGTGATGCTTATTACTCTGTTCATCTTCGGAGTTATTATCATAGGGGAATGATTATCTGTTGCATGCCTCTGCTGTACCGGTGGTTTATCTCTCATATGCCTCAGTCTGACGCTTTTTGGGATGTCAAGAAGGAACCCCGTTGGGCTCCTAAGATCATGGCACTTACTCACTCGGATATTGATTGGTATTATCGAGCTTATCAAGATATAAAGATTATTGACAGTTGTGGTAGTTTCCCCAATGCACCTCTTCTTGGTACAAAGGGAGGAATTAACTATAACCATGTTCTTGCACGACGACAACTTGGTTATCCGATGAGGGATAAACCAAATAGTATTCATTTGAGTAGTTTCTTTCTGATGGAAGGAGAAGACCACAAGGAAGCTAGGGAGAAGATTGCAAAGGTCTGGCGTCATATTCATAAGAGGAGTAGGAAGGATTTGGGACCTAGAGGTGCTGTTTCTTTGGAGCCATATCTTCAGTAGGTCCGATCGAGAGCCATTCAGTTGAAGATGTCGTATACTCGGGAGACACCCATGCCTGATCTATTTTTGAAGACCACTCCTCCCTTATTAGACGATCTAGAAGAGCTGCAACTTGCTTTGGTTAGGATGCAACAAGAAATGGATGCTTGGAAGAATAAGTTCCAGACTTTAGAGAGTTCCTGCAGAGTAGACCTGAAGGAGAAAGACGATTTGATCGAGATCCTTGAGAGTCGAGCAGTAGAGTCTATGGAGAGACAAGGGGCTTTATTTTCTCATAAGCCTCAAACAGATGCTGATTACTCACTTCCTGCTTCATATGATTGGAAGGAAGTTGCCATCAGGCATGTGGAAGAAAACCAGAGGTTAAGGGCTCAGATTGCCAGGCTCACGGGGAAGCGCCGGCGTACAGATTGATCTCCATCAGTTCTTTTTCTCAGGATTTTTAGATTGTATTTTCAGCTTGTACTTGGGATCAATGAAACTTGTAATCCATTTTCAAAGTTATTATAATAAAAATTTTCAGTATTTCAAATGCGTTATTATTTTGATGTTTGCAATATGTCTCTAAACGTTAAATCCCTTGAAATATTAAATGATAAAGTAAAAATAATCATATGCATTGCATATCATGCATCATATTGCACATATATCTTGCATACCCAGGTGCCTTACCCATCTTTTTACTTTGTTCAGCAAACTAACTCATCACTACAACACTCGGGCTAATTTCAAAAAGAAGATGGACAACTTGGAACAGGAGAATCGTGAGCTACGCGAAGAAGTTTCTGCTTTGAAGGATGGCTTGGCCAACTTGACTACTCTGATGGAAGCTCTAGTGGTTGCTCAGAATCAGCCACCGAGTGTTCAACCTCAACCAACAAGGGCAAATGTTGAAGTCCCTACTGTTCCTGTATCTGCTACTCCGGCTGTTGTTCAAAACCGTATGCCTCAGGGTTATCCGTGGGGAATGCTAGAGAATTTTCCACCTGAAGGTTTCAATTTGGGCCCCCAAGATGCTCCAGTGGTTCAAAATGTTATTACTCCAGCACCTCCTATGGTGCATATTGTTCCTGCTGCACCTCCTTCGGTGAATTTGGTTCCGTTTGTTAATGAAGATATGTGTCATCCTGTCCCTCTGCCGAGTGAATACTTGGGTCTTTATGATAGAATGGATGATTTCCAAGAGCAGATTGATAGAATGCATAGATAAATGAAGGCTTTTAGGGGAAAAGAGTTATTTGGGTAGAATGTGAATGAGGTATGTTTGGTCCCGAATGTTAAAGTTCCTGCTAAGTTCAAGGTCCCAGAGTTTGAGAAGTACAAGGGCAACACTTGCCCTCGTGCTCACTTGGTGATGTACGTGAGGAGAATGTCTACCCACACCGATGATCAGCGTCTACTAATTCACTTTTTCCAGGATAATCTGACCGGTGCAGCGTTGAAATGGTACATGAGTTTAGAAAATGCCAACATCCATAATTTTAATGATTTGGGAGAAGCATTCATTAAACAATACAAGCACAATGTGGATATGGCGCTCGATCGTGACCAGCTTAGGGCCATGGTTCAGAAAGACAAAGAATCGTTTAAAGAGTATGCGCAGAGATGGCGTGAAGTGGCTGCACAAGTGATTCCTCCCATGGAGGAGAAGGAAATGACTAAAATTTTTCTGAAAATGCTAGGCGCTTTCTACTACGAAAGAATGGTAGCAAGTGCCCCAAGTGATTTTACAAAGATGGTAGGAATGGGTGTCCGCCTAGAAGAGGCAGTAAGAGAAGGCCATTTGACAAAAGGTGAAGGATCCAGAGGTGTGAAAAAGCCAACTTATGGGTTTACAAAGAAGAAAGAGGTGGATACAAATGATGTCATATAAGAGAGGAGAGTGAACGCTCCTAGAAGGAATTATCAACGTCACCAGTAAGTTGCCTCAGTTACTCCTGTTATGAATTCTGCTTCGACTACCGTTGCTTATCAAAGACAGTCCCAGCAGGGTGTTGTACCCAAAAATTTTCCTTCTCATTTTATCAATATTTCCCCTTACAAGACTTCTTTGGACTCAAGATCAGATTCAGGTTGCTCTGCTCAAGACATCTCCTTGCACTATTGACCTGAAATTAGGGTTTGAGTTTGCACAAGAATTTTTGGACTTCCAATGCTCAATGTGACTTTCATACTTCATGTTGGACTCCTAAGATTGCTCATACCAAGTTTCAAGCTTTGAATCAAACTTTTGCCCAGTCAATTGGACAGTTGACCTAAAATTCAGCTGTATTAGGGAAAAAGTCAATTGTGGCCAATTTTCAGTCAAACCTCATAATTTTTGATCCACATCAACATTATAGACTTATATGAACCATTTTATCAAGTTTGGACCACAACTCCTCAAGAAATTTGATCAGATCTTCAAAAGGGCAAAATGGTCATTTTTAGGGTTTTGACTGCAGAAGGGCAATTTCTGATTTTTTACCTAGCCAATGTAAAATTGGGTTCAAGCATGGATTCAAGGACTCAATGAAATCATCTTGACCTAATCACAAGGTTCAAAAGATCTCAAATGCATTGATTTGACAGATGAATTTTCCAATCAACTGATCAAAAATCAACTGTAGACTGAAAAGTCAAACATTGACTTTTTGGTCAAAATCAAGTGCCAAGGGTCATTTTCATCAAGATGTGTCAAAACATGAAACTTGTTCACCAAGAAACCTAATTTTGAAAATTATGGTTTAAAATGGAAAACTTTCATAACTTTGAAATTTTCTAAGTTATGAAAGTTTCTTATTTTTTCCCACATTTTCCCAACTTTTTCACCATGATGCAATTGGATTCAAACAAAATTTCCAACATGAAAGTTGTAGTCCTCCACAAAATCTACAACTTTGATTCACAAAGTTTTCCCAAAATATGCTTGGATCTCAAGTTATGATTTTTGGAATAAGGGTCCATGAAACTTTTAACTTAGTGAAATTTTGCCCTAGTTTAGGCAGGATTTTGACCTATCTTCATGGCAATTTTTCAGATAGTTCCAAGTGGAATCTCAAAATTAATTTCAAATATGGATTGTAGAGCATGTTACAAGCTTCCCAAAATGTCCAAGAACTCTCCAAAATCATTTAGGGTTAGGGAGAATCGAAGAAAAGAAAATGGTCATTTCTCACTTTTGTCCATGGCATTTTTCATGTTGCTACAAGTTGCAAAATATGTCCAAACCTTACTTGTACTTGTTTACAGGTCCTTAAACCCTTATGTGATACAGTGGGAGAACTGACTTGAGGTTTTGCGTTTGTGTTTGCAAATGTTTCGGTTTAGCAAGAGTCGCCACCGACTTTTTATTTTATCCTAAGGAAAGGTCAAAAAGCACAGGAAAGACCTTTGAGATGTTTTCTTGGGTTCGGGGAGTAGATTATGAAAAGGGAAGGTGCAAGCACCCTTTTCATCCATGGTTATCCATGGTATCTTAGTTACTTGTTTAGATCACATGCTTTTGCTTTTCAATTGTTTGAAATGGTGCTTTGTGTGTGGTTTTGAAAGATGTTTTAAAAAGAGGCCATCGTTGTGGCAACCTTTGTAATGATTCTTGTTTGGATGTATACAAAGGTGTTTTTGTCTTTTGAAAAGATTTCAATGTTTGAAAGTTTGATTTGAAAAATGTTTTGAAATTGTGTTGTGAAGTGTGTTTGAAAATAGCAAGGATGTTTTTGCAAGCTTTTGATCAAGTAACTAAGAGCTATCTACCTTATTTTACTCAAAGATCTTTCCTAATGTTTTTAACCCTTTTGACAGTGTTGTTTCACCATTGCATTTGGTGAACAACCTTTTGTTAGGATGTTAAACGGGACAGGCGCGGATCATCGTATAGACCATGATAGCAATTGTGTCAAGTATCTTTGGCAATTTTTGAGGGACTTGATCATATTTGTTTAGGCAACCAAGATACTGTCATCGAGGGACTATGATCTTTTGTTTTGTTTTTGTTTTGCCAAAGTACCCAACATGCATACCATGGCCCATTTTTGAAGGCAACAAGTGGGTTGTAACCCTAGGGGTGCAAGTGTGCATTGTGTTCGATTTTCATGCATTTTTGTCTTTGATTAGGTCAAACTATTTGTTGATTTGGATTTTTGCATACAAATCCTAATTCTCTAATCATGGCATAATTGAAAGCGTAAAGTGCGAGAATTTAAAATTCTAAGCTATTATAACATGATTATAGGGATGGGGGTACAATGTTGAATGGGGGATATTTGACAAGAAATATAAACCCTAGTTTACTATTACATCCAAATTGAATTCCCAATGCATAAGTATTAAATGGACAATATTTAAATAAACAAAATATATAAATATATCAAATAAATGAATTATGCAAAAAAAGGTTTTTGTTTGTTTATGTATGTAAAAATACTAAATGTAAAAAAAAAAAAAAGAAGATTTATTTTATTTGTTTTAAGGGGTAAAACCCTAATTTCTTTAAGAAAATAAATATATTATATTATTTATATACAATAAAATATATTAATATGTACAAAAATAAAATGTACTTAAAAAATTATTTTTTAGTATGAATAATAATAAAATTGAAAATGTAATATTTTATATTTTTATTCTAAAGTATTTAATAAAATAAAAAGTATATATTTATATATGTATATTAAATATATTAAATGTGTATAATATAAAATAAAATATGTACAAAAATAAATTATATTTTTAATAATATTTTTAGTGTGAATAAAAATAAGCAATAAAAATAAAAGTATAATTTACATATTATTTTCAAGTTTAAATAAATTATAAAAGTATTCAAATGCTTTTTATATTAGAAAAATTAAAATAAAATGCCAAATAAATGTGAAAAAATTGTGAAAATATTTTTGAGTATTTTTATATTTTGAAATAAATAAACAAAATCAGAAATGAAAACAAAAATGCAAAAATATGAAAATACAAGAAATTGGGCCAGGGGGTGCAAAAATGAAAATGGGTGGTGTCAAAAGCAAGCCAGGCCAAGCCCATCCCAAATCTTCATCTTCAACCTCCAGCATTTTGAAAAAACGCGCGCGCCTGTATAAACTTGGGACATCCTGTATACGCGATCTTTTGCAAAAACACACAACATCAAACTTGTAGAGAATTTCAATACGATTCCAACCATATAAACAACTTGTTCTAACTCTCAAAGACCAGAGAGAATTTCTCTGGCCCTAAAATCTGACCTAGTTTTTTCAGCATGTTCATGGATGAAATTCTCCTAGCACACTTAATATAAATGAAAACTAAGCATATGTACAACTTCATGGCAATGAACACTACATTTTTTATTCATAAACCTAAGGCTAAATGTTCCTAAATAGAGAGATAGAAAGTGAAGAAAAACCTGTTTCAGTTGGATTCGTGTAGGGAAATGCAGTGCTTCTCAACAAGGTTTGAGATGTCTGGTAGCTTGCTTGAACTTCACTTGACCTTTTCCAATAGCTAGCTTGCCTTGTGAAAATTCTGGCTGCAGATACTCAATGTCACAGTCAATGTTATGTCACCGTATCTGACTTTCTATAAGACAGTAAATACAAAAACAGTAAAGAACACAGTCAATTGTTTACCCAGTTCAGTGTGAAACAACACCTACTCTGGGGGCTACCAAGCCAGGGAGGAAATCCACTATAAGAGATATTAATTCAGGAATAAACCAACCAGTTTATCTCCTTCACTTAAGACCTACCCAATGCAACTTCAATCTAAGTTCTACTTAAACCTGAGTTCCTACTCACTCCCCCTCAATCACAGCAGTGATACTTAAAACAATTGACTAATGAATTAATGAAGACACTCTTCAAAACATACACTTGATTATGCTTCACAACTTTTTAATCAAGTAACACAAACACTCTTGCTTCACAGCTTTGAGTGATACATAAACCTAACTTGACTTTGCTTCAAAGCTTTAGTCAAGAGACACAAAACACTCTTGCTTCAAAGCTTTGAGTGGTACAAAAACCCTTACAAACAAAACCTATTCCAAGTCACTTATCAAAATGATAATTTCTTGGATTACAACAGTTAAAACTATAAAGTTCCTAATTGATCTTCAGTCAAAAGGGCTGAATTCCAAACAGCAGTCCTGTTGAATATATAGCAGCTGTTTCTTCAGTTAGGGATTCCATAAAAAACTAGGGTTAATTCCGTTTGACCTTAAGACTTGGTCACAAGACTTTATCAACCAGGTTAAGGTTGAGCTAGGTTAACCCAAAGTCCACGTGAGATTCTGTTCTGGAAAGAATGAGTCATCTTCCTGAAAAATCTTAGAATTAACCAAACTGCATAACTGTTAGATCAGTACAGGATGTCTTAACATTTGTTATGACATCAGAATTCCTGTTTACTGATTTTGGTAGAAGGCAATAAATGTGATCTTTTTTGCAAAATGCTCAGATACACACTCATAAACAGCAGCACCTATATGCCATTATTTTTCTGCAAAGGTACCTAATAAACCAGTACCTAATAAACCAGAATGTTATGACATCATTCATGACATTCACACACCTGGTTTTACCAAAAATACATGCCAATAACTAAACACTTACAAACTCCCCATTTGGCTGATTTTTGGCTAAAGCCCCTAAGCAATCAGAGAATAGATAGCAGCAGAAAGAATATGACTGCAGAAAAATATGATGTCTACCAAGTAATTAACACAATATCTCCCCCTCTTTAGCCACAAATGGGCCAAAGATACATGTACTTAAATGTTATACAGTCATCCAGAAAAAGTAATAAAAACAACAACTAAAATCTGAACACACTTGCAAACTCCACCAGGAACCAGCATCAACTCCACCAACCTTTAAGCACTGTCACCTTCAGAGGAGCTACTTTCTTCAGTATTGAGTTGATCTTCAGCAGCACCCTCTTCCCTTCTGTTTCCTTCAGCCTCCTCTTGTTCTAATTTGGCAATTAGGTTTTCTAGAGTCTTTTTCCTGGTCTTTAGCTCTTTGCAGGTCTCTTTCAATACAGCTATAACATCAAATGTCTTGGACTGAGTTTTTGCAGATGATGTCTCAGCTGATGTTATGGCAATGTCAGGAACATGAGATCCCTGAAACAGCTTGTAGTGTAACCCAAGAGCAGGAGCTCTTTTGCAAGCAGTGTCTCTTTCCACCAGAATATCAGGGTACTGAGCAAGAATGATTCCACATAGGAGGGAGGGAAAGGCAATTGGGCCTTTAACAGCATAGCTACCAGCATGTTTTAAGGTTTGATCAAAAATGTACCCGCCATAGTCAAATTCAATCTTGGTACCAACAACATAAATGAATCTCCCCAATCTTGTAGAGATGGTTGATTTATGGTTTGTAGGGACCCAGTTGGCTGCACCAATCTTGTGCAGGATGGCAAATTTTATGCTTAGCTTGCTAGCATTTAGCTTGCCTTTTGAGGGCCAGCACTTGACTTGTCTTGCTGTGATGGTTTGGCAAACTTCATTGTCAGTAACTTCCAGTTCAGGGCAGGCCTCATTTGATTTTCCAAGAAATTTGTTAATTTCAGATGGAGAGAAATTAACCCTTCTTCCTCTCATATATACACATTCAAAGTCAGCTGACCTTCCATCAGCACATTCATCAGACAAATTCACTATGAATTCCTTGACCAGATTTTCATAGCATTTGGTAAATTTTACCACAGTCTTCATTAGTCCAGCATCTTTTATCAGGTCCATGATTTCCTTGCAATCCATGGCACCATTGTTTAGTTATCTTTCCAAGGCTATTCTCTTCAAGCAAACATACTTCCACCTGTTGGCATTTTCAGGGTGGTGAAATGGGATATTGTCAGTGGGGACTTCAGGAACTCTAGCCATTTTGCTGGAAGGGAGTTTCCTTATGAGGGGAATGTCTTCAGTATCAATTTCAAAATCTGACTCCTCATCAGAATCAGTAGGCTCAGGTTCTTTTCTCTTCTTTGTTATTGGATGCCTTGCAGGTTTTGAGAGACTCCTAGCATGCACTTGGGCTTTCACCTTCCCTTTGGACAGTCCAGTCTTCACAGTACCAGTCTTCCCTTCAGACCTGGTTTTCTTATCAGCAGGTTTCTCTTTGTTCAGACCTTTTGCAGCATCTTGATTACCCTTCCTGTTCATCATTCTCCTAGCTATGCTAGGGTTGATATTTGCAATCAGGTCATTGTCTGAGTATTCCTCATCCACATCAATAACAGGTGGTTCAACATTCTTCTCTGAAGGGTTTTGAATATCATCCAGGTTTTCAGATGGTTTTTGAATGTTGTCATTTGGTGTCTCAACATTCTCAGAGACATCTGGATTTGCTTCAACATTTGGGCTTGCTGAATCTTGATTTAATGGAACAGAAATCCCCGGTACAGAGTGGTTCTCACTCAGGATTCTTGTAACAAGCCTAGCTATTGCTTGACGTACATAAGCTGATCCTTCCCTATTAGGTACAGAAGATGAAGGTTGATAGGGATTACCGGAAGACGTCGCCTGAGACCTTCCTGCATGCCTTGTTCTCAGCTTTTTGACCTTGGAAGGGTTAGTTGCTATTTCTCTGAGAGGAGTAATCTCCAGGACTTCAGAATCCATGCATGAGGTGATTGCTCAAGAATCTTGATCAGATGATGAAGATGAAACGGTTGTCTTGGATGAGGATGAAGTTTGAGACATTTTGATTGACTTGGAAAACCAGTAGCAACTAGGGAGAAAACTTTGATTGAGAGAAAAAGAGATGTTGCAAAGTCGAGAGTGGAAGGAGGCAAATGTGTGTCTATTCAACTTCTTAGTAATTTTGAAAGAATTTGGGAAATATATGATTAACCCACTTAAAATAGACTTAACAAAAATAACTCCTTCAACCCTTGTTTTGAGCAAAATTAATTGCTATAATTTCTCATGTTGACAAATACCCATCTTGCCCCTCAAGTTTTCAAATTGATTTGCATCAAGAGCCTTGGTAAAAATGTCAGCCAGCTGTAGCTTAATGGCAACATGTTCCAGTTTAATTATCTTCTCCTCTACAATGTCTCTGATAAAGTAATTTTTAAGGTCAATGTGCTTGGTCCTGCTATGCTGAATAGGGTTCTTGGAAATATTGACTGTACTCAGATTGTCATAGTACAATGTCACAACATCTTGTGAGACATTATACTCAGTGAGCATCTGTTTTGTCCAGATAATTTGAGAACAGCTACTACCAGCTGCAACTATTTCAGCACAAAGTTGAAAAGGAATTCTTTTGACATGAATCACAACTCTGGCATATTCCTGTATGATCCTATTTTTCCTTTTGTCAACTCCATTTTGTTGACTAATTGCTTCTGAGAAACAGAACTTATTCAACTTGCTGTTTCCAAATTCCTTGTCATGATCACTTCTGATTCTGACAATACACCCTTATTTTTGAGTTCTTTTGCACAGTTCTTTAAAAACTTCAAAGTTACTCACCACAACATAGGCATATCTCTTTTCACCAAGCCTTTCCACCTGATATTTACCACAAACTCTCCCTTTATCAATTTGCAGTCTTGGAATCCCTCTGACTGCTTCCATGGAGATAGTCCTTTTCATTCCTCTTAGATGAAGGTGGCCAAGTTTTTGGTGCCACAGTTTCACCTCTTTTTCTTCTTTGGAAATAGACCACACAGTGGAGAAATTAGTGTTCTCAGGCTCCCACAAGTAACGGTTGTCTTTAAATCTGACTCCTTTCATTACAACTTCTTGTTTTTCATTAATTACAAGACATTCAGATTTTGAGAAATTGACCTTGAATCCATGATCACACAATTGACTGATACTAATGAGATTAGCAGTCAGGCCTTTTACCAATAGTACTTCATTCAGATTTGGAACTTCAGGGCAGTCCAAATTACCAACTCCTTTGATTTCACCTCTAGCACCATCTCCAAAGGTCACATAACTAGTGGTGTGAGGTTTAACATTATTGAGAAGGTTCTTGATTCCAGTCATGTGCTTAGAACACCCACTGTCAAAGTACCAGTCTTCCTTTGCAGAGACTCTCAGGGAAGTGTGGGTTATCAGGGCAGTAGCCTTTTTCTTCCATTGAGGAGTATGTGGTACCCTTTTAGACTTAGGTTTAACACCTGGGTTCTGATTAGGGTATCCATACAATCTGAAGCAGAAAGGCTTAATGTGACCATACCTCCCACAATAATGACATCTCCATCTTTGGTACCTTTTCTTCATATATCTATGTTCCTGATGTTGAGAGTTGTGTTGAGACATCTGCTTTGACATTTGTTTATTAGGCCTGATCTTCTTGTCTGCACCAGATTTCTTTGCTGCCACAAATCCTAGACCAGACTTGTTTCCCACATTTTGTCCAACCTGAAGGATTTCTTCCAATTTGTCAGTTCCATTTGTCAGCATCTTGACAGATTTGGTCATCTGGTTCAGTTGTGAGTTCAGCAATTGAACTTCCCCTTCTAGATGACTTATAGTTTCAAGGTCTGCCCTTTTTTCAGCCTCCAACTTTATGATGAGCTTTGTTTGTCTCTCATTTTGCACACAGACTTCAGCACTTCTGATACACAATTTCTTGTAAGTATCAGCCAGTTCTTCAAATGTCACTTCCTCATCACTGGTGTCACTTTCAGAGGTGCAAATACCAGTTAGAGCAGTAACTAGTTTGGCAGATTCTTCTTCAGAATTACTTTCTGAATCACAGTCAGACCAGGTAACAGTCATTCCTTTCTTTTGTTTCTTAAGGAAGGTAGGATATTCAACTCGAATATGCCCATATCCTTCACAACCATGGCATTGAATTCCTCTGCCTTGATTTCCCTTCTCTTCTGACCTTGGTCTTCTGCTGGAACTGTCAATGTCAGAGGGGATGTTATGAACATTAGACCTTGACTTTGGATCTATTCTTTTGATGAGTTTGTTGAATTGTCTTCCAAGCATGGCTATAGCTTCTGAAATATTTTCTTCTTCATCCTCCTTGTTTTCATCTTCAGTGTTGGATACAAGTGCTATGCTCTTGTTTTTCTTGTCAACATTGTCACTGATCCCCATCTCAAAGGTCTGAAGAGACCCAATGAGTTCATCCACTTTTAAGTTGCTGATGTCCTGGGCTTCCTCTATAGTAGTTACCTTCATTGCAAATCTTTTAGGCAGGGATCTGAGAATCTTTCTCACCAGTTTTTCTTCAGACATCTTTTCACCCAATGCTCATGAGGTGTTGGCAATCTCCAAGATGTTCATGTGAAACTCATGAATGGTTTCCTCTTCCATCATTTTTAGATTCTCAAACTTGGTAGTCAGCATCTGAAGCCTTGACATTTTTAATTTGGAAGTGCCCTCATGGGTAGTTTTGAGAGTGTCCCAAACTTCCTTGGCCAGTTCATATTGATGTACTAGTCTGAATATGTTTCTATCAATTCCATTGAACAAGGCATTTAAAGCTTTGGAATTACCCAGGGCTAACTCATCTTCTTCTTTACTCCATTCTTCCTCAGGCTTCAGACTGATTGTCCCATCTTTCTCAGTTATGGTGGGATGGTTCCATCCTTTGTCAGCAGCTCTCCAGGCCTTTTTGTCCAGAGATTTTAAGAAGGCAATCATACGAGGTTTCCAGTAGTCATAATTTTATCCATCCAGAATGGGTGGTCTGTTTCCAAAAACTCCTTCTTTGTCCATAGTGCCAGAAAGTGATATCCCTAGATCTCACCCAGTAATACAGGCAGGGTGCCTGCTCTGATGCCAATTGAAAATTCTGGCTGCAGATACTCAATGTCACAGTCAATGTTATGACACCGTATCTGACATTCTATAAGACAGTAAATACAAAAACAGTAAAGAACACAGTCAATTGTTTACCCAGTTCAGTGTGAAACAACACCTACTCTGGGGGCTACCAAGCCAGGGAGGAAATCCACTATAAGAGATATTAATTCAGGAATAAACCAACCAGTTTATCTCCTTCACTTAAGACCTACCCAATGCAACTTCAATCTAAGTTCTACTTAAACCTGAGTTCCTACTCACTCCCCCTTAATCACAGCAGTGATACTTAAAACAATTGACTAATGAATTAATGAAGACACTCTTCAAAACATACACTTGATTATGCTTCACAGCTTTTTAATCAAGTAACACAAACACTCTTGCTTCACAGCTTTGAGTGATACATAAACCTAACTTGACTTTGCTTCAAAGCTTTAGTCAAGAGACACAAAACACTCTTGCTTCAAAGCTTTGAGTGGTACAAAAAGATTCCCCAGCAGAGTCGCCAGTTGTGTGATCGGTGGATCTGGAACTGACTGTTTAACGCTGGTTCGCGAAATGTCGCAGTAAGCAAGAGTCGCCACCGTCTTTTATTTTCTCCAACAAGGAAAGGACAAAAGCACAGAAAAATTCCTTATGAGATTGTTCTCGGTTCGGGAGGTAGATTTATAGAAAGGGAAGGTGTTAGCACCCTTTCTATCCATGGTTATCCATGGGCTCTTAGATACTTGCTCATTTGTGTTTTCAAAATGGTTGTTTGCTTTTCAAAGTGAGTGGGTTTGAAAATGTTTCGTTTAAAATTTCAGTTCGACTCTTGTATCAGTCCTCAAGAGTGTTTGAAAAGTTGTTTTTGAAATCTTTTTGCAAAGTGTCGGTGTGAAAAGAAGTTTTTGATTTGTTTTGAATTAGAGCAAGCATCTACGAGTCATCTACCTACCCTAAGGAATTAGTCTGTGTAAATGTCCTTAAAGTAGTGCCATCCCACCATTGAGAGGTAGGTAGCACCACCGTTGGAGGTGTTCGGGTCAATTCGAGGGTTCAGGACATTGTGGTCACCAGAGAAATAGGAAGACACCTTAGAAGCTACCCTCATGCCATGTTCATGGACATGAGGACTTACTAAAACATCCTCTACTCGACGACCACTTTTCGAGGGGCAAGGCAGCAGTGAGGTGTACCCTAGGGGTGGTGTGTGAATTGTGTGTCATTTTCAATTATGTTTATCTTGTCATGCATTGGTGATCTACGCTTTGTTTTTATTTTTGGCATTCATTCTTTCATGTGGTTATTAACAGTTAAAAGGTGCGGAATTAAAGGTTCTACGCTATTACAAAGGCGCGGGTCTACATCGCCAAATTAATCCAAGACCCGATTTGAATAAAATAAAATGCGGAAAGTAAATACCCTAATTAATCTATTACAAGGCTTTGGGGCAAATACATGAAATTTAAAAAAGGGAAATAAAAGTAAATGTGCGAAAAGAAATAAAAATCGAGAATGCGAGGGCGTTGGACCCTTTTAAAGAAATTAAATCGAAATCGTAAATTAATTAAATTAAATAAAAGCAAGAACTTATTTTTTTGGAGTTTTTGTATTTATGGAATTTAATGAGAAAATTAAATGGAATTAAAACCCTAATTCTAAACTATTTTTAATTTATAAAAAAATGTTTAAGTTTGACCTAGTTTTACATTAATTATTTACATGGCATATTTATTTATAAAAATAATTAATACTTAATAATGGTAAAAAGAAAAGAAAAAGAATAAAAGCATTGAAACCCTAATCTCTATATTTTTTAATTTATTAAAAAAAACATTGAATTAAACATAGAATTAAAACTAAATTAGTTAACAAAATTTATTTACAAAATAAAACATTGGTGAATTAAATAATAAAATAT
The DNA here is from genome assembly GCA_948472305.1 of Vicia faba. Lineage (NCBI taxonomy): Eukaryota > Viridiplantae > Streptophyta > Magnoliopsida > Fabales > Fabaceae > Vicia > Vicia faba. The sequence goes on from OX451737.1 coordinate 208,510,035, forward strand.
ATTTTATTTTTTTGACTTTCTGAATTTTTTTGGTATTTTTATATTAAAAAGATTAATTTTATGGAATTAAATAAAACAAACAATATAATTAAAATAAATAAAAGAAAAGAATAATAAAAAAATAGAGAAAAGAAAGGCAAACATGGGGGGTTTGTTGGCCTTTTTGGAGGTATGTTTGAGCAATTTGGCCCACCATAGTCAGGCCTTTTTTGACTTCTTCTGATTACGTGCGCATGCGTCGACTAGCGTGTATCCTGGAACTCTTATCATGGCCCTTGGATTCATCTCCTGGGACATTTGGCAGGCTATGGCATTGAGTGTATGGTAGACCACTGAAGGGGACGCTGCATGGAAATATGGAAAGCAAAATAATATTGAGAAGGGAGGGGACCTGGGAATCGAACCCAGGTCCCATTGATTGCATGACAACACATTAACCACTCAGCCAAGCGCGTTGGTTTTTATGTATACTGAACAATGACCAACATATATGAAAAAGCGTTAGTGGCTGTAATAATGAAAAAAACGCGCCAAGCTTCAAATCAACCAACCACGTTCTTACAACTCATCTTCTTCTCCACTTCTTCGCTTTGGCCTGAAAAAAAACAGAATGGATAGCGGGGGTTTTAAACCCCCACTAAATGAAGAACATGAAAATAGCGATTAGGCCATACGCAAACATAAAAAGAGCGCGACTAGTGGGATTGAATCGTCCAGATGCCCTGAGTTCAATAGTCCTGGTCTCGTTGCCTAATTTTTCCTTATGAGAGAAACCCCAATTTCACATCTTTGAAACCCTAACGAGCTCCCATGGTAACTTTGCATACAGGCAATGATTATTCAATTAAATAGCACCAATAGATTCATAATGTCCATGTTAGTATAAAACAATAGTTTAAATGTATGAAAAATGTCCAGAAATCCAAACACGATTATGCATAATTTTGAAAGAGAAGCAACTCTGTTTTACCAATTCTTTATGTATGGTGAGTGGAAAATGATTGGGTTATGTTCAGAGAAGTCCCAGCAAGCTTTTGAGATACTTCCCACGCCTTGAAATGCCTTGAAACTATGAAAACAAATTTGAAGTTTTTAGGAAAAAAGTGAGTTTGTATTTCTGAGTTTGGGCGCAGCTTCTTGGTTTTTTTCATTAGGGTTAGGTTTGTGCTTATATGTGGAATGAATTAGGGTGAAAATCCAAACCAAAAACCTTTGCATTCATGAATCAAATATTTGATTTTTAATGTAATCTTTTCAATCTTTTTCATGCCCTTTTGATACCAATCATGGCCAAATCTTTCCATATTAGTGATGCACGAAATCTTGAGGTTTTATGGAGAGAATATGCTACAAAAAGGGATTGGAAAACATGGTTTTCTATTTTTGTCATATTTTATTTTAATTAAATGAATTAATGGTGATAAAAATTCAAATAAATAATAAAAAATGATGAAATAACTCCCCTTTGGGTCAATGGGTCGTGCATAACTTTTGGATGATGATTCTTGGAAGAAAATGTGGCCCATTAGCAATTTTGAGGCATTTGAAGCAAAGTTGACTTTTCAAAATTCCCAAAAATTTCCCAACTTCCACAAGACATATCTTGCTCAATTTTTAAGCTTTGATCATGTTCTTGGACATTTTGGAAAGGTCTTGAAGTCCTCTAACCAATGCCTTTGGTCCCATGTCATTGTGATTTACCAATCTCAAGTTATGGCCTTTGACTTAAAGTGCCTTTTTGTTGACTTTTGAAAATGACCTATAATGTTGAGATTGATAACTTTTTGTGAGAGCATTTCTTGGACTTGAAGTGTGAAGAGGAGTTGTAGGAAATGTCATTCTCTTAAAAATGAGCTTTGGATGGAATTTTTCTGATAAACCATGTGGAAGTTATGCCCTGGTCAATTTGCAGTTGACTTTTTCAACTGTCCAAAAATAGAAACTTTTGCATCTTGAGACTTTTTGAGCCATGCCTTGAGAATCATGATCAAAAATTGATCAAATGATGTTTGTGGCTTCAAAATAAGATGTTGACCAAAAATTTTGACTTTTGACTGTCAAATGACCATTTTGCCCCTGCAGTTGACTGTTGAGCAATTAGGGTTTTTGACTGTGCAATTTTGTGCTGTAGGTCTTGAAACTTGACATGAGGATACTTGACAATGTTTGTAGGCATGTGGGACTTGATTGGACCCTTGAAAACTTCCATTTCTTTGCCAGACCCAAAACCCTAGTTTTTTTACTGTTAGGAGGCCTTTGAACTGTGCAACCCTTGAGATATTTTGAAGCATGCTCTTTGCAAATCTTTGAAGAATATGGGAGGGAAAATTTTGGGGTACAATAGTTGCCCCTGTTCAATCTTCTTAGACCTGAGGATGTAGATTGGCTGACGTGTCTTTCATAATCTGAAGGTGGAAGATGATTGAACACTAGAGTGCCCAGAAATTTGCGCTCACATAGTAGCAGTGTGATGATGGGAATGGGCTTACAGATGCCATTTGGAGATTAGTGGATAGGAGGATGGGCTTGTAGATTCCATGTTGAGAGGTGATGAATAGGTTGATGGGCTTATAGATGCCATCTGGGTGTCGATCGCGTAAGAGATTCCTTAGCGAGAACTTGCGTACCTGAAAAAGAAGATGATTACCTGGCCTGTTACAGGAGCTGGTCTTTAAACTCTTATGTAGATGTGCCCTGACTGGTTACAGGAATTGAATCTGGAGCTTCAAAAGGTGATGAATGAACCAGGGATGGTTACTACCTCAACGGGACGATGAGAGAACCTTGGGGCGATTACTACCTCAACAGGAACGCTGAGAGAATCTTGGGGAGATTACTACCTCAACAGGAACGTTGAGAGAATCTTGGGGCGATTACTACCTCAACAGGAGTGTTGAGAGAACCTTGGGGCGATTACTACCTCAACAGGAACGCTGAGAGAATCTTGGGGCGATTACTACCTCAACAGGAACGCTGAGAGAATCTTGGGGCGATTACTACCTCAACAGGAACGCTGAGAGAATCTTGGATGTCTTCTACTGGGATAAGAATCAGGGAGATCTTAGGGTCGATCTGGCTGAACCGGAGAAGGCCTTTGACTGGATAAGAATCAGGAAAATCTTAGGGTCGATTTAACTGAACCGGGCAAGGTCTTGGAATATCTTCAACTGGATAAGAATCAGGGAGATCTTAGGGTCGATCTGACTGAACCAGAGAAGGCCTTTGACTGGATAAGAATCAGGAAAATCTTAGGGTCGATTTAACTGAACCGGACAAGGTCTTGGAATATCTTCAACTGGATAAGAATCAGGGAGATCTTAGGGTCGATCTGACTGAACTAGAGAAGGCCTTTGACTGGATAAGAATCAGGAAAATCTTAGGGTCGATTTAACTAAACCGGACAAGGTCTTGGAATATCTTCAACTGGATAAGAATCAGGGAGATCTTAGGGTCGATCTGACTGAACCAGAGAAGGTCTTGGAATAGCTGAGAACTTAACTGGATCTTTCCTGAAAGGTAAAGGTCAGTCATATGCAGTGCATGATATGGATCAAGCAATGATGTTCTCAACATAAATGATATTTGTAAGATATGATGCGTATATGCATGCTATGATGTATGGAAATGTGATGTTTATGAACATATGTTTTTGTCTAGGAAAATGAATCCTTGACGGGTGCCGGGAAGTTAAATCCTGGGCTGATGTAGAGCTTCTGTTTCCACTGGGGAGTGATGGTTGCAAGAATACCGGTAGGAGAAGATAACTCCGTTGGGGAATAAACTTGGCGAATAGAACACTCTGCGGGGAGAAAAATTACTCTAACGATCTTGCTGGTGAATAATACTCTGTGGGGAGAGAGGTACTCTGTTGAGATGTTGATGGTAACTCCGCTGGGGATACCGTTGTTACGTTGGAAGTGTTAATAGACTTCGCTGGGGATAAGAAGACTGTGCCGAGGACGATCTTTCCATGGCTTTTGGCTGAGGATAACCCAGTTATATCCTGGTAGGGAAATAACCTTTGAATAAAGCCGGGGGACGCGTTCGTGCTCTGCAGGGGATAAGCTTCCAGAATCTACTGGGGATAAGCTTACTGTTGGGGATATGATTCAAACTTTCCTGGGGAAATCTTGATTGGACTCTCCTGGGGAAATTTTGAACTATATTGGGGAAGTGACTCCATTGAATGTTTGATATACCGCCGGGGAACAATCTTTAGGTCAAGACTGCCAGGGATGCTTGTTTAAGAATATCTGTATATTGTGCTGGGGAATGTTGAGATCTGCGGGGATACCCAACTTCCTTAAGGCTGATTGTATAGTTTTGCTTGGGGAGAGTGTATTGACTTGCTGAATCACTCTCTGGGGAATTAAGATATACTGGTTATGTTCTTCAGCTGAACTTACCTTGGTACCTTGGTGGACAGAACAATTAGATCGCTTAGACCACTCATTATTGCCCCTGTTTCTAATGTTATCTGTAATTAATCCTTTGTTTCGTATGCAAATATTTATGAGTTGGAAATTAGTGTCAAATGCATATATCACAAATTGAACCTTGGACGTTCTTCGCAAAACAAAACAGAAAAAGGAAAAAACAAAAGGCAATTTGTAGCTGAAAAGTGAATTTATATTGATTTTTGAATTTGCCTGTAAATAGGCGTTTTATGTACAAGAGGCTGGCGTCCTAGTAAGAGAACGCCGCCGAACAAAAGAGTTTATACAAATTTGTACAAAGGAAAATAAAACAGCTGTGTGAAAAGAATGATCCCACTGGGTTCCAACTCTGCTATCGCCTTTATATCTTCGAGCGTCTCATCACTTGATGACCTAATCGAGGATGAAGCTGATTGATTGATGCCGTTTTGAACTTGATATTGATACCGGATTCTGGATGCAAAGTGATCCAATGAGACATAGTATTACGCTTTAATCCCTAACTTTTGCCTGGACCGCCCTTTCGGGTTTTTAGTCCACCGGGATACCCATTTTTGCCCAAGCCGCCTTTTCAGGTTTTCGACTTGCCGGGTGTACAGATTTTTTTTATTTCATCCCTTCATTTTGCCCGAACCCTTTTGGTTCGCCGGGAAGCCCTAATTTCTGCCTAGGTATGTCAACCTAGCGGGTCTTTTTTATGCGTAGTATCTTTTTACTATGTCTGCATTGGCGGGGTGAGGAAGGTCGTCACCATCCATGTTGGTTAAAATCATGGCTCCTCCTGAGAACACATGTTTAACCATAAATGGCCCTTCGTACGTAGGGGTCCATTTGCCCCTTGGATCACTCTGAGGAAGGATGATACACTTGATTACCAGATCTCCAACTTGATATTCTTGTGGCCTGACCTTTTTGTTAAATGCCCTGATCATCCGTTTTTGGTACGTTTGACCATGACAAATAGCAGCAAGTCTCTTTTCGTCAATCAGGTTTAACTGATCAAGTCGTGTCTGGATCCAATCGTCTTCGCTCAGATCTTCATCCTTCATTATCCGGAGAGAGGGTATCTGCACTTCAATCGGTAAGACTGCCTCCATACCGTAGACCAAGGAAAAAGGAGTTGCCCCTGTTGACATCCTGGCTGAGGTACGGTACCCATGTAGAGCGAACGGTAACATCTCGTGCCAATCTTTATAAGTCACTGTCATCTTCTGCATAATTTTCTTAATGTTCTTATTCGCTGCTTCTACAGCCCCATTCATCTTCGGTCTGTAAGGAGAAGAGTTGTAGTGCTGTATCTTAAACTGCTCGCAGAGCTCAGTGATCATCTTGTTATTAAGATTGGTACAATTGTCTGTAATGATTCTTTCAGGGACACCGTATCGACAGATCAGATTGTGCCGAATGAACCGTGCCACAACGTTCTTGGTTACAGTGGCATAAGAAGCTGCTTCAACCCACTTCGTAAAGTAATCAATCGCTACCATTATGAAGCGATGCCCATTGGATGCCGTAGGTTTAATCTCACCGATCATATCTATGCCCCACATTGCAAACGGCCAAGGTGCAGTCAGGACATTCAGAGGAACTAAAGGAACATGCACCTTGTCTGCATAAATCTGGCATTTGTGACATGTCCGAGAATGTTGGTAGCAGTCGGCTTCCATTGTGGACCAGAAATACCCTGCCTGAAGGATCTTCTTTGCCATAGTGTGTCCACTGGAATGCGTTCCGAAGGTACCCTCATGTAACTCTGCCATGATCCTTTCTGCCTCAGTCTTATCCACACAACGCAGTAAGGTCGAATCATGATTTCGCTTGTACAGGAGGCCGTTGCTAAGGAAGAATTTCGCTGTGAACCTTCTCAGAAACTTCTTATCGTTGACAGATGCACCTTCAGGGTATTCCTGAGCTTCCAAGTATCTCTTCACCTCATGATACCAAGGCTTCTCAGTCACCAATTTAGTCTCGAGATCACAACAGTATGCCGGTTCGTCCAGTTTCCATATGATGATCCGGGGAGCCTCATTGTCCCATTTGACTTTGAACATGGAAGACATCGTAGCTAACGCGTCCGCCTGCTGATTCTCCTCTCTCGGAAAGTGTTCAAAGGTTATCTCTGAAGTGGGGGATCAATGTCAATACACATTCTCTGTAAGGAATAAGATTCAGATGTTTCGTATCCCACTCCCCTTTGATCTGATTGATTACGAGAGCAGAATCTCCGAAGACACTCAGAAACTTGATCCTTAAGTCGATCGCAGCTTGGAGACCCATGATGCATGCCTCATACTCCGCCATGTTGTTGGTGCAGTTGAAACATAGTCGGGCAGTAAGGGGAGTATGAGTGCCTTGAGGGGATATGATCACAGCGCCAATACCGTTACCCAAAGCATTGGAGGCTCCGTCAAAGTGCATAGACCATCGGGATCCTTCCTCAGGTCCTTCATCCGGTCCAGGTACTTCACAATCAGTCACTATCATGATACTCTCGTCTGGAAACTCGAAGTTCATTGACTGATAGTCGTCTACTGCCTGATGTGCCAAGTGGTCTGCCAATACACTTCCTTTGATGGCTTTCTGGGTTGTGTACTGGATGTCGTATTCTGTCAAGATCATCTGCCATCTTGCTATTCTCCCAGACAGAGCAGGCTTTTCAAATATGTACTTTATAGGATCCATCTTTGAGATCAACAAGGTAGTGTGAGTCAGCATATACTGTCTCAGCCGGCGAGCAGCCCATACCAAAGCGCAACAAGTTTTCTCGAGCAGTGAGTATCGGGTCTCACAGTCGGTAAACTTTTTGCTAAGGTAATAAATGGCATGCTCTTTTCGGCCAGACTCGTCATGCTGCCCCAGCACACACCCCATTGAGTTGTCAAGTACTGTAAGGTATAGTATCAGAGGTCTCCCTTCAACCGGTGGCATAAGAATGGGTGGTTCTTGGAGATACTCTTTGATTTTGTCAAAAGCGGCCTGACATTCATCATTCCAACGTACTACCTGATCTTTCTTCAACAACTTGAAGATTGGCTCACAGGTAGCAGTCAGATGCGAGATGAATCAGGCAATATAATTCAGGCGTCCTAAAAAGCCTCTGACCTCTTTCTCTGTCTTAGGACCAGGCATCTCTTGAATAGCTTTAACCTTGGCAGGGTCCACTTGAATACCCTTATCACTTACAATGAAGCCTAGCAACTTTCCAGACCTTACCCCGAAGGTGCACTTGTTCGGATTCAACCTCAGCTTGTACAACTTCAGACGGTCAAACAATTTCTGCAGATGATCAAGGTGTTCTTCCTCAGTTTGGGACCTTGCAATCATGTCATCGACATACACTTCTATCTCATGATGGATCATGTCATGAAATAAGGCAACCATGGCACGTTGGTAAGTTGCCCCAGCATTTTTCAGTCCAAAAGGCATGACCTTGTAGCAGAAGGTGCCCCACTGAGTAACAAAGGTGGTCTTCTCCATGTCTTCAGGAGCCATCTTGATCTAATTATAACCTGAAAAACCATCCATGAAATAGAACAGTTTGTGCTGAGCCGTATTGTCAACCAGGACATCAATGTGAGGTAGAGGGAAGTCATCCTTGGGGCTGGCCCTGTTCAGATCCATGTAGTCGACACACATTCTGACCTTTCCATCTTTCTTTGGTACCGGCACCACATTAGCAACCCACTGAGGATAAGAAGTCACTGCAAGGAACCCGGCATCAAACTGTTTCATAACCTCGGCTTTGATCTTCTCAGACATCTCTGGACGCATACGGCGGACCTTTTGCTTGACCAGAGGGCAGTCTTCCTTGGTAGGCAAGTGATGGACCACAATGTCGGTATCCAACCCGGGCATGTCTTCGTAGGACCAGGCAAAGATCTCCATATAATCATGTAGCATCTGAGTCAACCGTTGCTTCACGCTGAGCTCTAGGTTGGCACCAATCTTGACCTCCTTCCTATCTGTATCAGTACCCAGATTTATTGTTTCCACTAGCTCTTCATGTGGTTGAATTGCCCTCTCTTCCTGGAGTAACAGTCTTGCAAGCTCGCCAGGCACTTCGCAATCATCCTCACCTTCGTCTTCGGCTAAGTTGATTGGATTTTCGAAGTCATAACTGGCAGTAGCAGATTCGTTACCAGTGAGATCCAGAGTGGATTGAAACCTGTATGGGTGAGTGTGTGTAAATACAGCTGTTTTGCAATATATAAAGAAAGGAAAGAAAAGGAGCATAAGATTTGAAATGCGAGAAAACGTCCAAGGTCTTTATTCATGATATATGAAATGACAATTAATATACCCTCACAAATGAAGCCACAGTGTCCCGGGTAAGGCACCGGGCCATAGAGTTTTAATTCATTGTTTATTACAAATAACAAAAACAAAGGAATTCATTACTCCGTAACAAAAGTAACAGGTAGGTTGTCCTTCGCAGTCCAATTGCTAGGTCCACTGTCGGCTGTCGGATAAATCCAGCTGTTGAACTCAGATTCTTCCACTTCATCACCCTCCCTGATAGCATTCACTCCATGGTTAGGCATGGGAGCAGTCACCACATTGGGCTTCTCTGGTGCCTCAAACTGTACCTCCTTGGCATCAATAAGGTCCTGCACTTTATTCCTTAAGGCCCAGCAATCATCAGTAGAATGCCCCGGGCTATCGGAGTGATAAGTACAGCGGGCATTTGGATTATATTTCGGAGAGGCAGTATTCACAACCTTCGGGGCCTCTCTAACAGTCACCAAATTGGTGGATAGCAACTACGGCAAGATCTGCGACAAGGTCATACTCAGCCGGGTAAACTCTCTTCTAGGTCTTTCAGCCCTTTGTGGATTGGTTTGCCGAGGAGCGGCAGCAGGTTTAGCAATCATTACCGCGTTGACAGATTGGCGGCGTTCTAGTTTCTCTTGCCTTCTAGGCCCATATACAGCACTGGCCTCCTTCTTAAAGGGTTTCTTCTCAGAACTTGAAGATGCCCCTTTCTGAATTTTACCGGACTTCATTCCAACCTCTATTCTCTCCCCAGTCAGAATAAGATCAATGAACCCTGCAGATGAGTTACCGATAAGATGATTGAACAATGGCCCAGATAGGGTCCCCAAGAACATATCCACCAGCTCACGGTCAGTCAACGGAGGATGCACCCTGCCAGCCAGATCCCTCCACTTCTGTGCATACTCTTTAAAACCTTCGCTTGATCCTAGCGACATACCATGGAGTTGGGTACGTGTAGGAGAAAGGTCAGCATTGTATTGATACTGCTTGTAAAAAGCAGTAGCCAACTCCTCCCAGTTACGAACCTTGGTCCCATCCAGCTGATAAAACCATTCGAGATGAGTCCCTGAAAGACTCTCCTGGAAGAAGTGGATCCATAAATTCTTATCCACAGTGTACGGCTGAATCTTCCGCACATAAGATCTGAGGTGTAGCTTGGGACAAGACGCCCCGTCATACTTGGTGAAAGATGGTGCCTTAAACTTGTGAGGAATGATCACACCAGTAGATAAGCCCAAATCTCCGAGATCCAGCCCAGGCATTTGTTGGATCTCCATGGCGTTCAGTCTGTCTTCCAACTGCTTATACCGGTCTTCAACAGGAGGATACTGTTCCTCATTAAAGTCAGTCTCGTTGTCAGAGACTACTGGACTTGAAGTCTTTCCCCCCTGGGGACTGCCTTTGCCTACAGAAGAACCAGCTTCTTCATTCTGCAGAGTGTTGCCAAACCTTCGACCCCAGTTGAAAAGGACAGTTCTCTTCTTCTTCTTCTTCTTCTCCTTCTTCAGGAGTAAGGCCTTCAGCTCTTCTTGGCCTTGAGCCAAACCCATGATCAGCTCCTGAAATTGCGCGTTCTGCGCCTGAAGGGCCTTGATAGACATCTCGGTTGATGATGAGTCAGGGTTCATGATGCTGAAATAAACAGCGAAGAACAGTAAGCAACCTGAAAAGAAGAAAACCTGCTATGCACATGATGAATGATATGTGTTTATGCAATGCATTCAAGGGTTCGAAAATTCAAATTTGTTGTAGACAAAAAGGAACACACATTATCATTAAGGAAATAATTGTTCAGTACATCAAAGCCTCATGGGCACGTATTACAAAGCAAATCAATCCCAAAAGACACTACGCATCCTCTTTGGAGCTATGTAGGTGTTGAGATTCCTCTCCTCGTGCAGTAGGCGGGTGAGCTCCAAGACCTTCTTTTCACTAGCATGTAGACTGGTCTCAAGAGAATTCCGTTCTTCCTTAAGCTGGATCCAGCTCTTCTGCATCTCTTCCCAGGACGTGGGCATGTCAGGATGTTGAATGGTGTAGGACACCTCTCCCTCCAAGACTGGCTCTTTGATCACAGGGAGCACATGAGGATAAGGCATTACTAACTTCTGGGAGCGGGCTCGTACCCACTTGAGATAAGGTTCCAATGGGATGGAATTCTTGTGCCCCAGTGTCTTGTTGTCTATCTTACTGGGCATCCTCCAAGCTCTGATAAATCTCTGGCGAAGTCCTTGTGCATCGTTGTCGAAGTTAAAAACTATGTCAGGAATTAACATGTCATGAGGGCCGTCCCTCCGAGCATAACCAAACTGTCTCCAAGCCAGGCATGGGTTGTAAGTAATACCTCCACTGATTCCAAGTAAAGGAACATTAGGGTACTCCCCGCAACGATCAATGATAGTGACAACCTCTCTGGACCGAGAACACCAATGTATATCTGCATGTGTAAGAGTCATCAACCGTTGTGACCATCTCAAACCCCGCTCGTTCTTCAAAACTGATTGTGGAAGGTGCGAAATAAACCACCTTCCCAGGAGAGGAGTGCAACACATAAGGACACCTCTTTTTCTCATGGTTCGAGTGTAACATGAGTGAAGGATGTCCCCCAGCAACATAGGTATAGGATTCCTGGACATGAAGATCTGGACAGCACTGATATCTATAAGCTGATCTGGGTTAGGGAACAACACCAAACCATAGACAAGGAGGGCCAAAACTTCTTCAAAATCTTGTAAGTCAAGGGAGTTCCAACATTCCTGGGCCTTTTCAAACAGAAACCTGGCTAAGAACCCTTTGATGCCACTTCTAACCTCCCAATGTCCCTTGAGGTCAGATGATTGTAGGTGTAAGGCTTTAGCAATCTCTTCAAACTTGGGTTCCTTTTCCGTACCGTTGTAGGGTAGTTGATCAAGGATAGGGATCTTCAGAAGCCGGGAGAACTCTTCCAATGTAGGCACCAGTTGATAATCCAGGAAAGTGAAACAATGATGCAGAGGGTCAAAGAACTGGAACAAGACCTTTATCATATCTTCCTCAATGTTGGTATTGACCAAGCTGATGAGTCTTCCATGTCTTTCACTGAATGAAGAGCTCTCGGGAATCCTGGATATAAACTCCTTAAGCTGAGGAGGGATCCTTACAAGGCTGATTTGAATTGTCTTTCTGCGAACAGTTTCCATGTCCTACAAAACAAGAACAAAGATGAAGATTCGAACCCCTGAAATGGTTAGTCAATGCATATGATGCTGGATGATGTCATGATGCTATGATTAAACACACCACAAATATTTACAAAGGCAAACATGTAAGGCACACAAGTCACACAAGACAAGCCCTTAGAGTTTACGCCAGCATGGGGCCTGGGTATTACCCTCTTGAAGTTGTCGGGCTCAACCTGTCCTATTAGAAGTAACCGGGTTCTAAGGGTCCCAATATCACTGGATTGCTTTCATTGTTCATTGTTTCGATTTAGCCACTGAACTGGCGACCGAAATATTCCAGGAAAGCAACCCTTAATTGAGTGTAGTATCGAGTATCAACCAACCTCGGACTGCACCAAAGTCAGTTATCTCACTACCCTAAAGAGGCCAAGATAGTTCAATTAAGGTTCCTAAGGTCAGTTGATGCTTCACGACACCACATGGAGGTCCCGTACTCTCCTTGACTGAACTCAAGGGTTACCGGTACACACCAAAGTGCCACATCAACGTAGCAGTCTGTTTCAACCATGTCGGTATACCCCGCACAGTTCCCTCACAGCCTTGTTGCTACTTTCTAATAAGGTATCCCCCAGATCCGAGTTAGGATCTATAGAATTCCCAAGACAGTCCCACAATTTAAAGCAAACAAGTCAAAGCAATTGAAAACACAATGATCTTAGTCCTAAGGTACACCTCACTTTAAAGATTCCCCAGCAGAGTCGCCAGTTCTGTGATCGGTGGATCTGGAACTGACTGTTTAACGCTGGTTCGCGAAATGTCGCGGTAAGCAAGAGTCGCCACTGTCTTTTATTTTCTCCAACAAGGAAAGGACAAAAGCACAAAAATTCCTTATGAGATTGTTCTCGGTTCGGGAGGTAGATTTATAGAAAGGGAAGGTGTTAGCACCCTTTCTATCCATGGTTATCCATGGGCTCTTAGATACTTGCTCATTTGTGTTTTCAAAATGGTTGTTTGCTTTTCAAAGTGAGTGGGTTTGAAAAAGTTTCGTTTAAAATTTCAGTTCGACTCTTGTATCAGTCCTCAAGAGTGTTTGAAAAGTTGTTTTTGAAATCTTTTTGCAAAGTGTCGGTGTGAAAAGAAGTTTTTGATTTGTTTTGAATTAGAGAAAGCATCTACGAGTCATCTACCTACCCTAAGGAATTAGTCTGTGTAAATGTCCTTAAAGTAGTGCCATCCCACCATTGAGAGGTAGGTAGCACCACCGTTGGAGGTGTTCGGGTCAATTCGAGGGTTCGGGATATTGTGGTCACCAGAGCAATAGGAAGACACCTTAGAAGCTACCCTCATGCCATGTTCATGGACATGAGGACTTACTAAAACATCCTCTACTCGACGACCACTTTTCGAGGGGCAAGGCAGTAGTGAGGTGTACCCTAGGGGTGGTGTGTGAATTGTGTGTCATTTTCAATTATGTTTATCTTGTCATGCATTGGTGATCTACGCTTTGTTTTTATTTTTGGCATTCATTCTTTCATGTGGTTATTAACAGTTAAAAGGTGCGGAATTAAAGGTCCTACGCTATTACAAAGGCGCGGGTCTACATCGCCAAATTAATCCAAGACCCGATTTGAATAAAATAAAATGCGGAAAGTAAATACCCTAATTAATCTATTACAAGGCTTTGGGGAAAATACATGAAATTTAAAAAAGGGAAATAAAAGTAAATGTGCGAAAAGAAATAAAAATCGAGAATGCGAGGGCGTTGGACCCTTTTAAAGAAATTAAATCGAAATCGTAAATTAATTAAATTAAATAAAAGCAAGAACTTATTTTTTTGGAGTTTTTGTATTTATGGAATTTAATGAGAAAATTAAATGGAATTAAAACCCTAATTCTAAACTATTTTTAATTTATAAAAAAAATGTTTAAGTTTGACCTAGTTTTACATTAATTATTTACATGACATATTTATTTATAAAAATAATTAATACTTAATAATGGTAAAAAGAAAAGAAAAAGAATAAAAGCATTGAAACCCTAATCTCTATATTTTTTAATTTATTAAAAAAAACATTGTATTAAACCTAGAATTAAAACTAAATTAGTTAACAAAATTTATTTACAAAATAAAACATTGGTGAATTAAATAATAAAATATATTTTATTTTTTTGACTTTCTGAATTTTTTTGGTATTTTTATATTAAAAAGATTAATTTTATGGAATTAAATAAAACAAACAATATAATTAAAATAAATAAAAGAAAAGAATAATAAAAAAAATAGAGAAAAGAAAGGCAAACATGGGGGGTTTGTTGGCCTTTTTGGAGGTATGTTTGAGCAATTTGGCCCACCATAGTCAGGCCTTTTTTGACTTCTTCTGATTACGTGCGCATGCGTTGACTAGCGTGTATCCTGGAACTCTTATCATGGCCCTTGGATTCATCTCCTGGGACATTTGGCAGGCTATGGCATTGAGTGTATGGTAGACCACTGAAGGGGACGCTGCATGGAAATATGGAAAGCAAAATAATATTGAGAAGGGAGGGGACCTGGGAATCGAACCCAGGTCCCATTGATTGCATGACAACACATTAACCACTCAGCCAAGCGCGTTGGTTTTTATGTATACTGAATAATGACCAACATATATGAAAAAGCGTTAGTGGCTGTAATAATGAAAAAAACGCGCCAAGCTTCAAATCAACCAACCAAGTTCTTACAACTCATCTTCTTCTCCACTTCTTCGCTTTGGCCTGAAAAAAAAATAGAATGGATAGCGGGGGTTTTAAACCCCCACTAAATGAAGAACATGAAAATAGTGATTAGGCCATACGCAAACATAAAAAGAGCGCGACTAGTGGGATTGAATCGTCGAGATGCCCTGAGTTCAATAGTCCTGGTCTCGTTGCTTAATTTTTCCTTATGAGAGAAACCCCAATTTCACATCTTTGAAACCCTAACGAGCTCCCATGGTAACTTTGCATACAGGCAATGATTATTCAATTAAATAGCACCAATAGATTCAGAATGTCCATGTTAGTATAAAACAATAGTTTAAATGTATGAAAAATGTCCAGAAATCCAAACACGATTATGCATAATTTTGAAAGAGAAGCAACTCTGTTTTACCAATTCTTTATGTATGGTGAGTGGAAAATGATTGGGTTATGTTCAGAGAAGTCCCAGCAAGCTTTTGAGATACTTCCCACGCCTTGAAATGCCTTGAAACTATGAAAACAGATTTGAAGTTTTTAAGAAAAAAGTGAGTTTGTATTTCTGAGTTTGGGCGCAGCTTCTTGGTTTTTTTCATTAGGGTTAGGTTTGTGCTTATATGTGGAATGAATTACGGTGAAAATCCAAACCAAAAACCTTTGCATTCATGAATCAAATATTTGATTTTTAATGTAATCTTTTCAATCTTTTTCATGCCCTTTTGATACCAATCATGGCCAAATCTTTCCATATTAGTGATACACGAAATCTTGAGGTTTTATGGAGAGAATATGCTGCAAAAAGGGATTGGAAAACATGGTTTTCTATTTTTGTCATATTTTATTTTAATTAAATGAATTAATGGTGATAAAAATTCAAATAAATAATAAAAAATGATGAAATAACTCCCCTTTGGGTCAATGGGTCGTGCATAACTTTTGGATGATGATTCTTGGAAGAAAATGTGGCCCATTAGCAATTTTGAGGCATTTGAAGCAAAGTTGACTTTTAAAAATTCCCAAAAATTTCCCAACTTCCACAAAGCATATCTTGCTCAATTTTTAAGCTTTGATCATGTTCTTGGACATTTTGGAAAGGTCTTGAAGTCCTCTAAGCAATGCTATTGGTCCCATGTCATTTTGATTTACCAATATCAAGTTATGGCCTTTGACTTAAAGTGCCTTTTTGTTGACTTTTGAAAATGACCTATAATGTTGAGATTGATAACTTTTTGTGAGAGCATTTCTTGGACTTGAAGTGTGAAGAGGAGTTGTAGGAAATGTCATTCTCTTAAAAATGAGCTTTGGATGGAATTTTTCTGATAAACCATGTGGAAGTTATGCCCTGGTCAATTTGCAATTGACTTTTTCAACTGTCCAAAAATAGAAACTTTTGCATCTTGAGACTTTTTGAGCGATGCCTTGAGAATCATGATCAAGAATTGATCAAATGATGTTTGTGGCTTCAAAATAAGATGTTGACCAAAATTTTTGACTTTTGACTGTCAAATGACCATTTTGCCCCTGCAGTTGACTGTTGAGCAATTAGGGTTTTTGACTGTGCAATTTTGTGCTGTAGGTCTTGAAACTTGACATGAGGATACTTGACAATGTTTGTAGGCATGTGGGACTTGATTGGACCCTTGAAAACTTCCATTTCTTTGCCAGACCCAAAACCCTAGTTTTTTGACTGTTAGGAGGCCTTTGAACTGTGCAACCCTTGAGATATTTTGAAGCATGCTCTTTGCAAATCTTTGAAGAATATGGGAGGGCAAATTTTGGGGTACAACATGTTGCATTCCATGTATGATGCAATAAAATGTGTTCTATAAACGTTCATGATATATGAATGTAATGTATGCACATGTAAGCTGATTAGTTGTCTTGCTGAGGAAAATAAATCCTTGATAGATGGAGATAATGAAATCTTTGACTGCTGCTGGGGAAAGTAAATCCTTGATCGATGCTGGGGATTCCAAAAAATATTTGATTGTTGAGGATGAGAAAACCTTGCTGATTACTGTTGGGGATAGAAAATCCTTGGCAACCTGTGGGGATGTGAGAATCCTTCATAACTTTCCTGGGGAAATAAGGAAAAATCTGACGACCTCTACTGGGGAATTAAGACTTGGGAGGCTTCAAATGGAGAAACGGGAACTAGAATCTTCGTTCTGTCGGGAAATAACTCTGTGGGGAGAGTGTTTAATCTGCCGGGGAAATCAGAAGCTTGGGTTGTATGTCAATCTACTGGGGATTCCTTGTTTTGTGGAGAACTCTGCTGGTGAATCGGAGGAAGTTGGATAGTATTCCACCGGGGTTTAAGATTTGAAGTTTTGGACTCCGCTGGTGATGAAAGTTTAGACTATTCTGGCTCCGCTGGGGATCGGGAGTTTTTTAGAAACTTAACTCTGATGGGAATTTTGAAATTTAACTCCGCTGGGGATACGTACTTCAAGGTTTTAGCTTTGTTGGGGATTTGAATGACATATTGTAGGGGGACTTCTTCTGGAATATCCTAAAGACGTTTTCCTATACTTTTGACCTATCAGTAATCATCCTTTCTCATTTCGTTTTATTTGTAAGCAGTGATTATATTCAAATGCATATGCCTATTTAACAAACCATTGGACGTTTTCAAATAAAACACAAGTGTAAAAAAAGAAAAGAAAGGCAAACAAATTTCTGCACTTTGAAGTATTTTTGTATTAACTTTTGTAAGTATTTGTGTACAAAGGAGACAATCATCCTGGTAAGAGAATGTTGTCAAAAAACTGAGAAAAATTTATACAAAAAGAAAGATGGCTATGTGTAACAATTCCATGGAATTCCCATTCTACTATAGCCTTCACAACGCTGAGTATCTTTGTCCATTCGTTGCTTCGTCCGCGGATGATTGGATTGATCAAAAGCTTGGAGTTTGGTCATGAAGAGATTGTCCTTAAAGTGATCCAATGAGACATAATTCCCTAACTTTTTCCTGGACCGCCCTTTCGGGTTTTCGATCCACCGGGAAACCCTTTTTTGTCCAAGTCACCCTTTCGGGTTTTCAACTTGCCGAGTGTACATATTTTTTTATTTATCCCTAATTTTTGCCTGAATCGCCCTTTCGGGTTTTCGATTCACCGGGGTGTCCATTTTTGCCCAGGTCTCCCTCTCGGGTTTTCAACTTGTCGGGTTGTTTATGCATAGTATCTTTTGACTATGTCTGTGTTCGCAGGGTGCGGCAAGTCGTCGCCATCCATGGTGGTCAGAATGATTGCCCCACCAGAAAAGATGTTCTTGATCACAAATGGTCCTTCGTAAGTAGGAGTCCACTTGCCCCTGGGATCACTTTACGTCAAGATGATCCACTTGATTACAAGATCTCCGACTTGATATACTTGATGCCTGACTTTCTTGTTGAAAGCCTTGATCATCCGTTTTTGATACGCCTGACCATGACAAACAACAGTAAGTCGCTTCTCGTTGATCAAATTAAGTTGATCAAGTCGGGTCTGAATCCAATCGTCTTCACTTAAACCAACATCCTTCATAATCCTTAAGGAAGGAATCTGAACTTCCATAGGTAAAACATCCTCCATGCCATATACCAAATAAAATGGGGTTGCCCCAGTTGAAGTAAGCGTCGTGGTACGATATCCGTGCAGAGCAAACGGTAACATCTCATGCCAGTCCTTGTAGGTGACTGTCATCTTTTCAACAACACCGTTCATCTTTGGCCGATAGGGAGATGAATTGTGATGTTAAATCTTGAACTGCTCGCACAGAGCGGTGATCACAGTGTTGTTCAAATTTGTACCGTTGTCCGTGATGATCCTGTCGGGGATACCATACCGGCATATGAGGTTCTGCTTGATGAAGCGGGCAACCACATTCTTTGTAACGGAGGAGAAGGAAGTTGCTTCGACCCACTTGGTAAAATAATAAATAGCGACCAGGATGAAGCGATGTCCATTGGATGTTGTAGGCTTGATCTCTCCAATCATGTCGATTCCCCACATTGCGAATGACCAAGGAGCTGTTAGAACGTTGAGAGGAACAGGAGGAATATGTACCTTGTCAGCATAGACTTGGCATTTGTGACAAGTACGGGAATGTTGATGACAATCAGCTTCCATGGTAGACCAGTAGTAGCCTGCCCTTAGAATCTTCTTAGCCATCGTATGTCCGCTCAAGTGGGTGCCAAAGGTGCCACTTTGTATTTCGGTCATGATCAACTCTGCTTCAACCTTGTCCACACAACGAAGTAGAACACAATCATGGTTGCGCTTATATAAGATACCATTGCTCAGGAAGAACTTGGAAGCAAATCTCCTTAAGAACTTTTTGTCATTGACTGAAGCTCCTTCAGGGTATTCTCGAGTCTGGAGATGCCTTTTGATTTCATGAAACCAGGGTTGTTCCACTATTTCTTCGGTATTAATCTCATGACAGTGCGCAGGTTCGTCCATTCGCTCGATGGTGATTTGGGGAGCCTCATTATCCCAGTTGAGTTTAAACATGGAAGACATTGTAGCCAAAGCATCTGCTAGCTGATTTTCTTCTCGCGGGAAGTGCTCAAAGGTAATCTGCTCGAAATGAGGCAACAATGTTAGGACATGTTCTTTGTATGGGATAAGATTAGGATGTTTAGTGTCCCACTCTCCTTTGATTTGACTGATAACCAAAGCTGAGTCCCCAAATACGACCAAAGATTTGATTCCTAGGTCAATTGCAGCCTTGAGACCAAAGATACAAGCTTCATATTCGGCCATGTTGTTAGTGCAGCTGAAGCAGAGTCTAGCAGTGAAAGGTTTATGGCAACCTTCAGGAGAAATAAGTACCACACCAATACCGTTGCCAAGTGCATTTGAAGCACCATTAAAGTACAGGGTCCATCGGGATCCTTGTTCAGGTCCGTCATATGGTCTGTTACCTTCAATGTTGTCCAAAGTCATAATGTCCTCGTCAGGGAAGTCGAACCTCATAGATTGGTAATCTTCGACGGCTTGATGAGCTAGATGGTCAGCTAGTACACTCCCCTTTATAGATTGTTGGGTCGTGTACTGGATATCATACTCTGTCAAGATCATTTGCCATCTAGCAATTCTTCCGGATAAAGCAGGCTTCTCGAAGATGTACTTAATCGGATCCATTTTGGAAATCAGCAAAGTGGTATGTGTCAACATATACTGCCTTAGCCGGTGAGAAGCCCATACCAAAGCGTAACAAGTTTTCTCGAGCAGTGAGTAGCGAGTCTCACAGTCGGTAAACTTTTTGCTAAGGTAATAAATGGCATGCTCTTTTCGGCCAGACTCGTCATGTTGGCCCAGTACGCACCCCATTGAGTTATCTAAAACAATCAGATACATGATTAAAGGCCTTCCTTCGATGGGTGGCATCAAGATAGGAGGTTCCAGCAAATACTCCTTGATCTTATCAAAAGCAACTTGACAATCATTATTCCATCCAACCACCTGATCTTTCTTCAACAGCTTGAAGATTGGTTCACAGGTAGATGTTAGGTGAGAGATGAACCTTGCAATATATTTTAAGCGTCCCAAGAAACCCCTAAACTCCTTTTCAGTGCGGGGGGCAGGCATTTCTTGTATAGCTTTGACTTTAGCAGGATCAACCTCGATGCCTTTGTTATTGACAATGAATCCCAAAAAATTTACCGGACCTGACTCCGAAAGTTCACTTTCTAGGGTTCAATCTTAGCTTATACTCCTTCAATCTGACAAACAACTTTTGCAGATGGTCGAGGTGTTCTTCTTCTATCTGTGAACGGGCTATCATGTCGTCTACGTAGACTTCAATCTCATGATGTATCATGTCATGAAACAAATCTACCATGGCTTGTTGATAGGTTGCCCCGGCATTCTTCAGTCCGAATGGCATCACCTTATAGCAGAAGGTACCCCACTGCGTAACAAAAGTAGTCTTCTCCATGTCTTCGGGGGCCATTTTGATCTGGTTGTATCCCGAGAATCCATCCATGAAGGAAAATACCTTATGTTAAGCTGTATTGTCAACCAAGATGTCAATGTGTGGTAGTTGAAAATCATCTTTAGGGCTAGCCCAATTTAAGTCCCGATAGTCAACACACATTCTGACTTTGCCATCCTTCTTAGACACGGGCACAATGTTAGCAACCCATTGTGGATAGGAAGTAACATCCAGAAATCCAACATTGAATTGCTTCATCACCTCAGCCTTGATCTTTTTCAGACATGTCGGGCCTTATTCAGCGGACCTTTTGTTTGATTGGTGGACAGTATTCTCTTGTAGGGAGACGGTGAACCACGATATTTGTATCCAGTCCTGGCATGTCTTCATAGGACCAGGCGAAGATCTCAACATATTCATTCAACAACTGCACTAAGCGCTCTTTGACACTTGGCTCCAGGTTGGCACCCACTTTTACCTCTTTCTTGTCTTCCTCTGTTCCCAAATTAATAGTCTTTAACAACTCTTCATGGGGCAGAATAGCCCTTTCCTCTTGTTTCAAAAGTCTAGCTAACTCTCCAGGCACTTCACAGTCTTCATCACCTTCGTACTTGGCATGATTGACCAAATCTTCAGAGTCACTGAAGGCCAAAGCATAATAGTCACCCATGGAATCCAGAGTGGATGGGTACCTGCATTTTGTGAGTGTGGGTGTGTGTAAGGGATAGCCATCCTTAAACAAAACAAAATGTAAAAGGAAAGAAAATGAACACAACAGTTTATAGATGAAAACGCCCAATGATTCATTAAAAATGGCATATGATAATGAAGAAATCAAGCCCTTACAAATGGACCTATATGCCCCGGGAAAGGCATAAGGCAAAAAGAGAGTGTATGAATTATTTAATTACTACATACCAAAATAGGAAATTGTTCAAAGATAAATTACTGATTGATGAAAGTGATGGGAACGAAGTCTTTCGCCTCCCAGTTGCTTAATCCTCCTTCAACGGTCGGAAAGATCCAATCTTCAAAGTTGTTTTCTTCATCATCATCTTCTAAGACATGTGTTGTACCCCAAAATTTGCCCTCCCATATTCTTCAAGATTTGCAAAGAGCATGCTTCAAAATCTCCCAAGGGTTGCACAGTCCAATTGCCTCCTAACAGTCAAAAATTAGGGTTTTGGTTCTTGCAAAGAAATTGAAGTTTCCAAGGGTCCAATCAAGTCCCACATGCCTATAAACATTGTCAAGCATCCTTATGCCAAGTTTCAAGACTCACAACACAAAATTGCACAGTCAAAAACCCTAATTGCTCAACAGTCAACTGCAGGGGCAAAATGGTCATTTGACAGTCAAAAGTCAAAATTTTTGGTCAACATATTATTTTGAAGCCACAAACATCATTTGATCAATTCTTGATCATGACTCTCAAGGCATGGCTCAAAAAGTCTCAAGATGCAAAAGTTTCTATTTTTGGACAGTTGAAAAAGTCAACTGTAACTTGACCAGGGCATAACTTCCACATGGTTTATCAGAAAAATTCCATCCAAAGCTCATTTTGTAGAGAATTACATTTCCTACAACTCATCTTCACACTTCAAGTCCAAGAAATGCTCTCACAAAAAGTTATCAATCTCAACATTATAGGTCATTTTCAAAAGTCAACAAAAAGGCACTCTAAGTCAAAGACCATAACTTGAGATTGGTAAATCAAAATGACATGGGACCAAAGACATTGGTTATAGGACTTCAAGACCTTTCCAAAATGTCCAAGAACATGATCAAAGCTTAAAAATTGAGCAAGATATGCCTTGTGGAAGTTGGGAAATTTTTGGGAATTTTGAAAAGTCAACTTTACTTCAAATGCCTCAAAATTGCTAATGGGCCTCAATTTCTTCCAAGAATCATCACCCAAAATCTATGCACGACCCATTGACTTTAAAGGGAGTTATTTTATCATTTTTGATTAATTATTTGAATTATTATTATTATTAGTTCATTTAATTAAAATAAAATATGACAAAAATAGCAAATCATGGTTTCCAACTCCTTTTGTGCAGCATATCCACTCATCATGACCTCAATATTTCGTGCATACTCAAAAAGGCAAGAATCTTCAATGATTGGCATAAAAAAGGAATGAAAAAGATTGAAAAAGATTATGGAAAATCACAAATTTGAAAGGCATTTAAACATGGATTTTGGACTTGTTTTGTAAACCTAATTCACTCCACATATAAGCCAGAACACAACCCTAATCAAAAGAACAAGGATGCTGCGCTGAAGCCTAAAAACAAAACTTGCATTTTTTCTTAAAAATCTCAAAACTGTTTTGGTATCTAGAAGGCGTTTCAAGGCATAAAAAGTATCCCAAACGATTGCTGGAACCCTCCTGGACGTGACTCAATACTTTTCCAGTCTCCATACATCCAGAATTGGTTGAAACACGTTGCCCTGTTCATAACTTTTTACATATTCGTGTTTTCATTTTCATGCCATATTAATGCCTTTTAATGTATGATTTATGCTAACATGATCATTCCAAAGCTAATGGTACCATTCAATTGAAGAATGGTTGCCTGTATCAAAAATCACCATTAACGATTGTTAGGATTTCTGAAGCTCTGATTTGGGGTTTCATAAATAAGAAACAATTGGCCACTCAAACCAGGACCATTAGACTCAGGATATTCAGACGAAACAATTGATCATATCGCGCCCTTTTTCTTTTTCACTATGGCCTATTCGCTATTTTTTCAGTTTGAGTTTAGTGGGGGTTTAAAACCCCCGCTATCTATGTTTTATTTGCAGGAAACATGAAGAAGAAGGAGGACGTGTCCCCTAACAATTGGCACGTTTGAATTCTGGCGCGATGGACATCACTAAGCGTTGTTTTGTGTTATGATATTTGCTTGCCAATTCCAATACAACGCGCGCGCATAGCTCAGATGGTTGGACATACGTTGGGTGAACGCTGGGACCTGGGTTTGATTCCCAGGTCCCCCACTTATTCAATATATTTTGTTTTAACATGCTTCCATGCAGTACATGCCCCAGGGCCTACCATGCAGCTTCATATCTTTGCTTGCCATGCGCCCAACAACTCCCAATCCAAAGGTCAGAATTTGCAGTCCACCCTAGACACCAGTCAACTGCTCCACACACAATCAATGAAAAGTCAAAAAGGCCTCAATCTAATGGGCCAAACTGCTTCATATACCTCCTAATTGGGTCAGAAAACCCCCCATGTTTGCACTTTCTTTCTCTCTCTTTTTTCTTTTCTTTTATTTATTTTAATTATGTTAATTGTTTATTTAATTCCATAAAACTAATTTTCATAATATAAAAATACAAAAAATCAGAAAATCCTAAAATAATAAAAAATATGTTTCATTAATATTAATTTCTATTAATTTTGTAAATAAATTTAATGATCAATTTAGTTTTAATTTAGGGTTTAAATTTTAATTGGTTTTCTAAATAACTAAAAAAGGTAGAAATTAGGTTTTAGATTTTTATTCTTTTTCTCAATAAAATAATTTCATCTTATTCTTATTATTAATAATTAATTATTTTGTAAATAAACTTGTCATTAAATAATTAGGTTAAATTAGGTCAAACTTGAACATTTTTTTTATAATTAAAAATAAACTAGAATTAGGGTTTTCATTTAAATTTCTAATTTCAATTAATCTTCCTTTATTTTTTCATAAATACCAAAAAACCAAAAAAATAACTTCCTTTTCTTTAATCATTAATTCACTTCTAATTTCATATTTAATTCCTTTAAAGGGTCCAACACCCTCGCACATTCGAATATAATTTCTCTTCGCGCGTTTATTTTATTTTTCTTTGTGAAATTTATGTACTTGCCCCAAAGCCTTGTAATAGATAATTAGGACATTTATTTTCCGCATTTTATTTATTCAAATCGGGTCTTTGTTTAATTTGGCGATGTAGACCCGCGCCTTGTAATAGCGTAGGACCTTTATTTTTCCGCACTTTAAATTCCGCACTTTTAAATTGCTAACTATCACATGAAAGAATGTATGCAAAAATAAAATCAAAGCGTAGCTCACTCAATACATGACAAGACAAATATAACTGAAAATGACACACAATTCACACACCACTCCTAGGGTACGCCTCACTGTTGCCTTGCCCCTCGAAACGTGGTCGTCGAGTAGAGGACGTTTTAGTAAGTCCTCATGTCCATGAACATGGCATGGGGGTAGCTTCTAAGGAATCCTCCCATTGCTCTGGTGACCACACTGTCCCTACAAACGAATTGACCCGAACACCTCCAACG
The DNA here is from genome assembly GCA_948472305.1 of Vicia faba. NCBI lineage: Eukaryota > Viridiplantae > Streptophyta > Magnoliopsida > Fabales > Fabaceae > Vicia > Vicia faba. Next base: position 208,534,859 of record OX451737.1, read on the forward strand.
GTGGTGCTACCTACCTCTCAATGGTGGGATGGCACTACCTTAAAGGACATTTACACAACCTAATTCCTTAGGGTAGGTAGATGACTCGTAGATACTTGCTCTTTTCAAAAAACAGACAAAAACTCTTTTCACACCGACACTTTTCAAAAAGCTTTCAAAACAATTTTTCAAACACTCTTGAGGACTGATACAAGAGTCGATCTAAAACTTTAAACGAAACTTTTTCAAACCCACTCACTTTGAAAAGCAAACAAACATTTTGAAAACACAAATGAGCAAGTATCTAAGAGCCCATGGATAACCATGGATAGAAAGGGTGCTAACACCTTCCCTTTCTATAAATCTACCTCCCGAACTGAGAACTAATCTCAATAAGGAATTTTTTTGTGCTTTTGTCCTTTCCATATTGGAGAAAATAAAAGACGGTGGCGACTCTTGCTTCCGCGACATTTCGCGAACCAGCGTTAAACAGTCAGTTCCATATCCATCGATCACAACATGAATTCCATGGTGAGTGATTTTTAAGGGTGGTCCTCCAGCCCGGGAGTGACACACAGCTTTCTGGCCAGCAGCCGTAAAACCTAGTCCAAACTTGTCCGTCTTGTGATAAAAATCAGGCAGTTGCCCCCACACCGTACTCCTTCCTTCTTTGATTACAGCCTTCGCATCTTTAAGGGATGCCATCCGAGACACAGGCTTGGAAATGATAGGCACATCATCCATTGTCTTTGCAGCTGCGACTTCAGGAGAAACCTCTTCAAAGTGCTGGAAAGGCGTTTCTATGAATTCGCTGTCTAACTCCACATAGCGGAAGGAGTTAAGGTGACTTATCATATACTCTTCCTCCCCATGAACTGTTATGATCTTACCCTGAACTGGATACTTTAGCATTTGGTGTAGAGAGGAAGTGACTGCCCCAACGTTATGGATCCATGGCCTTCCCAACAAGCATGAATATGAAGGACGGATGTCCATCACATAAAAAGTAGAGTTGAAAATTTCTTTACCCACTTTGATTGGAATGTCCACTTCTCCGTGAATCATTCTCTTAGAACCGTCGAAGGCTCTAACAATGATGCTACCGGGCTTTAGGGTTAAACCTTCACAATCCAATCTATCCAACGCCTTCTTCGGTAGAACATTTAAAGATGAACCAGTGTCAACCAGAACATGAGCAAGTGTGGTCCCCTTGCACTCTACCGAGACATGCAGCACGTCGTTATGCTTCCTTCCCTTAGGGGTCAAATCAGCATCAGAAAAACCAAGACCGTTATCGGCTGTAAGGCTAGCCACGCACTCTTGAAACTGGTCCGCAGAAGTTTCTTGAGGCACGTGTGTCGTCTTTAAAATTTTGATCAAGGATTTAGCGTGAGCCTCAGAGCAGAGTAAGAGAGCCAACATGGAGATTTTGGAAGGGGTTTTCCCTAGCTGCTCCACGACATTGTAGTCGCTCTTCTTGATTATCTTTAAGATTTCTTCCATCTCTTTTTGGGTGGTCTCGGGGATAACCACAGTCTGAGCCTTCGTCCTGACAGGCGCTTCTTGTATCCCCTTACCTTTATTGGTAGTAACATCAGAGGCTCCAGCTTCGAGTGCGTCAACTTCTTCAATTACCGGGCTTTGCACAGATGGCTTGACAGGTGCGGAAACTCTCAAGGGTCCGAAGACTTCCCGTGGAGGAGCAATCTCCGGAGAGAAGATACTTCCGCTGCGAGTTATCTTGCTCGTTCCCGCAATATTCCCTATATCAGGGGTTTCATCATCGAAATTCTCTTGGACTGATTCAATCTGTTTGACACCATGGTAGAAGATTTCTCCTCCGTAATTCCATGGTATCGTTTTGTTAGATTTATACGGGACAGGCCCCGGCATGGTAATTTTAAACGGTACAAACTTAGGATCAGGCGTAATCTTAACAGGCCTTTTGCAGGTCTTGGAAAGATCGTCGAAGATGGTTATTATAGCAATGTCATTGGTTGGAGTATCAAAGGTAACAGGAGTGACATGAGTGATAGTATCAACAGGAGTCTTTTGAAAGAGGATTTCTTGGGTATCCATCAGGCTTTGGATGCCTGATTTCAACAGTGGGCAGTCAGCTTGCAAGTTTGAACAAAAGTAACAGTCTTTTCCACAGCCTGGGAATATCCCAGCTTTCTTCAAATTCACTTTAATCACTGGTAACGGAGTCAAAAGGTCATCAACAGTGGTAACATGAAGATCTTCCATAACGGCATGAACATTATGACTGTGCTTGGGCATTGGGGCAGAAATCACATTCGTCTTTTCGGGCGCATCAAATTCTACCTCCTTGGCGTCTATTAAGTCTTGGATCTTGTTTTTAAGAGCCCAACAGTTGTTGGTATCATGCCCTACACTGTCAGAGTGGTATGAACATTTTGCATTGGAGTGATAATAAGGGGAAGAGGTATTAGGGTTTTTCGGCGCTTCTTTCAAGTTGGTAAGGTTCAGCTTTAACAGATGAGGGAGGACTTGATCCGGTGTCATATTGATTCGGGTGAATTGCCGTTGTGGCCTTTCTACCCTTTGCCGATTAGCTCTTGGTTGATTGCTGCGAGGTTGATCGGCTGAGGAGTTTTGGATCATCACAGCCCCCACCGTTGGTCGGTGCTCTGCTCTTCCTTGGTTTCTCTGGGTGTGAAAAGCAGAAACTTCCTTCTTGGCTGGGAAGGTCTTCTTAATAGCAGTGGAAGCGGAGACATCCTTCTGAATTTACCATTCTTAATGCCAGCTTCGACCCTTTCACCAGTCAGAATTAATTCGGTGAATCCTGCAGATGAACTCCCGATTAAATGATTGAAGAATGGACCTGGCAGAGTCTCTAAAAACATGTCAACCAGCTCTCTATCCGACATGGGTGGCTGCACCCTTCCAGCCAAATCCCGCCACTTCTGGGTATACTCCTTAAATCCCTCATTAGAGGCCATACCCATACTCTGTAGTTGAGTACGAGTAGGCGTTAAATCTGCATTGTATTGGCATTGTCGGTAGAAAGCAGCAGCTAAATCTTCCCAATTATGAACATCAGATCTCTCAAGTTGATAGAACAAGTCCAATTGCGTGCCTGGCAAACTATCTTGAAAAAAGTGGACCCATAGATCCTTATCAGATGAGTGAGGTTGGATCTTTCTGACGTAGGATCTCAGATGCATCTTTGGACAGGACAAACCGTCATACTTAGAAAATGTAGGTACTTTGAACTTGGGAGGAATGACGATCCCAGCTACCAATCCTAGTTCTTCGAAATCTAAACCAGGTACCCTTTGCAACTCCATGGCTGCCAACCGATCCTCAAGATTTTTATACTTATCATCCGCCGGGGGATATTGCTGTTCAGAGTAATCTTCGTCCTCTTCCTCTTCTTCTTCTTCAGCTTCATATTCGGAGGGCATTGCAACTCCTTTACCTTTACCAGCCCCTTCATCAGACGTTGAAGGGAACTCGAGGATCCTTCTAGCCTGATTCTCAAACCTTCTCCCCATAGTGGCCATACCAGTCCTTTTATTATTTTTTCCTTTGTATTTCTCTTTCTCTAACAGTGCTTTAAGGTCCTCTTGACCCTTTGCTAAGGTCATGAGAAGTTGTTGGAATTGCGAATTCTGTGCTTGCAGATCTTTAACCGTCTGCTCCAAATCCATCTTGCTGAAATAAACAGCAGAAAGATAAGGAAACCTGGTGTGAAGACCTGTTTATGCATATGATGAATGATATGTTATTCATGTAATGCATTCAAGGATTCAGAAATTCAAATTTGTTGCAAACAAAAAGAACACACGTCATATTAAGAAGAAATTTGTTAGTACATAAATACCCCATGGGCAAAATATTACAAAATTCTTAATGTAAAAAGACATTGCGCATCCTCTTTTGCGCGATGTAAGTGTTAAGAGTTTCCTCCTCATGAAGTCGGCGGGTAAGTTCCAAAACCTTCTTCTCACTGGCATAGAAGCTGGCTTCAAAAGTATTTCGTTCTTCCTTGAGTTGTATCCAACTCTTTTGCAATTCTTCCAATGATGTTGGCATGTCAGGATGTAGGAGGATGTATGGAACCTCTCCTTCCATAACAGGCTCTTTGATCACTGGGAGAATGTGAGGGTAAGGCATCATAAGACTCTGGGCGCGGGTTCGCACCCACTTGAGATAAGGCTCAAGGGGGATGGAATTCTTGTGCCCTAGTGTCTTACTATCCACTTTGTTGGGCATCCTCCAAGCTCGGATAAACCTTTGTCGAAGTCCTTGCGCATCATTGTCGAAGTCAAAAACTAGGTCACGAATCAATATATCATGAGGACCATCTCTCCGGGCATATCCAAACTGCCTTAGAGCTAAACAGGGGTTGTAGGTGATGCCTCCCTTAATGCCAAGTAGTGGGACATTAGGGAATTCCCCGCAACGATCAATGATGATGACATTTTCTCTGGACCGAGAACACCAATGAACATCAGAATGTGTGAGGGTCATCAACCGTTGTGACCACCTTAAACCCTGCTCATTCTTCAAAACTGTTTGGGGAAGGTGAGAAATAAACCACCTTGCTAGAAGAGGAGTACAACACATGAGAACACCTCTTTTCCTCATTGTTCGTGTGTGAAATGAGTGTAGGATGTCCCGAAGCAATGTAGGCACAGGATTCCGAGATATGAAAATCTTGACAACGTTCACATTTATAAGCTGATCAGGGTTTAGGAACAAGACCAACCCATAAATGAGAAGTGCTACAATCTCCTCAAAGGCATGTAGATCTAGAGAATTCCAGCAGTCTTATGCTTTCTCAAACAGAAACTTTGCCAAGAAACCCTTGACACCACTTCTGGTTTCCCAATGACCTTTGATATCAGATGGTTGCAAGTGTAATGCTTGAGCAACATCTTCAGGCTTTGGTTCTTTTTCCGTACCGTTGTAGGGTAGTTGATGAAGAATAGGAATCCTCAGGAGTTGAGAAAATTCCTCCAAAGTAGATACTAGTTGGTAATCAGGGAATGTGAAACAGTGGTGTATGGGGTCAAAGAACTGAAAGAGGACTTTCACCATGTCTTCTTCAATGTTGGATTTGACCAAGTTGAGAAGTCTACCATGTCTTTCACTGAAGAGAGAATTCTCTGGAATCTTGGAAGTAAGCTCTTTGAGTTGAGGAGGGGTTCTCACAAGGTTAACTTGAATTGTTTTCCTGCGAAGAGATTCCATGACCTACAAAACAAGAACAAAGATGAAGATCCAAACCCTTGAAATGGTTAGTGGATGCATATGATGCTTTATGATGTTCATGATGTATGCACAAGCATATGTACAAACAAGTCACACAAGATCCTAGTTTCAGGCTTGCATGAGGTTTTATAGGTAAGTACCCTCTTGAAGTTAGTTGGCTCAATCTTATCCTATAAACAGTAACCGGGTTCTAAGGAGCTCAATATCACTGGATTATTTTCTGTGTTCATTGTTTTGGTTTAGCCACTTAACTGGCGACCAAAATATTCCAAGAAAACAACCCTCAATGAGTGTAGTATCGAGTATCTACCAACTTCAGACTGCACCAAAGTCGGTCATCTCACTACCTCTAAAAAGGGCCAAGATGGTCAAGTAAGGTTCTAAGAGTTCATTAGTGCTTCATGACATCACTCAGCGGCCCTGTATTCTCTTTGATTGACTCAAAGGCTACCGGTACTCACAAATATGTCGCACTAATATAGTTATTGCTTCAACCATGTCGGTATACCCCGCACAGTTTCCACAATGTATTGCTATTTACCTATGAATGTTTCCCAAAAATCTGGGTGGAGGATTCAAAACCCAAACAAGAGAACCAAATGTAAAGCAATCAAATCAAACAATATAATCATTCAAAGGTGATATAAACCCTAAGGTTACTCAACTTTTAAAGTTATCCCCAGCAGAGTCGCAAGTTCTGTGATACGGTGGGAGAACTAACTTGAGGTTTTGCGTTTGTGTTCGCAAATGTTTCGGTTTAGCAAGAGTCGCCACCGACTTTTTATTTTATCCTAAGGAAAGGTCAAAAAGCACAGGAAAGACCTTTGAGATGTTTTCTTGGGTTCGGGGAGTAGATTATGAAAAGGGAAGGTGCAAGCACCCTTTTCATCCATGGTTATCCATGGACTCTTAGTTACTTGTTTAGATCACTTGCTTTTGCTTTTCAATTGTTTGAAATGGTGCTTTGTGTGTGGTTTTGAAAGATGTTTTGAAAAGAGGCCATCGTTGTGGCAACCTTTTTAATGATTCTTGTTTGAATGTATACAAAGGTGTTTTTGTCTTTTGAAAAGATTTCAATGTTTGAAAGTTTGATTTGAAAAATGTTTTGAAATTGTGTTGTGAAGTGTGTTTGAAAATAGCAAGGATGTTTTTGCAAGCTTTTGATCAAGTAACTAAGAGCTATCTACCCTATTTTACTCAAAGATATTTCCTAATGTTTTTAACCCTTTTGACAGTGTTGTTTCACCATTGCATTTGGTGAACAACCTTGTGTTAGGATGTTAAACGGGACAGGCGCGGGTCATCATATAGACCATGATAACAATTGTGTCAAGTATCTTTGGCAATTTTTGAGGGACTTGATCATATTTGTTTAGGCAACCAAGATAGCGTCATCGAGGGACTATGATCTTTTGTTTTGTTTTTGTTTTGCCAAAGTACCCAACATGCATACCATGGCCCATTTTTGAAGGCAACAAGTGGATTGTAACCCTAGGGGTGCAAGTATGCATTGTGTTTGGTTTTCATGCATTTTTGTCTTTAATTAGGTCAAACTATTTGTTGATTTGGATTTTTGCATACAAACCCTAATTCTCTAATCATGGCATAATTGAAAGAGTAAAGTGCGAGAATTTAAAACTCTAAGCTATTACAACATGATTATAGGGATGGGGGTACAATGTTGAATGAGGGATATTTGACAAGAAATATAAACCATAGTTTACTATTACATCCAAATTGAATTCTCAATGCATAAGTATTAAATGGACAATATTTAAATAAACAAAATAAATAAATATATCAAATAAATGAATTATGCAAAAAAAAAGGTTTTTGTTTGTTTATGTATGTAAAAATATTAAATGTAAAAAAAAAAAGAAATAAATAAAAGATTTATTTTATTTGTTTTAAGGGGTAAAACCCTAATTTCTTTAAGAAAATAAATATATTATATTATTTATATACAATAAAATATATTAATATGTACAAAAATAAAATGTACTTAAAAAGGTATTTTTTAGTATGAATAATAATAAAAGTGAAAATGTAATATTTTATATTTTTATTCTAAAGTATTTAACAAAATAAAAAGTATATATTTATATATGTATATTAAATATATTAAATGTGTATAATATAAAATAAAATATGTACAAAAATAAATTATATTTTTAATAATATTTTCAGTGTGAATAAAAATAAGCAATAAAAATAAAAGTATAATTTACATATTATTTTCAAGTTTAAATAAATCATAAAAGTATTCAAATGCTTTTTATATTAGAAAAATTAAAATAAAATGCCAAATAAATGTGAAAAAATTGTGAAAATATTTTTGAGCATTTTTTATATTTTGAAATAAATAAAAAAAATTAGAAATGAAAACAAAAATGCAAAAATATGAAAATACAAGAAATTGGGCCAGGGGGTGCAAAAATGAAAATGGGTGGTGTCAAAAGCAATCCAGGTCAAGCCCAGCCCAAATCTTCATCTTCAACCTCCAGCATTTTGAAAAAACGCACGTGCCTGTACAAACTTGGGACATCCTGTATAGGTGATCTTTTGCAAAAACACACAACATCAAACTTGTAGAGAATTTCAATACGATTCCAACCATATAAACAACTTGTTCTAACTCTCAAAGACCAGAGAGAATTTCTCTGGCCCTAAAATCTGACCTAGTTTTTTCAGCATGTTCATGGATGAAATTCTCCTAGCACACTTAATATAAATGAAAACTGAGCATATGTAAAGCTTCATGGCAATGAACACTACATTTTTTATTCACAAACCTAAGGCTAAATGTTCCTAAATAGAGAGATAAAAAGTGAAGAAAAACATGTTTCAGTTGGATTCGTGTAGGGCAATACAGTGCTTCTCAACAAGGTTTGAGATTTCTGGTAGCTTGCTTGAACTTCACTTGACCTTTTCCAATAGCTAGCTTGCCTTGAATGTCCTTGAATCAGTCTATAGAACTCAACCGACACACGCTCAAAATGAAAATGGTGAACACTGTAAATGGAGTTACAGTTGGTATTTGAGGTTTGGGATAGCTTGAGTGAGTTTAATGGAAGGTGTTTGAAGCGACTTGGGGCAAAACGCACGAGCCAAATGAGCTATGGAACTCAAGTTGCAGCACCTGCCCTATTTTGCCAAAGAAATGTGATTTCTGGTTATGGGATGTTTAGATGCTCAAGACATCGTGTTTCTAGCTCAAAAGGGTGTGAGAAAGATGTTTATGGAGTGTGAAGTGGTTTAGAGGCCTGCAAACTAGTGTAAGGCATGCTGACTTGAAAATGCAACTTGTATGAACATGAATTTGCCATGGGTGAAAAGTGAGTTTTTGCCAACTTCAAGCCTTCGATTCTCCCTAACCACAAATATTTTTTAGGAGTACTTGGACAATTTGGAAAGCTTGCAACATGCTCTATAATCCATCTTTGAAATGCAACTTGAGATTCCAAGTGGAACTATGTGAAAAATGGCCAAGAAGATGGGTCAAAATCCTGCCTAAACTAGGGCAAAATTTCACTAAGTTAAAAGTTTTAGGGACCCTTGTTCCAAAAATCATAACTTGAGATCCAAGCTTCTTTTGAGAAAACTTTGTGAATAAAAGTTGTATACTTTGTGGAGGACTACAACTTTCATGTTGGAGGTTTTGTTTGAATCCATTTTCATCATGGTGAAAATGTGGGGCAAAGTTAGGAAAAATTAAGAAAAGTTCATAACTTAGAAAAATTCTAAGTTATGAAATTTTTCAACTTTAAATCCTAATTTGCAATTTTGGGTTTCTTGATGAACAAGTTTCATAATTTGACACATCTTGATGAAAAATGACCCTTGGCACTTGATTTTGACCAAAAAGTCAAAGTTTGACTTTTCAGTGTAGAGTCAAATTTTGATCAGTTGATTGAAAAATTCATCTGTCAATCCCATGCATTTGAGATCTTTTGAACTTGTTGAATAAGTCAAGATGATGTCACTGAGTCCTTGGTTCCATGGTTGAACCTAATTTGTCATTGGCTAGGTCAAAAAGTCAGAAATTTCCTTTGTACAGTCAAAACCCTAAAAAGGACCATTTTGCCCTTTTGGTGATCTGATCAAATTTCTTGTGGAGTTGTGGTCCAAACTTGATCAAATGGTTCACATGAGTTCATAATGTTGATGTGGGTCAAAATTCATGAGGTTTGACTGTAAATTGGCCACAGTTGACTTTTTCCCTAATACAGCTGATTTCTAGGTCAACTATCCAATTGATTGGGCAAAAATTTGATTCAAGGCTTGAAACTTGGTATGGATAAACTTATGAGTCCAATATGAAGAATGAAAGTCAATTTGAGCATTGAAGGTCCAAAAATCCTTGTGCAAACTCAAACCCTAGTTTAGGTCATCAGTGCAAGGAGATGTCTTGAGCAGAGCAAACCCTAGCTTGATCTTGAGTTCCAAGAGCCTTGTGATGAGAAATGTTGATAAAATGAGAGGGCAAATTTTGGGGTACAACACCTTCCACACTCAAAAATTGAATGCAAACACAATGGATTAAGGCTTTGTTCCGAGCTTTAGAAGATTACAAATTGAATTAATCCATTTTTGGCAAAAAGATAACAATGCCATTTTGATAAAGGTTGCTTTATGAAATTTTGTTTCTCTTGAGATGTGAAGCCAATCCTTTGCAGCAAAACAACTCCACAAACTTAGGAAAAAGTACACCAACTATCAACATGCTTGGAACTAGCTTGTACAGGCCATAACATTGTCAAAATCACCTTTTCTTCAAAAGCAAGTCAACTTGCAAAATCACCACAACTTTGTAATCTGATATAACCAAGTTTTGTAAATATTTGAAACAAGTTTTACATATCACACTAAGCCAGAAACACGAGCTAGCAAGTCCTCAAACCTTCCAAAACACCAAAACACAAGTTCTTGACAAAACAGGGCAGGTTCTGCATTTTGATTTCAAATCACAATCCACTCGTGCGTTTTTCTTGCAACCAGTTCCAACACACTCCATACAACTCACCTAAGCTATCCCAACCATTCCTAAGTCACTGTAACTCCATTTACACACTTCACCATTTTTGAATTATGAGTTTGCAGGTTGAGTTCTATAGAGAGATTCAAGCAAGTTCAAAGCTATCTAAGCATTGGGAAAGCTCAAAGGAACTTCAAGCAAGCTCACAAGTATCTCAAGCCTCACTCACAACCCCTACATTTACATACTCGAGCTTGACTGAAATAGGTAAAGTTCAAACTTCTATCTCTCTATTTAGGAATCATTAGGCTTAGGTTTGTGAATAAAAAATGTAGTCCTCATTGCCCTTGAGTTGTACATATGCATAGAATTCATTTAAGTTAACTGAGATGGGAGAATTTGAATGATGAACTTTCTAAATAAACTAGGTTAGAAATTAGGGCCATAGAAATTCTCTCTAGTCTTTGAGAGTTAGATTAAGTTTTTTACATGGTTAGAATCGTGTGATCATGCTCTATAACTTTCATGTTGCAAGTTTTTGTTTTTAAGCACAAATGCAGGAGTTAGCAGTTTGAACATAGCGCACGTGTTTGTTGTTTCTGGAGGACAGGGATGAAGGCCATCTGGGATGGGCTTGGCTTGTTCATACTTTTTGCACCTCCTAGCTTGCTGTTTACACCCCCTTGGCCCATTTGTTTATTTTTCCATATTTTTCATTTCTTTTTTTAGTTTCTGACTTTTATTATTTTTTCTAAATATAAAAAATCACTAAAAGAATTTCTTAAATTTTCACATTTTATTTTATTATTTTTATTATTTTTTAGCATAAGAATAGTTATTAAATAATACATACATTTATTTTCTTAAATAAAAAATTTGTAAATAATACAAAAAATATTATATATTTTTATTTTCATTATTTATACATACAAAATAATATTTTCTCACATACTTTATTTTTTAATATTTTTGTGAATATCTTTATTTATTTTCTTTGTACATAAAATAAATAAATAATATAATATACATATATTTTCTTTAAAAATAAACAAAATTAGGGTTTATTACCCTTTCCAAAAATAATCTATTATTTTCCTTTTTTTAAGACATTAAATATTTTATTTTTACATACATAAAAATAAAATACAAAAACACTCTTTTGCATATTTATATTTAATTGTCCATTTAAATATTTGTCAATTTATTTATTTGTACAATGAGTTCAATTTTGTTGTAATAGTTGACTTAGGGTTTTATTTTCTTGCAAATAGCCCCCTATTCAAACTTGTATCCCCCTCCCCATAATCAATGTTGTAATAGTCGTAGATTTACCTTTACGCACTTTATTGCTTTCAAATATTCATGATAGAAAGATTAGGGTTTGTATGCAAAAATCCAAAATCAAACAAATAGCTTGACTAATACAAGACAAAAATGCATGAAAATGACAACACAATGCACACAAGCACCCCTAGGGTTTCATCCACTTGTTGCCTTAAAAAATGGTCATGGTATGCATGCTAGGTATCTTGGCAAAATCAAAAACAAAACAAAAGATCATAGTCCCTCGATGACGCTATCTTGGTTGCCTATACAAAATGATCTAGTCCCACAAAAACTTGCTAAGATACTTGGCAATATTGCTATCATGGTCATACGATGACCCGCGCCTGTCCCGTTTAACATCCAAACACAAAGTTGTTTACCAAATACAATGGTAAAACAACAATGTAAAAGGGTTAAAGATGTGTAGGAAAGATCTTTGAGTTAGGGTAGACAACTCCTAGTTACTTGATCAACTTGCAAAACAACCTTGCTTATTTCAAAACACATAATTTCAAAACATTTCCCAAAACAAATTTTCAAACATTGAAAACATTTTTCAAAAGACAAACACCTTTGTATATATTCAAACAAGAATCATTATAAAGGTTTCCTAGACAAAGGCCTCTTTTCAAAATATTTTCAAAACCACACACAAAAGCACTATTTCAAACAATGGAAAAGCAAAAGCAAGTGATCTAAAACAAGTAACTAAAAGCCCATGGAAAACCATGGATGAAAAGGGTGATAGCACCTTCCTGTTTCATAATCTACCCCCCGAACCTAAAAACAATCTCAAAGGTCTTTCCTGTGCTTTTTTACCTTTCCTTTGGATAAAATAAAAAGTCAGTGGCGACTCTTGCTAAACCGAAACATTTGCGAATACAAACGCAAAACCTCAAGTCAGTTCTCCCACCGCATCACACAGGGGAACCAAGGGAATAATCAGAGGAGGAAGAACTACGACCCTATTCCCATGAGTTATGCAGAGCTACTACCAGCATTGATTCGGAAGAAGTTGGTCCAGACACGACCATCTCCATCTGTACCATCACCATTGCCTTGGTATTACAAAGCAGACCAAACGTGTGCCTTTCATCAGGGAGCACCTGGGCATAGTGTTGAAAATTGTTATCCTTTGAGGACTGAAGTGCAAAGGTTGGTGAAGTCTGGAATTCTATCTTTCAAAGACATGAGACCTAATGTGAAGGACAATACTCTACCCAAGCACGGGGAGTGAATGTTGTGAATATGATGGCCGGTTGTCCAGGTGACTTCCGGATTTTTGACATTAATCTGGTTAAAGGGGATTTGGTGAAGATACACGCAGACCTCTGTGAATTCAGTTATTATACGCATGACCATGCCGGTTGTGCTATTTGTAGTACAAACATACAGGGTTGCGAGAAGATAACGGCTGATTTATAGGAGATGATGGATGAAGGTTTAATCCATATAATCAGGCCTAGGGCATAATATGAAGAAGAAGTGAATATGGTTTCTGGATGTCCGGCTGAATTAAGAATTTTCGATGTGGAGCATTTGAATGAGGATCTCGTGCAGTTGCATGCTACCTTCTTCCGTACTGATGGTCAGGTGGAACACCAATATGGATATTGCATAGTTTGCTGTCGAGACCCCCGAGGATGTTCTATTGTGAGAGAGGGTGCTCAATTGCTGTTAGACAATGGAACTATCAAGATCACAGGTCAGAGAGATGATTATCATGAGATTGATATGGTTGAAGTTTGTTTGATGGAAGAAGAGTCAAAGGAAGATTATGCCTCCACGGATGAGTATTTCTCTTCAGACGAAGATTTGTTTGCGGAAATGATCTTTTAAGGGCTGATTGTGTTGAGGAAGGGTTAAACGTCATTGTACCTTGTGTTGGTGCACCCGCTCATCTTGAGGTGGAGTACCATAGCAAACTAGTTGTTACCCCATTGGTAATTAGTCTGGCAGGTCTTGTTCCCTATAAATCAGATAAGGTTGTGCCTTACAAATAAAACACTACAATCTTAGAAGATAGGGTGGAAATTCCCATCCAGCCCATGCTAGATGTTGGAAATATAGCTGATAATAGCAGGGTGACCCGTAGCAGTCGTGTGTTTGCGCCGGTCGTACGAAGATATGTTGTTGTTGGAAAGAATATTGCTGAGAATGATGAGCCTAAGAAGGCTGCAAAAGAGACTAGTGTAGCTACATTAGAGAAAGAAGTGGATTATATCTTGAAGATAATTAAGATGAGCGACTACAAAATTGTAGATCAGCTATTGCAAACTCCTTCAAAGATATCCATCCTAGCTTTATTGATGAATTCCTCTGCTCATAGAGAATCACTGATGAGAGTACTAGACCAAGCTTTTGTGGAGAGTGACATGCCGTTAGATCAATTCAGCAGCGTAATTGGAAATATTACGTCATGTAACAACTTGAGTTTCTGCGGTAATGAGTTACCAGATGAAGGGAGGAATCACAACCTGGCCCTCCACATATCTATGAACTGCAAGAATGACTCGCTATCCAATATGCTAATTGATAATGGATCTGCGTTGAATGTTATACCGAGAAGTACCCTGATGAAGTTAAAGTATCAGGGAACACCTATGCGCCCGAGTGGCATTATTGTGAAGGATTTTGATGGGTCGAGGAAATTTGTCATCGGTGAAGTGGACTTACCCATCCATATAGGGCCACATTTGTTCTTAATAACCTTCCAGGTCATGGACATTATTCCCGCATATAGTTGTTTTTTAGGACGGCCATGGATACACGAAGTAGGGGCTGTCACTTCAACTCTACCTAAGAAGCTAAAATTTGTGCGTGAAGGGAAGGTAGTGATCATAAATGGGGAGCAGGCGTTGTTGATATCCCATATATCCTCTTTCAGTATTGTAGAAGCGGATGAGGCTGCTGTTGGAACCCAGTTTCAAGCCCTATACATTAACAACATAAGGAGGAATGAGAATTATGTGGTTTCCCTGAAGGACGCGCAACAGGTTGTGCGCAATGGTCGTAATACAGTTTGGGGACGACTTGTGGATCCACCCGTGAACAAAAATAGAGCTGGTTTGGGTTTCTCTTCGAGGAATGGAAAAGGCGAAAGTTTGAAGTCAAAGTCTTCTGTGAACAGTTATCATGATGTTTTCCACAGCGGAGGCTACCTCCATCCAATTTGTTCTGGAATTAATGCTGTTGAAGAGGATAAAGCAGAGCAGGAAGTACCGAATTATGTGACGCATGGAGTCCGAGTTCAGAACTGGTTCATCATTAATGTTCCTTCTTGCATACATGTTTCAAAGTAATTTATTTTGTTAATCTATTTCTTTCTTTTGAAAAGCTTTCACTCTGCCCAAGGTGGAAGTATTAATGTTGTAGGGCTTATCTGTTTGCTATAACTTTTAAGATCATTAATAAAAGTTGTCTTTGCTTCCAAAATTATGTCTTTTATTTTCTGCTTTTTCTTGAGAAATGGTAATAAAAAAAACCTTTCAAAATCAACAATAACTGAAAATTTATCTGCATGATCACTTGTTATATGTGTCAGTTTCTAAAAGCTATCATAAATCACATGTGCAGATTAATTAAAAAACCCGTTGAATACAATGACTCTGTACCCTCTCTCAACTTTGATTGTCCTGTGTTTGGGGCTGAAGAAGAAGATTATGATGAGATTCCAGAAGAGGTCTCACGATTGCTTGAGCATGAGGAAAATACCATTCAGCCATATAAGGAGGCTTTGGAAGTGATTAATTTGGGTTCAGAAGAAGATCCGAGGGAAGTTAATATTGGAGCATCATTGCATTCTGATGTAAAGAGCGGGTTGATTGAGCTGTTGAAAGAGTATGTGGATATTTTTGCTTGGTCTTATCAAGATATGCCTGGTCTAGATACAGACATTGTCGAGCATAGTTTGCTGTTGAAGCCAGAGTGTCCGCCAGTTAAACAAAAGTTGAGAAGAACCCACCCGGATATGGCAATAAAGATCAAAGAGGGGGTCCTAAAGCAATTAACGCTAGTTTTCATGTGACGTCAGTATATCCTCAATGGATTGCCAATATTGTCCCATCACCGAAAAAAGAAGGAAAAGTTCGCATGTGCGTAGAATACAGAGATCTAAATAAAGCTAGTCCAAAATATGATTTTCCATTGCCTCACATTGACATGTTAGTAGACAGCACAACAAAATTCAAAGTATTCTTGTTCATGGACGGATTTTCCGGGTATAATCAAATAAGAATGGCTCTAAAGGACATGGAAAAAGCAACGTTTATCACACCCTAGGGAACATTCTGCTACAGAGTGATGCCCTTCGGGTTGAAGAACGCTGGTGCAATGTACCAGAGGGCTATGACAACTCTATTCCATGATCTGATGCATAAATAAATCGAAGTATATGCTGATGATATGATTGCCAAATTCCAAACCGAAGAAGGGAATATAGAAGATTTGTTGAAGTTGGTTCAGCGTTTGAGGAAGTGTCGTCTCCGCTTGAATCCAAATAAATGCACCTTCGGAGTTAGATCGGGGAAATTGTTGGGTTTTATTGTTAGCCAGAAAGGAATTAAAGTTGACCCTGATAAAGTCAAAGCAATTCAAGAAATTCCAGCACTAAGAACTGAAAAGCAAGTCAGAGGTTTCCTCGGGCGTTTGAATTATATTTCCAGATTTATTTCCCACATGACCGCAACATGTGAACCGATTTTTAAGTTGTTAAAGAAAGATCAAGGTTGTGTGTGGACGGATGACTGCCAAAAGGCATTTGAGAGTATTAAAGAATATCTGCTTGAACCTCCTATATTGCTCCCTCCCGTAGAAGGAAGACCGTTGATTATGTATCTAACAGTGTTAGATAAATCCATGGGTTGTATTCTGGGATAACAGGATGAAACAGGAAGGAAATAGTTCTCCATTTATTATCTCAGCAAGAAGTTCACTGATTGTGAGTCGCGGTATTCCATGCTAGAAAAGACATGTTGTGCTTTGGCCTGGGTGGCAAAGCGTTTGTGGCAATATATTTTGAATCATACCACTTGGTTTATCTCCAAAATGAATCCAATCAAGTATATTTTTGAAAAGCCTTCTCTTACCGGGAGAACTGCCCGCTGGCAGATGTTGTTATTTGAATATGATATCGAGTACCACACTCAAAAGGCTATTAAAGGCAGCGTGTTGGCATATTATCTTGCTCACCAATCGATAGAGGATCATCAGTCTGCAGAATATGAATTCCCCGATGAGGATGTGATGTTCCTAAAGGTGAAAGATTCTGATGAACCATTGCCTGAGGAAGGCCCGGACCCTGAATCTCGTTGGAGTATGATATTTGATGGAGCTATGAATGCTTATGGTAAAGGAATTGGTGTTGTGATTGTTATTCCTCATGGATCACATATTCCTTTTACCGCAAGGTTAACATTTGATTTCACTAATAATATGGCAGAATATGAGGCTTGTATCATGGGTATCGAGGAAGCTATTGATCTCAGAATCAAAATTCTAGATGTGTATGGAGACTTAGATTTGGTAATAAATCATATTAAAGGAGAATGGGACACTCGTCACCCTGGCTTGATCCCTTACAAAGATTATGCTAGAAGATTACTACCCTTCTTCAATAAAGTTGAATTCCATCACATTCAAAGAGATGAAAATCAAATGGAGGATGCTTTGGCAACTCAGGCTTCCATGTACCAAGTAAATTCTTGGAATGATATACCCCGAATTACAGTTCGACGGCTGGATAGGCCTGCTCATGTGTTTGCGACAGAGGAGGTAGAAGATGAAAAACCTTAGTATTATGATATCAAGCATTTTCTTTAGACTCAGAAATACCCGATTGGTGCGTCGAGGAAGGATAGAAAGACACTGAGAAGATTGGCAGGAAGTTTCTTCCTTAGTGAAAATGTGTTATACAAGAGAAATCATGACATGGTCTTGCTCAGATGCGTGGATAGACGCGAAGCAGACATGTTGATGCATGAGATCCATGAAGGTTCATTTGGCACTCATGCTAATGGACATTCGATGGCTAAAAATATGCTAAGGGTAGGTTATTATTGGTTGACAATGGAATCTGACTATTACAAATTTGCAAAGAAGTGCCATAAATTCCGGATTTATGTAGATAAGATCCATGTGCCTCCGACACTTCTCAATGTGATTTCCTCCCCATGGCGTTTCTCTATGTGTGGTATTGACATGATCAGGATGATAGAACCCAAAGCTTCGAATGGACACCGTTTCATCTTGGTAGCAATTGACTACTTTACCAAATGTGTAGAGCCTGCTTCATATGCCAATGTTACCAAATAGGTGGTTGTGCGTTTCATCAAAAACAATCTTATATGCTGGTATGGTGTGCCGAGCAAAATCATGACTGACAATGGCTCGAATTTGAACAACAAGATAATGACAGAACTGTGCAAAGAATTCAAGATTGTCCATCACAATTCATCTCCATATAGGCCAAAGATGAATGGGGTTGTTGAAGCTGCTAATAAGAATATCAAGAGAATTATCCAGAAAATGGTTATCACTTATAAGGATTGGCATGAAATGCTCCCTTTTGCTCTGCATGGATACCGAACATGTGTTCGCACTTTAACAGGAGCAACCCCGTTCTCCCTAGTATATGGAATGGAAGTTGTACTCCCTATCGAGGTGGAGATTCCCTCGTTACGTGTGATAATACAAACCAAGTTGACAGAGGCTGAATGAGTCCAGATCAGGTTTGACCAATTGAATTTGATTGAAGAGAAGAGGATGATAGCTTTATATCATGGGCAGTTATATCAGAAAAGAATGAAGAAAGCATTTGATAAAAAGGTTAAACCTCGTGAATTCAGAGAAGGCGACCTCGTGCTTAGGAAGATCATGTCTTTCAATACTGATTCTAGGAGCAAGTGGACTCCCAATTATGAAGGCTCGTATGTTGTCAAGAAAGCCTTCTCTGGTGGTGCATTAATTCTTAAAACTATGGATGGCAAGGAGTTCCCACGTCCCATGAATGCTGACGCAGTCAAGAAATACTTAGCCTAAAGAAATAAAAGAACAGCTCGCTAAGTTGAAAACCCAAAAGGGCGGCCTAAGCAAAAAGGAGCGTCTCGGTAAGCCGAAAAACCGAAAGGGCGGTCTAGGCAAAAATTAGAGACATAAACTGAATAAATTTCCCGCTAAGTTGAAAACCCTCAAGGGCGGCTTAGGCAAAAGTTATGGATTTTTCTTGGCAAGTAACTACGTCAGACAAGACTTAATCGTTGAAGCAATAATCTTCTCGGAGTCTCACCATACTTCAACAAAAGTTGCGGCTCAGGATTTCAAAAGTTGTTAGGGGGAATAGTGGTCATTGTATCTCAATGTATCTTTTCCATTATGTATTACCATTTCCCAAACTTTGTAATCATCCATGGAGTCTCGCCATTCGCGGACTACCATTCTATTAATGAAATTTGAGCTTTTGCCCAATTCTTTGTGTTCTTATTTTTATTTAGCTTGCAAAGACTCCATTTATTACTGATAATAACTGTTAAAGCAAAAAGATTTAAAAAAAGCAAAATTGACTTTTCAAAAAAAAAAGAGATCTTTATGATTCAATTTACTTTGGGATTTGTGATGAAACAATGACAACAAAAATGGTGATCCCATGAATGAACGAACTCCGGTTGTTTTAAGAAGATTTACTTTCTTCTTGAAGGTTCTCTCAAGTCATTTTGCTGGTATGTGCGCAATTTTTGTGTGTTTCTCAGATATTTAAAGACGATACAAGTGGGTGCAAGGTACAATATTGGGTTTGTGATCCCATTATCCCCAGGTAAGTCTTGGTTCGCTTTTGATTTTTGGTTTTCATGGTCAGAAGCCTCCGTCCCAGATTCCCCAGCGAAGTCTTCCCTCATATAATGAAAGGTTTTATTCCCTTGGTGTACTGAGATGTCGCTCTTTTTGCAGTATTGGAATTACTGTTGACTTCTTGATTCCCCGGGAAGGTTATCCCAGGGCATCTCTTGTTGGAATGAGTGTTCGTGATGAAAATGTTTAATCGGCAGTTTTTTCTCCAGGGAGGTAGGCTTGAATCCCCCAGTGAGGTTTGGTTGTTTCGGCGTCAGTCTGCTTTATTTGAGGATGGTTTTGCAATCTCCAGTAGGCATGTTGCTTTCAAAAAACTGCTTCTTCGATGAAACCAGAAGAAGGGTATTCTATCCCGGTATCTGTTTGATTTGGCTACATCCTGATTATGTTTCTCCTCGGTGAAGGTAAGGCAGGCAATAGGTTTGGTTTCCACAGTTGCTTTTACCTTTCTTGGATTGATCTTTCTGGTTGAAGTTTAGCCCAATGTTGTTAGTACCTAAGGCGGTTTTTTTTGTTTGTACTGATTATGTATCCTTATACCAGCATATGCATGATAACACTCATACATTCATACATGCATCATGCATGGCTAAAAACCATCGTTCATTGACATTGTGTTTTGACCTTCCTACAACGCTCCTTGCTTAGTTTATTTTGGTTTTCCCTCTTGAGTTTATTTCTCAAAGGATGTATTTTCATTGGCCGTCTTGCTCTAGTTTATTTCTGAATTGGATTTATGGTTGTATGACAATATTATTCACTTTGGATTTCTGAGAACTTTGAGTTTTGGTTTGTGCATCTATTTTGCATGGGAAGACTTTATCTCCTCATCAGGAATATCGTGGCATTTCCCCGGGAAGTCATATTTCTATCCCCAGAAATTCATTTCTCTTTGCAATTCCCATTTGACAATGAGTAACAAGTCTCTTTATATGAGACAGCTTATGTTTGATCCTTTCCAGGCAGATTTCCTTGGTTAAAGAAGAAGTTGAGACCCGTTCTAGGTGAAACACCAGAATTTTGGGGAAAACTTGATGATATATTTTCTCTTTCTACCTTCAGTGAACGTTAGTAGTACATCGGCAGTGAATGTCGGTGTTTGTTATCTTTTTGCTATCATCAGTGAACGTTGATAGTTCATCCTCTGTGAACAACGGTGGTATGATATATTTTCTCTTTCTACCATCAGTGAACATTGGTAGTACATCGGCAGTGAACGTCGGTGTTTGTTATCTTTTGGCTATCATCAATGAACGTTGAAAGTTAATCGTCAATGAACGGCGGTGATATGATATATTTTCTCTTTCTACCTTCAGTGAATGTTGGTAGTACATCGGCAGTGAACGTTGGTGTTTGTTATCTTTTTGCTATCTTCACTGAACGTTGATAGTTCATCACCAGTGAACAGAGGTGATATGATATATTTTCTCTTTCTACCTTCAGTGAACGTTCGTAGTACATCGGCAATGAACGTCGGTGTTTATTATCTTTTTTCTATCTTCAGTGACCGTTGATAGTTCATCGTCAGTGAACGGTGGTGATATGATATATTCTCCTTCTACCTTTAGTGAATGTTGGTAGTACATCGGCAGTGAATGTCGGTGTTTGTTATCTTTTTGCTATCTTTAGTGAATGTTGATAGTTCATCATCAGTGAACGACGGTGATATAATATATTTTCTCTTTCTACCATCAGTGAACGTTGGTAGTACATTGGCAGTGAACGTCGGTGTTTGTTATCTTTTTGCTATCTTCAGTGAACGTTGATAGTTCATCGTCAGTGAACGGCGGTGATATGATATTTTCTATTTCTACCATCAGTGAATGTTGGTAGTACATTGGCAGTGAACGTCAGTGTTTGTTATCTTTTTTCTATCTTCAATGAACATTGATAGTTCATCATCAGTGAACAGCGGTGATATGATATATTCTCTTTGTACCTTCAGTGAACGTTGGTAGTACATCGACAGTGAATGTCGATGCTTGTTATCTTCCTCTATGATTCTGTTCTTGCAGTTCACCAGTGATTTATTTTCCTAGTGGGGTTGCTCCTTTGTTTTTTCATTTTTGTTGCATCACCAATGTTACTTTGCGTCTCTTTGGTTCTGTTCATATGCATTCATATGCATAAGCATTTGCATGGCATCTTAGGGCCAAAAATAGGGTTTGTTTTATATTTAAGTATCTTCGATCACGTCAACACGAAGATTTTTAACCTTCGTATCTCCGGATAGAAGAAACTTAAATAAGGGCAGCTGTTGTACCCTAATTTTTCCCCCTAAGATTTCTGCATCATACCATATTGTTTCAATCACAACAAAATCACATTAGGGTTTTTGGTTCTTCTCCCTATCTTTAGCCTTGCTCTTTTGAAGAGTTACCAAGCACCTTGACTTGTTTTCTTTTGTGATCATGGATATTTTGCTTTGACTTTTTCTCTAATTAATAAAATTTAATGTTGTTTTTTCTTACTTGTTAATAATGTAGGTAAAGGCAATGAGGTTTAGCAAGTTACTTCATGGGTTCATGAGTTTATTTCCATGCCCTAGTCAGTAGCTTGAGAAATTCAAACCTCACCATTGAAGTTATTTTGGAAGAATTGGTATGTAAGTGGGTTTGGTGGCCATGAGTCTTCATCATCATCCTCAACAATTTCTATTCACAAAGGAAGAATATTGGCATAAAAAGTTTGTTCAAACTTGGCAAAGCTCCTCAAAGCATTCTCTTGATCTAGAGGCTAGGGTTTTGAAATTCAAAGGAGCACATCTTCCTCATCTTTTGGTATTTTTGAGTGATTCCAAAAACATCCTTCTCTTCAAAGAGTTACCAACAAATCACTTCAAAATTTCCAATGATTTTTCATGTGGAAGGAACTTGGTGAAGAAGAAATATTACAAGTCACCTAGATGAATTCCCAATTTTCCATATGTGACTTCAAATGGTCATAACTTGGTTAATTTTTATCACCTTGAGCCCATTCTTTTTCCATGATAATCCTAAGGATGTTTGCTTCATTCCTTCTTTTATGTGCAAAGTAAGAAAATGGATGGAAGTTTCCTTAAGAATGCAAAAGATTATAGGTCATTTCATGATTTTTGGCCAACTTCAACAAGTCATAACTTGCTCAATATTGGAGATTTTGAGTGGTTCAAATTGCAAAATGTCATTCAAGATGTCTACTTCATTCCATATTTTTTAGTCAAGAGAAAATTCTAAGTGGAAGGCCATGTTTAGATGCAAAAGATTATAGGTCATTTTAAAAGAAGAATTTGAAATATTTCTAAGTATGGAAAGTCAACTCTTTTTCTTCAACTTTGACTCCATGTAACTTTCAGCTCAGGCATCCATTTGATTCCATTCTTTTTCCATTGCAAAGCTTGTAACCTCATCTTTCCAAAGCATCAAGAATTATGCCCTAAGACCCATTGAGGTGGAAATGCCATGGATTTGAATTTGGTAGTTTGAAACTGAATTTTGCACAAAGTCTGAATTTTGAAATCTTTGTTTTGGCTTCTAATCACAAGATTTCCATGCGTTTTTGTTTTCTAATCATATTTAGCAACTTACCAGAAGTGATTATCATCATGAAACGCATGATTTGGCTGAGTTTTGATCAAGTTTGAGTCACACTTTCTTCATGATGCAAACCCACACGAATTCCCTCAAAAATGCATCATTTGCTATTCCTTTTGATCCCATTTGCTTTCCTATAAATAGAGGGTCATCACCCATTCAATTTCCCAGGCTTAGATAGCCAGAATCACCCTGCCAAACTTGCTCCACAACCCAGAATTCAGCAACTTCGAAATTTATTCTCAAGCCTTTTTCAATCCATTTTTTCTCTCAATTCACCTTCCTTGATCTTCCCTGAAGCTAACCATATAATTACATTCAAGAATCGTGCCCTATATTGCTCCATAGAAGTCCAGTTTCAGAGCTCTGCAACTCAACTTCAATAGGTAGATTCCTTCATCAATTTTTCAAAAATCTGATATCATTGTGTTGCTCTTATTGCCCTGGTTCTAGTCGCAACACTTACATTTCATTGGAAGCACATTTTGACCATGCATTTTCAAATCCCTTTTCAAAACTTTCTTTCCAAATTGCTTGAGCTACAATTTATATAAATTTGGCGCGAGGGTGTGGTTGTCTTCGTCTTGAAGAGACGAAGTGAATGGCATAGGTCTGAGCTTCTGATTTTACAGTTTGAGAGACCTGCAATTCGTGATGGCTGGAGGTTAAAGATGACCAACGTGTCATCTTCTAACCAATAAGGGCGCGCCATCTGTATTTTTCAAATTCTGATTTTATTTTTGATTATGTACAATATTCATTAAAGACCATGATACGCACAGTGCGCCAGATCCCTTGGATTTGATTACTAACGCGTTTTGACTCTCATCCAATGGTCCACATCTTTTACTTTTATTTTCTTTTTCTGATTTTTATATTTTAATTGTTTTAAATTTCAAAAAATCATAGAAAATTCATTTTTAGTCCAAAAAATATAAAAAAATGATGAAAAATATTTTTGATTATTCTCTTTCTGATATTTATTTTTTCACAATTTAATTTTGTGTTTTGGTATTTTTTATGAATTTTACACTTATTTGATTTGTTTAAAATGTTTAAAAATACTTTTATATATTTTCAAATTCTGAAAAAATTCTGTAATGATTCAATGGTATTGTGACAAATATTGGTGACCTTATTTTATTTTTGTTTCTGACTTTACTATTTTTTACTATTTTTGTTTATTTTACCCATTTATTTTATTTTTTAAAAATAGTTTCTGACTTTTAAAAATTACCAAAACTTTTATAAAATTACTTGGCCTCTTTTCTGATTTTTCTATGGTCTTATTTTTTATTTCTTGATTAATTTAAATATAATTGACATTTTCCTCATTATTTTCCATTTTTTAAAAACATTTTTAAACCTTTTAATGTATATATTAATTATATTATTATTTTGTGAATATTTTCTGGCTGTCTTGGGTTGATTTTTTGATCATGGCTTTATTAACATCATTGGATCCATGGTGTTAACTCCACAAAAAAATGGATAAATGATTTTAATAATAGTTTGATTAAATATTAATTCAAATGTGGTTTCTCTTTTTACCCTAATTCCTCTTCATCTCATCCCCTTCTCATTGCACTAAATGTTGTTGGGCATGATCTCTATATCATGTATCAAAACAAATGGTGCATAGATTTCTATTGACCGGCCTCAAAATAGGTGCGACTTCTATATAAGTCCACTTACGATTTCTTAACATAGCGCTAAATTTTGTCCCGATTCGAATAAATGATCATTCGTGGCCCAAACTTATGATTGCAAGACCAAGTAGGTTAATTTGATCTCTTAGATCCAATAACCTTGAGATTCATTGTGTGGAGGCTTTGGTTCTACCAATCCTCTAATGGATCTACAACACCTTTGGTCAACGCGGATCACTTAAACATCGTTGATCATTAAATGGTACTTATGAAAATTCCAAATGGATGATATACTTGACAAAAACAAATGCAACTAGTTGTGTGGAGGCTTTGGTTCTACCAATCCTCTAAGGAGTTCCAAATGCAAGTTTCAAGATGGTCATCTAACTAACAACTAATTATTGACTTGTTTTACTTTACGCTTTTTTTTAATTATTTTTATGCTTTATGTACTATCTATTTTTTAGCATTTTTTATTTCATGTCATTTTCATCTTTGCTCATTTGAGCATTTATCTTCTTGCCATTTTTATTTTGCTCACTTGAGCTTTTCTTTTTATTTTCCTAAGATACTTAATAATCAACATAAACCCTAAAAAACTCTTAATGGTGCTTGGACTATTTGGTTACTATCCTTGGAATTATGGAGCATGAGACTTTTTCTTGGACTTAGGATTAGAAACCTTGGCCTATCTTGGAGACCTTGTGATCTTATCTGATTGTTTTGTCAGGAGCTCTTGAGGTTTATCTCAAGACATTGGGTTGCTTGTTTGTTTTTGTGATTACATCCTTTGTCTGTAATCTGGAATTCACCCGTATACAGCCGTTACTCTGCCCAATTTTTGTGAAGATTTATACATTTTAAGAGGTCTAGTATCTTTGCTTGCTTGGTTTCAATCCAAAGAATGGGAATTCTACTTTGTCTCATAATGTCAAGCTTTGGCTTCTTGTTGGTTAGATGGATCTTATCCTTAGCTTTTACCTTATGCTTTAGGATAGTCTCTTCTTCTCCTCCCATCTTCTTTAATTTCAAAAATCTTCTCCCTCCCTTTTAAACTCTTCCTGTTTTGAAACATAAAACCACTTTCATAATAAACTTGGACTTAGGTCCATGCATTTTCAAAACATTTTCATAAATAAACTTCAATCAATTTAATAATACTTTGACACTTTTTTTGTGAGATGACTAAAAGTCAATTAATCTCATTTCAAACCATTTTGCCACTTTGCTTTTTACCTTTAAACTTTTCTTAAAAGATTAGACTCTTGTCAATCCTTGTAGTGATGCAAACAACTATACTTCTACGACATGTAGTGAAGAGAAATATTTTCCACTTGGGTGTTGAGTGAGGCATTGCTGATTTTAAAATCCAAGCCATATCCTCCACTTTGAGATGATGCAAATTCTCCTTTATCATGATTGTGGGTAGTAAGTATGTTTTCCACACGGACAATGACGATGATGTCTTATCTCTTAAAATTAACCAACACACTTGTGTTTCAAAATTTTAAAAGATGAACTACGTGTACCCTGATCCCCTATTGCACGAAAGATGGTACGTAGGCACTAAAGGGTCGCAACCGCGGCGGGTGTAAAAATCATAAAAAATATATTTCTTTTCTCACCTCCACCATCCATCTTATATACAACACATTTTTATAGCAAAAATATACAGATTTTTCAAAGAGGTTCCTGCGGAGTACCGTAGATGTTTAGGGTGCTAATACCTTCCCTTTGCATAACCAACCCCCTTACCTTGAATCTTTCCCCCTTTTTTTTGGGTTATTCGCCCTTTTCCCATTCCTTTGGAAACAATAAAGCGCGGTGGCGATTTTTATTTTTGATTTGTATAAAGTCTAGTCAATCCAATGGCTTAGTCTTGAACATTTCTACCGCTACAGTACCCATTGTCATTCCTTAAAGTTGAACTCTAGTCAATGCCAAATCAATGTTGTACTGATATTGACAGTAGAAAGCAGTGGCTAGATCTTCCCAAGCATGAATGTTGGAACCCTCTAACTGGTAAAACCATTCTAACTGAGTCCCATACAGACTCTCTTGAAAGAAGTGTACCCAGAGCTTCTTGTCAGTGGTATGCGATTGTATTTTACGGACATAGGACCTCAGACGAAGCTTTGGGAACGAAACACCATCGTACTTAGCAAAGATTGGAATTTTGAACTTGTGGGGTTTGACTACCCCAGGAACTTAGCCAAAATCACCAAAATCCAAGCCAGGTACAACTTGAATTTCCACAGCTTTCAACCTCTCTTCCAGTTGCTGTACTTATCCTTAACCAGTGGATACTTTTCATCAAAGTAATCTTCGTCCTCAGAAGCTTATTCATTTTCACCCCTAGCACGGGTGCTCCTTGCATCTTCATTCTAATTTTCATCCTCCTCGGATGACTCTTCAACCACTTGTACTTGATGGACGGGACCTTTGAACCTTTTCCCCATGTTGATTAGTGCTTTCTTCTTGGTCTTCTTTTTGGCCACCAGAAGTAACATCAATTCTTGTTATCCTTTGGCCAGAGTCAACAAGGTTTCTTGGAATTGAGAATTCTGTTTCTGCAAGTCTTTTATGGTCTGCTCGATATCTGTCTTACTGAAATAAACAGTAGAAAGATGAGGAAATCTGTGTCTGAAACCTGTTTATGTCATGATGCATGAAATGCGTATGCAAATGATTTCAAGTACTTTTAAGATTTAAATTTGTTTAGACAAAAAGGGAACAAACATTAATTGCATTAATAAGTTCAAATGGTTACAAGATGCCTCTTGGGCTTACAATGGAAGAAACAAAGATAATACAAAATAAACTCCTAAAAAAAAGGAATCAAGCTTCCCATGAGCGCATCCTTTTCATGGCAATGTTGGAATTCAAACTCCGCTCTTCATGAAGTTGTCTCGTGAGCTCCAAAACCTTCTTCTAGTTTGCGTAGAACTGGGTTTCAAAGGTGTCTCACACCCCTTTGAGTTGAATCCATGATCTTTGCAATTCCTCGAGAGTAGTCGGCATGTCAGGATGAAGAATTATGTAAGGGGTGTCTCCCTTAGCAACAAGCTCCATAATCACAGGTAGGATGGCAGGGTAAGGCACCACGAGACTTTAAGCACGAGTTCGTGCCCACTTTAGGTAAGGCTCAAGGGGAATGTAATTTTTATGCCCCAATGTCTCACTATCCACTTTGTTTATCATTCTCCAAGCTCGTATGAACCTTTGACGATAGCTTTGGTCGTCGCCTTTGTAGTCGAATACCAAACCTTGGATGAGCGCATCATGGGGAGCATCTCTTCGTGCATGCCCAAACTTCCGTAATGCAAGAGAAGGGTTATATGTGATACCTCCCATAATTCCTAAGAGGGGTACATTAGGGAATTCCCCACAACAGTCAATGATGGTAATATCCTTAAAAGATCGAGAACACCAATGGATATCCGAGTGCAAGAGTGACATCATCCTTTGAGACCATGGCAAACCTTGCTCATTCTTCAATGTTGATCGAGGTAGGTGTGAAATAAACCACCTAGAAAGTAATGGAATGCAACACAAAATAGTACCTATTTTCTTCATGGTGCGGGTGTGGAAACAATGTAGAATGTCTCCAAGCAAGGTAGGTACGAGATTACGAGAGAGAAAAACCTTGACGGCATTCACATCTATGAGTTGGTCTGGATTGGGAAATAGAACCAAACCATAGATTAGAAGGGCCAAGACATCCTCAAAAGCTTGAAAATCCATATCTTCCCATAACAAATGAGCCTTCTTCAACAAAAATTTGGCTAAGAAACCCTTAACTCCACTTCTTGTCTCCCAATTTGTCACAATGTCAGATCTCTTCAAATGCAAGGCTTTAGCAAAAACTTCAGGATTTGGAGTCTCCTCTAATCCGGTGAATGGTATTTGATGAAGCACAAGCACTCCTAACAATTGAGAGGGTTCTTCTGTAGGCACCGATTGGTAGTCGAGAAAGGTGAAGCAATGATGCATAGGATCAAAGAATTGGAAAAGCACACACATTATTTCTTCTTGGAAGTTTGAGGTAACCAAGTTGAGAAGTCGACCATATTTCTTTGTGAAGGGAGAATCTCCAGGAAATCTTGATGCTAGCTATTGTAGTTGAGGATGCACTTTCATGAAGTTGACTCGGACGGTATTCCTACAAGTGGAAGTCATGACCTACAAAACAGAACAAAGATAAATCCCAAAAATCCTTTGAAATGGTTAGTACAAATGTGATGGTATGATGTCATGATGTTATGTACAAGTAAACATGTACACACAAAGCAAACAAATCCTTAGGTTCAGGCTTGCATGAGGTTCATTGGTAAGTACCCTCTTGAAGTTTAGTCAGTTTAACCTATCCTAGAAAGTAATCGGATTCTAGAGAATCTCAATATCACTGATCTTTCATCATTGGGCATTGTCTCAGCATAATCAATCTTTTTTTGCGGTCGAAATATCCCAAAGTTCTGATCTCAATATCGAGTATCAACCAATCTTTGGCTTTGCACCAAAGTCGGCTATCTCACTACTTCCTAATGGCCAAGTTGTTTGATTAAAGGTTCTACAATCAGTTAGTGCTTCATGACACCGCTCAGCGGCCCTGTATTCTCCTCAATTCAACATAAGGGATATTGGTACCAATAAATGTGTCACACTAACATAGCCATTTCTTCAACCATATAGGTCTACGTCATACAATTTCCACAATCTATTGCTACTTACCTAATGATGTTCCCAGATCCGGGCGGAGGATCAACAAAAACCCAAACAAGGACCCATAAATGTAAAGAAAACAAATCAAACAATGATTGAATTTAAAGGTGATCTAGCTCTAAGGTAACCGCACTTTTATGTTTTCCCCAATAGAGTCGCCAGTTCTGTAATACGGTGGGAGAAATGACTTGGTTGTTTTGTGTTTTAATGCAATTGTTGCAGATAACAAGAGTCGCCGTCGACTTTTCTTTTATCCAATAAAAGAAAGGGTGAAAAGAACATGAAAGACCTTTTGAAATATTTTCTTGAGTTCGGGGGGTAGGTTATGAAAAGGGGAGGTGTTAGCACCCTTTTCATCTGTAGTTATCTACGGGCTCTTAGTTGCTTGATCACTTTGAAGATGCTTTGTTTGAAATGTGTTTGTGATTGGTGTGAGTTTGAAAATATTTTGAAAACGCCTTTATTTTGGAAAACTTTGTAATGATTCTCGTCTCTATATGAATGTATACAAAGTGTTGGTTTTAAAAAATAGTTCAAAGAGATGTTTGTTTTTGAAGATGTTTCGAAAGTGTGAGTGTGGAGATTTTTTTAGTTTGTGAGCAAGAAACTACGAGCGTTATACCTACTCAAAAGGATATTTGTTCTTTTCCTCCTCCTTTAGATGTTGCTATCTTACCATTGATTGGTAAGAATCCCCATTATTGGATGAGAAGGGACGGGCATGGGTCGTCGTATAGTTATAGAAGGCAACTTATGAGACGCTTTAGCAATTTTTGTAGGGACTAAGATCGTTTTATCGAAGGCAACATCGAAGGGTCATCAAGGGACTACGATATTTTTATCGAGGGTCTTTGCTAAAACGTCCCATATTCGAGGGACATGACTATTTATTCGTAGACAATAAGCTGGATTACCTTAAAGGTGCGTGTGTGTGAATTGTGTTTCGATTGCATGCATTTTTGTCTTTGAGATTAGGGTTTTCTAACGGTTGATTTTATCTTACCATACACACCATAATTAATAACAATTATATTAAAGAAATAAATGGAGAAAATTAAAATCCTACACTGTTACATCACTCGGGGATGGGGGTATAATTTACAAATAGGGATGAAGTAAGCTTAATTGTTACAACCATATTGAATAACAATGAATAAAAAATATATAGAAAATATAAAATAAATATAAAAGAAAGGAAAAAATATTTTTTTACCATTATGTGTCGACACATGTGTCTATGCCTCGACACATAACCCTTCTTGTTCCTGTAAAACCAAAATCAACTCAGTATGAGTCGATACATAATGGTATGTGTCGACTCATTTCTTGTTTGTGTCGACGCATTCGTGTTTTGTGTCGACTCATACACCTTTTGTCTTTCTGTTTTGGGTCTGGATAGCAGTATGTATCGACTCATAATGTCTTGTGTCGACTCATGCCTGATTCTGTAACTAAAATGAGTTTACTCATGTGAGTATGCATCGACTCGTGCTGCAGTTTTTTTCCTTAAACATTGTTTTATTGTGTGTACAGGTCAGTTCACAACATATGATTGATAAAAATGAACAACAAGTAAATGGTTAGCTTCAAAAGGCAATGATTACTACATTTATCTTCAACAATGAATCACTAATGATGTTTTGAAATGAAAAGCTAAAAATTAAGAAGACTTACCTTGAGACTGTAATTTGTTTCGAGTCTGAACCACTTTCAAGATGTTGTGGTGGCTTTAGTGAACCTCCAGGGAGCTGCTCTAGTACTTCCTCTATATTGAAAGCTGCTGACCCAACTCCAACCCAGTCAAGTTATACAATATTGTATTTTGTTTGCGTTTGAAAGGTGATGATAATGGCACTACAAAAACTGTTCTTGTGTTTGAACAATCTCTATGTGATATGAAGTGTTAGAATGGCTGGTTTATGGGAAAAGATTGCGAGGTTGAAAAGTGGGTTGAGGATTTTCTGTTTAGTGAATGAAAATAGAGCATAGTTTTTTGAATGAACAAAGGTTACAAAGACTTATGCTTTTTCTCTCTTTTCTCTCACAATCAATACCCTCTTTGTGTGTTGTGAAAACAATTTATTTGTAGATGAATTTGGATGAAGTTTGAGAGGGAAACAAATGAATTTTTGAACTTTTTGGGTATGCTGTTTCATAGCCGTTTTAGGTGCAGCTCTTATATGTTAATTTGGTGCAAACATGGGACTGAATGATGCAGATTTTTAGGGTAGCATTGCAGGTTTTGGAATAGACTGTGACAACATAGCAGGGATGTTTTTGTGGATTGAGTCAAAGGGAAAAGTTCAAACAAGACAAGGCTTTAGGATTTGTAATTTAAACTTTAAAAATGCAGCTTTTTTGTTTACTTGAACATTTGACTTATCTTGAATTATGGTGAAGAAAAATGTCATGAGGTAATGAGATTAACATGTATAGAAAATACATAGAAAATTTTCCAAGTCTTGCAAAGTTTGATTTTTGACCTTCTTGATTTTTTGATGATCAAATTTCATAGTTTGAATATCTTAATGTGATTTTTGAAACTCAAATTTGACGAAAAAGTCAAAGTTTGACTTTTCAGTGTATAGTGGACTATCTCATCAGTTGACCGAATTTCATCTATCAATCCACTGATCTCGGGAGGTGAATTGAAATATGCGACTAGGTCAAAATGATGCACTTGAATCCTTGAGATCATATTCCAAACCGAAAAGTCAAAGATTGAACATTCTCAGTCAAAATCCTAATTTTGACCATTTTGCCCTTTTGATGATTTGGATAATTTTCTTGAAGAATTATGATCCAATCTTGATCAAATGATACATATGACCTCAAAATGTTGATATTGGTCCAAAATCTTGAAGTTTGGCTGTAGGTTGACCACGGTTGAATTTTTAACCACTACAATTGATTTTAGACCACCTGATCAATTGACTGAACAATTTTGTGATCCAAGCCTTGAAACTTGATAGGAACAAATTTTAAGGGTCCATAATGACCCATGAAAGTCATTTGAAACATTAGAAGTCCAACTTTTTTTGTGTAAACTCAATCCCTAATTTGAGGCATCAGTGTTGAGGAGATGGCTTGACCTAGTCAATACTTGTGCAAGCTTGAATCATTGAAGATCTTTGTGAGAAATATCTTGAGAAGAAGAAAGGTAAAATTTTGGGGTACAACAACCAGGATGGTAACTGAAATCAAAATCATAATCTTTCAATAACTCAAGCCATTTTCTCTGCCTCATATTCAATTCCTTACGACCAAATAAGTACTTCAGACTCTTATGATCACTAAACACCTCGAATCTGGATCCGAACAGATAATGTCTCCAAATTTTCAACACATATACCACAACTGCCAACTCTAAGTCATGCATATGGTAATTACTTTCATGAAATTTCAGTTTTCTGGATGCATAAGCAATAACTTGTCCATTCTACATCAACACACCACCAAGACCCTTCTTTTACGCATCATAATATACCACAAAAGATTCACTCGGATTAGGGAAAACCAATACTGGAGCAATTGTTAACTTCTTCGTTAGTTTCGTAAAAATTTCTTCACGCACAATATCCCACACATAAGCTTGGCCCTTTCGAGTCAACTGAGTTAGCGATAATGCCAACTTAGAAAAGCCTTCAATAAATCTGCAATAATAACCTGCTAAACCAAGAAAATTTTGTATCTCAATAGAAGACTTCAGAGTTTCCCACTGCAACACAATATTAATTTTATAAGGATCAAACACAATTCCACCACTTGAAATAACATGGACAAGGAAACTCACTTCCTTCAATCAAAACTCGCACCTTACAAATTTTGCATACAACTTCTTCTCTTTTAACATTTGTAACACAATTTGCAAATGATCAGCATGTTCATCTTTTGATTTAGAATAGATCAGAATATCATCAATAAAAACCACTACAAACTTATTCAAATACAAATGGAAATTTAGATTCATATACTCCATGAGAACACCTGACACATTGGATACACCAAACGACATTACAATGTACTCATAATGGCCATACCTCATCCTGAAAGCCGTCTTCGGAATATCATCTGGTTTCACACGAATCTAATGATAACTGGAACTCGTATCAATCTTACTAAACACATAATCACCTACCAACTGATCCATCAGATCATCAATCTTCAGAAGTGGATGCTTATTGTTAATAGTCATCTTATTCAACTGCCTATAGTCTATACATAACCTCATACTACCATAATTCTTCTTAACCAACAACACATGGGCACCCCACGGAGAAACACTCGGTCGAACAAACTTCTTATCAAGTAATTCTTCCAATTGTTTCTTCAATTCACCTAACTCTAAAGATGACATCCTATAAGGAGCCATCGACATCAGACTTGTACCTGATACCAACTCTATAGAAAACTTTACCTCACGCTCTAGAGGTAAATCACTAATGTCATCTGGAAACACATATGGGAATTCACAGACAACATTAACTTCAACACTTCTAGCTTCACAATCGACCTGCAATGCAGCAAACATTGCAAACACCACAACCTCATCTTCTAAAAGTTCTTCCACTTTCTTAGCAGATAAAAACATTAAATCTCCACTTTCACCAAACTTAGGGAACATCACCGTCTTACCATAACATATGATATGAACATAGTTAAACTCTAAATATTTCCTTCCAAGGATAACATCAATTTGGTGCAAGGGTAGACACACCAAATTCATCACGAAACTCTTACCAAAGATAGTTAAAGGACAACTCATACAAAAAAAGAAGTAGTAGTAACAGAACCCTTAGCAGGAGTGTCTATCACCATACTACCATTTATAGAATACAAATTTAATCCCATCATCATGGCACATTCAAACAAAATAAATGAATGAGTAGCACCAGTATCAATAATAGAAATTAATTCAACATTGTTAATAAAAGAAGTACCTCAAATCAAGTTATCCTTCTTCGAAACCTCTAAACCACTCAAAGCAAACACTCAGCCATTATTCTGAGCAACATTAGCCTTCTTCTTCAACTTCTAACATTGGGTACTGATGTGACCCTGCTCACTACAGTTGAAACAAGTCAGACCTTTATTCTTGCACTCAGAAGCATGATGACCTATCTTACCACATTTGTAACATCTTAGCACCTTATTATGGCAACTATCAACACAATGGCCTTACTAGCCACACTTAAAACACTTGAGAGAAGCAGGAGCCCCTCTCCCACTTAGCTTCTTCTCATTAGAAACTTTCTACTTCCCCATAACAACAGGAGTACTATAAGACTTATCGTGATCCTGGTTCTTCTATTTCTTCTTGGAACACAACCCATTCTTAAACTTAATACACTTAGATGCATTAGCTGTCAGATTATTATAATGCCAGCAGAACTTCACCAACTCCTCAAACCTGGTAACATACTCAACAACACTCGAATTCCCTTGTTTCAGTTTAAGGAATTCAATCTTCTTCTTGCTGCACACATCTTCAAGGAAGTACTTTCCCAAGAATCCAACTTTGAAAATAGTCCAAGTGATCTCAACACCCAAAATCACCGTCCTCTGGCATGCGTTATCCAACCAGTCTTAAGCCTTAGCTTCCAACATATGGGTACCAAATTGCACCTTCTGCTCCTCTGAGTAAGCCATCACTCTGAAGATCTTCTCGATCTTTCTGAGCCGCACATGCACACCATTAGGATCATGTGTTCCATTAAATATCAATGAGTTATTTTACTTAAACCATTCCAAAGCACGAAACACATCATTCCCTCTAACATTTTGTAGAATTTGTTGATTATGGGCCATTTCCTGAGCCAATGACTCCAAAGCCTCAACATTTGCATCATCATTTCTTCATCCAACCATTTCTCTATGAATATGTGTCATAACCCAAAACTTTTCCTCCCATTTTTTCAAGACACCTCCTCATGTTCTTAGGGTTCTCAATTGCTCAAGAATACTCAAGGGTTTGAGCATACAAGCCCCTCTACCAAGAAATTGACCTACAACTAGGGTTTTGTGTTTATTAAAGAAAATTGATCTTCTAATGCCTCAAGTAGATTCCATGATTCCTTATATGCTTCAAGGTACCCTCATGACAAGTTTCAATCCTAGAATCAAAACTTTACTCAGTCAATTGCTCAGATGATTAAAAATTAACTATATTGGAAAAAAAGTCAATAATGGTCAACATATAATTAAACTTCAATATTTTTGGTCAACATTAACATTTTGAAGACATATTCATCATTTGATCAAGGTTTGACCATGATTCATCAAGAAAACTCAAGATTCATCAAAAGTCAAAAGTTACTAAATTAGGGTTTTCTTAAGGTGAAGTCAACTAAACTTTGACCAAGCATAACTTTCACATACTTCATCATATTTTTCTCAACCAAAGCTCATTTTGAAGGAAATTCAATTCTCTACAACTTTGTCTCTCTAAGCTCAAGTCCAAAAAATGTCTCTTGAACAGATAGTCAAAGATCTCCAGGCTTAGAATGCTCAGTTTCAAGAGATGTTCCTAAACTTAGCCAAGGGGCAAGAAGAACTGTAGGCGCTCATCGCCAAAGAGAAGAAGAAGAAGACAAAGAAACCAATCGACATCCTTAACATGGGAAGGAGGTCCAGAGGTCTAGTCAAGTGAGCTCAAGATTTTGATATCCCATCGAATGAAGGTGACAACCAGGATGAAGATGATAAAAATGTTAAAACTGAAAGAAACAACCTTGGTTCTGAAAAATATTCTGATGAAGAGGAAGAAGATTACTTGTATGAACAATATCCTCTTGTTGACAAGAAGTATAAGCTGTTAGAAGAGCGTATGAAAGCTATGAAGATCCAAAAGGTGGCTGGCTTATACTTTGAATAATTGGGTTTAGTCTCAGGAGTCGTCATTCCTCCTAAGTTAAAAACTCCTACCTTTACCAAGTATGATTGTGTTTCTTTCCCGAAGCTGCATTTGAGATCGTATGTTTGGAAAATTCAACCGCACACTACTGATATGAAGTTATGGGTGCATTTCTTTCAAGAGAGCCTGTCTGGAACACAGTTGGAATGGTATTATCAACTATAAAGGACCAACATCCATACCTGGGAATATTTGGATGCTTCTTTCTATAAGCAATACAAGTATAATAATGATCTTGCACCAACTTGTATTCAACTGCAGAGTATGGCAATGGGCTCTAATGAAGGCTTTAAAGAGTATGCCCAAAAGTGGAGAGATCTTACAGGCAGAGTTCAACCTCCGTTGGTTGATAGTGAATTGGGTGACATGTTCATGAGCATGCTAACAAGTCCTTTCTATAATCACCTACTTGGAAGTTCTTCAGTTGGTTTCACTAAACTGATATTAACAAGAGAAGTGTTGAGAATGGAATCAGAAACGGTAAAATTCAGGTGGCTATATCTTCGAATACTGTGAAGAAGCCTTATAATGGTAAGAAAGAATCCAATATTGTGTATGTCCAGAAGGGTCATAGTAAGAGTAACCACAACCAATTTGTGGGGGCAGTTCTGATCTCTAATCCCGCACCAGTACAACAATAAAAACAAAGTAATCAGGGCAGGCAGGTCGCGCCTAGGAGAAAGTTCACAAGAATCAACATGTCGTTGTCTCAAGCATTCCAACACATGTTGAAGGCAGACACTACTTCCCAACACTACTTACCCCAATTACAATTCCAATGTGAGGTGTGCATATCACTCCAACAGTCTAAGACATGACACTAACAATTGTTGGGCTCTGAAGAATAAGATCCAAGACATGATTGACACTAAGGAGATTGAATTTGATCCTCCTGCGACTCCTAATGTGATTACCTCTCCTATTCCTAATCACGACAAGGGCATTAATGTTATTGATAATGATTCTTATGTTTCTACTGTGAACGACTTAACTACTCCTCTGATGATTGTTAAGAAGAAGCTGAAGCAAGCCATTTTATTTCTGGGTTGCATTGAAAGGTGCTACTGTTGTGCGGCCCAATCCAATGGCTGCAAACTGATGAAAGAAGGTATTCAGTGTCTAATGGATGGCAATGTGATTCTATTTGAGA
Source organism: Vicia faba (assembly GCA_948472305.1). Lineage (NCBI taxonomy): Eukaryota > Viridiplantae > Streptophyta > Magnoliopsida > Fabales > Fabaceae > Vicia > Vicia faba. The sequence goes on from OX451737.1 coordinate 208,572,234, forward strand.
AGACTCCTTCCGTGGAGAGTGTATCTCAAGACCTGCAGCTTGAAGACGTGTTTGTAATTTTCGGCACTCCTGTAAGGATCACTTCTAAGGGTCCTGTGAAGATTATTGTCGAACATAAGATTGCTCCTCTGATCATTACCACGCATGGGCTAATTCCATATTCCTCTAGCAAGGTTATCCCTGGGAATTATGGAGCTGATGTCTACTACCATGGCATCAAGCAAGAGACATCGATTGTCGAAGATGAAAATATTGAGGTTATTAATCCCAAAATTGGCAATATTGCTAGGACCAGTAAAGTTACCAGAAGTGGAAGGGTTTTCTCTCCACAGATCTCTCCAAAGACTGTTACTACACCAATTCATGTTACTGCTACTGAATCAACTACTGAGACTCGAGGTAAAGAACAAATGACTGAGCTTGTCCATACTGAGACACCTAAAGAGGTTACTATTGAAGATACCTCCAAACAAGAGATGGAAGAAGTATTGAAAATTATTCGAAAGAGTGACTATAAGATTGTTGAACAATTGGGGCAGACTCCCTCCAAAATATCTATGTTATCTCTGTTGTTATGCACTAAAGCCCATGCTCAGGATTTGGTAAAGTTTTTGAAATCTGCTCTGGTACCGTAGGAAATCTGTGCTGATCAGTTTGAAAATTATGTTGCTAGCCTGACAACTAATAATGAGTTAAGCTTTTCTGACACTGACTTAACTCCCATAGGAAGGGACCATAGCAAGGCCCTGCATGTCTCTATTGAGTGTATGGCCACTACCTTATCCCATGTATTGGTGGACACATGTTCCTCATTAAATGTATTTCCAAAAGTTGCTTTAGACAAACTTGACTATGAAGGGATTATGCTAAAACCTAGTGACATTGTGGTAAGAGCTTTTGATGGTTCAAAGAGAATGGTGCATGGAGAGGTTGATCTTCCAATCAAAGTGGGTTCCCAGGTCTTCGACTCTACTTTTTATGTGATGGACATTTGTCCAACCTATTCCTATTTGCTTGGATGCCCTTAGATTCATGGGGTAGGTGCTGTTACTTATACTTTAAACCAAAAGTTGAAGTATCCCGTAAAAGGAAAAATCATTACAGTTTGCGGAAAACAAGAATACATGGTGAGCCATTTGGATTCCTTCAAGTATGTTGAGATGGATGGTAAATTATTCGAGACTCCTTGTCAGACCATTGGAGTTATTCCTCAGACAACCCCTATTGACAAAGCTAGTCCTACTGTTCCTAAGTTTACCAGGATTCCACCAAGAATGGCTTCTCTGAAAAACGCTAAGGTTGTGGTAGAAGAAGGTGGTGGCACTATTTGGGGTCAGCTTCTCAACATTCCTTACAAATCTGATAAATTTGGTTTGGGTTTAACCTCAGAGACTCAGAGGTCTTATCGTCGTACTCGTGTGGGAGACCTCCATTCCGCATCAACAACAATGGAGTTCACAAAAATTAAGTCAATGTTATGGAAGACGTTGATAGCGACTGTGACATGGACAGTTGGATTTTCCATACTGTCGGTAATGGGCTCAATAATTGGAAGGCTGAAGTCTTTATACCAATCTCCTTTAGTCATAAGTAAATGTTATTTTCTATTTTCTTGCTTTCAAGTTTTTTTGGTTATGTAATTTAAACAATGACTTTAAACCTTGTGCCTTACCCAGGGAACAACAGTCCATTTGTTAGGGTTGTAATTTTTCATCCGCATATTTTCATTTAATACATCATTGGACATTTACGTTAAAATTTTGCGCTCTTTGTATTTCTTTTACTTTATTGGTTTCAAAATAGCTATGCGTTCTTACACACACCCACACAACAAATTGCAGATCCATATCCATCCTGGATCCCATTGATAACAATTCTGCTATTGCCAATTATGACTTCCAAAATTTGAACTACCAAGCCGAGGACAAAGGTGAGAAAGATTGTGAAGTACCTGGAGATCTTGCTAGGCTGTTAATACAGGAAGAACGAGCCATACAATTGCATGAAGAGACATTCGAGGTTGTGAACTTGGGTACTGAAGAGGACAAGAAGGAAGCTAAGAAAATTATGGAAGATATGCACGAAAGAGTCTTTGGTACTCACTCCAGTGGGCATAAAATGGCTAAGAAGATTATGAGAGCGGGTTATTATTGGTCTACTATGGAAACTGATTGACATCATCATTCTAGAACTTGCCACAAATGCCAAATTTATGCTGACAAAGTACATGTGCCTCAGGTTCCTTTGAATGTCTTGACTGATCCTTGGCCGTTTGCAATATGGGGCATCAATATGATTGGAGAGATTAAGCCTATAGCTTTTAATGGGCATCATTTTATCCTAGTTGCTATTATTTATTTCACAAAGTGGGTTGAAGCAGCCTCGTTTGCTTCCGTTACCAAGAATGTTATGGCTCAGTTCATTAAGCATAACATCATCTGTCGGTATGGAATCCCTGAAAGGATCATCACGGACAATGGTACCAATCTTAAAAATACTATGATCATAGAATTCTGCACACAGTTCAGGATTAAGCATTATAATTCTTCTCCATATCGACCAAAGATGAATGACACAGTGGAAGCCACCAACATCAAGAAGATCTTGCAGAAGATGATGGTGACATACAAAGATTGACATGAGATGTTACCATTTTCTCTTCATGGTTATCACACTTCAGTACATACATCAACTGGAGAAACCTCGTTCTCTCTAGTCTAAGGTATGGAGGTTGTCTTACCTATTGAAGTCCAGATTCCTTCCCTAAGGATTATGAAAGATGCAAATTTAGATGAAGACGAATAGATTCAGACTCGACTTGACCAGATAAATTTGATTGACAAGAAAAGGCTTGCGGCTGTTTGTCATGGTCAGATGTACCAGAAACGCATGACTAAGGTCTTTAATAAGAAAGTCAGACATTAGATGTACCAGGCTGGTGATTTGGTAATAAAGTGCAACATTCTACCACAAGGTGATCCCAGGGGAAAATGGACTCCCACATATGAAGGTCCATTTGTTATCAAAATGATATTTTCTAGTGGTGCTATGATACTTACTACCATGGATGATGAAGATTTTCCACACCCTGTGAACGCGGACATGGTCAAAAAAATACTACACATAAGAGAGACCAGCTAGGTTGATATACCTAGGCAAAAGTAAGGGCATCCCAACGAAACAAAAGGGTTCGGGCAAAAATTAGGGATATATATAAAAAAATTGTGCATCCAGCAAAGTTGAAAACCTGAAAATAAGGCTTGGGAAAAAAAGGATATACCGATGGACAAAAAACCTGAAAGGGAGGTCCATGCAAAAGTTATGGATTAAAATGTACGACTATGCCCCTTTGGATAACCCATCTACTTACAACAAGCTTTGTTACCAACGTCAAGTTCAAATGGTACAAATCAATTCAATCAACTTCTTATGAAAACGAGGGATGAGATGCTTGAAGACATAGGAGCAATAGCAGAGTTGAAACTTGATGGGATTGTTTCCACATAGCTGTTTTTTCTTTGTTTTTCTTTGCACCTCTTTTCATGATGATTTCCACTTACTAAGATTTCTGTCTCTTTGTACAAAACTGCCTGCTTATAAGAAAAATTTATAAATCAATATAAGTCTTTTTCAGAATTCAAAATTGTTTTACTTTCTCTATTTTGTTTGCAAAAATGTCCATTGGTTACATTGAATGAACATATGCATCTGAACATGATTACTGTTAACAAAATATAAGCATAAAAACAGGATTAGCATTTACTAAAGACCCTAGGAGTTGGGATAATGTTCAAGTCATCGACAAATCTCCACAAAGCAATCTCCACGGAACTATCTCTACAGAGCTATCTTTATAAGCTCATCCCCATAAGATATTATCTCCTCAATGTAGTTTATAAGAATTCTCTTCTTCAACAGGGTTTATTTTCCCAAAAAAGTTTGTTTCTCTGATATTGCAATTTGTCGACATGATTCTCTTTCCCGGCCAGATGTCATTCAACTTTGTCCTCCCCAAAAGAGTTGACATCCATATCTGAGACTTGGTCAGACGGCACATAAGAAGATTATCCTTCTCTTTTATCCCTATTCAGGGTACACAAGAATCAAATCCTTCAAAAGAATGATGAACGACTAATTTTCTTGGAGTTCTTCTATCCTCAAGCCGAAGTCGAACGTCCCCAGTGGAGTGTCCAAAAAAAAAAGCGGGAATCCCCAGCAAAGATGTTCTAGACAAGATTGAAGATTCATATTCTTCATCCCCAACAACAGTTAGGGATTTATTTTCCCAGCCAAAGATGTTATATGCAACTACCGATATGCTCCATGAACACATTACATCCATACATCATTTACAAAATATCATATCATATGCATACAAAACGCATAGAGTATTGTCATTTATTTTAAGAGCATCATTAAGCAATGCATTACATATATCATGACATTGCATAAAGCTAACCTTTTTTTCTTTTAGGATAGTTCACAAACAAATATTTATTGTCAATAACTTATCATTCTTCAAATACAATCAGTCAACGATTCATTCTGATGCTCCTTTGGATACAATCAAGCATAGACTCATTCCATTACATCTTCTAGATACAGTTCAGATACAGCCGATACATAGATCCATTATGATACTAATTCTAGTACATATTCCAGATACGGCCGATACATAGATCCATTCTGATACTCATTCTAGTACATATTCCAGATACACTCCAAATATGATCAATACGTAGATCCATTCTGATATTCATTCTGGTATATCTTTGGATACAGTCAGGCATAGACTCGTTCTAATACGAATCTCAGATATAGTCGAGTGAAGACTCATTCTGATCCTCTCTCGGATACAGTCGAGCGAAGACTCATTCTGATAATCTTATAGATACAGTCAAGACATCAACTCATTCTAGAAACTCATTCAGATACAATCGAGACATAAGATTCATTCTGACACTCCCTAGCACGTTTTCTAGATACAATCGGACACAAACTCATTCTAGTATACTTCTCAGATACACTCGAACATAGACTCATTATGATACTCCTATTAATAGTTACTTTGGATGGCATCTATAAGCCCATATATGACGACACTCTATCACCTCTCTGAATGGCATCTTTATGCCCATTCAAGAAATACAGTCAACTGACAGTGTTACTTCGTGTACATGTGAGTGCGAATTTCTGGGCACTTAAGTGTTCAATCCTCTTCCACCTTCAGATCACGAATGACGAGCATGTCAATCTAACTCTTCATGTTTAAGAAGATTGAACAGCGGAAGTTAATGTACCCCAAAATTTTCCCTCCCATTTTTTCAAGACACCTCCTTATACTCCTAGGGTTCTCAATTGCTCAAGAATACTCAAGGGTTTGAGCATACAAGCCCCTCTCCCAAGCAACTGACCTACAACTAGGGTTTTGTGTTTCTCAAAGAAAATTGAGCTTCTAATGCCTCAAGTGTATTCCATAATTCCTCATATGCTTCAAGGTACCATCATGATAAGTTTCAAGCCTTGTATCACAAGTTTGCTCAATCAATTGCTCAGATGATTGAAAATCAACTGTATTAGACAAAAAGTTAATTGTGGTCAACATATAGTAAAACTTCAAGATTTTTGGTCAACATCAACATTTTAAAGACATATTCATCATTTTATCAAAGGTTGACCATGATTCATCAAGAAAACTCAAGATTCACCAAAAGTCAAAAGTTACTAAATTAGGGTTTTCTTAAGAAGAAGTCAACTAAACTTTGACTAAGCATAAATTTCACATACTTCATCAGATTTTTCTCAACCAAAGCTCGTTTAGAAGGTAATTCAATTCTCTTCAACTTTGTCTCTTTAAGATCAAGTCCAAAAAAAGCTTCATTTGAGAGATATGGGCCACAACATTATAGGTTATTCCAAAATTCAACAAAAGACACTTTTTGTCAAAGAAATTTACATCAAGATAAATTCTTCAAATGGAAAAATGACCAACATAGAGATTGTAGGGGGAATCTTGTGGTTTCCAAAACGTACAAGATCATTTTCATATGACAAAAATTGAGGGAGTTATGATTGGTGCAAGTTGGGAAATTTTGAAGAAAATGCATGATGTCTAAATTGAGCAAAGTTGAATTTTTGGGCTAATGGGCTTATCTTTTAAAGTCCAAATGTGTTATTGACCTCATATTGGACCTCTAATTCTATCCGTACACACTTTTAATTTTTAATTTCATTTATTTTGATTTTACTTAAATTCTAAATTAAATCAAATAAATATTAAGTGGAGGTGCAAGGCTTAAAAGGCTTTTGATTCTGATCTTTTGGAGGCCCAATATCATGTACAAATCCTGTGAAACTATTTACAAACCAAATATTCAAGGTTTTGTAAGATTTCATTCTATTTTCAAGAAAAATTAAAAATGTGTTTTCATACAAGGTCCAAGCCTATCTTTTGACCTAATACCTTCTCTTATAAATACTCTACATGTTCAGACAATAAGGACACGCAAAATTTGCCTCAAGAACCCTTTCCAAAAACCTCAAATTTTGTCAAAGATAGGGAAAACTTGAAATCCTATTTTCATCCATACTCAAGTCCAAACAACCATCCAAATCGATTCCAGGGAAAATACATAGTAAGTTGGGATCATTCTTGATGATCAAATGGGCCTGAAACATGCATTCATGCATCACCGATTTCATGTTTTGTCTAGAATTCATATTTTATTTTTTATGAAGTTTTGATGTGAACTAACAATGCTAACGTGTTCCTGAGATGAAATAATACAAGTCTGAACCCCTGCATGGAGCCCATAACGCCTGGATAACCTAGCACCATGTTTGAACTAGTATATAATATTTTGTTCGCATCTCATTATGCAGGACAATTCAGCCAAAACTAAGGCCACCAATGGATTCACAAGTGTTAATTTAGGGGGGTAGGGTCTTCTTTGATCACTAACACACTTTATTTTGCAGGTTGGAGAAAACACCTCGCCGGAGAAGACGACCAGAGCTAGAGCTACGGCGCCTCTCCGATCCATCTGTTTTAGATTATATTATTTTTATTTGTTTCTGTTATACAACCGGATGAAACAACCACCATAGTGGAAAGAATGCGCGTGTTAAGGCTTTGGTCTCTAAGGGCGTGGGTTCGATCCCTGCCTTTTGCAACTTTTTTTGTTATTTTTACAATTCATGCAGGTTTCAAATATGTTGTGCAGCGCCTAACTTCAGACACCAACGAGCATCTGGCTCAGTGGAAAATGATGCAAGGCAGAAGGCAGGAGGGCGTGGGTTCAACACCCACCCCATACAGCTTTCCTTATTTTTTTTTTTTATTTTAACCTTTTCATTGATTTTCTATCCCTAACCCTATTTTTGGTTAACCCTTTTTTTTAATCAACCATTAACCTAATTTTTTTACTACTCATATATTAGGTTTAGGTTTTTAATTAACATTTAATTTCCTTGTTTTAATTAATTAATTAATTAACATTCTTTTTCTTAAATATTAAAATTAATTAGAATTTTAGGTATTGATTAATTATTATCATAAATTATTTCATTCACAAAAAATCAGCAAAAACTTTTTTTACTTTCTTTTTTTCTATTTTCCATTTTTCTTATTTCTATTTAATTTTCCTAGATCAAGTGTATAGAATGTTTCCTTCAATCTAAATAGCTTAGGTTTACCTTTCTCGCATTTTTCCTATTTTGTAACTGCTCATAGGATGTAATAGCGTAGGTTTTATTTCTCGCATTTTTATGCTTATGTAACTGCCCCAAAGCCATGTAATAGCTTAGGTTTACATTCTACACTTTACTTTCTGCTCTTATATTTTATTCAACTGCTAGTAACTAAGGTTTGTATGGAAAGATTAAAATCAATCTAGAAAACCCTAATTTCAAGATAAATATAACTGAGCTGAACACACTTTTCACACTCACACCTCTAGGGCAACCTCTCTTCCTTACCTTCGAATAAATGGTCATGTCCCTCGAAAGTAGGGATACTTTACCAAAATACCCTCGAATAAAGATCATAGTCCCTCAATGACCCTTAGATGTTGCCTACTAAAAATGATCTAGTCCCTTTGATACAATTGCTAAAGTATCTCTACATGTTGCCTTCGATGACCATACGATGACCCTTCGCATGTCCCTTCACATATAATAGATAGGGCTACCTACCAACTAATGGTATGGATAGTACTATCTCTAATGGAGAAGGAAAATAGTAAGAACGACCTTAGTGTGTAGGAAATTATTAATTACTTGCTCACAAATATTTTTCTCAAAATATTTCACACTACACTTTCAAAAGAATAAGATATTTTCAAAATACTTTGTATCATGCTTGAGGACTGATACAAGAATTTTACAAAGTCAGTCTTGCATTGGAAATTTCGAAATATTTTCAAACATCACACACACAAAGCAAGTTTTCAAAAGTGAGCTAAGTAATTAAGAGTCGGTAGATAACTGTAACACGGTGGAAGAACTGGCTTATTTTTGCATTTTATCGCAAATGTTGAGGATAACAAGAGTCTCCACCGACTTTTATTTTATCTAATAAGGAAAGGTTGAAAAGAACAGGAAACACCTTGATATATTTTGAGTTCGGGGGGTAGAATATGAAAAGGGAAGGTGTTAGCACGCTTTTCATCCATAGTTTTCTAAGGGCTCTTAATCACTTAGGTCACTTTGAAAATTTGATTTTTTTTTGTGTGTGTTTGAAAGTATTTTAAAAAATTTCCAATGTAAGGCGAAACTTTGTAATAACTCTTATATTTGTCCTCAAGAGCATATAAAAGGTGTTTGAAAGTATTTCATTATTTTGTTGAAAAATGTGATGGTGAGGAATGCTTTGTGAGCAAGCGATTAAAAGTTTCTACGCACTCAAGGTCATTCTTGTAATTTTCCTCCTCCTTTAGATAATTCTATCCGTGCCATTAGTTGGTAGGAAGGCCTATCCTTTGGATGTGCAGGGATATGCGAAGGGTCATCGTACGGTCATCGAAGGCAATTGGTAATGACGCTTTAGAAATTTCGTAAGGGACTGTCATCATATTATTCGTAGGTAACTCGAGGGACTAGATCATTTTTTATAGGAAACATCGAGGGACATCAGGGGACTATGATCTTTGTAACATAGGAACTATGATGATTTAATTGAGGGTCTTTTCTAAAGCATCCCTACTTTTGAGGGACATGACCAATATTCGTAAGGAAACAAGAGAGGTTACCCTAAAGGTGCAAGTGTGCGAGTGTGTTCAGTTCCGTTATTTATCTTTTGAGATTAGGTTTTTCTAACGTGTGTTTTTATCTTTCCATACAAACTTAATTACTAAGCAGTAATAGTAAATATAGTGGCAGAAAATAAAAGCAGAAACATAAACCTAGGACTATTACAATGCTTTGGGGAAGTTACATAATAGAGAGTGTGGAAAGGAAAATCCTACAACTATTACATCTCGGAGGCAATTACATAATAATAAAATAATGCGGCATATAAAGATTACATGTGGAAAACCTATACAAGTTTATCTAAGAAATGTAAAATACAAATGAAAATAGAAAAAAAGAAATGTTTTTAGTGATTTTTTTTATGAAAAGAATGATTTATGATAATTAATTAAAGAAACCTAAAACCTAATTAATTTTAATTAATAAAATAAAGGTTAATTAAAAATTTAGTTTAAAAAACTAAAACCAAATTAATTAGGGTTTGTAAAAAAGGTTTTATTTTTTAGGTAAATTAAAAAAAATTAATTTTTGCCAAAAAAATATTTTAGGGAAATAAAAATCAATAGAAAAGAGGGTTAGAAAACCAAAAGAATGAAAATGCCAGGGGTGGGTGTTGAACCCACGCCCTTTTCCTCTTGCATTTCCTAGTTTACCACTATGCCAAGCATTAGTTGGTGTTAGTAGAATAGGTATTACACAAAATGTAATAAAAACTGCAAAATATGAGAAAACATGAAAAAATGTCAAAAGAAAGGGATCAAACCCACGCCTTGGTGTATCAATGTCTTATCATGCGCGCGCTTGCCACATGGGTCGCTGTGTCATCTGGTACATCAATAGAAATCAACAAATATCAACTAAATGCAATAGACTAGGCCAGAGAAGCGCCAAAGCCCTAGCTTTGGTCGTCTTCTTCGGCGAGCTCGTTAATCATTCTTGCAAAATAAACACAATCAGTGATTCAATGGTACCCTACCCCATAATTTGGACCTTAGGAATTTAATGGAGGCATTGGTTTTGGCTAATTCTCCTTGTACAAAGAGATACAAAGTAAACAACCTAAAACGGTGTAAACATGGCAAACTCTTATCCGGTCGTTATAGGACTGATGTGATGGGTTTATCCTGCATAGTGATACCTCAGAAGAATGTTAAAAATGTTAGTAAGCATTAAAACAACATGAAAACAAAAATACGAATTTGAAAAAAATCAAGAAACTAGTGAGACATGTATGCTTGTTTCATGCTCTTTGGATCATCACGATCGATCCAACCCAAGTTCACAACCTCGATTGGCTCATCATTCAGTTGTATAGCTCTTTCTTCCTGCATTAACAGCCTGGCAAGCTCTCCAGGTACTTCACAATCTTCCTTACCTTCGTCCCCGGCTTGGTAGATCAGATTTTCGAAGTCATAATTGGCAATATCAGAATTGTTATTAATGGGATCTAGGGTGGATATGGATCTACAATTTGTTGTGTGGGTTCGTGTAAGATCACATAGCTATTTTAAAAGCATTAAAGTAAAAGAAAGACAAAGAGCGCAAAATTTGAATGCAAACGTCCAATGATTTATTAAATGAAAATATGAAGATAAAAAATGACAACCCTAACAAATGGACCGTTGTGTCCCGGGTAAGGCACAAGGTTTAAGGTTATTGTTTAAAAATTACATAACCAAAACTTGAAAGCATGAAAAATAAGAAAATAGGATTTACTCTTGACTAAAGGAGATCGGTATAATGTCTTCAGTCTTCCAATTACTGAGCCCGCTGCCGGTGGTAGGAAAAATCTAACTGCCTAGGTCGTAGTCACTATCAGCATCTTCTAATGCGTTAACCCCATTGTTACTGACGCATAATACTGGTCTTCCAGCACGAGCATGACGAACAACCCTCTGAGCCTCTACAGTGAAACCCAAACCAAATTTGTCAGACTTGTAAGGAATGTCAGAAAGCTGACCCCAAGTAGTGCAACCACCTTCTTCTACCACAACTCTAGCCTCTTTCAAAGAAGCCATCTTGGGCGGAACCCTGGTAACTTTAGGAATAACAGAAACGTCTTCAGTAACAGTAGTTGTCCGAGGAATAACTTCAAAAGTCTGGTAGGGGGTTTCGATGAATTCTCCGTCCATCTCAACATACTTGAATGAGTTCAAGTGACTCACTGTGTACTCTTCTTCACCATAAACTATACCAATCTTTCCTTTCACGGGATATTTCAACTTTTGATGCAAAGTGGAAGTAACAGTGCCTGCCCCAGGAATCCAAGTGCGTCCAAGTAAACATGAATAGGCCGGACGAATGTTCATTACATAGAAGGTAGAGTCGAATACCTACGAACCTACTTTGATAAGAAGATCCACCTCTCTGTGCACCATCCTCTTTGAACCATCAAAGGCTCTAACCATAATATCACTGGGTTTCAGCACAACCCCTTCATAGTCAAGTCTGTCTAGAGCACCCTTCGGTAGAACATCTAATGAGGAACCCATATCAACCAACACATGAGCTAAGGTAATGCCTCTGAATTCAATAGAGACATATAGGGCCTTGTTATGGTTTCTTCCTTCAGGAGTCAAGTCATCATCAGAAAAGCCTAATCAATTATCAGTTGTCAGGCTAGCAATATAATTTTCAAATTGGTCAGCAAAGATTTCTTATGGTACATGTGCTAATTTCAAGAACTTCACCAAAGACTGAGCATGGGCTTTAGAACACAACAACAGGGATAGCATGAATATCTTGGAGGGAGTCTTCCCCACCTGTTAAACAATCTTGTAGTCACTTTTTCAGATGATTTTTTAGTACTTCCTCCATTTCTTGCTGGGAGGTATCTCCAGAGGTAACTTGTTTAGGTGCCTCAGTCTGGGCTTACTCAGTGATCTGTTCTTTGCCCCGAGTCTCAGTAATTGACTCGGTAGCAGTAACACGAATTGGTGTGGTGACAGTCTTCAGAGAGATTTATGGAGAGAAACCCCTTCCACTTCTAGTAACTTTATTGGTCCCATCAATATTTTCAATGTTGGAATCAGTAACTTCAATACTTTCACTTTCCATAGTCAATGGTTCTTGCTTAACGCCATGGTAGTAGACGTTGGCCCCATAATTCCAAGGGACAACCTTGTTAGAGGAATACATAATCAGCTTGGGTGCAGTAATTATCAAAGGAGCAACTCTCGGTTCGACCGTAATCTTCACAGGGCCTTTGGCAGCGATCCTTATAGGAGTACCGAAAATTACAAATACCTCTTCAAGCTCCATGTCTTGAAACAAATTTTAAATAGAAGGAGTCTTTTCAACTAGAATTATGTGCTTGTCCATCAGACGCTAAATACCTTCTTTTAGCAAGTTGGAGCCATTTGGTTGGGTTGCACAATAGTAGCATCTTTTGATGCAACCCGAAAATAAACCGGCTTGCAGTAGATTTTTCTTAATAATCAGGAGGGGAGTAATTAAGTCACATACAATAGAAACATAAGAAACTTCATCGATGACATTAATGCCTTTGTCATGCTTAGGCATAGGAGCAGTAATCACATTTGGAGTCTTAGGAGGGTCAAACTCAATCTCTTTGGAGTCAATCATATCTTGAATTTTATTTTTCATAGCCCAACAACTATTTGTGTCATGTCCCAGACTATTGAAATGATAGTCGCATCTTACATTAGGAATGTATCCAGGAGAGGAGGTGTTGGTATCCTGAGGAGGATCTCTCAATGTAATCAGCTCTACTTCCAGTAGGTGTTGCAACACATGAGCCAATGACATGTTGATCTTGGTAAATTGTCTCATGGGTGCATCTGACCTATGCTGATTACTTTATTGTTGTTGTTGCACTGGCGTAGCATTAGAAATTAGCACGGCCCCCACATATTGGTTACAGTCACCTCTAGCATGACCCTTCTGGCCATACACAACATTAGCTTCTTTTTTTCTGTCGGTCGTCTTCTTTACAGTAGTTGAAGACGCAGCCACCTAAATTTTTCCACTTCTAATTATACCTTTAACATGTTCTCGTGTTAATATCAGCTCAGTGAATCCGGATGAAAATCTTCTGATTAGATGATTGAAGAAAGGACCTGTCAGAGTTCCCATAAACATGTCAACTAGCTCCCTATCAGACAAAGGAGGTTAAACCCTTCCAGCTAGATATCTCCATTTCTGGGCACTCTTTAAAGCCTTCGTTCGAGCCCATGGTCATACTCTGTAGTTGCACACAGATTGGTGAAAGATCAGCATTGTACTGATATTGTTTGTAGAAAGCAACAACCAAATCATCGCAAGTACGGATATTGGTCCCTTCAAGTTGATAGAACCATTCCAACTGTATTCTCGATAGGCTCTCTTAAAAGAAATGTACCCATAACTATCTGTCAGCAGTATGGGGTTGGATCTTCAGGACATATAACCTCTAATGAAGTTTTGGATATGAAACACCGTCATACTTCACAAAAGTAGGGACCTTAAATTTGTGAGAGATAACAACTCCCGATACTAATCCGAGCTCTTCAAAATCCAACCCAAGTGTAACGCCCCGATATTTAATTATTTATTTAATTAAATATTGTTTTGAATATTTTATTTTTTAATTCGAATTTTTATCGTTGAAGTCAGAATTATTTTATTAAGTAGGAATAATAATTTAACCAGGTTTATATTGGTATAAATAAGTTGAAGTAGCATTTTACTAATAAGCTTAGAATTGACGTTGGGCTTAAGTATGCTGTCGCGAAGTAATAAGGGGGTGTATTGGTTAGGCCCATTTAAGTTACTAAGGGTTAAATAATAGTATTTTATTAGAAAAAAGAAGAAAAGAGAGAAAGTAGTGTTATCAGGAAAAAACAAAATAAGAAGAGAAAAGAGAATAAGGTTTAAGAGAAGAGGAGAAGAACGAGGAAAGTTGTTGTTAGGGCCAATCTTAGAAATTCCATTGAAGCTTCCTTGAGTGCTTTCAAAATCAAACCATGTAAGGGTGGGTTTCTTATCCTATAACAGGGCATATGATATTTGGTATGTGGGGATTAGTATGTGGGATTATACTGTTTTGTTGACTTGTGTTGGCTTGTATTGATGTGATAATAATTGATTTGATTATAGAATTTTCAAAGAATAAGAGTGTTGTTGTGTTATAACTTGTCTCTGGAATGTATTTGGTATCGCTAGAATGTATCGCAGGAAATTCAATGAAACAGTATCAAAGATAATAAGTAAAAAAATTGGCCTGGGGGGTGGAAGTGTCGTCCGACACTTGTTGTATTATGGGGTTGTCGTTCGGAAACCTTGGGAGGAAGAGAGAGTGCCAATTGGAACTAGGTAATGGTGGAAGGGAAAGTGCCACTTTGGCACTGTGAGGCAGGGGCACTTGCTTCTGTCTCTGTTTCTCTGTTTAGACTTTCTATGGCACTATGTTGCATAATTCTTAAATAATATCAGTAATTACTAGTAGCAGTATATATGAATGTCACTGTTTTCAGTAGCAGTAAATTAAATTTAGTTGCTAGAAGCTAGTTTTATGTGGAAGAATGGCACATCCATTAGTTGTATATTAAATTAGTAATTTTAGGGAGAACAATTAACAGTGGACTATATATATATTTTAAATGGCTGAATTAGTGTTTTATTAGTGATGAAAATGATTTAGCAGTGGGATTAACTGATTAAGTTGGCAAATAATTGGAAACGAGTCGATTAATTCGGTATATTGGTATATTGATGTATTTTGCGAATTGACCGAAATGTCATTTTGTTTCGATATCTACGTGGTGAATAAATTTTGTGATTTACAAATTGTTAGATAAAGATTTACTTTGATTAATTGGTAATAACTGTGATATAGGCCTTTGGCCAATGTTGAAGGTGTGAATCGTTGTTATGTCGACCTTTATTATGTTGTTGTCGTTGTTGCATTACCAAGTTGTGGTTGTTTTTATCATCGCATAGCATATCATAACATTAAAGTTGGCCTGGATTGGCATGTTCTAAGTTGGAGCGAATGATCACTACGTTGGCCTTTATTGGCAAGATTTTATGTTGAGGGCTTATGCCTTATGCCTCGGTAAACTGGCACTTTCTAAGTTGGGAGTTCTGCTCCAATGGTACCACATGCATTTGTATAGTTGAGTCGCATTTGAAGTTGTTGATTTGTTGTTTATTTGAAGTGTTGTTTACGCACGGTAATGTTATAAGTTTAATTGAGGTTTTGGTGAATGGTATTGCTTTATGATGATTTGGTATGAGGTGGTGATTTTACATAAACTGATTTTGATATATTATTTATCATATGTTCTATTATAATATTCGATATCTCACCCCTTCTGTTTGAATGTTACCCTTTGTTGGTAACGTGTAGGTAACCAAGAGGAGTAGTTATTAGCGTTGTTAGTTCGAGTTTGGTGCCATTTGCTCTGATACATAGCACTCGGGGGGAAATGAATGTTTGTCTTATTTTGTTGTTCATTTATCGAACCTTATGTTATTATTTGAGGAGTTATCATATTGATGTTGTTTTACGATTCAAAAGATGTTATGTTTCATATGGAGAATTATTAAATCCGCCGCGTGATTAATCAAAGTTGGTTTATGTTATGAAGACTTTATTCATGAGTTGTGTTCATTCCGTTTTATTTAAATGTTATGTATCTATTCTAAAAGCATGACAGGTTTATGTGTCTCTGCTGAATGTGTAGCATCCTGATTATTTTGGAAATTTTTATACTCTAATTTTCCGTAAATTGCTTGGGGAAGAATTAGGGTGTTACATTAGTGGTATCAGAGCAGATCGGTCCGTCCGGTCAAGTTATCGAGTCGTAGTTGTTTAACAATCGAGTATTGTTAGTTTTTCTTAACGGTTGTTTGTGTTTCAGTGATAAGATAAGATGGATGGGAGGAACAATGTTGCGATTGTTGCTGCTCTGCAAGCGATGGCTCAGGCTATGCCGAATCAGCCGAATGCTGACGAGAATGTCAGATCTCGTAGTTTGGCGACTTTCCAAAGGGAGAATCTGCCGGTGTTCAAGGGTAGGTATGATCCTGATGGAGCACTAGATTGGTTGAAGGAAATCGAGAGGATTTTCCGTGTGATGGATTGCACCCCGGCACAGAAGGTTCGGTATGGCACTCATATGCTAGCAGTTAAGGCTGATGACTGGTAGCTGGAAATGCGTGCAAGGTTGGAAGCTGCAGGTGACGAAATCACTTAGATTGTGTTCTATGGGGATTTTATGAGGAAGTATTATCCTGAAGATGTTCAGGGTAAGAAAGAGATTGAGTTCCTTGAGTTGAAGCAAGGGAAAAAATCTTTCATTGAGTATGCTGCTAAGTTCATTGAGCTAGCTAAGTTCTATCCACATTTTGATGGTGAAGGTGCTGAATTTTCTAAGTGCATCAAGTTTGAGAATGGGTTACGCTCGGAAATCAAGAAGGTTGTTGGATATCAGAAGATTCATGTCTTTTCTGATTTGGTTGATAGTTGCAGGATCTTTGAAGAGGATAGCAATGCTCATCACAAGATTATTAGTGATAAGAGAGGCAAGAATCAATAGAACTGTGGCAAGCCTTATGATGATGGTAGAGGTAAAAAAAGTGTTGCTCATGGTCAGAGGACTAGTGGGGGAGATGCTCCTGCTAGAGTTGTATGTTTCAAATATGGGCATCCTGGTCACAAGAGTAATGTGTGAACTATTGTTGATGGGAAGAGGTGTTTCCGTTGTGGTAAGATTGGGCATACGATATCTGACTGCAAGCATATGGAGATGATCTATTTCAACTGTGGTGGAGAAGGACACATTGGTAGTAATTTTCCGAAACCAAAGAAGGCACAAACTTGTGGCAAGTTGTTTGCTTTGGCTGGGACTTCGATAGCTAGTGAGGACAGACTCATCAGATGTACATGTTTCATTAATAGTACTCATTTAGTTACTATTATTGATACTGGTGCTACTCATTGTTTTATTGCTGCTGATTATGTTGAAAGATTGGGTCTTGTGTTATCTTCTATGGATGGAGAAATGGTCATCGAGATTCCGGCTAAGGGATCAGTGACTACTTCTCGTGTGTGTTTGAGTTGTCCTTTGTTGATCTTCGGCAAAGACTTTGATGTTGATTTGATTTGTTTGCCGTTAAGAGGGTTATTGGTGATCTTGGGTATGAATTAGTTAGAATATTACTATGTTCATATCAATTGCTATAACAAGTCTGTGAGGTTTTCTACTCCTGAGGAGGAAAAAGTTGGTTTGTTGACCAGTAAACAATTGAGGCAACTGATGCAAGATGAAGCGTAGATGTTCCCGTTGATGGCGCCGCTATCAATGGAGAACCAAGTTAGGATTGATGAGTTGCAGGTGGTGCGAGAATTCCCTGAAGTGTTTCCTGATGAAATTCCTGATGTACTGCCAGAGAGGGAGGTTGAATTTGCAATTGATCTTGTACCTGGTACCAGACCTGTTTCTATGGCACCATACAAGATGTCTGCATCTGAATTGTCAGAATTAAAGAAGCAGTTGGAAGAGTTGCTTGAGAAAAAGTTTGTAAGACCCAGTGTATCACCATGGGGAGTGCCTATGTTGTTAGTAAAGAAGAAAGATCGAAGTATGAGGCTCTATGTTGATTACAGACAGTTGAATAAAGTGACGATTAAGAACAATTATCCGCTTCTGAGGATTGATGAGTTGATGGATTAATTGGTGGGTGCAAGTGTGTTTTCTAAGATTGATTTGAAGTCAGGATATCACCAGATTAGAGTGAAAGAAGATGATATTCAGAAGACCGTGTTCAGAACTCGTTATGGACACTACGAGTATTCGGTGATGCCTTTAGGTGTAACCAATGCGTCGGGAGTATTCATGGAGTACATTAATCGTATCTTTCATACTTATTTGGATTGGTTTGTGGTGGTATTCATTGATGACATTCTGATTTACTCTAAATCGGAAGTAGAACATGAAGAGCACCTAAGAGTTGTATTACAAGTTTTGAAAGAGAAGAAGTTGTATGCGAAGTTGTCCAAGTGTGAATTTTGGTTGCATGAGGTTAGTTTCCTTGGTCATGTCATTTCTGGTAGTGGCATTGTTGCGGACCCTTCTAAAGTTGATGTTGTGTTGCAATGGGAAGCTCCAAAGTCGGTTACTAAGATTAGAAGTTTCTTGGGATTATTCGGTTACTATAGACGGTTTATCGAAGGTTTTTCTAAGTTGGCACTTCCGTTGACCAAGTTGACTTGTAAGGGTAAAGCCTTTGTGTGGGATAGTCGATGTGAAGAAAGTTTTACCGAGTTGAAGAAGAGGTTGACGTTGGCTCCGGTTTTGACCTTGCCTAATCCGGGGGAACCTTTTGTTGTGTATTGTGATGCTTGTCTGATGGGGTTAGGTGGTGTACTCATGCAGAATAGTAAGGTGGTTGCTTATACGTCGAGGCAATTGAGGACTCATGAAAAGAATTATCCTACGCATGTGTAGCGATAGAAATGTTCAAGACTAAGCCATTGGATTGACTAGACTTTATACAAATCAAAATAAAAATCGCCACCGCGCTTTATTGTTTCCAAAGGAATGGGAAAAGAGAGAATAACACAAAAAGAGGGGGAAAGATTCAAGGTAAGAGGGTTGGTTATGCAAAGGGAAGGTATTAGCACCCTAAACATCTACGGTACTCCGCAGGAACCTCTTTGAAAAATCTGTATATTTTGGCTATAAAAATGTGTTGTATATAAAATGGATGGTGGAGGTGAGAAAAAGAAATATATTTTTTATGATTTTTGCACCCGCCGTGGTTGCGAACCTTTAGTGCCTATGTACCACCTTTCGTGCAATAGGGGATCAGGGTACACGTAGTTCCTCTTTTAAAAATTTGAAACACAAGTGTGTTGGTTAATTTCATGAGATAAGACATCATCGTCATTGTCCGTATGGAAAACATACTTACTACCCATAATCATGAGAAAGGAGACTTTGCATCGTCTCAAAGTGGAGGATATGGCTTGGATTTTAAAATCAACAATGCCTCACTCAACACCCAAGTGGAAAATATCTCACTTCACTACATATTGTAGAAGTATAGTTGTTTGCATCACTACAAGGATTGACAAGAGTCTAATCTTTTGAGAATGATTTTAAAATAAAAAGCCAAAGTGGAAAAAATGGTTTGAAATAAGATTGATTGACTTTTAGTCTTCTCACAAAAATGTCAAGGTATTATTCAATTGATTGAAATTTATTCATGAAAATGTTTTGAAAATGCATGGACCTAAGTCCAAGTTTATTATGAAAATGGTTCAAGTTTCAAAACAAGAAGAGTTTTCAAAAGGAGGGAGAAGATTTTTGAAATTAAAGAAGATGGGAGGAGAAGAAGAGGCTATCCTAAAGCATAAGGTAAAAGCTAGGGATAAGAAACATCTAACCAAAAAGAAGCCAATACTTGACATTATGAGTCAATATAGAATTCCCATTCTTCGAATTGAAACCAAGCAAGCAAAGATACTAGACCTCTTGAGAGAACCAAACTTCAAGTGTATTAAGTCTTCGCAAAAATTGGGCAGAGTAACGACTGTATACAGGTGAATTCCAGATTCCAAACAAATGGTGTAATCACAATAACCTGCACACAAAATAAACAAACAACCCAATGTCTTGAGGTAAACCCCAAGAACTCCAGACAAAATATGAATTAAGGTCACAAGGTCTCCAACATAGGCCAAGGTCTCTAATCCTAAGTCCAAGAAGTCCAATGCTCCATAATGCCAAGGATAGTAACCAAATAGTCCAAGTATCATTAAAGATTTTTATGGTTCATGTTGATTATTAAATGTCTTCAAAAGGAAAAGAAAATCTCAAGTGAGCAAAATAAAAATGACATAAAAGTAAATTCTCAAGTGAGCAAAATAAAAATGGCATAAGAATAAATGTTCAAGTGAGCAAAATGAAAATGGCATGAAATGTAAATGCTTAAATAAAATGGCATAAAATCAACAATGTCTCACTCAACACCCAAGTGGAAAATATTTCTCTTCACTACATATTTTAAAAGTATAGTTGTTTGCATCACTACAAGGATTGACAAGAGTCTAATCTTTTGAGAAAAGTTTAAAGTAAAAGCCAAAGCGGAAAAATGATTTGAAATGAGATTGATTGACTTTTAGTCTTCTCATAAAAAATGTCAAGGTATTATTAAGTTTATTGAAGTTTATTTATGAAAATGTTTTGAAAATGCATGGACCTAAGTCCAAGTTTATTATTAAAGTGGTTCAAGTTTAAAAACCATAAGAGTTTTCAAAAGGAGAGAGAAGATCTTTGAAATTAAAGAAGATGGGAGGAGATGAAGGGACTATCTTAAAGCATAAGGTAAAAGATAAGGAGAAGAACCATCTAACCAACAAGAAGCCAATACTTGACATTATGAGTCAAGATAGAATTCCCATTCTTTGGATTGAAACCGAGCAAGCAAAAATACTAGACCTCTTGAGGGAATCAAACTTCAAGTGCATTAAGTCTTCACAAAAATTGGGCAGAGTAACAACTATATACGTGTGAATTCTAGATTATAGATAAAGTATGTAATCACATTAACATGCACACAAAACAATCAACCCAATGTCTTGAGGTAAACCTCAAGAACTCTAGAAAAAATATCAATTAAGGTCACAAGATCTCCAACATAGGCCAAGGTTTCTAATCCTAAGTCCAAGAAGTCCAATACTCCATAATGCCAAGGATAGTAACCAAATAGTCCAAGTATCATTAAAGTTTTTTATGGTTTATGTTGATTATTAAGTATCTTCAAAAAGAAAAGCTCAAGTGAGAAAAATAAAAATGACATAAAAGTAAATGCTCAAGTGAGCAAAGATGAAAACATCATAAAATGTAAATGCTAAAAGTAAATGGTATATAAAGCATAAAAATAAAATCATAAAGTAAAGTCAATTGTTAGAAATTAGTGGTTAGTTGGATGACCATCTTGAAACTTGCATTTGGAACTCATTAGAGGATTGGTAGAACCAAAGCCTCCACACAACAAGTTGCATTTGCTTTTTGTCAAGTATATCATCCATTTTGGAATCCTCAAAAAGTAACATTTAATGATCAGCGATGTTTAAGTGATCCGCGTTGACCAAAGGTGTTGTAGATCCATTAGAGGATTGGTAGAACCAAAGCCTCCACACAATGAATCTCAAGGTTATTGGATCAAAGAGATCAAATTAACATACTTGGGCTTGCAATCATAAGTTTGGGCCACGAATGATCATTTATTCGAATCAGGACAAAATTTAGTGCTATGTTAAGCAATCGTAAGTGGACTTATGTAGAAGTCGCACCTATTTTGAGGTCGGTCAATAGCAATCTATGTACTTCATGTTTGGATAAATGATATAGAGATCACCATCCCTTAACATGTAGCACAATTAAAAAAGAAAGGGATAAGATGAAGAGGGAGGAGAATGATAAGCTAATTTGGATTACCACCTCAAAATTCTTTCATCTTTAAATTCAACCACTCCTCTAGATGGATTAAAGCACTAAACATATCATTAATCTAAAGCACAAAAAATAAATTAAATAATTCACTCTTAGGTAGATTTGAATTGATGAACATTTATCCAACTTCATCTATATCACAAAGTCCATTGAGTTTAAAGAGAAATTAGACAATTAAAATTGCAATCCAAACCAATAATCAAAAGAAGTGAGTAGAAAAACATTTTGGATCAAAGCTGCCCCAAAACAAGGCAAAAAAATGCATTATGTCCCTGTGTAAATCGATTTCACTATTGTGTAAATCAATTTACACAGTACAATTTTCAAAAAATTGTGCAAAATTGCTTCTGTGCAATCGATTGCACAGTTACTGCAATCGATTGCACACTGTTACAGGCAGCAAAACAACATTTTAAAAGGCCAAATTCTTGTTCAAAATTTCCATCAAATACCTTATGATCATGGATCCAATTGAGCACGAAAATTCCATCGAATTATGAGAAAATAACACCATTGGAATCACAAAATAATGCTCAATGAATCAATCCCAAAGATCAACAAGAGATCACATTGTGAAAGATGAATTATCCAACTTACCAAAGGTAGATCTAGAGAATTATCAAAACAACTTCAAGAATTGGCTTCAATTCAACCACAAGAATCAATTAATCAAGCTTGGATGTAGAGAATTGATGGAGAAAAAGTGTTTGGATGAAGGTTTAGCTCAAAGATTAGTAAGCTTCAATGCAAAGCTTACTAACTTTTTGAAAATGTAGCTTTGAGTGAATTTGGTAGATGGAGAGAATTGAGAGATTTTTTAGCAAGGTGGATTTGGATATCAAAAGCTTGAAATTTGAATGAAATGAGGGCTCTATTTATAGAGTTTTTAGGATTGGGATTAGTGGTAATTTGGTAATTGATTCTTGGAGCCAAAATTTGAATTAATGATAATTCTTTCAAATATTAGAGCCAAAATTTGAATTAATGATAATTCTTTCAAATATTAGAGCCAACATTTGAATTAATGATAATTCTTTCAAATATTAGAGCCAAAATTTGAATTAATGATAATTCTTCTTAAAAATGAAAGATTGGCACTAAAATTTGAATTAATGGTATATCTTTCAAAAATGAAGACAAATTGGAGCCAAAATTTGACAAGTTTAAAATTGCTGATTTTTTTCAAATTTTCACGCTGTGCAAATCGATTTGCACAGTGTCTTTTTTCAAAAAGGGCGCAAAATGCACTATGTGCAATCGATTTCACTCTAAGAGCAATCGATTGAATTAGTGAAAAAATGAATTTTTGTTAATTTTTCCTTTGCAAATAGAGATTTTAGGAAAATAATACCAGAAATCCTTATTTGTCAGATGCTTCGACTTGGTACCTACAAAACAAAAATATACAAAGACAAAGACAAATATTTTTTGTATTTTGATTAGAAGTTAGTCAACAACACATATACAAAATACACAACCAAGGTGCTTGGAAATTCCTCAAGAGAAAACGTAAAGATATGAGATAGAAAAAGAGGAAGAACCAACCCTAATGTGATCTTGTTATGATCGAGTTGATATGATATGATAGAGGAATCTTAGGAACAAAAATTGGGGTACAACAACATGATTTAGAATTGGCTGCGGTTGTCTTTGTGTTGAAAATCTGGAGGCATTATCTTTATGGTTCTAGATTCGAAGTGTTTAGTGACCACAAGAGTTTGAAGTATCTTTTTGATCAGAAAGAGTTGAATATGAGGCAGCGAAGGTTGTTGGAATTGCTGAAGGATTATGATTTTGGTTTGAATTATCATCCAGGAAAAGCTAATGTTGTGGCCGATGCTTTAAGCCGAAAGATGTTCCACATATCTGCAATGATGGTTAAAGAGTTGGAGTTGATTGAGCAATTCCGAGATTTAAGTTTAGTTTGTGAAGTGACACCGCAGAGTGTTATGTTGGGAATGTTAAAGATTAATAATGACTTTCTCAACAGTATCAGTAAGACTCAAAAGCTGGATGTGAAGTTGGTGGATAAGATGATGGGAATTGATCGAACTGAGAATGACGATTTAAAGATATCTACGTAAGGTGTGTTGAGATTCCGAGATCGTATTTGCATTCCTGATGATGAAGAGATTAAGAAAGTGATTCTTGAGGAAAGTCACAGAAGCAGTTTGAGTATTCATCCAAGAGCTACTAAAATGTATCAAGATTTGAAAGGTTTGTTTTGGTGGTCTGGTATGAAGTGAGATGTGGCACAATTTTTGTATGGTTGTTTGACTTGTCAGAAGTCGAAGGTTGAGCATCAGAAGCCTACAGGGTTTATGCCACCGTTAGAGATTCCGGAATGTAAATGGGATAGCATTTCGATGGACTTTGTAACAGGATTACCTAGCATCTTTAGATGACATGACTCGATATTGGTGATTATTGATAGGCTTACGAAGTCATCACACTTTATACCTATTAACATCACATATTCGATTTCGAAGTTGGCAGAGATTTACACCAGAATCATTGTGAAGTTGCATGGTGTTCCTTTGTGTATTGTGTTAGATAGAGATCCGAGGTTTACTTATGATTTTTAGAAAAGTTTGCAAGAGGCGTTGGGATCTAAGTTGAGGTTGAGTTCGGCGTATCATCCTCAGACGAATGGTCAGACCGAGAGGACTATTCAGTCGTTGGAGGATCTGTTGAGAGCATGTGTTCTTGAACAAGGAGGTTCATGGGATACTTATCTTTCGTTAATTGAGTTCACTTATAATAACAGTTACCATTCTAGTGTTGGGATGGAACCTTTTGAGACATTGTATGGTTGGAGGTGTAGGAATCCATTGTGTTGGCATGAATCTGGTGAAATGGCAGTACTTGGACCTGAGATAGTTCGAGAGACTACTGAGAAAGTGAAGCTTATCCGAGAGAAGATGAAGGTTTCTCAAATTAGACAAAAAAGTTACCATGACAAGAGAAGGAAAGATTTAGAATTCCAAGCTGGTGATCATGTGTTTTTAAGAGTCACACATGTGACTGGTGTTGGGTGAGATCTGAAGTCTAAGAAGCTCACTCCTCATTTTATTGGTCCATATCAGATATCAGATAGAGTTGGGAAGGTTTCTTACCGAGTGGCGTTACCCCCAAACCTTGCTAATTTGCATGACGTGTTTCATGTATCGCAACTTCGGAAGTATATTCCCGATCCATCTCATGTGATTCTGATGGACTATGTACAAGTTCTGGATAATCTCACGGTGGAGACGATGCCTGTGCGAGTCGCGGATCGCGAGATGAAGATTATAAGGGGGAAGGAGATTGCATTGGTGAAATTTGTCTGGTTAGGAGCTGATGGAGAGAGTATGACCTGGGAGTTGGAGAGCAAGATGCGAGACTCCTATCCAGAGTTATTTGAACCAGGTAAACTTTTATTTTCGAGGACGAAAATATTCTAAGTGGGGGAGAGTTGTAACACCCCGATATTTAATTATTTATTTAATTAAATATTGTTTTGAATATTTTATTTTTTAATTCGAATTTTTATCGTTGAAGTCGGAATTATTTTATTAAGTAGGAATAATAATTTAACCAGGTTTATATTGGTATAAATAAGTTGAAGTAGCATTTTACTAATAAGCTTAGAATTGATGTTAGGCTTAAGTATGGTGTTGCGAAATAAAAAGGGGGGTGTATTGGTTAGGCCCATTTAAGTTACTAAGGGTTAAATAATAGTATTTTATTAGAAAATAGAAGAAAAGAGAGAAAGTAGTGTTATCAGGAAAAAAACAAAATAAGAAGAGAAAAGAGAACAGGGTTTGACAGAAGAGGAGAAGAACGAGGAAAGTTGCTGCTAGGGACAATCTCAGAAATTCCATTGAAGCTTACTTGAGTGCTTTCAAAATCAAACCAGGTAAGGGTGGGTTTCTTATCCTATAACAGGGCATATGATATTTGGTATGTGGGGATTAGTATGTGGGATTATACTGTTTTGTTGACTTGTATTGGCTTGTGTTGATGTGATAATAGTTGATTTTATTATAATATTGTCAAATAATAAGAGTGTTGTTGTGTTATAACTTGTCTCTAGAACGGATTTGGTATCACTAGACTGTATCGCAGGAAATTCAATGAAACAGTATCGAAGATAATAAGTAAAAAATTGGCCTGGGGGTGGAAGTGTCGTCCGACAATTGTTGTACTATGGGGTTACCGTTCGGAAACCTTGGGAGGAAGAGAGAGTGTCGATCGGCACTAGGTAATGGTGGAAGGGAAAGTGCCACTTTGGCACTGTGAGGCAGGGGCACTTGCTTCTGTCTCTGTTTCTCTGTTTTGTCTTTCTATGGCACTATGCTTCATAATTCTTAAATAATATCAGTAATTACTAGTAGCAGTATATATGAATGTCACTGTTTTCAGTAGCAGTAAATTAAATTTAGTTGCTAGAAGCTAGTTTTATGTGGAAGAATGGCACATCCATTAGTTGTATAATAAATTAGTAATTTTAGGGAGAACAATTAACAGTGGACTATATATATTTTAAATGGCTGAATTAGTGTTTTATTAGTGATGAAAATGATTTAGCAGTGGGATTAACTGATTAAGTTAGCAAATAATTGGAAACAAGTCGATTAATTCGGTATGTTGGTATATTTATATATTTTGCGAATTGACCGAAATGTCGTTTTGTTTCGATATCCCCGTGGTGAATAAATGTTGTGATTTACAAATTTTTATGATAAAGATTTACTTTGATTAATTGGTAATAACTGTGATATAGGCCTTTGGCCAATGTTTAAGGTGTGAATCGTTGTTATGTCGACCTTTATTATGTTGTTGTTGTTGTTGTTGCCTTGCTAAGTTGTGGTTGTTTGTATCAGCGCATAGCATAGCATAGCATTAAAGTTGGCCTGGATTGGCATGTTCTAAGTTGGAGCGAATGCTCACTACGTTGGCCTTTATTGGCAAGATTTTATGTTGAGGGCTTATGCCTTATGCCTCGGTAAATTGACACTTTCTAAGTTGGGAGTTCTACTCCAATAGTACCACATGCATTTGCATAGTTGAGTCGCATTTGAAGTTGTTGATTTGTTGCTTATTTGAAGTGTTGTTTGCGCACGGAAAAGTTATAAGTTGAATTGAGGTGTTGGTGAATGGTATTGCTTTATGTTGATTTGGTATGAGGTGGTGATTTTACATAAACTGATTTCGATATATTATTTATCATATGTTCTATTATAGTATTCGATATCTCACCCCTTCTGTTTGAATGATACCCTTTGTTGGTAACGTGCAGGTAACCAAGAGGAGTAGCCGTTAGCATTGTTAGTTCGAGTTTGGTGTCACTTGCTCTGATACGTAGCACTCGGGGGGAAATGAACGCTTGTCTTATTTTGTTGTTTCTTTATCGAACCTTATGTTGTTATTTGAGGAGTTATCGTATTGATGTTTTTTTATGATTCAAAAGATGATATGTCTCATATGGAGAATTTTTATGAATCCACTGTGTGATTAATCAAAGTTGGTTTATGTTATGAAGACTTTATTCATGAGTTATGTTCATTCCGTTTTATTTAAGTGTTATGTATTTATTCTAAAAGCATGACAGGTTTATGTGTCTCTGTTGAATGTGTAGAATCCTGATTATTTTGGAAATTTTTATACTCTGATTTTCCATAAATTGCTTGGGGTAGAATTTGTGTGTTACACCAAGCACTCTCTGGATTTCCATCGCATTGAGATGATCTTCCAGCTATTTTTACCTTTCATCAGTCGGAGGATATAGTTCGTCCAAATAATCTTCTTCATCAGAATACTGGCCAGAACCAAGGTTGCTTCCTTTCTCAGCCTTCACACTCTTATCCTCTTCACCCTGGTTGACATCTTCATTTGATGAGATGTCGCATTCTTGAGCATGCTTGGAGAACCTCTGAACCTTCTTCCCATGTTGAGATGCCGACTGGTTTTCTGGTCTTTGGCTAGATTCAAGAACATTTGTTGAAACTGGGCATTCTGAGCTTGAAGATCTTTCATGATTTGTTCGAGATCCATCTTTTACTGAAATAAATAGCAAGAAGATGAGAAAACCTGTCTTGGGAAATACCTGCTATGATATGATGTGCATGATATGTACATGCAATGTTTTCAAGGATCTCGTGGGATAAACAAAAATGAAATGTTAGAAAACGAGTCTGGTTATAGCTTTGTCTGAAGAACATCACATATCTGTTTTTGAACGTCCTTCTACAAGAGTCGAGCTCGCCATATTAAGTGGGTCCTAGCCTTTGACTAAACTGAATGTACTTTGGTCTTTAACGACATCTGGTAAGAGGAAAATAAATCCTCTTTCCCCTTGCTAGAAGTCCGGTTCATGATAAACCTGCACCAAAGGTCCCTAAGATCCTTGAAATGGTTAGTGAAAATACCATGGTATGATGTTATGATGCCGTGATGTTATAGATAGAAAACACAAACAAATCACACAAGAGATTTAGGTTTAAAGGCTTGCATAAGGTCCATAGGTAAGTACCCTTTTCTATTGAAGTTAAGTTGGCTCAACCAATCCTAAAAATAGTAATCGGGTTCTAGGAGTCTCATATCACCGATCTTTCTTGCAGCTTTATTTTAGCACGACAACGGATTTGCCACCAAAATATCTTGAAAGTTGAATCTCAATGAGCGTAGCATCGAGTATCAACCAACCTTGGACTGCACCAAATCTGGCTA
The DNA here is from genome assembly GCA_948472305.1 of Vicia faba. Taxonomy (NCBI): domain Eukaryota; kingdom Viridiplantae; phylum Streptophyta; class Magnoliopsida; order Fabales; family Fabaceae; genus Vicia; species Vicia faba. Next base: position 208,600,658 of record OX451737.1, read on the forward strand.
TCTCACTACCTTCTAATGGCCAAGATGGGTCAATTAAGGTTCAAAAAGTCAGTTAGTGATTATGACACCATGCGGCAGCCCAGTGTTATCCTCACTGACTCAAGGAACACAAGTACAAATGAAAGTGTCACACTAACGTAGCCATCACTTCAACCATATCGGTCTACGCCGTACAGTTTCCATGATATATTGCTACATACCTAGGGTCCCTAGATCCGGGTGTAGGATATTTGCAAGAATATAAACCCAAGCAACCCTTAAAATTTAAAGCAAACAAGGCAAACAAATAAAAGCAGTAAAAGTGATCTAAGACTCTAAGGTAACATCTCTTTTTAAGTATTCTCCAGCAGAGTCACCAGTTTTATAACGGGAGAACTGACTTGTTTTTGCGTTTTATCGCAAATGTTGCGGATAGCAAGAGCCGCCACCGAATTTTCTTTTATCCAATAAGGAAAGGGTGAAAAGAACTGGAAATACCTTGATAGGTTTTGAGTTCGGGGGGTAGATTATGAAAAGGAAAGGTGTTAGCACCCTTTCATCCATAGTTTTCTGTGGGCTCTTAATTGCTTAGCTCACTTTGAAAGAAAAAAATTTATGTGTGTGTCTGAAAATATTTTGAATATTTTCCAATGTAAGGTGAAACTTTATAATAACTCCTGTATCGGTCATCAAGAGTGTATATAAAGTGTTTGAAATATTTCATTGTTTTATTGAAAATTGTGATTGTGAGAAATGTTTTGTGAGCAAGCGATTAAAAGTTTCTACCCACTGAAGGTCATTCTTGTACTCTTCCTCCTCCTTTACATAGTGTTATCTGTTCCATTAGCTAGTAGGAAGCCCTATCCGTTGGATGTGACGGGACCAACGAAGGGTCATCATACAATCATCGAAGGAAACTAGTAAGGACGCTTTAGCAATTTCGTAAGGGACTGTCATTATATTATTCGTAGGTAACTCGAGGGACTAAATCATTTTTCTCTAGGCAACATCGAGGGATATCGAGGGACTATGATCTTTGTATCATATGGACTATGATGATTTAACCGAGAGTCTTTGCAAAAGTATCCCTACTTTCGAGGGACATGACCAATATTCGTAAGGAAACAAGAGAGGTTACCCTATAGGTGCAAGTGTGCGAGTTTGTTCAATTTCGTTATTTATCTTTTAAGATTAGGGTTTTCTAACGTTTGTTTTTATCTTTCCATACAAACCTAATTACTAAGCAGTAATAGTAAATATAGTGGCAGAAAATAAAAGCAGAAACGTAAACCTAGGACTATTATAATACTTTAGGGTAGTTACATAATAGAGAGAGTGAGGAAAGGAAAATCCCACAACTATTACACCCCGGAGGAAATTAAATAATAATAAAAAATCACGGGAGATAAATATTGCATTAGGGAAACCTATACAAGTTGATCTAAGAAATGTAAAATACAAATGAAAATTGAAAAAAAGAAATGTTTTTAGTGATTTTTTATATGAAAAGAATGATTTATGATAATTAATTAAAGAAACCTAAAACCTAATTAATTTTAATTAATATTTATGTTGATCATTTTTTTCATTTGAATACTTTATCTTGATGTAGTTGCCTTGACAAAAAGTGTCTTTTGTTGACTTTTGAAATGACCTATAATATTTGGCCCATATCTCTCAAATGAAGCATTTTTTGGACTTGAGGTTAGAGAGACAAAGTTGTAGAGAATTAAATTTCCTTCAAGATGAGATTTGTTTGAGAAAAATGTGGTGAGGCATGTGAAAGTTATTCTTGGTCAAAGTTCAGTTGACTTCTCCTTAAGAAAACCCAAATTTAGCAACTTTTGACTTTTGATGAATCTTGGATTTTCTTGATGAATCATGATCAACCCTTGATCAAATGATGAATATAACTTCACAGTATTGATGTTGACTAAAAATCTTGAGGTTTGACTGTATGTTGACTACAATTGACTTGTTACCCAATACAATTGACTTTTAGTCATCTGAGCAGTTGACATAGCAAACTTGTGATGCAAGACTTGAAATTTGGCATGAGCATTCTTAGGGACATATAGGAAACCATGAAATCCATTTGAGGAATTAGAAGTCCAATCTTCATTGATAAAAGTGAAGCCGTAGTTGTAGGTCAACTGCTTAGGAAGAGAATTTGTCTGATCAATTCTTGAGTAACCTTGAGCAGATGAAAACCCCTGAAAAAAATGGGAGGGGAAATTTTGGGGTACAATAATAAATATGGGTGAAAAGGGTTCTAACACCTTCCCTTATCATATCTTACCCCCCCCCCCCCCCCCCCCCCGAACTCAAAATCTATCAAAGGTCTTTCTTGTTCTTTTCACCTCTCCTTATTGGATAAAAGAAAAGCTGATGGCGACTCTAGTTATCCGTACATTTTGGATAAAACCAAAAAGTCAGTTCACCCACCGTAATACAATATGGAAAACATCATTAGAGAAAAAAAACATCGATTGTGTTTACATATAAATCAACCACCAAGACATAGACATCGTATAAAAACCTGGCCGGATAGACTGACCTTCTCTAATACCACTAATGTAACACCCTTCTAACCCCACATGTAATTCTCATACAATTTTCAAAATAATTCTAGTAAAACCACCACACAAGGGTGTCACACTTCATAGAAAACATCATAATAACAATCATGTCCCGTAACACGGGTTACATCATTAACATCAATATCTTTATAATTCAACACATAATTTAAATTATTAACATCGCAGCAGAATCTTTATCATAAAAGAACTCCTTCATAAATCAAAACTCTTAGTATTTTCGCCTCATCAAAGGTTGTAATTAAAACCACTTTAACAATAATAAAGCCTTCATAAAGTATGTCAAAAAAAGGAACAAAACATCAAATTAAAGCGTTCCAAGCCTGATGTTACATATCATAGCAAGACACCTCTAATAAAACAAAATAAAAAAATACTCCAAAGTTCTATCCTAGATACTTTAGCAAGCTACTCCTAAGTATCTGCACGTTACTAATGTGGAGGTAACATTCAAACATAAAGGGTGAGTAATCATGCTTCATTATAAAAGATATAAGGAAAAGATTAGTAGTTATAAACAACATCATCATATCACAACACATAGAAATCATCAATACTTCATACTCACTCATACATTATAGTAGCACTTATACATATTTCATAATCAATTCATCATATAATCACATGGTTCACAATTATCATCACATCATAAATCATCAACAAAATTCATGCAATTCCGCATAAGATGTTAATGCAATAATACTGAAACAATTCATGTGATAAATGTTTTAATTTTTGAAAACCCGTCTGTTGTACCCTAAAATTTTCCCTCCCATTTCCAAGATAAATTAATTCAATACACTCCCTCGGGCTCATAGAAGTTTCAAATGCTCAAGACTTCTCAAGGATTGATCAGATAAGTCCTCCTCCTAAGAAATTCACCTACAATTAGGGTTTTGTTTTTCTCAAAGTAAATTGAGCTTATAATGCCTCAAGTGGGTTTCATAGTTCCCCATATGCTTCAAAGAATCCTCATGCCAGGTTTTAGGCCTTGCTTCACAAGTTTGCTCAGTCAATTGCTCATATGAGTGAAAATCAATTGTATTGGGTAAAAAGTCAATATTGATCTATCTACAGTCAAACTTCAAGATTTTTGGTCAACATCCATATTTTGAAGTCACATTCATCATTTAATAAAATGGTTTATCATGATTCATCAAGAAAACTCAAGATTCATCAAAATTCAAAAGTTACTAAATCAGGGTTTTCTTAAGGAGAAGTCAACTGAACTTTGACCAAGCACAACTTTCACATACTTCGTCAGAAATTTCTCAACCAAAGCCCTATATTGAATGAAATTCAATTCTCTACAACTTTGTCTCTCTAAGATCAAGGCCAAAAATACCTCATTTTAGAGATATGAGCCAAAACTTTATAGGTCATTTTGAAAGTCAACAAAAATGAACTTTTTGTGAAGGCAATTTACATCAAGTTAAAGACTTCAAATTAAAAATTAATAAAAATTAAAGTAGTAGGAGACATCTTGAGGTTTCCAAAAAGTCCAAGATCACCTCCGTGACAAAATTTGAGAAAGTTATGTGTTGTGCAAGTTGAGCAATTTTGGAGAAAGTGCATGAAGTTCAATTTGAGCAAACTTGAATTTTTAGACTAGTGGACCTATCTTTTAAGGTCTAAACATGTTCATGGCACCTTATAGGACCTCTAAGTACGTTCATGCATCATTTTAATTTTAATTTCATTTATTTTCATTTTTATTCATTTAAATTCAAAATTAAATCAAATAAATGTTAAATAAATGCATAAGGCATAAAAGGCTTGTGATCTGAATCTTTTGGAGGCCCAAGGTCATGCTACAAATCATGTAGACTTATTTGTGAATCAAATATTCGTTGGTTTTAGAAGATCTCAACTTATTGTCAAACAAAATCAAAGATATAATTTCATGAGTTATCCAAGCCTACCATTTGACCTAATATTCTCTTCTATATATACTCATTACATTCAGACCAAAAAGAGGACGAATAGCAGCTTGTAGAGCCAACCTTAATTCTTAAAAATTGCAAAGAAACCAGGGCACGAGTAAATTCTTTCTTCAGCAAGTTTCAATCAACTTTGAGCATTCCATCAGCTTCCTAAGACCTCCAAGAGTCGTTCCCAATTACTACTCAAGCCTACAACATCTCAGAACTCTCCAACCAAACATCTCCAGTTTATTCATGTTTTGAAATTTCAAACTACTTATTCATGCAATATAAATGAATTTTATGCATATATTCACGCTCATATTGATGATTAAAATTATCTTGAACCATTATTTCTAAGTTTGAGTACAGGTATTGCAATTCACCATTACTAGGGCTCCAAGCTCTCAAAGCTCTGAAACCCTAGCTACGAGCCTTCTTAGTCAAAACTAACACAACCGTTGAATTTGTGAGGTCTCAATTAGTGGATCTGGATGCTTTTCTTTTTCATTTTGCTTTGATTTTGTAGGTTTGGCATTAAGTCTCACCGGAGAAGAAGTTAGCACCACCATTGGTGGTGGCACTGACCTGGGTTAAGGGCATGCGTGGCTCCCTCCCTCTCTCTGATTGGTCCATTTAAAATCTTCTGACCCCACCACTAGCGCACGTTTTCAATTCTTGTTGATTTCTGATTTTTAGAGTTTAACTTGTTATATATATATATATATATATATATATATATATATATATATATATATATATATATATATATATATATATATATATATATATATATATATATATATATATATATATATATATATATATATATATATATATATATATATATATATATATATATATATATATATATATATATATATTCCATGTTATTGAATTGATGTGAAACAACTATGGCAAAGTGGTAAGTGAGATGCTTGTTAAACGAGAGGGCGTGGGCTTGATCCCCTCTTTTGTCAAAATATTTTCTTTATTTTCCAGGTTAACGCAGGTTCATTATATGTTGATTGATACTCATTCTCGATCACAAACAAGCATATGGCCTGATGGATGAAGCTATCACCTTTGAGCCAAAGGGAGTGGGTTCAATCCCCACCCCGTGCATATTATTTTCTCAGTTTTCTAACCCTTGTTTTTCATTCCATTTAATTATCTATTTTTCTAATTGACCAATTAACCAAAAACCATAAAATACCTTTTCAAAACATAATTAGTTTTAAGTTTATTTCTTAACCAATTAATTTTCTTTAACTAATTAGACTTTAGGTTTTTATTAATTAAAATGAATTAGAAATTAGGTTTTTTTAATACTTTTAACACTTGAATTTTTTCTACAAAAACACTAAAAATATATTTTCTAACACATAGAATCTTAAGGTTTTAATTATCTTTTTCTAACACTTTCATTCATTTTTTTCCAGTTAATTTATTAGTCAAGTGTATAAGACGCACTCTCTAATATAATAGCGCAGATTTATTTTCCACATCTTTTTTCTTATTATGTATCTGCTCCGAGGATGTAATAGCATATGACATTTATATTCTCACACTTATATTTTTATGCTATGATTAATAATTAGGATTGTATGGAAAGAATAAAAATTGATATAGATAACCCTAATCTCAAGATAAAATAAACTGAAAACAAACACTCTTCACACTTGCACCTCTAGGGTAACCTCTCTTGTTGCCTTACGAATATTGGTCATGTATCTCGAAAGTAGGGGTACTTTAGAAAAAGACCCTCAATACAATCATCATAGTCCCTATGTTACAAAATATTATAGTCCCTCGATGTCCCTCGAGTTTCCTACGAAAAGATGATCTAGTCCCTCGATGAACCTACGAGCAAAATGATGATAGTCCCTTTGATACAATTGCTAAAGTATCCTTACATGTTGCCTTCTATGACCTTACGATGACCCTACGCCTGTCCCTTCATATCTAATAGATAAGATTACCTACCAACTAATGGTATGGATAATACTATCTCAAAAGGAAAAGGAAAAGAGTAGGAAAGACAAAAACATGGTGGCTAGGACTCTTGAATGCTTTGTCACAAACAAAACATTTTCTCACATCACACTTTGAAAATAATAAATAATTTACGAAACACTTTGTATACATTCTTGAGGGCTGATACAAGAATTATTACAAAGTCTCCCTTACATTGGCATTTCAAAATATTTTCAAACAATTCACACACAAAAAGCAAGCGAGCTAAGAAATTAAGAGCCCGTAGATAACTACAGATGTAAAGGGTGTTAACACTTTCCCTTTACATAATTTACCCCTGAAACTCACAATCTTTCAAAGGTCTTTCCCATTCTTTTCACCTTTCGTAAATATTAGATAAAAGAAAATTCGGTGGCGACTCTTGCTAACCGCACATTTGCGATAACACTAAAAAAGTTATTCTCCCATCGTATTACACCATGTTAGAGAGTAAGATATGAATGTACGATGTTTTATATGAAGACGTGACACTATTTTAAGTGCTTTACTGTGACTTATTATTCATAATATTCGTGGGGTTTAGAAGGGTGTTGCAGTATCTACTTTCATGGATTGGTGATTTGAGGGATCACTTAGTGGGTGCATGTGTCTTAAGCAAGATTGATTAGAGTTTGGGATACCACCAGATCCATGTGAAGGTTGGAGATATTCCGAAGACTGCATTCAGAATGAGGTACGACCATCACGAGTATTCAATAATGCCGTTTGGTGTGTATAATGCTCTCGATGTGTTCATGGAGTATATGAACAACATTTTTCATTTGTATTTGGATAAGTTTGTGGTGGTGTTTATTGATGATATCCTGATTTATTCAAAGACTGATGAGGAACATGTTGAACATCTGAGGGGTCATGTTAAAACTATTGTAAGAGAAGAAATTGTATGCTAAGTTCTCTAAGTGTGAGTTTTTATTAAAAGAAGTGTTTTCCCGGTAATGTGATTTCTAGTGGACATATTTTTGTTGATCCTTCTAAGGTTGAGGCTGTGTTGTAGTGGGAGACCCCGAAGTCTGTCACTAAGATCAAATGTTTTATTGGCTTAGCTGGTTATTATTGTAGATTCATTGAGGGATTTTTGAAGTCGGCCTTGTCATTGACTCAACTGACTTGGAAGGGTCAAGCTTATGTGTGGGATGAGAAGTTTAAAGAGAGTTTCCAAGAGCTTAAAAAGAGGTTGACATCGGCTCAATGTTTATTTTTCCAAGTCCAACTGAATCTTTTAGTGTGTATTGTGATGTATCTAAGATGGGTTTAGGAGGTATGTTAACGCAGATTAGACAAGTCCTGGCTTATGCATCAAGGAAAATTAAATTCCATGAGAAGAATTATCTTGTGCGTGATTTAGAGTTAGATGTCATTGTGTTTGGCTTATGATTTGGAGACATTATTTGTTTGGATCTAGATTTGAATTGTTCATTGATCATAAGATCTTTAGGTACTTATTCGTCCAAAATGAGCTGAATATTAGACAGAGGAGATGGATTGAGTTGTTGAAGGATTATGATTCCAGAATATTGAACATCACCTTTATAAAACTTTCCTAACTCTTGCTCTAACACATTGCTTGTATTTAGTATATTCTTGTGGATTATTCCTTCCTAACTTAAGATCTTGGAACAGTAAACAACATCTTCTTCAAGATACTCTAAAGCATTGAGTACATTGAAAATGACTTGATGTTTATTAACTCTCATAGTGAGTTCTCCTCTTTCTGCATCAATCACAGTTATACCCGTAGCAAGGAAATGTCTTCCCAATAGAATGATAGTTTCTTCATCTGCATTAAAATCCATAATAATGAAATCAGCAAGGAACACAAACTTGTCAAATATCATTAGCACATATTCTATCTTATGTTGAGGATAAAAATACTTTTGTCATCTAGTTGGAGAGTGATTGTTGTTCGCCTGGAAACTCCAATCCCAAGTTTCTTGAAGATAGACAAAGGCATGATATTGATACTTGCCCAAGATCACATAGTGCTCTTCCACGGGAAGTATCTCCAACAGTGCAAGGGATGGTAAAACTTCCAGGATCTTTCAATTTTGGAGGGAGCTTGCCTTGAGCTAACCGAATACACTCTTAAGTTAGTGAAATAGTTACAAACTCACGTGCTCTTTTCCTTAGTAAGCACATCCTTTATGAACTTTGAATAGTTTGGAATTTTTTGGATAACTTCAATCAATGGTATGTTGATGAGAATCTAGTTTAAAATCTCCATGAACTTGCCAAACTGCTGCTCTTCTTTGTCCTTCCTAATCCTTTGAGGAAAAGGAGGTAATGGGCTTTCTTAAAAAAACTTATGGACTCTTTCGACCATTGGCACGACTTCTAGATATTTTTCTAAATTGGAAGTCATGCCAGTAGAATTCTTGTAGAATTTTCTTCATTGTGTCCTTATAAGGAAGGCTCCTCAGTGGACTTTTCTTTTCCTTCTAAATTGTCTTGAGCTGGAAGTTCTTCACTTGACTCTTTATTTCTTGGTATGGATCCTTCATATTCCTTCCCACTTATTAGCTTAATGACCTGACAAGTTTCAATATTCTTAACTCTATATGTAGAGGCTAGAGCTTCTGTAGAGCTTGGGAGAGCACCCATATTTCTTGAACTAAATTCCGTGGCAATTTTCCCCACTCGATTCTCTAGGTTCTTGATGCTTACTCATTGTCCTTGAAACTGGTTCTTGGTCTCTTGAATGAAGGACTTCAAAATGTTTGCCAACTGGTTGTTCCATTGAGTTTCCATAGCATAATTAGGTGGAAACAATTGGAGGAACATGGTGCTTGAGTTGCTTGAGGCTTGGGTTGGTTTTGATTATAACTCCATGAAAAATTGGGGTGTTTGTGCCAACCAGGATTGTAGGTGTTGTTGTAGGGGTTATTATACTTTTTGTTGCTAACATAGTTAACAGAAAATAGATTTTCTGAGCATTCTTCAAATAAATGAGCACCTCCACCATACACACAGGAAACATAGGACGCGTCAGTAACCACCTTGATTAGCCCATGCTTTGTCACTTCAGGAATCATCATATTCTTTATCATTTGGTGGATCTGAGCCACTTGAGCAGCAAGAGTGTTGTACCCCAATTTTTCCCCTAAGATTCCTCTATCATATCAGATCAACCCAATCACAACAAGATCACACTAGGGTTTTGTTCTTCATCCTATCCTTAGGTTTGTCTATGAGGGATCATCAAGCACCTTGAATTGTGTATCTTGAACATATATATGTGATCGGTGGGAATGAAAACTGACTGTTTTGGAATGTTGGTTCGTGTTTTGCGTTTGTTTTGCAAAATGTCGCGGTAAGCAAGAGTCGCCACCGTCTTTTATTTTATCCAACAAGGAAAGGACAAAAGCACAGAAAAATTCCTTTTTGAGATATTTCTCGGGTTCGGGATGTAGATTATAGAAAGGGAAGGTGTTAGCACCCTTTCTATCTGTGGTTATCCACGGGCTCTTAGGTACTTGCTCATTGTGTTTTCAAAATTTGCTTTTCTTTGTGTTTGTGGGTTTGAAAAGAGTTTTTGGTTTGAAGAGAGTGTAAGTGCGAAAAGTTTTGTTTTGTTTTAAAAGGAGCAAGTACTTAAGAACCATCTACCTACTCAAAAAGGAATTAATTTGTACAAGTGTCCTTTAGACAATGCTATCCCACTATTGAGGAGTAGGTAGCATCGTCGTTGGAGTTTTCGGGTCAATTCGATTAAGGGACGCGTGGTCACTAAAGCAATGTTAGGACGCATTAGTGGTAACCCTAATATCCTAGATCATTTTTCCGAGGAAACTGTTTCGAGGCAACTATGATCTTTGGACAAGAGGGTGACCTCTAAAACTTCCTATACTCAATGACCACGTTCGAAGGCAACCAAGTGAGGTGTACCCTAAGAGTGCGCATGTGCGAGTGTATTGTTTTCCAGTTATTTATCTTTGTACATGTTATGGTGAGCTACTGTTGATTTTAAGTTAAAAATTGATCTTGTCATGCATTGCCTAGTTATCAAACATCTAACAGTTAATAGTTGCGGAATTTAAATTGCGGAAATTAAATCTAAACTATTACAAGGCGTCGGGTATTTACATCGCCAAAAACAACCCTTGAAATTTAAATTGCGGAAAGTAAATAAAAGCGATAAATAAATAAAATCCTAATTTAAAAACTATTACATTCCCAAAGAAATTACATTATTGGATAAAAATAATACGCGTGCGAGAAAATTAAATCGGAGTGTTCTTAGGGTTTTGACCCTTTTTTATTAAATAAAGCATATTTTGTTATTTTTTTGAATTAAAAATTAAGTCTAAGTTAATAATTGAATTAATTAATTAAATGAAAATATTTTTGGGTTTTATTTTAATTAAGGAAATAAAATAAGAATGGTTAAAAATATTAAAAACCTAATATTCTAATTTGATTTTAATTTATTGCAAAATATATTATTGTTAAACCTATTTAAACTAAATAAATAAATTAATGTTTATTTACAAAAATAAATAATGAAATTAATGGATTTAATAAAAATATTTTTTTTGTTGTTTCTGATTTTTTTGAGAAAAATAATTGGTTAGTTATTAATTAAGATAGTAATAATAATAAAACAAAAATAGGAAAATAATGAAAAGAAAATAAAAAAAGAACAAACTCAGGGGGTATTGGGCCCAAAGAGGGGGTTTGAATTGCAATTTCCATGCCCATTTTCGTCCAGCCTGCTTGACTTTTGTGATTCCATAGGCGCATGTTGACCAGGGTTCATGGTGAACCTTCAATCTGGATCATTGGATCTTCCTTGTGGGCCATTTGGCATTTGAGATCTGGAGGCATATGATAATCCACGCTTGGAGTGCTGCATGTGAATACCTGGAGAAAATATTTAACAAAGTTTTGGGGGACCTGGGATTCGAACCCAGGTCCCAAGGGGGTTTCTCATAGCGTGCTTGCCAACTCAACCATGCTGCTTCTTTGTTAGTGGAATACATAATAAACACTATATTGAAAACAATTAATTATGCCCTGGAAATAAAAAAAACGCGCTAACAATTTAAATGGACCAATAACGCAGGGACACGTTATAATCTTCTTCAACAAATCCCTGGTTATTTACCTGCGGATTTTTATCCGCAGGAAGATTCGTGGGATATCTCAAAAATCTTTCCCAGGCCATGTAAACGCAAGCTATGGGTACCAATGTGATCGTCCCTCTTCCCTGAGCACGAACATGGTCATGGTTTGCCTTGATTGTACCTGTGCCAAGAATGCCTAAAAACCACACAAGAAAACCCTAGATTCGGGTATCATGATACAGGCTCTAAAAATAAAATTGAATATTGCCAAAATGTTCTAAATCAAACAACAAACACAAATATGCCAAGATTTTAAAGAAAAGATGCAAGAATTGGAGAATTGGATTTCATGTTCAGAGCTTGGTTCGTGATGACTTACAGTGCAATTGATGGCGTCTCAAGGGCTGGTTTTGATTGCTACAGCTTCAGGAGGTTGCTGGCAAGAGAGCTACGTGAAGCTTTTGCCTTGGAAACGCCTCCAAATAAGAATTTGATCTCTCACTTTTCACCCTTTTTTTTCAATTCTGAGTTGGCCGTTTTTGAAGTTCTTTGTGCGTGTTCTTGGTCTGCCTCACTTGTGTGTACATAAGGGAATGTGTTTAGGTCAAAACATGGGCCTTAAACCATGAGCATTGAAGAATCAAGATTTGATTTGATCACCATTATCAAGTTGCCATATTTGCATCAAATATGAGATTTTTTGCATGTTTTGACTTGGCACGAGTTTGATTGAGTGTCACATGATATTTGCAAGCTGTAATGACCACAAGAATCTCATTACATCAATTTTTAGATTTTATTTGATTTAATATTGATTTAAAATGAATTAAATCAATAAAAATTAAATAAAATAGAAAAATAAATGAATGGCCATTAAATTAAAGATGGGACACGTGTGTGGCATGACAAGACCATATCAAGTGGAAAAAAGTGGGCCCTTTTGTCAAAAATTGGAGTTTTGAGGATAGTTGACTTCTGGCCAATTTGGAAAAATGCCCAACTTCAACAATGCATAACTTCTTCAATTTTGAACTTTTGGAGGTGTTCTTGGACTTTTTAGAAACCCTGAGACGTCCTCTAACCAACCCTTTTGGTATTATATCATTTTGTTCTTCCATGCTCAAGTTATAAGCTTTGGAAAAAAAAGGTGTTTTTGTTAACTTTCAAAAATGACTTATAATGTCCAAATTTGTAACTTCTTGTGAGTGCATTTCTTGGTCTTGGGGTGTGAAGATGTATTGTAGGAAATTGAATCCTATTCAAAATGAGCTTTGGATGGGTCATTTATCATAAAGTATGAGAAAGTTATGCTTGGTTAAAGTTGAGTTGACTTTTCCTGCAAAACCCTAATTTAGCAACTTTTGAATCTTGATGAATCTTGAGCAATCCTTGCAGAATCATGATCAATCCTTGATGAATCATGATCAACACTTGATCAAATGATGAATTATCTTTCAAAATGAGAATGTTGACAAAAAATCTTGAGGTTTGACTGTATTTGGGACACAGTTGACTTTTGCCCTAACACAGTCGATTTTTGGGCCTCTTGAGCAATTGACTGACCAAACTTCCTCTGCAATGCTTGAAATTTGACATGGATGAACTTAAGGACATATTAGGACATTGGGAAGCACTTGAGGTCATTTGGATGTAAGGACCTTGATGCAACACAAAACCCTAATTTTGACTTGACTGCCTTAGGAGGTGATTTGACTGTCCAACTCTTGAGCCATCTTGAACAACTTGGAGATAATTCTTGACATGTCTTTGAGGAATATGGGAGGGAAAATTTTGGGTTACAATAGTTTCCCCTGTTCAATCTTCTTAAACTTGAGGATATAGATTGACGTTCAGGCCTTTCATGATCCGAAGGTGGAAGATGATTGAACATTAGAGTGCCCAGAAATTTGCACTCGCATGAAGTAGTATCAACCTTGTGATGTCGGGAATGGGCTTACAGATGCCATTTGGGGATTGATGATGGGAGATGGGCTTAACGATGCCATCAGAAGGAGTCTCGATCGCGTAAGAGATTCCTTAGCGAGAACTTGTATACCTGTTGTTGAGGGAGATTCCGCTGGGGAATGCTGTTCTTTGTCTTATGAGAAATAGAACTTTAGGAGCTTCAGTCGTCTGTTATTCTACTGGGGAATCATCACTGTTGAAGAGATGGGTGTGAACTACTATCTGGTCGTAACCCAGGCTTCATAGTGATAAGACCGACTGCTATCTGGTCGTAATCCAGGCTTTTCAGTGACTTACTGGGGAGATGAGATTAAACTTGCTATCTAGCCGTAATCCAGGCTTTGCAATACCTCACTTCTTATATGGTCGAAATCCAGGCTTCAGAACAAATCAAGTGGTTACCCGGTCTCCTCCGGGCTTCAAATTGAATTTATGGCACACTAATATCCGGCTGACTCCGGGCTTCTTAGTAACTCTCCATGTAAACTGCTATTTGGTCGGAATCCAAGCTTCACAGTGCCTTGTACCGCTATCTGGTCGTAATCCAGGCTTCATAGTATTCTTGGTTGCTATCTGGTCGTAATCCAGTCTTCACAACATCTTCTACCGTTAACTGGTGGTAATCCAGGCTTCATGATGTATCATACCACTATCTGGTCGAAATCCAGGCTTCGTAGTACTCTTGGTTGCTATCTGGTCGTAACCCAGTCTTCACAACATCTTCTATCATTATCTGGTCGTAATCCAGGCTTCATGATGTATCATACCACTATCTGGTGGAAATCCAGGCTTCGTAGTACTCTTGGTTGCTATCTGGTGGTAACCCAGTCTTCACAACATCTTCTTGAATATGTGAAAAACACAAGAAGGGGGGTTGAATTGTAAAACTTAAAACAAATGCTTAGACAACACAGTATTTTTGTCCTGGTTCGTTTGATCTCAAACTACTCCAGTCCACCCGTCAAGGTGATTTCGCCTCTCTCCAACGAGGTCTTAATCCACTATATTCAAAGGATTATAACAGCTACTTTAACAACTGTTAAAGCCTTCTTGAGTATAACCATAAACCGGTTTATCTCAAGGAAATCTCTTACAAATGATTGAACAAGAATGTGTTAACATTTTCTAATAAAACAATATATCACAACTGTGATAATACACAATTTAAGCTTGGAATAAAACTGAATTGCTAAAGCGTTTGAGTAAGCGTGGTTTTTGAAGGCTTAGCAAATTATGAGAGTGCATGCGTGTGACTTTTCTCACACAGACTTGTTTATATAGCCAAGGCAAAGATACGTTGTCCATAAAGCACTTTTACTGCTAATAACGTACTTTCCTTTTGAAGAAGATCTTGTCTGAATAAAGCCGTTAGCAATTAATTTTGTCTTGAATACTTAATAACGCTTCAGAGTCTTATTTTCTTTAACTTATGATGACGCTTTTGAGTGCTGATGACTTGGTAAAGATCTTTGATCAGAGTCAGAGTGTATATGTTTATGCGCAGATTCTGGTCATCAAGCTTCAGCGTATGATCTGGTAGCTTCAGCATGTAGCACATGTTACTGATCTTCTGATGGTGACATGTTATTGATCTTCTGATGCTGATTCCATCAGAACTTCTGTATATATAAAACATAATTTTAAGAAGCATATTTGTTCTATATATATATATATATATATATATATATATATATATATATATATATATATATATATATATATATATATATATATATATATATATATATATATATATCTTTGAATTTATTTATTCTTTGTATTTTGTTATCATCAAAACTCTAATTTAGGGTTGTAGAATCAAACTATGTTCTAACAATCTCCCCCTTTTTGATGATGACAAAAACCATATTTTTCAATTAAAAATAAAGAATAAAAAGTGTAGAATTAAGAAGAGAAAAACTCCCCCGGAGTTGATTACTTCCCTTTAATTCCATGAGTCTTTGAGCATCGGAACTTTACTGTATCTTTCATCAGAGTTTTGTACCTGTAAGCTTTTCAGAAGAGAGAAATTTTAAATGGATCAGAATGTTTGAGACTTATGTCTCAGTAATCCGTTATTGAAAAATATCATTCTTTCTCCCCCTTTTTGTCAGTTATCAAAAAGAACAAATAATCAGAGCCAAAATGCATTTATATTAAAAATTCAGAAGCAATGATAAGTTCAGAACAATGTAAAAATATTATAGATAAACAAGTTTTAAAGACAAGGAAATTCTAAGAGGTAGGAGGTAGACGCATGAACAAGGTTTCCAACAAGCTCTTGATCTGGATGTTGGTTTCCTGTTGCTGGGTTAACATGCTCTTGATTTCCTTAATTTTTTCGTCCTGTTTATCCATTCTTTCATTCATCAACATATCAGATCTTTTCAGGTATTCTAGAGTCTGCTTGTCAAGGGAGGAAGCTTGAGGATCTTCAGAAACTGGATGCTTCTCAGAGATTTCTGCAATATCCTTGTCTTGACCCAGTTCTTCAGCAGGAATCATCTGCTTTGGAGTATCAGTCATAACTTTGGATGCTGGACGATGTTCAGACTAGGGAGCAATGTCCAGAGGGAGAACTTCTTCCTTAAGCAGCTTGCTCAGAACTGGACCTTCAATTTCTTTCAACAAATTGCTGAAGTTCTGTTAAGCTTGTTCGTAGCTCTGTTCTTGCAACTTATAAGTTTCAGAGCATACCCATCTTCTGAACTTTGTTAAAAGGTAGTCTGATGCAGCAGGATCAACCAGTTCAAGACTAGCTTGTTTCAAAGAAGTGATCCACTTTTGTACTTCTGTTTCAAATGTCAATAAGCTGGTACCAACATATGGATGTTTTGGTTTTGGGATAGCTGTTTTGTGGGTTATGGCAGCAAGACGTTCAAAAACTGTTAAGTCAATGACAGTCTTGATGTTGTCTTCTGGATTGTTCTTTGGTGAGGGAGTGGGAGAGTCAGGAATTATGATTGGACTTGATGGGGAGTTTGGTGGAGTTGATTCTGGTGAAGAGGGAAGTTAGGGAATATTCACAATGGTACCAAGGGGCATGCAAATGGCCAGAGGTTCTGTGATTCCAGGAATGGGAATGGTATCAGAATCAACAGTTTGGTTTGATTGGTCGTTATGAGGTTCTGGTTCACAGGATTCAGAAGGTTGAGTCTCAGAAGTTTAAACTTCTGGTTGAAATGGTTCAGGTTGTGGAGAAGGTGGATGGATTTCCGGTTGAGCAGATGGAGGTAGGGGTATTTCTGGTTCTGGAGAGAGGGGAATTTATGGTTGTGCTTCTGTGGTGGTTTCAGGGTTTGGATTTTCTGGCATGGGAGCAAAAGTGTGTTCGTCTATATCAGATAGAGCTTTTGCAAGTTCTTGTTGGGTTGCTTCAATATTTGGATTTTGAGGTTGGGAGAGAGATCTTCTAAGAGTTAAGGTTTCAGAGGGGTCAAATTCAATGTCAAAGTCATCAAAAGTTTGTGGTGTGGGGTTTTCAGATTGAGTGGGAATTGGTATAGATGTTGATACAAAAATTAAATCTAAAACAGTTACAGAAGAAGGATTACCTCTCTTTTTAGGAGTCTGTTGGGATGATCCTTCTGCTACAGCTTTCCTTTTCTTGGTTTTCTTCAGCACAACTTCTGGAGCCTTCTGCTTCAGATCCTGAATGTTCAAATTTGGTGTTGTACCATCCGCCTTGCAAGCATCCAGATATCTGACTATGATATTAGGTTTAGAATCAATCTCTGAGAACAGAGGAAAGTTATCCAGAGGGACTCTTCTGCCGGAGATTGCTGCAAAAGGAGTGACGCTGGGTTCCTTCTTGATGTTCTCAATCAACTTCATTTTCTTCAGATTCTTTGCATTCAGCTGTTTGCCAACAGTGGCTTCCAAAGATATGATTTCCTGAACCTCTGTAAGATGATCAATCAGCTTATTCTCTGTTAGAATATCTGATATAAGTCTTCCTTGGGGTATCCAGTCCCTTTTTGTGCGCTCCTCTTCTCTGGTTTCTTTAACACTTGTCCTTAGATGGTTAAACAACAGATGAGCCAGATTCACCTTGATCTTCTGGGAGATAAAATAGATCAGAAATTGCTGATCAATATTGATGTAATCAGGAGAGTTGATAGGCTTCTTGTGGTTTATGCATCCCAGAATGATCTAGGCCCATATTCTGTGGTGGTCTTTTAGATCCCTTATCTTGCTGGAGGGAAGCCCCAGAGTGAAGATTTCTCTAGAAATTAGGGCAACATCAACGCATCTTTCAGCCATGTCAATGCAACGAACACCACCACCACTATAGCCTATTAATCTTGCAATGAGGTCCTCAGTAATAACTATCTTCTTCCCCATAATGTATGAAGTGACTTGATGGTTGGAAGATGAAGCATGAATCTAAAATTCCTTTACCAGAAATGGGAATGTTGGACCCACCAGTCTGTCAAAATATCTTTCCCAGCCTTGAGCCTTAACCTCTTCAGAGAGATTAAACCCATTCTCTTGAAGACTGTTGAAATCCACGATCAATTCTGACAGAACTTCTATATTTTTTATGGGTGTAAGAAGCGTTCTGTAGGGTTCTTCGTATTGTTTAGAGGAATCTATTTTTTGAGCACTGGAGGTAGGAATGCTTGAGGAAGCCATGTTCACACGAAGGTTTTGAAGAAATTGAAAAGGTTTTGAGAAAGTATGCAAACTGAAATCAGTAAGATTGAGAGAAAATGAAAGTGAAGGTAAAAGAGTGTAAATGGTGAGAATGTGTTTAAATAGATTTCTAAACAATTTTGAAAACATAAACGGCAAGAGAGGGAAATTAAATATAATGATTATTAGCATTTAATGATAGCTGATTTTGGGGGATTCAGAAAGATATTGGAACGGTTACCCATGACATGTGTCTCAATGCAACCAATAAGCGCTTTTGACCTTTCAGAAACTTGAACGTGTGTTCAGCCTCAAAAAGTAACTGATGACTGGATGACACTTGTTTGCTTGAGTGAACAGCACATTTCTATCCTTGATTGTGATAGATTCTGATACAATTTGTGCTTCTAAAGATCTGAAGAAAGATTGATCAGTAGTTCACGAAAAAATAAACAAAGTTCTGAAGGTTAAGATATGGAATCAAAACAGTTTTATTCTGGGCAGAGCTTCATGCTGAGATGTTTCAGAATGAAGTTGAACCTATCTTCAGAAAGAGGTTTTGTAAAGATATCAGCCCATTGATGGTCTGTGTTAATAAATTTAAAATTTAAAATCCCTTTCTGAATATAGTCCCTAATAAAATGATGTTTTATTTCTATATGCTTAGCCCTAGAATGCAAAATAGGATTTTTACTGAGATAAATAGCAGAAGTATTGTCACAGAGGATAGGAATGTTACTCTCAAATATCTGGAAGTCCTCAAGTTGACTTTTCATCCAGAGCATTTGTGTACTGCATCCAGTTGCTGCTATGTATTCAGCTTCTGCTGTTGATAGAGCAATTGTGGATTGTCTTTTGCTGGACCATGAGATCAGATTTTCTCCCAGAAACTGGCAGCTTCCAGAAGTGCTTTTACGTTCTACTCTGTCTCCAACGAAATCAGCATCACACTATCCTATCAAACTGTAATCACTTGATTTTCTATAAAACAAACCCAGATTAGTAGTACCTTTCAGATACTTGAAAATTTGCTTAACTGCTGTTAAGTGAGATTCTCTAGGATCTTATTGGAATCTAGCACAAATGCAAACACTGAATAGAATGTCAGGCCTTGAGGCCGTCGGATAGAGAAGAGAACCAATCATACCTCTGTAGACCTTCTGTTCTACCTTTTTACTTACCTCTTCTCTTTCCAGAATGCACGCGGGATGCATTGGAATCTTTGATGGCTTACATTCTGAGAGATCAAATTTCTTCAGAAGTTCTCTGACATATTTGCTCTGATGAATGTAAGTTCCTTCTGGGGTTTGATTAATCTGAATGCCCAGAAAGAATTTTAGTTTCCCCATTAGGCTCATCTCAAATTCTGCCTGCATACATTTAGCAAACTTTCTTCCCAGAGAGGGTTTAGTGGATCCAAAAATGATGTCATCAACATAAATCTGACATACTAAAATGTCATTCTTAACTGTCTTACAGAACAAGGTTGTGTCCACTTTCCCTCTGATGAATTCCTTTTCTAACAGGAAGTTACTTAGTCTTTCATACCAAGCTCTGGGAGCTTGTTTCAGACCATAGAGTGACTTCTTTAGTTTGAAAACGTATTCTGGATTTTTGGAACTTTCAAAACCAGGGGGTTGGTGCACATATACCTCTTCTTCTATATAGCCATTTAAGAATGCACTCTTAACATCCATCTGATACAGAGTGATGCCTTTATTAACAGCAAATGAAATTAAGAGTCTGATAGATTCTAACCTGGCGACTGGAGCAAAGGTTTCTATATAGTCTATCCCCTCTTGCTGACTATAACCTTGTGCTACCAGTCGTGATTTGTTTCTGATGACTTCACCTTGTTCGTTCAGTTTGTTTCTGAACACCCATTTTGTACCAATGACGTTGAATCCTTTTGGTTTTGGAACTAGATCCCATACGTCATTTCTTGTGAATTGATTTAGCTCCTCTTGCATTGCTAGAATCCAGTCATTGTCCAGAAGTGCTTCATCAATTGTTGTTGGTTCAATTAGAGAAACCAGTCCCATGAGGGATTCTTCAGAGTTTCTGAAGCTAGATCTTGTTCTAATTGGATCTTCTTTTCTTCCTAAGATTGTTTCTTCTGGGTGATCCATGCTGCTTCTGGATGGTCTTTTCTGGAGTTGATCAACAGAAGGTGTTGGATTCCTTGTAGTGCCTCTTTCTGATGTTGAGGGAGTGTCTCTGTTGAGAGCTTCTGATGATTTGTCTTCAGTACCTCTGAGTTCAACTTCCATACCTGCAAGTAATTCATTCTGCTTTGACTTTTGAGAGTCAAGCTTATCATCAAAACGAACACTGATTGACTCCTCCACAATCTGTGTTTCTGTATTGTATACTATGTACCCTCTTGAGCGTTCAGAGTATCCTAACATAATACACTTTTGTGCTTTAGAGTCAAACTTGTTCAAATAATTTTTTGTATTCAGAATAAAACATGTACATCCAAATGGGTGAAAATAGGAAATGTTGGGCTTTCTGTTCTTCCACAATTCATATGGAGTCTTTTCCAGAATAGGTCTTATGGAGATTCTATTCTGAATGTAACACGCTGTGTTTATTGCCTCTTCCAAGAAGATCTTAGCAACATTAGTCTCGTTGATCATGGTTCTGGCCATTTCTTGCAATGTTCTGTTCTTTTGTTCTACAACTCCATTTTGCTGGGGAGTTCTAGAACAAGAGAAATCATGCAGAGTGCCTTTGTCATTAAAGTATAACTCAAAATCTTTGTTTTCAAATTCTCCACCATGATCACTTCTGACTTTGATGATTCTAAGATCCTTTTCATTCTGAACTTGGTTGCAGAAGGTAACAAACACAGAGTGTGACTCGTCCTTGTGCCTTAAGAACTTTACCCATGTCCATCTGCTATAGTCATCTACGATTACTAACCCATACTTCTTGCCACTGACTGAAGCAGTTTTAACTGGTCCAAATAAGTCAATGTGCAGAAGTTCTAATGGCTTGGAGGTGGAAACAACGTTTTTGGATTTGAAAGCTGGTTTTGCAAACTTGCCTTTCTGACATGCTTCACACAGAGCATCTGAATTGAACTTCAGGTTAGGAAGTCCTCTGACCAGATTGAGTTTGTTAATCTGAGATATTCTTCTCATACTAACATGTCCCAATCTTCTGTGCCAGATCCATTGCTCGTTGTTAACAGACAGAAGACACTTTACATTCTGACTTTTTAGTTCAGAAAGTTTTATTTTATAAATGTTGTTTTTCCTCTTTCCATTAAATAGGATAGTCCCATCTTTCTGACTAACAGCTTTGTATGAATTTTGATTGAATATTATATCATAACTGTTATCACTTAATTGACTTATGGATAACAGATTATGTATTAATCCATCAACTAGTAAAACATTACTTATAGAGGGAAGATTTCCATTACCTACTGTTCCAGAGCCAATGATCTTTCCTCTCTGATTGCCTCCAAAACCTACGTGGCCTCCAGGCTTAAGTTCCAGGCTTTGGAACATATGCCTTCTTCTCGTCATGTGTCGTGAGCAGCCAAAGTCCAGGTACCATGATTGGTGTTTTTGCTTTGCTGCTAAAGATATCTGCCACATGTATTATTTTATCCTTAGGTACCCACATTTTCTTGGGTCCTGATTTGTTAGTTTTACCAAAACTCTGGTTGAATTTTGGTTTGACAGAGTAATCACTACTTGTATATTTTATGTCATGTGTGTGACCATATATAAAGTGTGAATCAAGTGGAGTACGTTTTATAACTATATCCATGGAATTTTTTGGTGTAGGTACCTTACCTTGATATCCTATCCCTTTTCTGCCATTCCTGCTAACTCCATAGATCATTGAAGCCATTTTGCGTCTGTCTATGTTTTTAGCTAGAAACTTCTGAAAGCTGTGATCATACTCCTTGATGATCTCATCAGCACTGCTGGGAGTTTCAGGGATTGTTTCCTTCTGAGAGTTTTGCAATTGGTTTTCTAATTTTGAAATTTTATCTTTTAACTCAGAATTCTCCAATTTGAGACTCTCAGTCTTATCAGAGTCAGAAGCAAGATTCCTTTTCAGGTTTCTAAATTTGACTCTGATCTGCTAATATCTTTCCAAAATTTCATTAAGGCTTTCAGCTAGTTCATCCTTAGTAAAGTTTATAGTAAAGTCAGGGAATACCTCTTCTGTATCTGATTCAGATTCTGACTCAGAAGCTTCACTGTCTTCTGTTATGTTTGCCATGAGAGCTATGTTTGCTCTTTCATCATTTGATTCTGAGTCAGCTTCAGATGTGTCAGAATCATCCCATGCAGCCATGAGACTTTTATTCTTTTCCTTGCCAAACTTCTTTTTGGGCTTTTCCTTCTGAAGCTTTGGGCAATCACTTTTGTAGTGTCCTTGCTCGTTACATTCATAGCAGATGATGTCTTTGTTGTTTGGCTTTCTGTTTCTTGAAGAACCTTCAGATCTTCTGTGTCCAGAGGAGGATTCTGACCTTCTGTATCTGGAGAAGGATTCATTCTAATTTTCTAATCTTCTGGGATTCCTGAACTTCCTTTGCCTCTGCTTCCACAACTGGTTCACCCTTCTGGAGAGGAGAGATAGTTCATCTTCTTCTGATGAGGACCCGTCAGAGGTTTCTTCCACAGCCTGCAAAACTTTGGAGTCAGATTTTCTGTTAGATTTTAAAGCTAATGGCTTACCTTGCTTTTGAGGTTCATCTGCTTCTAGCTCTATCTCGTGACTTCTGAGGGAGCTGACAAGTTCCTCCAGAGAGATTTTGTTGAGATCCTTGGCTAGCTTAAGCGTTGTGACCATTGGCCTCCATTGTTTTGGCAAGCTTTTGATGATCTTCTTAACGTGATCAGCAGTAGAATACCCTTTGTCAAGAACTTTTAGACCAGCAACAAGGATTTGAAATCTTGAAAACATAGTTTCTATTGATTCACTCTCTTCCATCTTGAATGCCTCATACTTCTAAATAAGTGCAAGGGCTTTGGTTTCTTTGACTTGAATGCTGCCTTCATGCGTCATTCTCAGAGAGTCAAACATATTCTTTGCAGTGTCTCTGTTTGATATCTTCTCATATTCTGAATAAGAGATGGCGCTGAGAAGAATTGTTCTGGCCTTGTGATGATTTCTGAACTCACGCTTTTGCTGATCAGACATTGTTTTCCTGTCAATCTTCTGACCACTTCCATCCACTGGGTGCGTGTATCCATCAATCACCATGTCCCACAGATCAGCATCATGGGCCAGAAATAAACTCTCAATTCTGTCTTTCCAGTAGTCAAAGTTCTCTTCATCAAAGACTGGAGGTTTGCCACTGAATTTGTCTCTTTCTTCATTGTTGTCATTGCTGATGTTTTGATTTGGTCCTGCCATTGTGTTTTTCTGAAGCATGATCATGTACTGACACGGTTAAGTGTTATAAGCTCAGAACCAGGCGCTCTGATACCAATTGAAGATGTGAAAAACACAAGAAGGGGGGTTGAATTGTAAAACTTAAAACAAATGCTTAGACAACACAATATTTTTATCCTGGTTCGTTTGATCTCAAACTACTCCAGTCCACTCGTCAAGGTGATTTCGCCTCTCACGAACGAGGTCTTAATCCACTATATTCAAAGGATTACAACAGCTACTTTAACAACTATTAAAGCCTTCTTGAGTATAACCACAAACCGGTTTATCTCAAGGAAATCTCTTACAAATAATTGAACAAGAATGTGTTAATGTTTTCTAATAAAACAATATATCACAACTGTGATAATACACAATTTAAGCTTGGAATAAAACTGAATTGCTAAAGCGTTTGAGTAAGCCAGGTTTTTGAAGGCTTAGCAAATTATGAGAGTGCATGCGTGTGACTTTTCTCACACAGACTTGTTTATATAGCCAAGGCAAAGATACGTTGTCCATAAAGCACTTTTACTGCTAATAACGTACTTTCCTTTTGAAGAAGATCTTGTCTGAATAAAGCCGTTAGCAATTAATTCTGTCTTGAATACTTAATAACGCTTCAAAGTCTTCTTTGCTTTAACTTATGATGACGCTTCTGAGTGCTGATGACTTGGTAAAGATCTTTGATCAGAGTTAGAGTGTATATGTTTATGTGCAGATTCTGGTCATCAAGCTTCAGCGTATGATCTGGTAGCTTCAGCATGTAGCACATGTTACTGATCTTCTGATGCTGATTCCATCAGAACTTCTGTATATATAAAACATAATTTTAAGAAGCATATTTGTTCTCTCTCTCTCTCTCTCTCTATATATATATATATATATATATATATATATATATATATATATATATATATATATATATATATATATATATATATATATATATATATATATATATATATATATATATATATATATATATATATATATATATATATATATATATATATATATATATATATATATATATATATATATCTTTGAATTTATTTATTCTTTGTATTTTGTTATCATCAAAACTCTAATTAAGGGTTGTAGAATCAAACTATGTTCTAACACTTCTATCATTATCTGGTCGTAATCCAGGCTTCATTATGTATCATACCACTATCTGGTTGAAATCCAGGCTTCGTAGTACTCTTGGTTGCTATATGGTCGTAACATAGTCTTCACAACATCTTTTATCATTATTTGGTCGTAATCCAGGCTTCATGATGTATCATACCACTATCTAGTCGAAATCCAGGCTTCGTTGTACTCTTGGTTGCTATCTGCTCGTAACCCGTGCTTCATAATAACTTGCTGAGCTATTATCCGGTCGTAATCCGGGCTTCACTGCTCACTGGGGAATAAACTATTATTCGGTCGTTCTCCGGGCTTCATGGTTTGCTTTTGAGAGTTGTCACTATCTGGTCGTAATCCAGGCTTCGCGGTGGTCTGATATTGTTATCCGGTCGTAATTCGGGCTTCACAATATGCTGTAGAAATCAAGATATTATCTGGTCGTGCCCGTGCTTCATAACTTGAATTTTGATTGTATCTTTCCTGAAATGGAAGGGTTAGCTGTATGTAATGCATGATATGTATCAGGCAATGATGTTCTCAAAATAAATGAGATTGCATGGTATGATGCGTATGCGCATGTATCATGATGTATGGACATGTAATGTCTTAGCTGGAGAAAATAAATCCCGAAGCTGCTAGAGAATAGAGTTGACTTCTTCGTTTCCGCTGGGGATGGTGAACGAAGGTGATTGTGAGGATAATCCTGCAGGAGAAAAGAACTCCGTTGGGGAATAAACTGATGAAGAGATTACTCCGAGGGGAATTACTCTGTGGGGAAGAGATGTTCTGCTGAAGATTTTAACGATAAACTCCGCTGGGGATTCCGTTGATAAGCTTTGTTGGGGGATTTTAATGATGAATTCCGCTGGGGATGGATTACCGTTGCTGGTGATATAGAATCTGTTGAGGATAGAAGTCCTGCTGGGGGAAAAATAATTTCGCAGGGGATGATCTTTCAGTTGCAACTTACTGAGGATAACCCAGTTAAACTCTTGTGTGGATAACCCTCTGAATTCGGCGGGGGAGATTTATTTGCGCTCTGCAGGGGATAAGGTTCCGGAATCTACTGGGGAAGATGATTCAACTCTGGCGGGGAAGCTTTTTTAGACTGCGCTGGGGAAATGGTTCCACTGTGGATATCTTGGACTCCGCCGGGGAACATTCTTATACTCCGTTGAGGAATATTAAGACTGTCGGGGATACTCTTACGCTTGCTGGGGAATATCTTTATACTCCGTTGAGGAATATTAAGATCTTCTGGGGATACCAAAACTTTTTAGGGCTGATGGTAGACTAACTCTGCTTGGGGAGAGTATTGTTGACTTGTTCATAGCTGCCAGTTTCAGCTGGGAGAGCTACCATTACTGCCTTATTCTACGGGGAATGAAGGTATCTTAGCCATATTCTTCGGCTGAATCTATCTTGGTACCTGGTGGACAAAGCAACGACACAGCTTGGACATTTCTTATGCCCCTGTTTCTATTATTACCAGTAACTCATTTTTCGTTTCGCATGTAAATATTTATGATCAGCGATTAATGTCAAATGCATATATCAAAAATGAACATTGGACGTTCTTTGCAAAACAAAACAGATAAAGGAAAAACAGCTTGAAATTTCTGAAAATGAATTTGTATTGATTTTGAAGTTTGGCCTGAAAATAGGCGTTTTTGTACAAGAGGCTGACGTCCTAGTAGGAGAACGCCGCCGAACAAATAGAATTTATACAATTTGTGAAAAGGGAAACAAAACAGCTATGTGAATAATCCCACTGGGTTCCAACTCTGCTATTGCCTTCATATCTTCAAGCATCTCATCACTTTGCTGCTTAGTTGAAGATGAATCTAATTGATTAGTGTCGTCCGAGCTTGATAGTCGATACCGAAGTCTTGATGCGAGGTGACCCAATGAGACATAGTATTACGCTTTAATCCCTAACTTTTTCCTGGACCACCCTTTCGGGTTTTCAGTCCACCGGGATACCCATTTTTGCCCAAGCCGCCTTTTCAGGTCTTCGACTTGTCGGGTGTACATATTTTTTTCCAGTTTCATCCCTTATTTTTGCCCGAACCCTTTTGGTTCGCCGGGAAGCCCTTATTTTTGCCTAGGCCAATCAACCTAGCGGGTCTTTGATTATGCGTAGTATCTTTTCACTATGTCTGCATTGACGGGGTGAGGAAGGTCGTCACCATCCATGGTGGTTAGAATCATAGCTCCTTCTGAGAAGATGTTCTTAACCACAAATGGCCTTTCGTAAGTAGGGGTCCATTTTCCCCTGGGATCACCTTGAGGTAAGATAATGCGCTTGATTTCCAGGTCCCCAACTTGATACTCTTGTCGCCTGACTTTCTTGTTAAATGCCTTGATCATCCGTTTTTGGTACGTCTGACCATGATAAATAGCAGTAAGTCTTTTTTCGTCGATTAGGTTCAGCTGATCAAGCCGGGTCTGAATCCAGTCATCTTCGCTTAAACCTGCATCCTTCATGATTCGAAGAGAGGGTATCTGAACTTCAATAGGCATGACTGCCTCCATGCCATAAACCAAGGAATAAGGTGTTGCCCCTGTTGACGTTCGTGCTGAGGTACGGTATCCATGAAGAGCAAATGGTAACATCTCATGCCAATCTTTGTATGTCACTGTCATCTTCTGCACAATCTTCTTAATGTTCTTATTAGTCGCTTCTACAGCCCCATTCATCTTCAGTCGGTAGGGAGAAGAGTTATGATGTTGTATTTTGAATTGCTCGCAGAGCTCAGTGATCATCTTGTTGTTGAGATTGGTACCATTGTCCGTAATGATCCTCTCTGGTACACCATATCGACAGATCAGGTTATGCCGAATGAACCGTGCCACGACGTTCTTGGTTACCGTAGCAAAGGAAGCTGCTTCAACCCACTTCGTAAAATAATCAATCGCTACCAGGATGAAATGATGCCCGTTGGATGTCGTAGGTCTGATCTCTCCAATCATATCAATGCCCCACATTGCAAAAGGCCAAGGCGCTTTCAAGACGTTCAGAGGAATCAGAGGTATGTGCACCTTATCAGCATAGACTTGGCACTTGTGACATGTTCGAGAATGCTGATAACAGTCGGCTTTCATTGTGGACCAATAATATCCTGCCCGAAGGATTTTCTTTGCCATGGTATGTCCACTGGAATGAGTCCCAAAAGTACCTTCATGAAGCTCTGCCATGATCCTTTCTGCTTCAATCTTATCCATACAACGCAGTAAGGTTGAATCATGGTTACGCTTGTAAAGGATGTCATTGCTGATGAAGAACTTTGCCGCGAACCTCATCAGAAACTTCTTGTCATTAACAGATGCACCCTCGGGGTACTCCTGAGCTTCAAGGTACCTCTTCACCTCATGAAACCAAGGCTTTTTTGTTACCTCTTCAGTCTCAATGTCACAGCAATGTGCAGGTTCGTCCAATCTTTCAATAATGATCCGGGGAGCTTCGTTGTCTCAATTGACCTTGAACATAGAAGACATCGTAGCTAACGCGTCCGCTAACGCGTCCGCTAACTGATTCTCCTCTCTAGGGAAGTGCTCAAAGGTTATTTCCTCGAAATGGGGAAGCAACGTCAATACATACTCCTTGTAAGGAATAAGATTTTGGTGTTTCGTATCCCACTCGCCTTTGATCTGACTGATCACGACAGCAGAATCTCTGAAGACACTTAGAAACTTAATCCTTAGGTCAATTGCAGCTCGAAGGCCCATGATGCACGCTTCATATTACGCCATGTTGTTGGTGCAGTTGAAACATAGTCGAGCCGTAAACGGAGTATGAGAGCCTTTAGGAGATATGATCACGGCACCAATGCCATTACCCGAAGCGTTTGAAGCTCCATCAAAGTACATAGACCATCAGGATCCTTCCTCAGGTCCTTCATCTGGTCCAGGCATCTCACAATCAGTTACTAACATGATATTCTTGTCCGGGAATTCAAAGTTCATAGACTGGTAATCATCCACTGCCTGATGTGCCAAATGGTCTCCCAATACACTTCCCTTGATTGCTTTTTGAGTTGTGTACTAGATGTCATACTCAGTCAAGATCATCTGCCATCTTGCTATTCTTCCGGACAAGGCAGGCTTTTCGAAGATATACTTGATTGGATCCATCTTTGAAATCAACAGAGTAGTGTGAGTCAGCATATACTGTCTCAGCCGGCGAGTAGCCCATGCCAAAGCGCAGAAAGTTTTCTCAAGCAGTGAGTATCGGGTCTCACAGTCGGTAAACTTTTTGCTAAGGTAATAAATAGCATGCTCTTTTCGGCCAGACTCGTCATGCTGCCCCAGCACACACCCCATTGAGTTGTCAAGTACTGTCAAGTATAAGATCAGAGGTCTCCCTTCAACTGGTGGCATTAGAATAGGTGGCTCCTGGAGATACTCTTTGATCCTTTTGAAAGCAGCCTGGCATTCATCGTTCCAACATACCACTTGATCTTTCTTCAGCAGCTTGAAGATTGGCTCACAAGTAGCAGTTAGGTGTGAGATGAATCGGGCAATGTAATTCAGACGTCCTAGAAAGCCTATGACCTCTTTCTCTGTTCTGGGAGCTGGCATCTCCTATATAGCTTTCACTTTGGCAGGATCAACTTGAATACCTTTGTCGCTTACGATGAAACCCAACAGTTTACCAGATCTCACCCCGAAGGTGCACTTGTTTGGGTTCAACCTCAACTTGTACAACTTCAACCTGTCAAACAGCTTCTGCAGATGGTCAAGGTGTTCCTCCTCAGTTTGGGACCTTGCAATCATGTCGTCGATGTATACTTCAATCTCATGATGGATCATGTCATGAAACAAAGCAACCATGGCACGCTGATATGTTGACCCAGCATTTTTCAACCCAAAAGGCATGACCTTGTAGCAAAAGGTACCCCACTGAGTGACAAAAGTGGTATTCTCCATATCCTCGGGAGCCATCTTAATTTGATTATATCCGGAGAAACCATCCATAAAGGAGAATACCTTGTGCTGAGCAGTATTGTCAACCAGAACGTCGATGTGAGGTAGAGGGAAGTCATCCTTAGGGCTTGCCCTGTTCAAATCCCTGTAGTCAACACACATTCGGACCTTACCATCTTTCTTAGGCACTGGAACCACATTGGCGACCCACTGAGGGTAAGAAGTCACTGCTAGAAAACCGGCGTCAAATTGTTTCATAACTTCGGCCTTGATTTTCTCAGACATCTCTGGGCGCATACGGCGAACCTTCTATTTTACCGGAGGGCAGTCTTCCTTTGTAGGCAGGCGATGAACCACAATGTCAGTATCCAAACCAGGTATATCTTCGTAAGACCAGGCAAAGATCTCAACGTAGTTATGCAACATCTGAATCAACCGCTGCTTCACACTAAGCTCCAGATTTGCACCGATCTTGACTTCCTTCTTGTCTGTTTCAGTACCCAGATTCACTGTTTCCACCAGCTCTTCATGTGGCTGAATGACCCTCTCTTCCTGGAGTAGCAGTCTTGCAAGTTCACCCGGCACTTCGCTATCATCTTCACCTTCGTCTTCGGCTAAGTTGATCGGATTTTCGAAGTCATAACTGGAAGTAGCAGAGTCGTTACCAGTGAGATCCAGAGTGGATTGAGACCTGTATATGTGAGTGTGTGTAAAATAGCTATTTTGCAATATATAATAAAGAAAGACAAGGAGCGCAAAATTTGAAATGCAAGAAACGTCCAATTCTTTTATTAATGATATATGAAAATGGCACACAAAAGCCCTCACAAATAAAGCCACGGTGCCCCGGGTAAGACACCTGGCCATAAAGTTTCAAAACATTGTCTGTTACAAATTCAAAACAAAGAGTTCATTACTGGGTAACAAAAGTAATAGGGATGAAGTCCTTCGCTGTCCAGTTGCTTGGTCCACCGTTGGTCATAGGATAGATCCAGCTGTCGAATTCAGACTCCTCCATATCATCTTCAATGGCATTTACTTCCGAGTTGCTGATGAACACGAGAGGTCTTCCGATCCTTGCATTACAAACAACCCTTTGAGCTTCTGCAGTGAAACCCAAACCAAACTTGTTAGTCTTCTGAGTGAAATCAGGAAGTCGGCCCCAATTTGCACACTCACCCTTCTCAATAACAGCCCGGGCATCCTTTAAGGAAGCCATCTTCATAGGAGAATCTTCAACCACATTCTTAGCTGATGCCAGTGTCTGAGGAACCTCTTCAAAATGCTGAAATGGGGTCTCAATGAACTCCCCATCCATCTCTACGTATCGGAACTAGTTGAGGTGGCTGACCATATACTCTTCCTCCCCTTATACTGTCACAATCTTCCCTCTGACCGGGTACTTCAGCTTCTGGTGGAGCGTTGAGGTTACAGCTCCAGCTTTGTGGATCCATGGACGACCTAGCAAACAAGAGTAGGATGGCCGAATGTCCATCACATAGAACGTAGAATTGAAGACATGAGAGCCAACTTTAATTGGAATATCAACTTCACCGTGCACCATCCTTTTAGACCCATCAAAGGCCCTGACAACGATGTTACTTGGTTTTAGCTCTAACCCTTCGCAATCCAACCGGTCTAGAGCTTTCTTGGGCAAGACGTTCAGTGAGGAACCAGTATCAACCAATACATGTGCAAGAGTAGTTCCCCTGCATTCAATGGAGACATGCAGGGCATCGTTATGGTTCTTCCCTTTAGCAGTCAAATCAGCGTCGGAGAAACCCAAACCATTATCAGCAGTAAAATTAGCCACACAATCTGTAAACTGATCAGCTGATGTCTCCTGTGGCACGTGGGCAGTCTTCAGGAAGCTAATCAGAGCCTTGGCATGGGCCTCTGAGCACAACAATAGTGACAACATAGAAATCTTGGATGGGGTTTTCCCCAGTTGCTCAACTACGTTGTAATCACTCTTCTTAATAATTTTCATAATCTCTTCCATCTCCTGTTTGGAAGCTTCAACAGTAATGGTCTTCGGTGCCTCCGTCTGGGCAGGTACAGCAGTGATGATCCCTTTTCCCCGAGCGTCAGATGACTCAGTGACAGGGGCAAGACTAGGAACTTGATCAGGAATGGTAGTAGGTACACCTGCAGGTGTAATGACAACAGGTCTTCGGAAAGTTGGTGGAACAATATCAGGTGAGAAAAGTCTACCGCTGCGGGTGACTTTAGCAGGTCCAGTAATGTTGCTGATGCCGGTATCAGCATCCAACTCTTGCTTAACTCCAAGAACATAAACATCAGCCCTATAGTGCCAGGGGACAACTTTGTCAGAGGTGTAGGGGATGGGCCCCGGAACAGTGATAATCACAGGTGAGATCTTCGGAACAGGTGTAATTCTAACAGGATCCTTGGAAGAATTGTCGAAAATGGTAATAATGGCAACTTCTTCAGAATGAATGGAAGGAACAAAAATCTTCTCAAACAGGATCTCCTTATTATCCATCAGGTTTTGGATACCTGACTTCAGGAATGGGCAACCAGTAGGTAAAATAGAACACATATGGCAACCTTCGCCACAGCCCGGAAATAAACTGGCTAGTAACAGGTTCTTCTTGACAGTCATCAGAGGGGTAACAATGTCATCCACAGAAACTACAAACAAGTCTTCCTCTACAGCATTTACTCCATGTTTGGGCATGGGAGCAGTCACAACATTAGGCCTCTCGTACGCCTCGAACTCAATCTCCTTTGCATCAATTAAGTCTTGTATCTTGTTCTTTAATGCCCAACAATCATCTGTATTATGTCCCGAGCTATCGGAGTGATAAGCGCAACGGGCATTAGGGTTATACCTTGGTGACGTTGTATTTGCATTCTTCGAGGCTTCCCTTAGAGTCACCAGATTAGTCTTCACCAACTGTGGCAGAATCTGAGATAAGGTCATGCTGAGACGAGTGAATTGCCTCTTAGGTCTCTCATCCTTTTGTTGATTGTTGTACTGAGGAGCACCGACAGGTTTTGAAATAACAACCGCATTGATAGCTTGGCGGTGTTCAGGTCTATTCTGTCTTCTTGCACTGTAGACAACACTGGACTCTTTCTTAAACGACTTCTTCTCGGTGCTTGATGAAGCACCCTTCTGTATTTTCCCAACCTTAATACCAGCTTCAATTCTCTCACCATTCAAAATAAGATCTGTAAACCCAGGTGAAGAGTTTCCAATCAGATGGTTAAAGAATGGACAAGACAGGGTCCCCAGAAACATGTCAATAAGCTCACGATCAGCCAAAGGTGGTTGCACCCTTCCGGAAAGGTCTCTCCACTTCTGAGCATAATCTTTAAATCCTTCACCCATTCCCATTGACATACCCTGGAGTTGGATACGCGTAGGAGCAAGGTCGGAGTTGTACTGATACTGCCTATAGAATGCAGTAGCCAAATCTTCCCAACTGCGGATACCGGCTCCGTCCAACTGATAGAACCACTCAAGCTGAGTACCTGAGAGATTATCTTGAAAGAAATGGATCCATAAGTTCTTATCAGCAGTGTAAGGCTGGATCTTCCTCACATATGACCGGAGGTGAAGCTTCGGACAGGAAAATCCATCATACTTGGCAAAGACTGGTGCCTTGAATTTATGGGGAATCACCACCCCAGATGATAGACCTAGATCTCTGAAGTCCAGACAGGGCACCTTCTGAATTTCCATAGCGCTCAAACGGTCTTCCAGCTGTTTGTACTTATCCTCAACAGGAGGATACTGTTCTTCATCGTAGTCCGTCTCGTTGTCGGAGACCACAGGGCTAGGAGCCCTCCTTTCTTGTGGACTATCTTTCCCTCCAGATGAGGTGGTCAAATCAACTTCATCCCGTAGCCTGTTTCCAAACCTAGGACCAGTGTTGAACAGGACTGTCCTCTTCTTCTTCTTCTTCTCTTTCAGAATTAAGGTCTTCAGGTCCTGCTGACCTTTAGCTAGACTCGTGAACAACTCTTGAAATTGGGAATTCTGGGCCTGGAGGGCCTTGATAGCTTGCTCAGTTGAAGGTTCAGTAGACATGATGATTGCTGAAATAAACAGCGAAGAAGATAAGAGACCTGTAAAGGGTACCTGTTTATGAAGTGCATGGAATGAAATGCGTATGATTTATGATTTCAAAGACAATCGGGATTCAAATTTGTAAACAAAAAAGGAAAAACACTTTATTAGATAACTTTGTAATTCAAATTGTTCAACAAATTGCCCTTAGGCGTTACAAGAATGGAAATACTAAAAAGTAAATAAAAACTGTAAAAGAAATCATCAAAGGTCCATCAATGCTCCCATGGTCTCTTCTTCTCAGTGCGGACATAATCATTCAGGATCCGCTTGTTCTCCAGTTGCCTAGTCAGCTTCTGGATCTTCTGCTCTTGTTCATTGAACTTCTCCCGGTACGAATCCCGTTCATCCCTCAACTGCATCCAAGGCCTCTTCAGTGTCCCAATATCAGTGGGCATATAAGGGTGAAGAATAGTTGGAAGAACCCCCACCTCATTAGCAACTTCAAGAGTAATAGGCCTGACAGCTTCATATGGCATACCTAGCTTCTGGGCACGGATGCGGACCCATCTGAGATATGGCTCCATTGGCAAAGAATTCTTTGGACCCAACTCATGTGGATCAGATTGGTGAACTCTGTCCCAAGCCCTTATGAATCTACGACGTAGCTCGTCGCTATCTCCCTGAAAATCAAAGATGATATGAAGCATTAACATCTCGTGAGGTCCTTCTCTTCTGGCTCTTCCAAACTGACGGAGAGCTAAGCATGGGTTGTAAGAAATCCCTCCATGGGTTCCGATCAATGGAACATTAGGATACTCTCCACAACGATCAATGATAGTCACCTCATCCATACCTTTGAGAGTCCAGATAATGTCATTATTAGAAAGAGACATCACCCTATAAGCCCAGCCCATTCCTTCTTTGTTCTTCAATATTGACTTAGGGAGGTGCGAAATAAGCCACCTCGACAATAAAGGAGCACAACACATCCAAGTTCCCCGCTTTCGGGCAGTACGAGCATAGAGTTGATGAAGGATGTCACCCAAGAGAGTGGGTACAGGATTCTGAGGGATGAAGATCTTTATGGCATTAATGTCAACAAAAGTATCAGGATTCGGAAACAATACCAAACCATAAATCAAGAGAGCCAGAATATCCTCGAACGCCTTGAAGTCTAAGCTGTCCCAGAAGTAATAAGCCTTGCCAACCAAGAACTTAGTCAGAAAACCCTTAGCTCCACTTCTAGTCTCCCAGTTAGCCATTACCTCTTCTTTGGTCAAGTGAAGGGCTGCAGCAATTTCTTCGGGCTTAAGAGTCTTCTCCCATCCAGTAAACAGGGTCTGCTCCAAAACAGAGATACCGAGCAGCTCAGAGAACTCTTCTAGGGTAGGAACCAGCTGGAAGTCCTGGAAAGTAAAACAATGGTACAGCGGATCATAGAATTGGACCAGGACACTCATCATTTGTTCGTCCAACTTTGAGGTGACCAAACTGAGAAGAAAACCATGCCTTCTGATGAAGGAAGTAGTGTCTGGAATCCTGACAA
Organism: Vicia faba; assembly: GCA_948472305.1. Lineage (NCBI taxonomy): Eukaryota > Viridiplantae > Streptophyta > Magnoliopsida > Fabales > Fabaceae > Vicia > Vicia faba. Next base: position 208,635,901 of record OX451737.1, read on the forward strand.
CCAACTCTTTAAGCAAGGTAGGGACTTGGACAAAGTTGATCTGGATAGTATTCTTACGCATGGGCATCATGATGACCTACAAAACAGAGCAAAGATGAAACCCTCTTGTCTTTGAAATAGGTTAGTCCTTATGCAAGATGTATGCAATGTTATGATGTCATGATGTCATGATAAAGGCACACCACAAGTATTCACAAAAAGAAAACATGGCAAAGGTACACAAGTCACACAAAAGAGCCCTTAGATTTCAGGTTGGCATGGAGCTTAGGTACTACCCTCTTTCAGTTCAGTGGGTTTAAACTTGTCCTAAAAATAGTAACCGGGTTCTAGAGGATCTCAATATCACTGACTACCCTCGATCGGTCATAATTCCAGTTTAGCAACCTTTTCTTGCGGCCGGAATCATCGCGAGAGTTTAGTCTCAATGAGTGTAGCATACTGCTACTGTTCTATGGCCAAGTTGGTCAATTTAAGGTTCTAAGGTAAGTTGGTGCTTAATGACCCCTTAGAAGACCCATATTCTCCTTGTTCCAACACAAGGGATATCGGTACAGACTAAAGTGCCACACCAATGTAGCTACTGCTTCATCCGTGTCGGTCTACGCCGGACAGATCCCTCACAGTTTATTGCTACTTACCTAAAAGGTATTCCTAGATCTGAGTTAGGATCTATAGAACTCCGATACAAGCCCACAAAATTAAAGCATACAAAACATACAATTGAAAACACAATGATCTAATCCTAAGGTACACCTCACTTTATAATTAATCCCCAACAAAGTCGCCAGTTCTGTGATCGGTGAGAATGAGAACTGACTGTTTTGGAATTCTGGTTCGCATTTTGCGTTTGTTTTCACAAAATGTCGCGGTAAGCAAGAGTGGCCACCGTCTTTTATTTTATCTAATAAGGAAAGGACAAAAGCACAGAAAAATTCCTTTTTGAGATATTTCTCGGGTTCGGGAGGTAGATTATAGAAAGGGAAGGTGTTAGCACCCTTTTTATCCGTGGTTATCCACGAGCTCTTAGGTACTTGCTCATTGTGTTTTCAAATTTTGCTTTTCTTTGTGTTTGCGGGTTTGAAAAGAGTTTTTGTTTTGAAGAGAGTGTAAGTGCGAAAATTTTTGTTTTGTTTTAAAAGGAGCAAGTACTTAAGAACCATCTACCTACTCAAAAAGGAATTGATCAGTACAAGTGTCCTTTAGACAATGTTATCCCACTATTGAGGAGTAGGTAGCATCGTCGTTGGAGTTTTCGGGTCAATTCGATTAAGGGACGTGTGGTCACTAAAGCAATGTTAGACGCATTAGCGGTAACCCTAATATCCTAGATCATTTTTCCGAGGCAACTGTTTCGAGGCAACTATGATCTTTGGACAAGAGGGCGACCTCTAAAACTTCCTATACTCAATGACCACGTTCGAAGGCAACCAAGTGAGGTGTACCCTAAGAGTGCGCATGTGCGAGTGTATTGTTTTTCAGTTATTTATCTTTGTACATGTTATGGTGAGCTACTGTTGATTTTAAGTTAAAAATTGATCTTGTCTTGCATTACCTAGTTATCAAACATCTAACAGTTAATAGTTGCGGAATTTAAATTGCGGAAATTAAATATAAACTATTACAAGGCGTCGGGTATTTACATCGCCAAAAACAACCCTTGAAATTTAAATTGCGGAAAGTAAATAAAAGCGATAAATAAATAAAATCCTAATTTAAAAACTATTACATTCCCAAAGCAATTACATAATTGAATAAAAATAATACGTGTGCGAGAAAATTAAATCGGAGTGTTCTTAGGGTTTTGACCCTTTTTTATTAAAGAAAGCATATTTTGTTATTTTTTTGAATTAAAAATTAAGTCTAAGTTAATAATTGAATTAATTAATTAAATGAAAATATTTTTGGGTTTTATTTTAATTAAGGAAATAAAATAAGAATGGTTAAAAATATTAAAAACCTAATATTCTAATTTGATTTTAATTTATTGCAAAATATATTATTGTTAAACCTATTTAAACTAAATAAATTAATTAATGTTTATTTACAAAAATAAATAATGAAATTAATGGATTTAATAAAAAAAAAATTGTTGTTTCTGATTTTTTTGAGAAAAATAATTGGTTCGTTATTAATTAAGATAGTAATAATAATAAAACAAAAATAGGAAAATAATGAAAAGAAAATAAAAAAAGAACAAACTCAGGGGGTATTGGGCCCAAAGAGGGGGTTTGAATTGCAATTTCCAGGCCCATTTTCGTCCAGCCTGCTTGACTTTTGTGATTCCATAGGCGCACGTTGACCAGGGTTCATGGTGAACCTTCAATCTGGATCATTGGATCTGCCTTGTGGGCCACTTGGCATTTGAGATCTGGAGGCATATGATAATCCACGCTTGGAGTGCTGCATGTGAATACCTGGAGAAAAAATTTAACAAAGTTTAGGGGGACCTGGGATTCGAACCGAGGTCCCAAGGGGGTTTCTCATAGCGTGCTTGCCAACTCAACCATGCTGCTTCTTTGTTAGTGGAATACATAATAAACACTATATTGAAAACAATTAATTATGCCCTGAAAATAAAAAAAAAGCGCTAACAATTTAAATGGACCAATAACGCAGGGACACATTATCATCTTCTTCAACAAATCCCTGGTTATTTACCTGCAGATTTTTATCTGCAGGAAGATTCGTGGGATATCTCAAAAATCTTTCCCAGGCCATGTAAACGCAAGCTATGGGTACCAATGTGATCGTCTCTCTTCCCTGAGCACGAATATGGTCATGGTTTGCCTTGATCGTACCTGTGCCAAGAATGCCTAAAAACCACACAAGAATACCCTAGATTCGGGTATCATGATACAGGCTCTAAAATAAAATTGAATATTGCCAAAATGTTCTAAATCAAACAACAAACACAAATATGCCAAGATTTTAAAGAAAAGATGCAAGAATTGGTGAATTGGATTTCATGTTCGGAGCTTGGTTTGTGATGACTTACAGTGCAATTGATGGCGTCTCAAGGGCTGGTTTTGATTGCTACAGCTTCAGGAGGTTGCTGGCAAGAGAGCTACGTGAAGCTTTTGCCTTGGAAATGCCTCCAAATAAGAATTCGATCTCTCACTTTTCACCCTTTTTTTTCAATTCTGAGTTGGCCGTTTTTGCAGTTCTCTGTGCGTGTTCTTGGTCTGCCTCACTTGTGTGTACATAAGGGAATGTGTTTAGGTCAAAACTTGGGCCTTAAACCATGAGCATTGAAGAATCAAGATTTGATTTGATCACCATTATCAAGTTGCCATATTTGCATCAAATATGATATTTTTTGCATGTTTTGACTTGGCATGAGTTTGATTGAGTGTCACATGATATTTGCAAGCTGTAATGACCACAAGAATCTCATTACATCAATTTTTAGATTTTATTTGATTTAATATTGATTTAAAATGAATTAAATCAATAAAAATTAAATAAAATAGAAAAATAAATGAATGGCTATGAAATTAAAGATGGGACACGTTTGTGGCATGAAAATACCATATCAAGTGGAAAAAAGTGGGCCCTTTTGTCAAAAATTGGAGTTTTGAGGATAGTTGACTTCTGGCCAATTTGGAAAAATGCCCAACTTCAACAATGCATAACTTCTTCAATTTTGAACTTTTGGAGGTGTACTTGGACTTTTTAGAAACCTTGAGAAGTCCTAAAACCAAACTTTTTTGTATCATCTCATTTTGATCTTCCATGCTCAAGTTATAAGCTTTGGAAAAAAAGTGTTTTTGTTGACTTTCAAAAATAACCTATAATGTCCAAATTTGTAACTTCTTGTGAGTGCATTTCTTGGTCTTGAGGTGTGAAGATGGATTGTAGGAAATTGAATCCTATTCAAAATGAGCTTTGGATGGGTCATTTACCATAAAGTATGAGAATGTTATGCTTGGTCAAAGTTGATTTGACTTTTCCTACAAAACCCTAATTTAGCAACTTTTGAATCTTGATGAATCTTGAGCAATCCTTGATGAATCATGATCAACCCTTGATCAAATGATGAACTATATTTCAAAATGAGAATGTTGACAAAAAATCTTGAGGTTTGACTGTATTTGGGACACAGTTGACTTTTGCCCTAGCACAGTCGATTTTTGGGCCTCTTGAGCAATTACCTGACCAAACTTCCTCTGCAAGGCTTGAAATTTGACATGGATGAACTTAAGGAAATATTAGGACATTGGGAAGCACTTGAGGTCATTTGGATGTAAGGACCTTGATGCAACACAAAACCCTAATTTTGACTTGACTGCCTTAGGAGGTGATTTGACTGTCCAACTCTTGAGCCATCTTGAACAACTTGGAGATAATTCTTGACATGTCTTTGAGGAATATGGGAGGGCAAATTTTGGGGTACAACAATATCCTTTTGACTAACATTAAAGTATGTGTATGTGTCTCTTTGAATGTCATCTTGCAGGTAATGGCACAATTGCATGTATCTTGCCATCCCAATCACAACAAGATCACACTAGGGTGAAAGCATAACACATTCCATTAAGTTGATATATAGGTTCATGAGTTTATTCCCATGACTTCTTCAACAAAGCTTCATAATTTAATATTATTTGAATTAATACCATGACAAAGTCTATTATGATTCATCATGCCTCAAGTTGTCAAAAATAGTTTAAGGATATAAGGGTTGATGGAAGAAGTTTGATCTAATTGGACAAGTTTTTGATTTCTTGATCACAAGTGCATATCTCCCTCAATTATCAATATTTGTAAGTTGTTATGGTTGCTATGGTTCCTCATTATCATCCTTAACAACTTCTATTTACATGAAAAAAGTATTTGTGCAAGAAGGTTTGTCATAATTGAAAAGGTTTTCCAAGGCCTTTTTGTTGCTCTAGGAGCTAGGGTTTTTAAATTCTAAAGGCTATATCTTGCTCATATTTTGGTATTTTTGAGTGATTTCAAAGACATGCTTCTCTTTAAAGGGTTATCAACAAATTAATTCAAAAGTTTCAAGAAAATTTTGTGTGGAAGATACCTAATGATGAAGAAAGATTACAAGTCCTCTAGATAAGCCATCAAATTCCCTTATGTGACTTCAAAAGATCATAACTTGGTAAATTTTTATCTCCTTGAGCCTATTCTTTTTCCATAATAATCCTAAGGATGTGAACTTCAACTCTTCTTTTATGTGCAAAGCTTAAAAATGGATGGAAGATGTCCTAAGGATGCAAAAGATTTTATGTCATCTCATGAATTTTCACCAATTTTGCAAGACCATAAATTTTTCAATACTTGGTGTTTTTGAGTGATTCAAGTTTCACAATTCTCTTTAGGAAGTCTATTTCAATCTAGAATCAATGATAAAAGTTCAATTTTGGAGTAAAGTCTTGTTTGAGCTCAAAACATTACAAGTCATTTTTGAAGATAAAACTTGAATTCTTTCTAAGTATAAAAGTCAACATCTTTTTCTCAACTTTGACTCATCACAACTCTAAGCTCCAACATCCATTATTTCCCATTCTTTTCACATTTTAAAGCTTGTTATCTCATCTTTCTAAAGCTTCAAGAATCATGCCCTGAGACTCCTTGAGTTGTGAATGCCATTGATTCAAAAATTATACCTTGAAATTGAAGTTTCACTTCAAGTCAGAATTTAAAATTCATGTTGTGGCTTCTCAACATCAAATTAGCATGCGTTTTTGGTCTAAACATGTTTAACCAACTTTCCAAAGTGGATTAGAGCCTTGAAACACAAGGATTGAGTGAGTTTTGATTCTAAATAGGTTACACACTCCTCGTCTACCAGATTCACATGAATTCCCTCCAAATTTCATCATTCCACATGCTTGAGCATCCCACTTGTTTCCCTATAACAGAGGATCATACCTTATTCATTTTCTAAATCTTAGAGAGTCAGAATCACCCTGTCAAACTTTCTCTTGAACCCACTTTTCTGCAACTTCGAATTTGGTTTTACAGCTTTCCTCAATCCATTTTCTTTGACAATTCTTCATCCTTGAACCTCACTGAAGGTAACAGAATAAGAACTAAGCTATAAGACTTCTTAAATCGTGCTAGCCAAGTCAAGTTCCAGAGCTCTGAATTTGAACTTCAATATGTAGATTCCTTCACCAATTCTCTTGAATTTTGATACTGTAATGAAGCTCTCATCATTCTGATTCTAGTCACAACATTTATTTCAACTGAAAGTGAGTTTTGGCCATGAATTTTCAAATCCCTTTTCAAATATTTCCTTCCAAAACGACTGAGCTACACCTTACAAAAAATTTTTGCGAAGGTACCGTTGGAATCTTCTTGAAGAGACGAAGCCAATGGTACCGATCTCGAGCTCTAATATTTCCATTTGAGAGACCTGCAAATTCGTATGGCTGGAGTTTGAAGATGACCAACGTGTCATCTCTCAACCAATGATAACATGCCATTTGTTTTTTTCAAAATCTGATTTAAATAATTGATTCAATGCTTTATTCACTAAATACCATGATATGCACAACACGTCTGATCCATTGGATTAGCTTACTAACGCGTTTTGACTTTCATCCATTGGTCCATATATTTTTGACTTTATTTTTATTTCTGATTTTTATATTTTAATTGTTTTAAACTTCAAAAAATCATAGAAAAATCATTTCTAACTCAAAAATAATGAAAAAATTCACAAAAATATTTTCAAATATTCTCTTTCTGATTTTTATTTTTTCATAATTTTACTTTCAGATTTGATATTTTATGATTTTTTCTTTGTTTTGACTTGATTTTAATTGCTTAAAAATACTTTTTGTCATTTTAAAATTCGGAAAAAAATTCTTCTATATCATTTTCATTGTTTCTGATTTTTTGATTTTTTTTTAGAATTTTATTTTGACTTCTACTATTTTTGATCTTTTTTCTACTTATTTGAGTATTTTTAATTAGTTTAAAAATAGTTTCTGACTTTAAAAAATTACCAAAAATTTTATAAAAATATTTTAGCTCATTTCCGATTTTTCTATGGTCTTATTTAATTTTTCTTGGATGTTTTGAATATAGTGCTATCTTCCCCTCTTATTTTCATTTAAGAAACCATTTTAAAAAAAAATCTTTTTTTCTTTATTTTTAAATACAATTTTATTTTGTATATATTTTGGTTGATCTTGGACTATGAGATTTTAATCATGAGCTTTATTAACAACATTGGATCTTGGGTGTTGAGTTTAACTCCACCAAAATGGATGGATGATTTTTATGATGGCTTGAATAAATTTCTGGTTCAAATATGGTTTAATTCTTATCCTTTCCCTCTTCATCTTGTCCTCTTCTTATTGTGTCAAATGTTGTTAAAGGATGATATACATATCATCTCTCCAAACATATGACATATAAATTTCTATTGATCGACCTCAAAATTGGTGCGACTTCTATATAAGTCCACTTACGATTGCTTAACATAACGCTAAATTTTTTCCCGATTTGAGAAATGATCATTCGTGGACCAAACCCATGTTTGTAAGCAAAAATATGTTAATTTGAATCCTTTGATCCAATAACCTTGAGATTCATTGTTAGGAGACTTTGGTCTTATCAATCCTCTAATGAATCTTCATAAGCTTTGGTCAAGGTGAATCACTTAAACATCGTTGATCCTTTATGGTTGCCTTGAGAATTTTAAATGAATGATATACTTAACAAAAAGCAAATGAAACTTGTTATTGAGAGGCTTTGGTTTTATCAATCCTCTAATGAGTTTCAAATGCAAGTTTCAAGATGGTCATTCAACTAACCTCTAATTTCTAACATTTGACTTTATTTTGTGCTTTTACTTTATGCTTTTACCTTAAGCACATTTATTTTAGCATTTACATTTCATGCTATTTTCATCTTTGCTCACTTTAGTATTTACTTTTATGTCATTTTTATTTTGCTCCCTTGAGATCTTCATTTATTTTTTGAAGATACCTAATAATCAACTTGAACAATAAAAAACTTTAATGTTACTTGGACTATTTGGTTACTATCCTTGGCATTATGGAGTGACGGACTTCTTGGACATAGGATTAGATACCTTGACCTACCTTGAGACATTATGACCTCAACTGTTATTTTTTTTTGGAGCTCTTGGGGTTTACTCCAAGATATTGGGTTGTTTATTTGCTTTGTGTGTAGGTTATTGTGATTAGATGCTTTGTCTGTGATCAGGAATTCATCTGTATACCATTGTTATTCTGCCCAATTTTTGTGGAGAATTAATGCAATTGAAGCTTGGTTATCTTAAGAGGTTTATTATATTTGCTTGTTTAGTTTCAAATCCAAAGGATGGGAATTCTACATTGACTCATTGTGTTAAGTGTTGGTTTCTTGTTGGTTAGACAGTTCTTTTCCTTAGGTTTTACCTTATGCTTTTGGACAATCCCTTCATCTCCTTCCATCTTCTTTAATTTCAAAAATCTTCTCCCTCCTATTGAAAACTCTTCTTGTTTTTAAACTTGAACTGCTTTCGTAATAAACTTGGACTTAGGTCCATGCATTTTCAAAAATATTTTCTTAAACAAACTTTAAAAAATTTAACAATACTTTGACATTTTTGTGAGAAGACTAAAAGTCAATCAATCTTATTCAAACCATTTTTGCCACTTTGGCTTTTTTTTTACCTTAAAATTTTCTCAAAAGATTAGACTCTTGTCAATCCTTGTAGTGATGCGAACTACTATACTTATATGATATATAGTGAAGTGAGATATTTTCCACTTGGGTGTTGAGTGAGGCTTTGTTGATTTTAAAATCCAGGCTATATCCTCCAATTTGAGATGATGCAAATTCTCATTCCTCATAGTAGTGGGTAGTAAGTATTTTTTCCATTCGGGTACGATGATGATGTCTCATCTCTTAAAATTAACCAACACACTTGTGTTTTAAATTTTTTTAAAGGTGAACTACGAGTACCCTGATCCCCTATTGCACGGAAGGTGGTACATATGCACTAAAGGTTCACAACCGCGGCGAGTGCAAAAATTGTAAAATATATTTCTTTTCTCATCTCCACCATCTATTTTTATACAACATTTATAGCCAAAATACACAAATTTTCAAAGAGGTTCCTGTGGAGTACCATAAATGTTTAGTGTGCTAATAACTTACCTTTGCATGCCCAACACCCGGACTTAGATTCTCTCCCCCTCTTTTTGGATTATTCACGTTTTTCCCATTCCTTTGGAAACAATAAAGTGTGGTGGTGATTTTTATTTTGATCTATGCGAGTCAAGTCAATCCAATGGCTCAGTCTCAACATTTCTACCGCTATAGAAAAAATGGCGACTCTGCTGGGGACAGATCGACCTATTGCTGGTCCATCCCTAAGTGGATTGAGCCTATCTTTGTTTATTTATGTATGTGTTATTACTTGTTGTATATTATGTGCTATATATATGTTTGTCTGGATTTTCCTGGTTTTCAGGGTGCTTGGTAATTTCTCATAAGTCCTCTACCCAGACTTGAGCAAACATAAGATAGGACGGGCGGTATAGTCATGTTATCTTTGAGGGATTAATCCCAAAAAAGGAGACATAAGATCCCCCACTAAGTGGAGGCCCCTTTGACTGTAGTGTGGTTTACTGAGTAATCGGGAAGACGTGCTTCTTTCGACCTAGGAGCCTGCTGAAGCTAGGAACCCTAGAACCTTTAACCTATCTTAGCCTTTTAGGTGTAGTGCGGAAGCTATGACGGAGTAATCTAAAAATGGTTGTCACGCGATACTATGCTCGAACAAGTTTTTCCTGAGAATATTTCTAATTACCGAGTCAATTGGGACATTGGTAATATCCGAAGGAAGGAGGTAGACTCATGGAACCTCTTAGAACCTTGATTCAGCAGGTGATAAACTTTTAGATCATACCATGTGGGTAGTACCTTTAACCTCATGCTTGTGACGTTGAACCTATGGACCCTATGTTTGTGATCTTGTGTGCGATTATTGCATCATGCATTTATGCACCCATGAGCATCCTTTAAAACATTTTGTTTCAAGGGACTTAAAAGTTGTCTCTTTACGAATATCTCAGGTACTTTTTGACTTTGGATTCTGCAAAAAGAAAGACTAAGAAGTACAGTTTCAAAGATCCCAAGATAGATGAGTTGATGAGTCTGATTCCCGAGATCGAGAGTTTTACATATTTTTGGAGAAAGTATGGGTCCATCATTTCGCTTATGAAGCTCGGGATGAAGGAGGGTATTCTCTTGACTTTGGTCCAGTTCTATGATCAGATGTATCGATGCTTTACTTTTCCCGATTATCAGTTGATGCCTACATTGAGAGAGTATTCTTATCTACTGAGTTTACCTATTACTGACCGTGTTCCTTTTACTGGTTTAGAGGGGGAGCCAAAATATCATGAGATTACTTCTTTGATCCATTTGGGGAAGTCCGAGGTTGAAGCCCACATGACTACCAAAGGAGGGGTTAGAGAATTACCCGCTCAGTTCTTGTTGGAGAAAGCTCGCTATTTTGCTAGGATGAAGAGTATGGTTGCTTTTGAGGCCATCTTTGCTCTACTTGCTTATGGGTTGTTCTTATTTTCCAATGTCGACAAGTTTGTGGCTAGCAATGCCATTAGGGTCTTTATGATTTGGAATTCAGTCCCTACATTATTGGGTGATGCCTATTACTCTATTCATCTTCGGGATTCTTACCATGGAGGGATGATCATTTGTTGCACATCTTTGTTATATCAGTGGTTTATTTCTCACTTGCCTCGGTTTGATGCTTTCTGGGATGTCAGGAAGGAACCTCGTTGGGCTCCAAAGATTATGGCCCTCACTCATTCAGATATTGTCTGGTACCATCAGGCTTACCATGATGTAGAAATTGTTGACAGTTGTGGTAGTTTCCCCAATGTACCTCTTCTTGGCACAAAGGGAGGAATTAACTACAATCCCGTTCTTGCACGACGACAACTTGGATATCCGATGAGGGATGAGCCAAATAGTATTTATCTGAGTGGTTTCATCCTTAAAGAGGGAGAGGTTCATAAGGAAGCTACATAGGAGATTGCGAAGGATTGGTGTCACATTCACAGGAAGAGCATGAAGGACTTAGGACCTAGAGGAGCTGTTTCTTTGGAGCCTCATCTTCAGTGGGTACAAGCAAGAGCCATCCAGTTGAAGATGTTGTATTCCAGTGAAGCACCCATGTCCGATATGTTTGTGAAGACCACTCCTCCCCTATTAGATGATGTGGAAGAGCTTCAGCTTGCCTTAGTCAAGATGTAGCAGGAAAAGGAAGCTTGGAAGAATAAGTGTCAAACTTTATAGGTGTCCTACCGAGCAGACTTGAAGGAGAAGGATGATCTGATTGAGATTCTCGAGAGTTGTGTTGTAGAGATGATGGAGAGGCAAGAGGATTTATTTTCCTCTAAAGCTCAGTCAGGACCAAGTTGCTCACTTCCTAACTCTGGTAATTGGAAAGAGGTCATCGACAAGTATGCAGAAGAGAACAAGCAGTTGAAGTCTCAGATTGCAAGACTCACATGGAAACGTCAGTATGTGGGGTGATGTTCATCAGCTTTGCTTTCTTAGGATCTTAGATTATTATCTTATCTTGTACTTGAGATTATTGAAACTTGTACTAAAAAGTTGTAATCCATTTTGAAGTTATTATAATGAGATTTTCAGTATTTCAAATGTGTTAGTACTTAAATATTTGCAAATTGTCTATAAATCTTTGAGTTCCTTGAAATATTAATAATAAAATAAATCATGTGAATTTCATATCATGCATCATATTATACATACTTCTTGTATTTCTATTCATACCCAGGTGTCTTACTGTGCTTCTTTACTTTAATAGCAAGCTAACTCACCAGTACAACACTCGGGCTAATCTCAGAAGGAAGATGGATAATCTAGAATAAGAGAATCACGAGTTGCGTGAAGAAGTTACTGGCTTGAAGGTCAATATGGCCAATCTCACTTCTTTGATGTAATCATTGGTGGCTGCTCATAATCAGCCACCACTTGCTCAACCTCAACATACAATAGTTACTTCCGAAGCTCCGACAGTTCCTATTTCTGCTACTTCAGTTATTGTTGTTCAGAATCGTATGCCTCATGGTTATCCGTGGGGAATGCCATAGAACTTCATACCAGAAGGTTATAATCAAGATGCTCAGGTTTCTCCATTTTCTCAGACTGATGTTGTTTTTGCACCTCGTATGGTGCATATTACTCCTGCTACTAGAAATGAGATTCACTATGTTGCACCTCCTTCGGTGAATGTTGTACCATTTGCTAATGATGAAGTTTATTACCGTATTCCTCAACCAAGTGAAAGCCTGGGTGTCTATGATCGAATGGAAAATTTTCAAGAACAATTTGATAAGTTGCAGAAAGAAATGAAGGCCCTCAGAGGAAAAGAATTGTTTGGGCAGAATGTGAATGATCTGTGTTTGGTTCCAAACGTAAAAATACATGCAAAGTTCAAAGTACTGGAATTCTAGAATTACAAGGGAAATACTTGTCCTTGTGCTTACCTAGTGATGTATGTGAGAAGTATGTCTACTCACACCGATGATCAACGCCTGTTAATTCATTTCTTCCAAGACAATTTGACTGGTGCGACAATTAAATGGTATATGAGCCTGGATAGTGCTAATGTTCATACTTTCAATGACCTGGGTAAACCGTTTATTAGACAATACAAATATAATATGGATATTGTGATGCGGTGGGAGAACTGACTTGAGGTTTTGCGTTTGATCGCAAATGTTGCGGTTAGCAAGAGTCACCACCGGCTTTTCTTTTATCCCTAAGGAAAGGTGAAAAAGCATAGGAAAAACCTTTGAGATTGTTTCTTGAGTTAGGGGGGTAAATTATTAAAAGGGAAGGTATTAGCACCCTTTTAATCCATGGTTTTCCATGGGCTCTTAGTTACTTGCTAGATCACTTGCTTTTGTTTGAAATTGTGCTTTTGTGTGGTTTTGAAAGTACTTTGTAAAAGAGGCCATTGTTTAGGCAATCTTTGTAATGATTCTTGTTCGTAAGAATGTATACAAATATGTTTGATCTTTTTGAAAATGTTTTCAATTTTGTAAGATGTTTGGAAATGTGTGTGGTTGTTTTGAAAATTGCAAGGATATTTGTTTTGAAATGGAGCAAGTAACTAAAAGTAATCTACCTACTCAAATATCTTTCTTGTTCATTTTATTTTCCTTTGATATTGTTGTCTTACCATTGATTTGGTAAGCAACCCTATCTTTGGATGTCAACGGGACGGGCGTGGGTCATCGTATATCCATGATTAGCAATGTTTGTAAGGTATCTTAGCATTTTTGAGGGACTAAGATCATTTTATAAGGAAACTTTGAATAGCGTCATCGAGGGACTATGATCTTGTATTTATTTGTCTTTGCTAAGACACCTTACATGCGTAATATGGCCATTTTTGTAAGGCAACCAAGTGGGATAACCCTAGGGGTGTTTTGTGTGCAAGTGTGTCATTTTCATGTTTGATTTTGTCTTGGATTAGGGTTTTCTATTTTATTGGTTTTATCTTGCCATACAAACCCTAATTACTAGCATGTTATATAAAAGCGATAAATTGCGAAATTTAAAGATTGCTACGCTATTACAGCATTTGTGGGAGGGGGTATACAATTTATAAATGGGGATTGCAATAATATAAACCTAATTAAGCTATTACAACTAAATTGAATATGTACAAATATTGGAATAAATAATATACAAGATAAATTAAATATGCAAAGATGTATGAATGTAAAGAAGATTTTGTTTGGTTTTTTTATGTGGAAAAAGTTTTAACCTAAACCTAATACATAAATCAAGATTATCTCAAATTAATTATGAAAAGAAATTATTTTTTAGAAAAGATTTTTTGTAAACCCTAATTCTATTTGATTAAAAGAAAATCAATTTCTTTAAGGAAAGGTAAGTATTTTTGCATTTTTTTTGTTTTGAAAAATAATATATGGTATTTATGAGGTATCTTTGGTCCTTTTTTTTATACTAAAATAATATATTTAATAGGTGTGAAGAGAAAATAAATATTAAAATAGTTATAATTTAATTTACAAGTTTATTATAAAAAAAGATAGTATATAACTTAAATAAAAATATGTTTTTATGAGAAAAAATAAAATAAAATGAACCAAAAATGTAAATCTATCATTTTTATATTTTTTGTGATTTTTAAACTTTAAGAAAAATATATTTGATAAAATAAAATGAAAATAAAATAAGTAAATAAAAATATTTGGGCCAGGGGTGCTGCAAGCAAACAGGAGGTAGCATGTTAGAAAAAATATAAAGGCCCAAGAATCAGAAGCCCACGCGCTGCAAAACAAAAAAAAAAGTGGAAAAAATATGAAAGTTTGCAAAAGGCATGCGCTAAGGCTCGAACCCATGACCTATAGCATTTTTGCACGCTGCCTTACCACTGTGGAGGTTGTACATGCGTTCATAAAAAGAAAGGCATAAATATATATTAGAAAATGCCCCCTGAAGGCAACTTCATCTTCAACCTTGAGCCATGGGCGGACTACCTGTATCTCTCTCATTTCTCCATGAAAATGGAAAGTCCAAACATGAAAATTACAGTGTTTCTTCTGACGAGATCAACCATATATCTTATGTAAACTAAAAGTCAAAGATCAAAGTTAATTTTGCTTGCCCTAATTTAAAACCTAATTTTTACAGAAAATTCAAATCCAAAATTCTCTATACACATTAATATAAATGAAATCTATGAACATGGTTGGCTTTAGTGCAAGGATATCTACATTTTGTTTTCACAAATCAAGACCAAAGGATGCTTGTATGAAGAGATAGAAGTTTGAGTTTTTACCTCTTTCATTTAAGATCGTGAATGGAGTTTGAGCAAGTTTTGAGAAGGCCTGTTGATCTGTTTAGCTTGCCTGGGCCTCCTTGAAAGTTCCTGAATCTCCCTACTCAAGTCAACCTGCAAACTTGATATGTAAAAATGGAAGATGGATGAGGAATTGTTAAAGTGAGGGAACAGGGGTCTGGAACACTTAGATATGATGTATATTAAGTGTTTAGGTGGTTAAAACTCAAAACGCACGAGTGGTTTTTGAGATGGCTATGTATGGTTCAAAACTGTCAAGCTATGGCAGATTTTCAATGTCAAAGTGTTTGGGAGAGTTTCTGAGTCTTAGCCATCGTCTGTTAGGTTGCAATACATTTGTGTATTAGTATGGAAAAGGTTAGACATCAAGCTTTCTCAAGATTTATGAGTTATAGCCTTTTGGCTCTATTACTTGCTTTTGAAGAAAAGTGAGGAGACAAGTCCCTAAGGGTTGTACAAGCATGGTCGGTTTTGTAGAGGTTTCAGGAAAGTTGCTTTTTGTTTATAGGGTTTGTGTGTGCATAAAGAACAAGTGCAAAGCTCAAGGAGTTGACAATTGCAAAAGTTGTGCTTTATCAAAATGGAAATGACAACTTTATGCCATAAATGGAATTATAGCTTGGACAAAGGCTCTAATGCTTGGATTAATGCTCTATCAGCTGTGTAAACATTTACTTATGGAGTGAGAAACAAGTTTGAGGCCTGAAAAGCAAAGATTATGCAGCCTAGGCTTGGATTGAATTTTTGTTCATCATGAAATGGCTTGAAATCAAAGTGAGAAATTGCCAACTTCATCTCTTCGATTCTCCCTACTCAAGAATGACCTCAAGGAGTTCTTGGACATTTTGGAAAGCTTGTAATGTGCTCTAAAACTCATCTTTGAATTTCTTTCATAGATTCCCCTTGGAAATATGT
This sequence comes from Vicia faba, assembly GCA_948472305.1. Taxonomy (NCBI): domain Eukaryota; kingdom Viridiplantae; phylum Streptophyta; class Magnoliopsida; order Fabales; family Fabaceae; genus Vicia; species Vicia faba. Next base: position 208,651,685 of record OX451737.1, read on the forward strand.
GAAAAAATGGCATGAAGTTAGGTAAAAAACCTGCCTAACTAGGGCAAAATTTCACTAAGTTATTTTAGCTCATGATCATCTATTCACAAAATTATATCTTGAGATACAAGAATTTTTAGGAGAAATTGTGTGAAGCAAAGTTGTATATTTCATGGGGATATACAACTTTCATGTTGGAAATTTCCTTTGAATCATCTTGCATCATGATGAAAATTTGGCTCAAAGTTGAGAAAAAATAAGAAATTTTCTATACTTAGAAAAATTTCTAAGTTAAGAAATTTCAAATTTCCAAAACAATATTATTCAATCCTTGATTTCTTGATGAAAAATTTTCACATTTTGACATGTTTTAATTAATTATGATCTTTGGCACTTGAATTTGACCAAAAAGGTCAAAGTTTGACTTTTCAGTATACAGTTGACTGGAAAAAATTCATCTGTCAATCAAATGGATTTGCAATGTTTTGAACCATGTCATTAGGTCAAGATGGTGAAATTGAACTCTTGAAATCATGTTTCAACCAAATTGATCATTTTCTAGGTCAAAAATCAGAAATTGCCCCTTCTCAGTCAAAACCCTAATTTTGATCATTTTACCCTTTTGATGATTTATCAAATTTCATGAGGAATTATGGTCCCAACTTGATCAAATAATACATATGAGTCTAAAATGTTGATGTGGATCAAATATTATGAAGTTTGACTGTAAATTGGCCATGGTTGACGTTTTCCCCAATACAGTTAATTTTTAGGTCAACTGTCCAATTGACTGATCAAAAGTGTGATTCAAAGCTTGAAACTTGACATGAGTATTCTTGGGGGTCCATGATGATCCTTGAAAGTCATATGAAGCATTTATAGTCTAAAAATCTTTGTGCAAACTTAAACCCTAATTTTGGTCATCAGTGCATGAGAAGATGTCTTGAGTTGGTCAAACCCTAATCCAGTCTTTAGTCAAAGAGAACTTGTGAGAAAAATATTGATAATTGAGAGGGAAAATTTTAGGGTACAACAGCTGCCCCTATTCAATCTTCTTAAAACTGAAGAGTTAGATTGGCGAGTTTTGCCATTCGTGACTCGGAGGTGGAAGATGATTGGACACTAGAGTGCCCAGAAATTTGCACTCGCTGATGTGAAGGTTGAGGGAATGGGCTTAAAAATGCCATTTGGAGAGGTGATAGAAAGCTATGGGAGATGGGCTTGTAGATGCCATCCATAAGTGATTACTGAATTGTAATTTGTAAGTTGGAAGAATGAGTATCAGAATGGCGTCCGTGTCTGGAGCGTATCTGAACTGTATCTAAAAACCTTGTTTGTATGAACATCATAATGGCATCCGTGTTTGGAGCTTATCTGCACCATATTTGAAAGTTGAATCTGAATGAGTATCAGAATGGCATCCGTGTCTAGAGCGTATCTGAACTGTATCTGAAAGGTGAATCTGAATGAGTATTAGAATGGCATCTGTATCTGGAGTGTATCTGAACTGTATTTGTAGGTTGAATCTGAATGAGTATCAGGATGGCATCCGTGTCTGGAGTGTATCTGAACTGTATCAAGAGGTTGAATCTAAATGAGTATCAGGATGGCATCCGTGTCTGGAGCGTATCTGAACTGTATCAAGATTGAATATTGTTAACGGTAGTTGTTAATCTTATCTTGAAAAGGGCAAAATGTTAGCTAAAATACAAAGTCATGTTGCATGAAATGTATGATGTAATGTGTTTGCTTTATCAATGTTTATGATATATGGATGCAATGTATGTGTATGTGAGCTAATCTGCTTCATTGTTGTTGGATTGAAGAAAATAAATTCCTGAATGTTGCTGAGGATATGTAAGTCTTCATGTCTTGAAGTCGAAATGTTGATGAATTTTGCTTTGAGAAATAAACTTTGTTGTAAGGAAAACTCTGTGTACTGCTTGTAGAATCCTGAGAAATTCGACGACTTCTGCTGGGGATTAACAATTTGAAGCTTTGTTTTGCTGGGGATTTAAATGACGTACTGTAGGGGATTACCTATGGAATAGTCTAGAGATATTTTCCTATCATTTCAACCTATCAGTAATTGCCTCTTTTCATTTTGTTTATTTGTAAACAGTAATTATGTTCAAATGCATATGCTCAACAATGAATCATTGGACGTTTTTGTAAACAAAACAAGCATAAAGAAAAGACAAATAGTTTTTTGCACTTTCAAAGGAATATTTTTTGTACAAGGAGACAAACATTCTAGTAAGAGAATGTTGTCGTAAAAAATGAAAATTTTGATACAAAGAAAAGATAGCTATATGTACAAAAAATCCCATGGGATTTCCATTCCTCTATAGCCTTCGTATCTCCGAGTGTCTTGTCTATTGGCTGCCTCGTCTAAAGATGATTAAATTGATCAGAACCTCTGAGTTTGTCAGTTGAAGCCAAAGGTTATCCGTAAGGAGATCCAACGGGACGTAGTCATACTCTTTAATTCCCTAACTTTTTCCTGGACCTCCCTTTCGGGTTTTCAGTCCACCGGGAAACCCTTTTTTGCCCAAGTCGCCCTTTCGGGTTTTCAACTTGCCGGGTGTACAAATTTTTTGTTTTATCCCTAATTTTTGCCCGAACCTTTTGGTTCGCCGGGATGCCCTTGTTTTGCCTAGGTGTGTCAACCTAACGAGTCTCTTATGTGTAGTATCTTTTGACTATGTCCGTGTTCACAGGGTGTGGCAGGTCGTTACCATCCATGGTGGTCAAGATCATTGCCCCACTGGAGAATATGTCTTTGATTACAAATGGTCCTTCATAGGTAGGAGTCCATTTTCCCCTGGGATCACCTTGTGGCAAGATGATACGTTTGATCACCAGATCCCCAACTTGATACACTTGGCATCTGACCCTCTTGTTGAAAGCCTTGATCATCCGTTTTTTATACATTTGACCATGGCAAACAAAAGTAAGTCTCTTTTCATCAATCAAATTCAGTTGATCAAGTCGAGTCTGGATCCAATCGTCTTCGTTCAACCCTGCATCCTTCATAATTCTCAGAGAGGGGATCTGAACCTCAATAGGCAAGACAACCTCCATGCCGTAAACCAAAGAACAGGGTGTTGCCCCGGTTGATGTGCGAGCCGTGGTACGATATCCATGGAGAGCGAATGGTAACATCTCATGCCAGTCTTTGTATGTGACTGTCATTTTCTGTATGATCTTTTTAATGTTTTTATTTGCAGCTTCGACAGCACCATTCATCTTCGGCCGATAGGGAGAAGAATTGTTATGTTGAATCTTGAATTTATTTCACAATGCGGTGATCATAGTGTTGTTGAGATTTGTACCATTGTCAGTGATGATCCTTTCCGGGATACCGTACCGACAAATAAGGTTTTTCCTGATGAAACGGGCAACAACATTCTTGGTAACGGAGGCGAAGGAAGCTGCTTCAACCCACTTTGTAAAATAGTCAATGGCCACTAGGATGAAGCGGTGTCCATTGGAGACTGTCGGCTTGATTTCCCCAATCATATCTATTCCCCACATAGCAAAGGGCCAAGGAGCCGTCAAGACATTCAGAGGAACCGGAGGTACGTGCACCTTATCTGCATAAATCTGGCATTTATGGCAGGTTCGAGAGTGTTGATAGAAATCTGCTTCCATGGTAGACCAGTAATAGCCTGCTGTTGTACCCCAAAATTTGCCCTCCCATATTCTTCAAGATTTGCCAAGGTCAATCTCCAAATGGTTCAAAATCTCTCAAGGGTTGCACAGTCCAATGGTCTCCTAACACAGTCAAAATTAGGGTTTTGGTTCTTGCAAGGAAGTTGAGGTTTTCAAGGGTCCAATCAAGTCCCATATGCCTATATACATTGTCAACCATTCATATGTCAAGTTTCAAGACTCACAGCATCAAGTTGCACAGTCAAAAGCCCTAATTGCTTCACAGTCAACTGCAGGGGCAAAATGGTCATTTGGCAGTCAAAAGTCAAAAATTTTGGTCAACATCTTATTTTGAAGCCACAATCATCATTTGATCAATTCTTGATCATGATTCCACAAGCATGGCTCAAAAAGTCTCAAGATGCAAAAGTTTCTATTTTTGGACAGCTGAAAAGTCAACTGCAGATTGACCAAGGCATAACTTCTTCACGGTTTATCAGAAAAATCCCATCCAATGCTCATTTTTAAGAGGATGACATTTCCTACAACTCATCTTCACACTCCAAGTCCAAGAAATGCTCTCACAAAAAGTTATCAATTTCAACATTATAGGTCATTTTCAAAAGTCAATAAAAAGGCACTTTAAGTCAAAGACCATAACTTGAGATTGGTAAATCAAAATAACGTGGGACCAAAGGCATTGGTTAGAGGACTTCAAGACCTTTCCAAAATGTCCAAGAACATGTTCATAGCTTCAAAATTGAGCAAGATATGCATTGGAGAAGTTGGGAAATGTTTGGGAACTTTCAAAAGTCAACTTTGCCTAAAACACTTCATTTTTGCTAATGGGCCTCAAATTCTTTCTTGAATCATTACCCAAGGCCTATGCACGACCCATTGAGATTAATTTGATTTATTTTCTTATTTTTAATTAATTAATTGAATTTATATTAATATTAATTAATATAATTGGTTTTAATTGTAGGAAAATTAAAAAGATATGCTTTTTGGATCTTTTTGTGAAGCAATAAGGCTAGGGCAAGCTGGCAACTCGTGTGCACTTCCAAGACCTCAAAATATCCATGATTGGCAAGGTTTCATGAAAGAAAAGATTGAAAAAGATATGATTGACAATCACATATTCAAGTCATAATGCATTGGATTCATGGGCCTTATTCTAACCTAAATTCATTCACATATATGTGCTGAAGGAAACCCTAGTGTAGAACACGAAAAAACTGCCATAGAAAGCCATAATCACTTTGCAAAAATTCAAGAAAAACTTGAAAACTGAAATCAATATTGCAGGTGAATTCAAGGCCTAAAATTGTTTCCAATACATTGCTGACATTGCCAGGAAGCCATTGCAATCAAGAACGAAGCTTAACACGCAAAGAATCAGAGAATACAAGTGACACGGTTTGCTTTATTTTCCAGATTTGCATATCACGATTCATGTGTTTTTGACCATCTTTTTGGATTGATTTATGTTAACAGGAACCTTCTGAAGCTAATGACATGGTTTAATTGCATTATAACGCTCTGAATCATGATTTGCCATTAACACGTTTTAGGGTTTCCAAGCTTTTAGATTGGGGCTTTTCACCATGAGTAAAATTAGAGACCATAATGCCCATGGCTGAAACCGTCTGGATGAGACGATCAAGATGGAATCATCGCGCCTTTTTTATATTGCCCCTAACTCTATTCGCTATTTTTCACTATTATAGTTAGTGGGGGTTTAAAACCCCCGCTATCTTGTTTTATATTTTGCAGAAGAAAGAAGAAGACGAAGGGCGTGGCATCTCCTGGCTGGTGAATTCAAATCTGCGCGCGTTTTCCAGCATGGTTATTGCTTTTCATATAATATTTTTATTGGTCATTATGTTTACAAGCGCGTTTGAATGGCGTAGTGGTTGGAGACATTGCTGGCAAGCACTGGGACCTGGGTTCGATTCCCAGGTCCCCCATATAATTCTTTCTATTTTTTCACAAAGCGTTCATATGCAGTGTTCATTTAAAGGTCTATCATGCACTCTCACGCCTAAGCCTGCCAAGTGGCCATGAGATCCATCCAGTGGCCAGGAGATGGGGTCTATGGTGTGTTCCAGTCAACGCGCGTGCACATGATTCCTGAAAGTCAACCAGGCTTGGTCTTCAATGGGCCAGAATTTCTCACATAAACCTCCACTTTGGGCCAACACACCCCCTTGGTTTGCATAATTAATTTTATTTTATTTTATTTTCTTTTAATTTCTTTCAATTGTTTTTTTAATAATTATTATTAATTCACCATAAAATAGTTTTTCCTAATAAAAATCAGAAACTCAAAAATGTAAATATTTTTAATTATTTATTAATTTCATCATTAACCTATTTTTGTAACTAAATGCTAACAATTAATTAGTTTAATTTAGGTTTAACTTCAATTTTTTCTTAATAAATAAAATTTATATAGAATTAGGTTTTGACATCTTTTAATCATTTTCTTAATTAATTATTATTATTTATTAATTATTATTAATTTTGTAAATAAACATGTAAATTAATTAATTAGTTTAAATTAGGTCAACTTCGACATTTTCATTAATAATTAAAATAAACATAGAACTAGGGTTTTCTTTAATTCTTTTTCTTATTTTCATTAAATACAAAAAACATAAAAAACACTTTCTTGTAAATAATTGAATAATTAGATTTAGGTTTAATTTTAATTTCATACAAAAGACACAAAAAACTCTTAATTTCTCAAAAGGGTCCAACACCCTCGGACGTCCAGTTTAATTTATTCGCGCACTATTTTCTTATTTGATTATTATGTAACTGTTCCCAAGGATGTAATAGTAATTAGGTTTATTATTTTTTTTACTTTCCGCATCTTTATCAAAAACGGGTCTTTGTTTTTTGGCGATGTATAGACCCGCGCCTTGTAATAGCGTAGCTTTTACCTTTCTGTATTTTATTTTCCGCACTCCTAACTGCTAAATTGCATGAAAGAATGTATGATAATTAAAAAACAACTCGTAGCTCACAATGCCATGATCCAAGATAATTTTAAATCTGAAAACAACACACAATGCACATGCCACTTCTAGGGTACGCCTCACTCGTTGCCTCGAACGTGGTCGTCAAGTATAGGATGTTTTAGCGGTCGCCCTTATGTCTAAGATCCAGTCGCCTCGAAACGGTTGCCTCGGATTAAAAAGGATCTAGGACATTAGGGTTACTTCTAAGGTGTCCTAACTGTTGCTTCGGTGACCACACTGTCCCTACAATCGAATTGACCCGAACACCTCCAACGGTGGTGCTACCTACCTCTCAATGGTGGGATGGCACTACTTTAAGGACTTTTACACAGCCTAATTCCTTAGGGTAGGTAGATGACTCATGGGTACTTGCTCTCTAAAAAAAACAAAACAAAAATCTTTTCACACTGACACTTTCAAAAGCTTTCAAAACAAATTTTTCAAACACTCTTGAGGACAGATACAAGAGTCACTCAGAAATCCTTCAATGAAACTTTTTCAAACCCACTCACATTTTGAAAAGCAAACACTTTGAAAACATAAGAGCAAGTACCTAAGAGCCCATGGATAACCATGGATAGAAAGGGTGCTAACACCTTCCCTTTCTATAAATCTATCTCCCGAACCGAGAGACATTCTCAATAAGGAATTTTGTTGTGCTTTTGTCCTGTCCATGTTGGAGAAAATAAAAGACGGTGGAGACTCTTTCTTACCGCGACATACGCGGTCCAGCTTTAAACAGTCAGTTCTACTTCCACCTATCACACCTGCCCATAGGATTTTCTTTGCCATCGTATGCCCGCTGGAATGGGTACCAAAAGTGCCTTCGTGCAATTCATCCATGATCTTTTCAGCTTCAAATTTATCTATGCACCGAAGTAACACAGAGTCATGATTGTGTTTATACAGGATGCCATTACTAAGGAAGAATTTAGCAGAGAATCTCCTTAAGAACTTCTTATCATGGATTGAAGCTCCTTCCAGATATTCTTGAGCCTCAAGATACCTCTTGACTTCGTGAAACCAAGGTTGGTCCACTACTTCTTCATTATTAATCTCGTGACAGTGTGCTGGTTCATCCATTTGTACAATGATGATCTGGGGAGCTTCGTTATCCCAATTAAGTTTAAACATAAACGACATTGTGGCTAGAGCGTCTGCTAGCTGATTTTATTCTCACGGGAAATGCTCGAAGGTAATCTTCTCAAAATGTGGTAGCAATATCAAAACACGTTCTTTGTAAGGGATAAGGTTTGGATGTTTGGTGTCCCATTCCCCTTTGATCTGACTGATGACCAAAGCTGAATCTCCAAACACATCTAAGGATTTGATTCCCAGGTCTATGGCAGCTCTGAGACCGAAGATGCAAGCTTCGTATTCCACCATGTTATTTGTACAATTGAAGCAAAGTCTAGCAGTAAAGGGGGTATGACACCCTTCTGGAGATATGAGTACAACACTGATACCGTTGTCGAGTGCATTGGAGGCTCTATCAAAGAACAGGGTCCATCGGGATCCTTGTTCAGGTCCGTCATATGGCCTGAATTCTTCACAATTGTCTAATGTCATGATGTCTTCATCCGGAAATTCAAATTTCATGGACTGGTAGTCTTATACAGCTTGGTGAGCGAGGTGATCAGCTAATACACTACCCTTTATAGGCTTCTGGGTAGTGTACTATATGTCATATTCTGTCAGGATCATATGCCATCTCGCTATTCTCCCAGAAAGAGCAGGCTTCTCGAAGATGTATTTTATCGGATCCATTTTAGATATCAACAAGGTAGTATGAGTCAACATATACTGTCTTAGCTGGCGAGCAGCCCATGCCAGAACGCAACAAGTTTTCTCGAGCAGTGAATATCTGGTTTCACAGTCAGTAAACTTTTTGCTCAAGTAATAAATAACGTGCTCTTTTCGGCCAGACTCGTCATGCTGCCCCAATACACACCCCATTGAGTTTTCTAAAACAGTCAGATACATGATCAATGGTCATCCCTCACCTGGTGGCATCAATACAGAAGGCTCTTGCAAGTATTCTTTGATTTTGTCAAAAGCATTTTGGCATTCATCATTCCATTTGACTACTTGATCTTTTTTCAATAGTTTGAAGATTGGCTCATAAGTAACTGTCAGGTGAGAAATGAATCTGGCAATATAGTTCAAACGTCCCAAGAATCCTCTGACTTCCTTCTCAATATGGGGAACAGGCATCTCTTGTATTGCTTTAACTTTGGCAGGATCGACCTCGATACCTTTGTTGTTGATGATAAAGTCTAGGCGTTTACCAGACCGTACCCCAAAGGTGCATTTATTTGGATTCAACCTCAACTTGTACTTCTTTAGTCTCTCAAATAGCTTTTGTAAGTGATCAAGATGATCTTCTTCTGTTTGTGATCTGGATATCATATCGTCTATGTAGACCTCTATTTCATGATGTATCATGTCATGAAATAAAGCTACCATGGCACGCTGATAGGTTGCCCCAACATTCTTTAGTCCGAATGGCATCACCTTGTAGCAGAATATGCCCCACTGTGTGACAAATGTTGTTTTCTCCATGTCCTCAGGCGCCATTTTGATTTGGTTGTAACCTGAGAATTCGTCTATGAAGGAAAACACTTTGTGTTGTGCCTTATTGTCAACTAGGATATCAATGTGGGGGTGTGGAAAGTCATCCTTAGGGCTTGCCCTATTCAAATCTCGGTAATCCACACACATTCGCACTTTTCCATCCTTTTTGGGCACGGGAACAACATTGGCAACCCATTGGGGGTAAGAGGTGACAACCAAGAATCCAGCGTTGAATTGCTTCATGACCTCTGATTTAATATTTTCTGACATATCAGGCCTCATGCGACGAACCTTTTGCTTTACTGGAGGACAATCCTCTCTTGTAGGCAAACGATGTACCACAATATCTTCATCAAGTCCTGGCATGTCTTCATATGACCAGGAAAAGACTTCGACATAATCATGCAACAACTGAATCAGACGCTTCTTGACACTAGGTTCCATATTTGCACCCACTTTGACCTCTTTTTTATCTTCTTCGGTACCTAGGTTGATCGTATCCACGGATTGCTTGTGAGGCTGAATGGTTCTCTCTTCTTGCTGTAATAGTCTGGCAAGTTCCCCTGGTACTTCACAATCTTCCTCACCTTCGTCTTCGGCTTGGTAGATCAGATTCTCAGAGTCACAAAAGGCCATAGCAGTATCGTTACCCATGGAATCTAGAATGGATGTATACCTCCATTGTGAGTGTGGGTGTGTGTAAGGGTATATCTATCTTTGAAATAAAGTAAAATGTAAAAGAAAAACAATGAGCACAAAAGTTTGAATGCGAAAACGTCCATGATTCATTGATGTCATATGAAAAATGAGATAATAACCCTTACAAATGGACCATTGTGCCTCGGGTAAGACACAAGGTTTTTAAGAGTGTGAATTGTTTTGAATATTACAGATCCAACAAAATATAAAGATAAATTACTGAGGGATGAAAGTGATTGGGATGAAGTCTCTAGCCTCCTAATTGCTGAACCCTCCATTGACAGTCGGGAAGATCCAATCCTCCAGGTTACAGCCATCTTCACCATCTTCTACCACATTGACCTCACGGTTGCTGATCTTCAAGGGTGGCCCTCCAGCACGGGCACGATTTATAACCTTTTGAGCACTTGAAGTGAAACCTAGGCCAAACTTGTCAGACTTATATGGGATATCTGGGAGTTGTCCCCAGATAGTGCATCCTCCTTCTTCTACTACTGCTTTAGCATCTTTCAGTGACGACATCCGGAGTGGAGGCCTTGAAATCTTGGGAACAACCTTGGTCACTGCCACCTCTTGGGGGACCTCTTCAAAGTGTTGAAATGGAGTTTCAATGAATTCACTGTTCAATTCCACATATCTGAAGGAATTGAGATGGCTGATCATGTATTTTTCCTCTCCATGGACGGTGATAATCTTCCCTTGAACCGGGTACTTCATCATCTGGTGTAATAAAGAGGTAACAACACCAGCATTGTGGATCCATGGTCGGCCTAGCAGGCAGAAGTATGAAGGGCGGATGTCCATCAGATAAAAAGTTGAATTGAAAGTTTGGGTTCCAACCTTTATGGGAATGTCTACCTCCCCATGTACCATCATCTCCGAACCATCAAAAGCCCTTACCACTATGTTACTTGGCTTCAAAGTCAACCCCTCACAGTCAAGTTTGTCAAGAGCTTTTTTGGGTAATACATTCAAAGATGAGCCAGTGTCCACCAAAACATGCGCCAGAGTGGTGCCCCTACAATCCACTAAGACATGCAACGCCTCATTATGCTTTATTCCCCTCGGCGTCAGATCAGCATCTGAAAAACCTAAACCATTGTCCGTGGTTAGGCTGGCCACACAGTCTTGAAATTGATCAGCAAATGTCTCTTGTGGTACATGGGCTGTTTTTAAGAACTTTACCAAGGCTTTTGCATGCGCCTCGGAACACGGTAGTAATGCCAGCATGGAGATCTTAGAGGGAGTTTGCCCCAATTGTTCAACTACATCGTAGTCGCTTTTCTTTATAATTTTTAAGATGTCCTCCATTTCCTTCTTGGAGGTCTCAGGGATAATCAATGACTGAGCCTTCGTTCGGACAGGCTCAACCATAACACCTTTTCCTCGATCCCCGGTTAACTCGGCAGCAGGAGTGTCAGTAAGAATGATTACAGGGGTTGTAACAACTTTTTCAATTGGGGTACTTGCAGAGATGATTATGGGTGTAGGAGCAACTTTTGGAGCAGCTACAGGGATAATTACGGGTCCAGAAACTGCTTTTGGGGGAGCAATTTCTGGAGAAAAGAACCTACCACTTCGGGTAATTTTGCTAGTTCCGACAATATTACTGATGTCAGAGTCTTCTTCTTCGGAATTTATCTCTTCGGCGGCCGACCAGTCTTGCTTGACGCCATGGTAGTAAATGTCCCCTCCGTAATTCCACGGAACGGTCTTGTCTTATAAATATGGGATTGGCCCGGGCATTGTGATTATTAAAGGAGCTGCTTTCGGAACTGATGTAATTCTTACGGGTCTTTTGGTGGAGACCCTGGAAGAATGGACGGAAATGGTAATGATAGAAACATCTTCAATAGGAATAGGTGAAACAGGAGTCTTTTCAAACAAAATCTCTTTGTTATCTATCAGGAACTAAATGCCTACTTTCAACAAAGGACATCCAAATGGTGAGGATAAGCAGAGATGGAAAACTTCATTACAGCCCGGGAACACACCGGCTTTAAACAAGTTTATCTTAATAGTCGGAAGTGGGGTCATGAGTTCACCAATTATGGTAACAAACAAATCTTCTTCAATGGCATTGGTATTGTGACCATGTTTGGGCATAGGAGCAGAAATGACATTTGGCTTCTCGGGCGCATCAAACTCAATTTCTTTTGCTTCAATGAGGTCTTGTATTTTGTTCTTCAAGGGCTAACAGTTCTTAGTATCTTGACCAGGACTTTCAGAGTGATATGCGCAACAGGCATTGGGATGATAATGAGGGGTTGTTGTATTGGGGTTTTTCGGAGCTTCTTTCAAAGTTACCAAATTGGATCTTAGTAGATGATGTAATACTTGAGACGAAGTCATGTTGATTCTGGTGAATTGTCTGACTGGCCTTTCCACCCTTGGTTGATTACTTCTTTGTTGATCAGACGTAGGCTTAGGAATTATAACGGCCCCCACCATTGGTCGGCGTTCGGCCCTATCTCAGTTTCTTTGTGGATATACTACGTCCACCTCTTTCTTTCCGATAAAGGGCTTCCTTATAGTTGTTGAAGAAGATGTGTCTTTTTGAATCTTTCCATTTTTTATACCAGCTTCTATCCTCTCTCCGGTCAATATTAGTTCAGTAAAGCCAGCGGATGAACTTCCGATTAAATGATTGAAGAAGGTACTAGATAAAGTACCTAAGAACATGTCTACCAATTCTCTCTCAGACGGAGGGGTTGAACTCTTCCAACCAAATCTCTCCATTTTTGTGCATAGTCCTTGAAACCTTCATTGGATACCATGGCCATACTCTGGAATTGAGTACGCGTAGGTGCCAAATCAGCATTGTACTGGTATTGCTTGTAGAAAGCTGCAACAAGATCTTCCCAATTGTGAACATTGGCTCTTTCTAATTGGTAGAACCAGTCAAGTTGTGTTCCAGATAAACTGTCTTGGAAAAAGTGCACCCATAAGTCTTTATCAATGGTATGGGGTTGAATTTTCCTCACATATGATCGGAGATGCATTTTAGGGCATGACACTCCATCATATTTGGAAAATATAGGCACTTAGAATTTTGGAGGAATCACAATCCCCGACACTACTCCCAATTCCTCAAAGTCCAAACCTGGAACCTTTTGGATTTCCATCGTGCTCAACCGCTCTTCAAGATGTTTATACTTATCATCAGCTGGAGGGTACTGTTCCTCATAGTAGTATTCTTCTTCCTCCTCTTCTTCCGATTCTGACGGGATAACTGTTTCCTTGCCTTTCCCCTCTCCTTCACCGGATGTTGTTGCAAAGTCCAAAGTCCTTCTTGTCTGCCCATGAAATCTTCTTCCCATGTTTAAGACTCCGGTTACCCTTTTTGTTTTCTTTTTCCTCTCTTCAGCCAGCAGAGTCTTCAACTCTTCTTGCCCCTTGGCTAGGGTCATGAGCAACTGTTGAAACTGCGTATTCTGAGCTTGGAGATCTTTCACTGTTTGCTCGAGATCCATCTTATTGAAATAAATAGTAGAGAGATGAGGAGACTTATTGCAAAAGACCTGTTTATGTTATGATGAATGATATGTGCATATGCAATGTTTTCAAGGATTTCAAAGATTCAAATTTGTTTTAGACAAAAAGGAAACACACGTTATATTAATAAGATAAAGTTTGGGTACATCAATGCCCCTTGGGCAAAATAATACAAAACTCTAAGATAGAAAAGCAATGCGCATCCTCTTTGGTGCAATGTAGGCATTCAGAGTTTTCTCCTCATGAAGTAGCCTAGTGAGCTCCAAAACCTTCTTCTAGCTTGCGTAGAATTGGGCTTCAAAAGTATCTCGCTCTCCTTTGAGTTGTATCTGTTGTACCCCAAAATTTTCCCTCCTCTCTTTTCCACAAGAAATCACAGCTTCGGGCTTTTCCTGATTTTTCAGATTGGCGTAAGAATCAGTCAAACAGACTTTTTCTTATCAGTCTATCCAAATTAGGGTTTTCATGGACTCTGGAACAGTTCAAGCAGATTATTAGGGTTTGGTTGAGTTTGGCTCAGAGTTTGATCAGGCAGGCGCTTCTTTGGAAATAAATCAAGAGCTAGGGTTTATGCGCGCATTCTCAGAAAGAATTATTTCTATAGTTCTTTTCAATTTACTCTAGGATATGAGCTGAGGCATTTGAATTGAGAACTTGCAGTGTTTGGTATAATCAGTAAAAGAAAAGACATGTGGACGTTTGTTTGATTAACTGTGCATTGCTTATGTTTAATTGGAACGCCGGGTTTATTATTGATTAATGCTAAGTGGCAAGACTACAATGTTTACTAATTATTTATTTATTCTAAGTTAGAATAGTTGGGATTTATTTCCAGTTATTTTAATTTAAGAAACTTAAATAATTAAATGGACAGTGAATTAAAAAAAGAATTAACTGACAAAGAAGGATTTTTATTCATCTTTAATTGTTTGTTACAAATTATTATTTGAACACTGTAAATTTATTTACATTTTGTTTACAATAATAATATTACAAATGGTTAAAATAAAATAAAACTGTATCCTAATTATCCTAAATCTTCATCCTCTATTGCTGCTCCCCATTGCTCAATTGATTTTCATCTGCAAAAACAAAAAAAGAAAAGAAGTCAATGCAGATGAAATAAAAACAAAGGCAGACAGATATTTTAAAACTCATCATTAAAAGTGATTGGCCGGAATCAGTTGTTCACCCTCTCTGCAAATCATAAGAAATACTCTTGGTTCACAAAGAGGGATAGAAAGTGTTTACAAGCATTGGAATTAATTAAATGTACAAGGCTGCATAGTTTCAAATTTGCAAAGTGTCAACAAAAATGTCAAAATGCACAAAGCTACTGAATATGCCAAATACAAAGCTGCATAGTTCAAAATTCCAAACTAAGTCACAAATTGCAAACTGAAAAATGCCTAACCAAGTCCAATGTCAACTAAACTGTCAAAAGCTGTCCAAAGAAAGTACAAAAAGCTGTCAAGAGATATGCAGGAAATCTGGAAAAGAGATATGCAGAGCAAAACAATTGAAAGCAACATTTCAAATGTACATCACTTTCCAGCCAACCCTTTTTCAGAGAGTACAGATTTAAACAATATAATATGTTTTTTCTATGGAGAGAGAAAAGACAGAGAGAGAAGAGGCTTACAGGCTTAGGCTTAAAGGATATAAAACAAACAGTTCAGAACAGAACGAAGAGGAGGCAGAATATCACAAAAAACAAGTTCTCACAAACTGTAAGATTGCTCAAACATTGCAAACTACCTCCAACACAAACAAACTATCTCAAACCTGCTTCAAACACAAGCCATATACAAAACACAAAGTCTATACCAATACAGCATAAACCATATACAAAAAACCAGAAAAAGCCTTGAAGCAACTCCCAAGCCTGTTTCGAGCCATACAAGCATGTACCAAACTGGTAAACAAACAGAAGCCAAAAACAATAAAAGCCTTTCAAAACCTGTGTCAAGAACTTCAAGCCTGAAGCCTAAACCTTAAGCTTTCAAACCAGAAATGGCCACAAACCTGTCAAACTGTTAGTTTCAAAAAAAACAAACTTCAATTAGCCTGTCAAACACAAACCTGTCTCAAGCCATTCCAAATAACCAACTCAAAGCAGAATCCCAACACCCTCAGAGCAATCTCATCATAGGGTCAATAACAACAAGGTTCAACAACATCAACATTTCAACAACCAAGTATTCAGAAGCAAGAAACATCAACATATCAATACCAACAAGCATATCAGGCATCTCAGAATCAAACAAATCCTTAAACCCTCAGAATAATTTCATCACAGGGTTAGCAATCAAAGCTCAAGGCGAGCTCAGAATCAAACAAATCCAAACCCTCAGAGCTAGGCTCATCACAGGGTCCAAGAAAACATACTCATATTCAAGCATCATCATCATACAGAAGCAAGCAAAAGAGAGGAAAAGAAGCGAGCAAGCTAGGGTTTTCAGGGATATCATCATAAAACCAAAGGCAAAAATACAAATACCAGGAAAAGCAAAGCCAGCGTCACACTCCCTCGCCTTCAGCTTCCTGAGACACGCCTCCAAGTCCACCTCTCCTCCTCTCCAAGCAACGAACCCCGAAGGTAGTATCTCTTCATTTTTATTTTCACACCTCACAAGAAGCAAATAATAATACAAAAGAATCAGAACAAATAAAACATGCAAAGCTTGAAACCCTAAAGCATAAGACGGACAGAACTGTGAGGTCATTACCTTACAAACATCGCCTGGATACAAACATGGAGAGAGGGAAGATGGAAGAAGGTGTCTGGTAGCTGAGGCGAAGGGAGGAGGTCAGAATCCATGGCTCAAGGAGACGAAGAGGACAAAGGTGGAAGCAGCGCCACTCTAAGCCTGTAACTCTGTAACCCTAAATGAAACAAAACATTGAAAACCCTTACAAAATGTTGTGACACCGTCTGGGCCTTGCCCCACAAAAATCCCTAAAGCCCAATGCAAACTGGCGTGCACCCCCTGTTTCTCTTCTCATTTTTGTTGTTGTTATTTTGTCATTTTGGGCCCAGCTTTCCCCTTAAGCCCATATAACCCTTTTTTTTTATTAACCAACACCTTTTTTATAACTTAATTCTTTTATTTGTTAAATAAATAATATATTAATAATAAATTTATTTTAACAATATTTTTATTATACTTATTTTAACAATATTTTTATTATACTTAAAAATATGTAAATCTTAGATGTATTAAGTTTAAACATTTTTTTATTATTAAAACCTTTTTGTTGTTTACGTAAAAAATATTAACTAAAATACATAAAAATAGAATTTCTTAAACATTTTTCTTTTCTTTAAAACTTTTGTACATAATCAACAAAAACACAAAAAAGAATAAATAATTATTTAATTTCGCATTAAGTTAACATCTTGCATCACTTGTAAATAATCACATACACTTTCACAAATACTTTTGATACATCGCTTTTATTCTTGTACATTGCTACATTGATATTGAGAATGCGATTCGATTTGGTTGTAAATATTATTTGGACAATACTCTCCTGATAAGACTCATCCCCATTTGTAAATATTTGTACCCCCATTCCCGGATACTTATTTGTAATAGCTTAGACTTTAAATTCCTGCAATTTATCGCTTTTCATATACTGTATAGTAATTAGGGTTTGTATGCGAAGATTCAAAATCAACCGCTAGATAACCTAATACAAGACAAATGCATGACAATCAATACATAATTCACACTTGCACCCCTAAGGTAATCCCGCTTGTTGCCTTCCAAAGTGGGCCATGCTTGCATGTTGAGTTTCTTTGGCAAAACAATTCAAATGATTATAGTCCCTCGATGACGCTTTCGAAGTTGCCTAAACAAAATGATCATAGTCCCTTCAAGCAAAATTGCCAAAGACACTTGGCACCATTGCATTCATGGTCTATAAGATGACCCGCGCCTGTCCCGTTAACATCCTAACACAAGATTGTCCACCAAATACAATGGTGGAACAAAAATGTTAAAAGGGTTAAAACATGAGAAAAATCTTTGAGTAAATTTAGGGGTAGACAACTCTTAGTTACTTGATCAAACTTGCAAAACACGCTTGCCTACTTTCAAAACACACTCCACAACACAACTTTCAAAACAACTTTCAAAAACATTGAAACATCTTTTCAAAAAGACACACACCTTTGTAAAACATTCGAGTAAAGAATTGTTACAACGGTTGCCTAGACAAGGCATCTTTTTCAAAACATTTTCAAAACACACACACACACCACCATTTCAAGCAATTGAAAAATCAAAGGCAAGTGATCTAAAACAAGTAACTAAGAGCCCATGGATAACCATGGATAGAAAGGGTGCTAATACCTTCCCTTTCTATAATCTACCCCCCGAACCCACGAAAACATCTCAAAGGTTTTTCCTGTGCTTTTTAACCTTTCCTTTAGGATAAAATAAAAAGTCGGTGGCGACTCTTGCTAAACCGAACAAGTGCGAATACAAACGCAAAACCTCAAGTCAGTTCTCCCACCGTATCACAGAACTGGCGACTCTGCTGGGGATAAATTTAAAAGTGGGGTTACCTTAGGGTTTAGATCACCTTTACATACTTGCTTTGATTGCCTTGATTGCTTTACTTTTTGGGTCCTTGTTTGGGTTTGTTGTAAATCCTACACCCGGATTTTGGGGCACCTTCTTAGGTAAATAGCAATAAAACCGTGAGGGAACTGTGCAGGGTATACCGACACGGTTGAAGCAGTAAGCTATGTTAGTGTGACATATTTGTGAGTACCGGTAACCCTTGAGTTCAATCAAGGAGAGTACGGGGCCGCTGAGTGATGTCGTGAAGCACTAACGAACTCTTAGAACCTTAATTGACCATCTTAGCCTCCTTAGGGGTAGTGAGATGACCGACTTTGGTGTAGTCCGAAGTTGGTAGATACTCGATACTACACTCATTGAGGGTTGTTTTCTTGGAATAGTTTGGTCGCCAGTTAAGTGGCTAAACCAAAACAATGAACACAGAAAACAATCCAATGATATTGAGCTCCTTAGAACCCGGTTTCTATTCTAGGACAGGATGAGCCAACTAACTTCAAGAGGGTACTTACCTACAACCCCATGCAAGCCTAAACCTAAGGACTTGTTTGCTTTGTGATTACCTGTATATACACTTACTTGCTTCTGCATACATGTACATAACATCATAACATCATACCATAGCATTTTCAATAACCATTTCAAGGATCTCGAGGGTCTGTTGATGCAGGGTCACGTTGAACCAGACGTCTACCAAGGGGCAAGAGGTTTCTCCTCTAAACAAATGCCACCAAAGATCAAGTGCAACAACTTGAATCAGGGGCTATGACCCACTTGACATGGTGAGCTTGATTCTCGTGGAAAGACCTCCACCGGTGCAAAGTTCTCCAATCAAAGATCGAAGTTCAACCTCTAACATTTTTATTGTGTTTACCCCGAGAGATCCTTGAAAACATTGCATACATATATCATACATATCATTGTATAACAGGTTTCCCATACAGATCTTCCTACTGTTTATTTCAGTAAGATGGATATGGAACAAACGGTGAAAGATCTCCAAGCTCAAAACGCTCAATTCCAGCAAATGCTTTTGGCTATGGGAAAAGGGAAAGAGGATCTGAAAGCTCTCCTTCTCAAAGACAAGAAGAAGAAGTCCAAGAAGGCAACGAGCATCCTGAATTTGGGGAGAAGACCTAAAACCCAAGACCTTTCAACTCCACCCGGCATAGGGGCCAGTCTTGAAGAAGACCACAATTTGGAGATTGATGAAGCTGGTTACTCCGAAGAACAATATCCTCCCGCTGATGACAAGTACAAACAGTTGGAGGATCGCCTCAATGCTATGGAGGTTCAACAAATACCTGGCTTGGATTTAGGAGACATGGGTTTGGTTCCTGGATTGGTCATCCCTCCAAAGTTCAAAGTCCCTACCTTGGCCCTGTATGATGGAGTCTCTTGCCCTAAGATGCATCTAAAGTCTTATGTCCGCAAGATTCAACCATACACAACTGATCCAAAGCTTTGGATCCATTTCTTCCAAGAAAGCCTGGTAGGGACTCAACTCGAGTGGTTCTATCAATTGGAGAGTTCTCGCATCCACACCTGGGAAGATTTAGCTATGGCTTTTTACAAAAAATATCAATACAATGTTGATCTTGCACCAACTCGTGTGCAATTGCAGAACATGACCATGGGTTCCGACGAGAGCTTCAAAGGATACGCCCAAAAGTGGAGAGATCTGGCCGGTAGGGCGCAACCTCCTTTAACTGACAGAGAGCTAATTGACATCTTCATGGGAACTTTGACAGGGCCTCTCTTCAATCACTTAATTGGAAGCTCCTCAGCTGGGTTCACCGAGCTAATACTGACCGGCGAAAGGGTCGAAGCTGGCATCAAAAGTGGAAAGATCCAAGGAGCTACACCCTCTGATGATCAGAAAATTCCCTACAATAGGAAGAAAGAGTCTAATGCAGTGGATAGTCAAAAGAGTCGTCATGATCAACATGCAGGGGCAGTCCTGATATCTCGTTCTACGTTACGCCGACAACAGCCAAAAGGAAATCAACAAAGGCCAGACGAGCCTAAGAGGCAGTTCACCAACATCAACATGCCGCTGTCTCAAGCACTACAACACTTGTTGAAGATGAATTTGATTGCATTGATAGGGCCTCATCCAAACCCCAAGACTTCATCTCCTAACTACAATCCTAATGCAATATGTGCTTATCATTCTGATAGTCCCGGGCATGATACTAACGATTGTTGGGCATTGAAGTACAAGATTCAGAATTTGATTGATGCCAAAGAGATTGAGTTTGGTCCTCCGGAGACTCCAGCGTGATCACTGCTCCTATGCCAAATCATTGAGAATGTCTTTGTTTCATCTGAATTTTCAAAGTTGTAATTTCTTTTGTTATTCAAACAATTATCTATTAATGTCAAACTTTGTTTCATTAATGCATTGCATATGTTTGACTTGAATTCATCCATTCGTTTTCACTACTCTTATGCTTTCTTTATGATATTTAACTCTTGATAAAAAGCTGCAAGCCTTTAGAGGGAGGATGACGAAACAATACCATAATCTCATACAGTATGCTTTTGAACAGACCTTGCGGATGATGTACATGCATTTCTTTCAATTCCTAAACACTGGAGTTATAAGGAAGATAATCCCTAGTCAACCCCTTCGAGCCAAAGAAGTTGGAGTTTTCTGTTCTAAACAATTTGAAACCTTTGATTTAAACCTGGGGAAGGGTAGTCTCTCAGTTAATTCAAAAATAAAAGCGCATTAAAGTCGCAAACTCTCAGTTTGTAATACAACGAACGACATCAAAAAAAAAGGGAAAGACATTCCTTTGGAATCAAAAGACAGTGATGGTTCCTTATCTCATAGGCAGTCATTATCTCTCAAAAGAGAAGAGCCCACTAAGCTAAAACCTACAAAGGAAGCTTAAGAAAGCTGGGGCATCCCGCTGACTGTGATCTCAAAAACGGGAACAGTCAGGCAAAAGTTAGGGATAACAAATCAAAAGAAAGAGGTCATTACAAATCCTCAACAACATGAAAAGTGTTGCAGAAATGACGACTGCCTTCTCAATAAATTCAACTTGTGAGAACCATCACCCAAAAAGTCGTTCCAAACTCGAACAGAGTTCGACGCACAATTAACTGAGTTTAGGATTGAAGGATATCACGAAGAGCGGGTGGGTACAAATATACTTTGAGCCTTTTATCCTTTGTTCCGTAAACCGTGAACCAAGCCACGTTACAACCCTTCAAAAGTCCTAATTGAAGCACGAGTTAGTTCGAAAGCATACTGTTTCAAAAGGTATCCTGACTCCTGTAAGGCTTTGCCCTAAATCTTGTGTTAATTTTGTCTTATAAAAAGTTTTCTGCTAAAAAACGCATTTTTCAAAACTTCAAGACAAGCATAAACTTTGCATTGTTTGAATATCGTTGTTTGTACATGGTTATTTGTTTGACAGCGAAGAAATTCATACAGCGAATGTTCGAAGGAACGAAAACTCTCTCAGTAAGTAAAATCACTTCAAAAAGGATGACACTTCCATTGACAAATCTCCTATCGACAAGGGGGGCATGACATGTCACCATCCAATTAAACTGGAGCAGTCCAGTCAAGGTTTCAACAGATCTTTCAAAGTTCATTTAACCTGGAGCAGTCCAGTCAAGGTTTCAACAGATCTTTCAAAGTTCAGTTAACCGGGGGCAGTCCAGTCAAGATTTCAACAAATCTTTCAAAGTCCATTCAACCTGGGGAAGTCCAGTCAAGATTTTAACAAATCTCTCAAAAGTTCAGTGAACTTGGGGCAAGTCTCCTTCATCATCACTTGGGGCATTCGAATGTCAATCTCAAGGTCGTTCAAAATTTACTTCATCGCCTGCTGGAAGTTACCATCACCAACAGAATAACGGACATTTGAAGCTCCTAAAAATCTGTTTCTCTCAAGAATGAAGACTCTTATCCTTAAAACCTCAGAAGATTGGTATACTCCCAGTTTCTAACCGTTAACAGAATGAAGATTCTCAACTCGTCATCATGAAGCAACCCTACACCGGTTCCTTCTCAAATTCAGATGCAGTTTTACACGGACTCATCATCAGGAAACCCTACACCAGTTCCTTCTCAAATTCAGATGCAATTTTACATGGACTCATCATCAGGAAACCCTACACCGGTTCCTTCTCAACTTCAGATGCAGTTTTACACAGACTCATCATCAGGAAACCCTACACCGGTTCCTTCTCAACTTCAGATGCAGTTTTACACGGACTCATCATCAGGAAACCCTACACCGGTTCCTTCTCAACTTCAGATGCAGTTTTACACAGACTCATCATCAGGAAACCCTACACCGGTTCCTTCTCAACTTCAGATGCAGTTTTACACGGACTCATCATCAAGAAACCCTACACAGGTTCCTTCTTTCAACTTACCAAATTACAATTCAATAATCATTCTTGGATGGCATCTTTAAGCCCATCACCGACATCACGATATCTGAAACCAGCCAGGACAGTATCTCACCAACCAACCTTTTCAAGATCCCAGATCAATACCTGCAGTAATCAAAAGATTCTTGCAATCCCCAGCGGAGCTAAAACTTCCAACTATCAATCCCCAAGCAGAATGAACACTCTCATTCTCAGTTCCTCACAGGATATTCAGATATTCCCCAGTGAAGATCTCCTCAAGACAGGAATTCCCAGTAGATTGGCATACAACCCAAGCTTCTGATTCCCCAACAGCGGTCCCAAGACTTCTCATTTTCAATGATCAAAGGATTTTCAACCCCCTACAGCATTCAAGGAATTACTTTCCCCAGCAGCAGTCAAGATTCTTTTATCTCCAGCCATCCATGATTCATCTATCCTCAGCAAGACAGCTCATCAGCTTACATGCGCATTCATCACATTCATATCATAAACATTGATATAACATACATTGCATCATGCATCATGACATTGCATACAACTAACTCTTTACCTTTTCAGGAAAGATCAGTCGACAGACAAAGATCATCATCTTCCAAGATTCTTTCTAGAAAAAGTTCAGATGTGACCCAGACATGGCGACATTCTGATACTTATTCCAGATTCATTCAGATGCAGTTTTACACGGACTCATCATCAGGAAACCCTACACCGGTTCCTTCTCAAAATCCCATATGCAGTTTACACGGACTCATCATCAGGAAACCCTACACCGGTTCCTTCTCAAAATCCCAGATGCAGTTTTACACGGACTCATCATCAGGAAACCCCTACACCGGTTCCTTTTCAACTCCAAAACATTGAAAACAGTTTACGGGTTCTCCAGACACGGATGTTAACCTATCGCTTGTTCAGATTCTTCAACTTCTAAAAACAGTTTACGGGTTCTCCAAACACGGATGTCAACCTATCGCTTGTTCGGATTCTTCAACTTCTGAAAACAGTTTACGGACACTTCCTAACAACGGATGCTGCTCTATTGCTTATTCAACTTCAGACTCCTGAAAACAGTTTACGGATTCTCCAAACACGGATGTCAACCTATCTCTTGTTCGGATTCTTCAACTTTTGAAAACAGTTTATGGACGCTTCCCAACAACGGATGCTGATCTATTGCTTATTCAACTTCAAGGCCTCTGAAAACAGTTTACGGATTCTCCAAACATGGATGTCAATCTATTGCTTATTCAGACCCCCAGTTCAGGGATGTTTCAAAACATGGATACCTTTTTGATACTCACCCACTCACCAATGACATACAGTTCAACAAACATTTCCAGATGGCATCTCTAAGCCCATCCTCCTACCAATAACTTCCAGATGGCATCTCTAAGCCCATCCCCCAACAAGATTCTGTCACATCCCTAGATGGCATCTCTAAGCCCATCTCCAAATGGCATCTTTAAGCCCATTCCCTCAAACAACGCTTTGACGAGTGAAAATTTTTTGGGCACTCTAGTGTCCAATCTCCTTTTACCTTCCAGTCGCGAACGGCAAACTTGCCAATCTAACTCTTCAGGTTCAAGAAGATTGAACAGGGGCAACTGTTGTACCCCAAAATTTGCCCTCCTCTCTTTTCCACAAGAAATCACAGCTTCGGGCTTTTCCTGATTTTTCAGATTGGCGTAAGAATCAGTCAAACAGACTTTTTCTTATCAGTCTATCCAAATTAGGGTTTTCATGGACTCTGGAATAGTTCAAGCAGATTATTAGGGTTTGGTTGAGTTGGGCTCAAAGTTTGATCAGGCAGGCGCTTCTTTGACAATAAATCAAGAGCTAGGGTTTGTGCGCGCATTCTCAGAAAGAATTATTTCTATAGTTCTTTTCAATTTACTCTGGGATATGAGCTGAGGCATTTGAATTGAGAACTTGCAGTGTTTGGTATAATCAGTAAAAGAAAAGACATGTGGACGTTTGTTTGATTAACTGTGCATTGCTTATGTTTAATTGGAACGCCGGGTTTATTATTGATTAATGCTAAGTGGCAAGACTACAATGTTTACTAATTTTTTATTTATTCTGAGTTAGAATAGTTGGGATTTACTTCCAGTTATTTTAATTTAAGAAACTTAAATAATTAAATGGATAGTGAATTGAAAAAAGAATTAACTGACAAAGAAGGATTTTTATTCATCTTTAATTGTTTGTTACAAATTATTATTTGAACACTGTAAATTTATTTACATTTTGTTTACAATAATAATATTACAAATGGTTAAAATAAAATAAAACTGTATCCTAATTATCCTAAATCTTCATCCTCTATTGTTGCTCCCCATTGCTCAATTGATTTTCATTTGCAAAAACAAAAAAAGAAAAGAAGTCAATGCAGATGAAATAAAAACAAAGGCAGACAGATATTTTAAAACTCATCATTAAAAGTGATTGGCCGGAATCAGTTGTTCACCCTCTCTGCAATTCACAAGAAATACTCTTGGTTCACAAAGAGGGATAGAAAGTGTTTACAAGCATTGGAATTAATTAAATGTACAAGGCTGCATAGTTTCAAATTTGCAAAGTGTCAACAAAAATGTCAAAATGCACAAAGCTACTGAATATGCCAAATACAAAGCTGCATAGTTCAAAATTCCAAACTAAGTCACAAATTGCAAACTGAAAAATGCCTAACCAAGTCCAATGTCAACTAAACTGTCAAAAGCTGTCCAAAGAAAGTACAAAAAGCTGTCAAGAGATATGCAAGAAATCTGGAAAAGAGATATGCAGAGCAAAACAATTGAAAGCAACATTTCAAATGTACATCACTTTCCAGCCAACCCTTTTTCAGAGAGTACAGATTTAAACAATATAATATGTTTTTTCTGTGGAGAGAGAAAAGAGAGAGAGAAGAGGCTTACAGGCTTAGGCTTAAATGATATAAAACAAACAGTTCAGAACAGAATGAAGAGGAGGCAAAATATCATAAAAAACAAGTTCTCACAAACTGTAACATTGCTCAAACATTGCAAACTACCTCCAACACAAACAAACTATCTCAAACCTGCTTCAAACACAAGCCATATACAAAACACAAAGTCTATACCAATACAGCATAAACCATATACAAAAAACCAGAAAAAGCCTTGAAGCAACTCCCAAGCCTATTTCGAGCCATACAAGCCTGTACCAAACTGGTAAACAAACAGAAGCCAAAAACAATAAAAGCCTTTCAAAACCTGTGTCAAGAACTTCAAGCCTGAAGCCTAAACCTTAAGCTTTCAAACCAGAAATGGCCACAAACCTGTCAAACTGTTAGTTTCAAAAAAAAACAAACTTCAATTAGCCTGTCAAACACAAACCTGTCTCAAGCCATTCCAAATAACCAACTCAAAGCAGAATCCCAACACCCTCAGAGCAATCTCATCATAGGGTCAATAACAACAAGGTTCAACAACATCAACATTTCAACAATAGAGTATTCAGAAGCAAGAAATATCAACATATCAATACCAACAAGCATATCAGGCATCTCAGAATCAAACAAATCCCTAAACCCTCAGAATAAATTCATCACAGGGTTAGCAATCAAAGCTCAAGGCAAGCTCAGAATCAAACAAATCCAAACCCTCAAAGCTATGCTCATCACAGGGTCCAAGAAAACATACTCATATTCAAGCATCATCATCATACAGAAGCAACAAAAGAGAGGAAAAGAAGCGAGCAAGCTAGGGTTTTCAGGGATATCATCATAAAACCAAAGGCAAAAATAAAAATACCAGGAAAAGCAAAGCCAGCATCACACTCCCTCGCCTTCAGCTGCCTGAGACACGCCTCCAAGTCCACCTATCCTCCTCTCCAAGCAACGAACCCCAAAGGTAGTATCTCTTCCTTTTTATTTTCACACCTCACAAGAAGCAAATAATAATACAAAAGAATCAGAACAAATAAAACATGCAAAGCTTGAAACCCTAAAGCATAAGACGGACAGAACTGTGAGGTCATTACCTTACAAACATCGCCTGGATACAAACCTGGAGAGAGGGAAGATGGAAGAAGGCGTCTGGTAGCTGAGGCGAAGGGAGGAGGTCAGAATCCATGGCTCAAGGAGACGAAGAGGACAAAGGTGGAAGCAGCGCCACTCTAAGCCTGTAACTCTGTAACCCTAAATGAAACAAAACATTGAAAACCCTTACAAAATGTTGTTACACCGTCTGGGCCTTGCCCCCCAAAAATCCCTAAAGCCCAATGCAAACTGGCGTGCACCCCCTGTTTCTCTTCTCATTTTTGTTGTTGTTATTTTGTCATTTTGGGCCCAGCTTTCCCCTTAAGCCCATATAACCTTTTTTTTTATTAACCAACACCTTTTTTATAACTTAATTCTTTTCTTTGTTAAATAAATAATATATTAATAATAAATTTATTTTAACAATATTTTTATTATACTTATTTTAACAATATTTTTATTATACTTAAAAATATGTAAATCTTAGATGTATTAAGTTTAAACATTTTTTTATTATTAAAACCTTTTTGTTGTTTACGTAAAAAATATTAACTAAAATACATAAAAATAGAATTTCTAAAACATTTTTCTTTTCTTTAAAACTTTTGTACATAATCAACAAAAACACAAAAAAGAATAAATACTTATTTAATTTCGCATTAAATTAACATCTTGCATCACTTGTAAATAATCACATACACTTTCACAAATACTTTTGATACATCGCTTTTATTCTTGTACATTGCTACATTGATATTGAGAATGTGATTCGATTTGGTTGTAAATATTATTTGGACAATACTATCCTGATAATACTCATCCCCATTTATAAATATTTGTACCCCCATTCCCGGATACTTATTTGTAATAGCTTAGACTTTAAATTCCCGCAATTTATCGCTTTTCATATACTGTATAGTAATTAGGGTTTGTATGCGAAGATTCAAAATCAACCGCTAGATAACCTAATACAAGACAAATGCATGACAATCAATACACAATTCACACTTGCACCCCTAAGGTAATCCCGCTTGTTGCCTTCCAAAGTGGACCATGCTTGCATGTTGAGTTTCTTTGGCAAAATAATTCAAATGATCATAGTCCCTCGATGACGCTTTCGAAGTTGCCTAAACAAAATGATCATAGTCCCTTCAAGAAAAATTGCCAAAGACACTTGGCAGCATTGAATTCATGGTCTATACGATGACCCGCGCCTGTCCCGTTAACATCCTAACACAAGATTGTCCACCAAATACAATGGTGGAACAAAACTGTTAAAAGGGTTAAAACATGAGAAAAATCTTTGAGTAAATTTAGGGGTAGACAACTCTTAGTTACTTGATCAAACTTGCAAAACACGCTTTCCTACTTTCAAAACACACTCCACAACACAACTTTCAAAACAACTTTCAAAACAACTTTCAAAAACATTGAAACATCTTTTCAAAAAGACACACACCTTTGTAAAACATTCGAGTAAAGAATTGTTACAACGGTTTCCTAGACAAGGCATCTTTTTCAAAACATTTTCAAAACACACACACACACCACCATTTCAAGCAATTGAAAAATCAAAGGCAAGTGATCTAAAACAAGTAACTAAGAGCCCATGGATAACCATGGATAGAAAGGGTGCTAATACCTTCCCTTTCTGTAATCTACCCCCCGAACCCACGAAAACATCTCAAAGGTTTTTCCTGTGCTTTTTAACCTTTCATTTAGGATAAAATAAAAAGTCGGTGGCGACTCTTGCTAAACCGAACAAGTGAGAATACAAACGCAAAACCTCAAGTCAGTTCTCCCACCGTATCACAGTATCCAATCCCTTTGGAGGTCTTCAAAAGACGTGGGTATGTCAGGATGTAGGATAGTGTATGGAACATCTCCTTCCTTAACAGGCTCAATGATTACCGGGAGAATGAAGGGGTAAGGCATCATAAGATTCTGAGAGCGAGTTCATACCCATTTGAGGTAAGGCTCAAGATGGATGGAATTATTGTGTCCCAAAGTCTTGCTATCCACCTTGTTTAACATCCTCCAAGCTTTGATAAATCTCTGGTGAAAACCTTGATTGTTGTTGTCGTAGTCGAATACCAAACCTTGAACCAGCATCTCGTGCGGGCCATCTCTTCGGGCATAACCAATCTGCCTTAAGGCTAAGCATGGGTTGTAGGTGATTTCTCCCCTAATTACAAGTAAAGGGACATTAAGAAATTCTCCACAACGGTCGACAATGATAACATTCTCTTTGGAACGGGAGCACCAATGAATGTCTGAATTTTTTAGCGTCATCAACCTTTGTGACCACCTTGAACCTTGCTCATAATTTAATACTGATTGGGGAAGATGAGAAATAAAACATCTTGCCAAGAGATGAGCGCAACACATAAGGACACCTCTTTTCCTCATTGTGCGAGTGTGAAAAGAGTGTAGGATATCCCCTAACAATGTAGGCACCGGATTGCGTGATATGAAGATTTTGACGGTGTTGATATCTATGAGTTGGTCAGGATTTGGAAACAAAACCATCCCATAGATGAGGAGAGCCAAAATTTCCTCAAAGGCTTGCAAGTCTAAGGAATTCCAACAGCTTTGGGCTTTTTCAAACAGAAACTTTGCTTGGAAGCCTTTGACACCACTCCTTGTTTCCTAATGAGTTGTGACATCAGATGAGTGCAAGTGTAGAGCCTGAGCAATCTCTTATAGCTTTGGATCTCTTTCCGTACCGTTGAAAGGTAGTTGATTGAGAATGGGAATCCGCAAGAGTTGGGAGAATTCTTCCAAAGTAGGCACAAGTTGATAGTCGGGAAATGTGAAGCAATGGTGCAAAGGATCAAAGAACTGAAAGAGCACCTTTATCATATCCTCATCTGTGTTGGAGGTGACCAAGTTGAGTAGACGACCATGTCTCTCGGTGAATGGAGAATTTTCAGGAATCCTTGAAGCTAGCTCCTTAAGCTATGGA
The DNA here is from genome assembly GCA_948472305.1 of Vicia faba. Taxonomy (NCBI): domain Eukaryota; kingdom Viridiplantae; phylum Streptophyta; class Magnoliopsida; order Fabales; family Fabaceae; genus Vicia; species Vicia faba. The sequence continues at coordinate 208,681,064 of OX451737.1, forward strand.
GGGATTCTCACAAGGTTGACTTGAATAGTTTTCCTGCGAAGTGAGTTCATATCCTACAAAACAAGAACAAAGATGAATCCAAAAATCCTTGAAATGGTTAGTGGATGCATATGATGTTCATGATGTCCAGGATGTTATGTACAAGTATGCATATACAAACAAAGCAAACAAATCCTAGGTTTAGGCTTGCATGGAGTTTTATAGGTAAGTACCCTCTTGAAGTTTATTTGGCTTAAACCTATCCTAGAAATAGTAACCGGGTTCTAAGGAGCTCAATATCACTGAATTGTTTCCTTGGTCATTGTTTCAGCTCAAGCCTCTTTAGTGGCGGCAAAAATATCTCAAGAAACCAACCCTCAATGAGTGTAGTATCGAGTATCTACCAACTTCAGACTGTACCAAAGCCGGTCATCTCACTACATCCTAAAAGGCCAAGTTGGTCAAGTAAAGGTTCTAGAAGTTCATTAGTGCTTTATGACATCACTCAACGGCCCCGTATTCTCTTTGATTAACTCAAAGGCTACCGGTACCCACAAATATGTCGCACTAACGTAGTTATTGCTTAGACCATGTCGGTATACCCCGCACAGTTTCCATAACGTATTGCTACTTACCTATAATATATCCCAAATCTGGGAAGAGGATTCAAACCTAAACAAAGAACCATAATGTAAAGAATACAAGTCAAACAATGTAAGCAAGTAAATGTGATCTAAACCCTAAGGTAACCCCACTTTTAGAATCTTCCCCAGCAGAGTCGCCAGTTCTGTGATGCGGTGGGAGAACTGACTTGAGGTTTTGCGTTTGATCACAAATGTTAGCAAGAGTCGCCACCGACTTTTCTTTTAACCCTAAGGAAAGGTGAAAAAGCACAGGAAAGACCTTTGAGATTGTTTCTTGAGTTCGGGGGGTATATTATGAAAAGGGAAGGTATTAGGACCTTTTTCATCCATGGTTTTCCATGGGATCTTAGTTACTTGATAGATCACTTGCTTTTGGTTGAAATTGTGCTTTTTTGTGGTTTTGAAAGTACTTTGTAAAAGAGGCCATTGTTTAGTCAATCTTTGTAATGATTCTTGTTCGTAAGAATGTATACAAAGATGTTTGATCTTTTTGAAAATGTTTTCAATTTTGTAAGATGTTTGGAAATGTGTGTGTTTATTTTGAAAATTGCAAGGATATTTGTTTTGAAATGGAGCAAGTAACTAAAAGTAATCTACCTACTCAAATGTCTTTCTTGTTCATTTTCTTTTCCTTTGATATTGTTTTCTTACCATTGATTTGGTAAGCAACCCTATCTTTGGATGTAAACGGGACGGGCGTGGGTCATCGTATAGTCATGATTAGCAATGTTTGTAAGGTATCTTAGCATTTTTGAGGGACTAAGATCATTTTATAAGGCAACTTTGAATAGCGTCATTGAGGGACTATGATCTTGTATTTGTTTGTTTTTGCTAAGACACCTTACATGCGTAATATGGCCATTTTTGTAAGGCAACCAAGTGGGATAACCCTATGGGTGTTTTGTGTGCAAGTGTGTCATTTTCATGTTTTATTTTGTCTTGGATTAGGGTTTTCTATTTGATTGGTTTTATCTTGCCATACAAACCCTAATTACTAGCATGTTATATAAAAGCGATAAATTGCGAAATTTAAAGATTGATACGCTATTACAACATTTGTGGGAGGGGGGTTATACAATTTATAAATGGGGATTGAAATAATATAAACCTAATTAATCTATTACAACCAAATTGAATATGTACAAATATTGGAATAAATAATATACAAGATAAATTAAATATACGAAGATGTATGAATGTAAAGAAGATTTTGTTTGGGTTTTTTTTATGTGGAAAAAGTTTTAACCTAAACCTAATACATAAATCAAGATTATCTCAAATTAATTAGGAAAATAAATTATTTTTTAGAAAAGATTTTTTGTAAACCCTAATTCTATTTGATTAAAAGAAATAAATTTCTTTAAGGAAAGGTAAGTATTTTTGCATTTTTTTGTGTTGAAAAATAATATATGGTATTTATGAGGTATCTTTGGTCCTTTTTTTTTTATACTAAAATAATATATTTAATAGGTGCGAAGAAAAAATAAATCTTAAAATAGTTATAATTTAATTTACAAGTTTATTATAAAAAAGATAGTATATAACTTAAATAAAAATATTTTTTATGAGAAAAAATAAAATAAAATGAACCAAAATGTAAATCTATCATTTTTATATTTTTAGTGATTTAAAATATTAAGAAAAATATATTTGATAAAATAAAATGAAAATAAAATAAGTAAATAAAAATATTTGGGCCAGGGGTGCTGCAAGCAAATAGGAGGTAGCATGTTAGAAAAAATATAAAGGCCCAAGAATCAGAAGCCCGCGCGTTGCAAAATAAATAAAAAAAGTGAAAAAAATATGAAAAATTGCAAAAGGCGGGCGCTAAGGCTCGAACCCATGACATATAGCATTTTTGCGCGCTGCCTTACCACTGGGGTGGCTGTACATCCGTTCATATAAACAAAGGCATAAATATATATTAGAAAACGCCCCCTGAAGGCAACTTCATCTTCAACCTTGAGTCATGGCCGGACCACCTGTATCTCTCTCATTTCTCCATGAAAATGGAAAGTCCAAACATGAAAATTACAGTGTTTCTTCTGCGAGTTCAACCATATATCTTATGTAAACTAAAAGTCAAAGATCAAAGTTAATTTTGCTTGCCCTAATTTAAAACCTAATTTTTACAAAAAATTCAAATCCAAAATTTTCTATACACAATGAATATAAATTAAATCTATGAACATGGTTGGCTTTAGTGCAAGGATATCTACATTTTGTTTTCACAAATCAAGACCAAAGGATGCTTGTATGAAGAGATAGAAGTTTGAGTTTTTACCTCTTTCAGTTGAGATCGTGAATGGAGTTTGAGCAAGTTTTGAGAAGGTCTAGGGATCTGTTTAGTTTGCCTGGGCCTCCCTGAGTGTATTCCGATCCTTACTTTACCTTGAAAGTTCCTGAATCTCCCTACTCAAGTCAACCTGCAAGCTTGATATGTAAAAATGGAAGATGGAGAAGGAAGACTTACAATGAGGGAACAGGGTTCTGGAACACTTAGATATGATGTATATTAAGTGTTTAGGTGGTTAAAACTCAAAACGCACGAGTGGTTTTTGAGATGGCTATGTATGGTGCAAAACTGTCAAGCTATTGCATATTTTCAATGTCAAAGTGTTTGGGATAGTTTGAGTCTTAGCCATCACCTGTTAGGTTGCAATACACTTGTCTATTAGTATGGAAAAGGCTAGACATCAAGCTTTCTCAAGATTTCTGAGTTATAGCCTTTTGGCTCTATTACTTGCTTTTGAAGAAAAGTGAGGAGACAAGTCCCTAAGTGTTGTACAAGCATGGTCTGGTTTGGTAGAGGTTTCAGGAAAGTTTCTTTTTATTTATAGGGTTTGTGTGTGCAGAAATAACAAGTGCAAAGCTTAAGGAGTTGACAATTGCAAAAGTTGTGCTTTATCAAAATAGAAATGGCAACTTTGTGCCATAAATGGAATTGTAGCTTGGACAAAGGCTCTAATGGTTGGATTAAAGCTCTATCAGTTATGTAAACATTTAATTATGGAGTGAGAAACAATTTTGAGGCCTGCAAAGCAAATATTATGCAGCCTAGGCTTGGATTTGAATTTTTGTTCATCATGAAATGGCTTGAAATAAAAGTGAGAAATTGCCAAATTCATCTCTTCGATTCTCCCTACTCAAGAATGATCTCAAGGAGTACTTGGACAATTTGGAAAGCTTGAAATGTTCTATACAACTCATATTTGAATTTCTTTCAAAGATTCCACTTGGAACTATGTGAAAAATTGGCATGAAGTTAGATCAAAAACTTGCCTAACTAGGGCAAAATTTCACTAAGTTATTTTAGCTCATGATCATGTATTCACAAAATTATATCTTGAGATCCAAGCATTTTTAGGAGAAATTCTGTTAAGCAAAGTTGTATATTTTATGGGGATCTACAACTTTCATGTTGGAAATTTCCTTTGAATCATCTTGCATCATGATGAAAATTTGGCTCAAAGTTGAGAAAAAATAAGAAATTTTCTATACTTTAGAAAAATTTCTAAGTTAAGAAATTTTAAATTTCCAAAACAAAATTCTTCAATCCTTGATTTCTTGATGAACAAGTTTCACATTTTGACATGTTTTGAGGAATTATGATCTTTGGCACTTGAATTTGACCAAAAAGGTCAAAGTATGACTTTTCAGTATACAGTTGACTTTTGATCAGTTGACTGAAAAAAAATTCATCTGTCAATCAAATGGATTTGCAATGTTTTGAACAATGTAATTAGGTAAATATGGTGCAATTGAACTCTTGAAATCATTCTTCAACCCAATTGATCATTTTCTAGGTCAAAAATCAGAAATTGCCCCTTCTCAGTCAAAACCCTAATTTTGACCATTTTGCCCTTTTGATGATTTGATCAAATTTCTTGAGGAATTGTGGTCCAAACTTGATCAAATGATACATATGAGTCTAAAATGTTAATGTGGATCAAAGATTATGAATTTTGACTGTAAATTGGCCATGTTTGACTTTTCCCCCCATACAGTTGATTTTAAGGTCAACTGTCCAATTGACTGATCAAAAGTGTGATTCAAAGCTTGAAACTTGACATGAGTATTCTTGGGGGTCCATGATGATCCTTGAAATTCATATGAAGCATCGATAGTCTAAAAATATTTGTGAAAATTTAAACCCTAATTTTGGTCATCAGTGCATGAGGAGATGTCTTGAGCTGGTCAAACCCTAATCTAGTCTTGAGTCAAAGAGATCTTGTGAGAAAAATATTGATAAGTAAGAGGGAAAATTTTGGGGTACAACAGACATGGTGTTGTACCCCAAAATTTGCCGTCCCTTTTCTTTAAGACATTCTCTTAGGGTTCTCAACTATTCAAGACTATCAAAAGCTTCTCAGGCTGCAAGACATGCCAATTGATTCATCAAGGGTTCAGGTCTACAAGTGTTCAAAATTTCTCATGTCCTTTGGTTTTGAGCTAGGGTTTTTACTTTTGAATGTGTTCATGAGGTTTTATCTTATTTTCATCATACAAGACATCTTTGTGCAAGGGTTCTCATATGAGGCATTTAAATATGGTAATCCATCAAATGGGGTTTATTAGATTTACATGTCAAGTCGATCTAGGTTATCATTTCCCCATATCTCAAGTTCCATATTCATTTTCAAGGGATAGTCGTTGTGTTACAAGATACGATTTATGGGTTATAAACATCATCATTTTCCTTTTAATTAATTGATTGCTTGTAGCGTAAGTTAACGGGGACTTAAGGTTTGAAATTGTGGTTTCCTTAAAGAAGTGAGAATTTATTTGAACTCATTATGTGGAAGTACTCATTCTAGTTTTTAAACGTGTTCAAGTTATTTAATTGGATCAATGTATCTAAGATGCAAACATGTTAAGATTGGTCATTTGGATTTCTCGAAAGGTAAGGCATAAATCATAAGGCCAAAGTGTCTAGTTCATCCAAAATCCGAACCCATGCTACATTCAAATTTCTTTCATAGTGTCAAACACTTTCCATCACAACTCATTCAAGATTTTTAATTTTTCAATATTCTAAATCTTTTCTTCTGCATTCATACTCAAAGAATTAAAAATTGTACAAATTTCATGGTCACTTTAATTTACAAGTAAAATTTTGTTTCTAGTGCTACTATCGATTACAAGTCTTCAAGGCCTACAAATTTGATTACAAATTGGAATTACAAACTACAAGTCATTATTTGTTCTAAAAAGATACAAAGAAAAGAAAATTCTTCAATATTTTATTCCATCCACAAGTTCCTTTCCATTCTTCAAAGTCTTCCGCATGTCCCATTCGAAAATACATGAAACAAAAGAAAAAAAGTTTATTAGCAACTTAAACATGAGCATAAACAAGGAAATTTGCAAAAGTATTGTAAATTCATCATTAGGGTTACTTTATGGAATCAGATTTTAAGGGCTTAACTTTGCCTATTGCAAATCACAATCAAAGCTTGGTTCACAAAAGACAAAAGACAAATCAGAATTAACATCATTTTTCTCACGCAACAAAAAAGGGCATCATTTTGTTTCACTTCAATGAAAAGTCAGAATTTACAAAATCAAATCACATGCCTAGAATACTTTACTAGAAATCTCAAGACAACACTTTTGTTTGGTTTATAGTAAAGGAAAAAGTTCAAATGATAATATAATGCACAAGCAACAGGGACATTTCATCAAGGCTAGTATAAAAATCCACCAACAAGTACAAGTCTGAAAGTCAATAACCAGTACAGTAAGTACAAAGGCCAGCAAACAAAAATCAGCATCGACATATCAGAAAAAGATGATAAGTCCAACAAAGACAACAAAAGCAAAGTCAAAAACTAGCAAAAGTATAACAATCAAAAGTGAAAAGCCTGTTATGCCAACTCCAACATGTCAAACCCTTCACACACAAAATCACAATATAAAAAGAGGAACACAATTCACATTAAAAAACAAAGATACAGAACCGGGTGGAATCACAATAGAACAAAACCTCCATTCTTTTTTCTATAAAACTGAGTCACATAAACCCTTTCAGATTTAAAAAAAAATACATAATCAGTAACCCAAAAGTCCTTGTTTCATTTTCCATCACCATAAACCACAAAAAGCCCTAGGTTCAAAACCTTTTTTTTTTTAATTCACAAAACATACAGAAATCGAGCCACTGTAACAACCCTCAAAACCCTAATTTTTCTCATCATTTTCCTAAAGCCTAAACCCTTCAGAATCAATAAAGTGGAGTAAAAGGAAAGATCTCACCAAAATCACGCAAATAAATCAAATAAGAACCCCTAGGGGTTTGTTCAACCCCATCAAGATCTACTACAAATCACACCAAATCTGCAAAAATACACCGTAGATTAGCAATCAGAAGGAGAGGACGAAGCTAACGATGTAAGAAAATTCCATATCGGACCACCGTCGTCACCGTCGCTGCTACAAGGGCAATTTCTGGTGCGACCATTTTCCCTTCTCCTACAAAGAGTGTTTGAGAGAACGAGTGAGAAATCAAAATAGAGAGAGAGATAGAGAGAGTGCATGATGAAATGATCTTTTTTGTTTTGTTTTACCACTTTGTTTCTATATATGATTCTTAATTGGGCCTTACAAACTTCCAGCCCAGCCCTAACTCAATTTTACTTCAATATCGCCCCTCATTTTTTGTTTACACCTTTCATTTTTTACTATGCTGCCAAACAACAATCTTATTGGGCCATATCTGAACCCAGCTAGCCCAATCTCATTTTCGTTCGCACCCCCATCTCTTTTCAGTATTGTGCAACAACAACATGTTAGGCCTAACCATTCTTTGCTTTCACGCACCCCCCTATTTACTCATACTTCACAGGCCCATTACTTATTTTTTATTTTTCTTTTCTAACTGCCACAAAAAGGCCTTGGGCCTAAAACCAAACAAAAACTGTTTATATTCTTGTACATTTTATTTATTCGTTATTCAATATGGTTATAATAGTAATTAGGTTTTAATTGCTTTCATCCCCATTCGTAATTTGTATCCCCATCCCCTAAAGTATTGTAATATCGTAGGACTTTAAATTCCACAATTTATCGCTTTCAATATTATTACTAGTAATTAGGGTCTGTATGGAAAGACATAAAATCAACAAGTAGACAACCCAAATTCAAGACAAATGCATAAAAACAATACACTTTGCACACTTGCACCTCTAGGGTTAACCCACACTTGTTGCCTTAGAATAAAACAGTCATGTCCCTCAAACGTGGGATACTTTAGCAAAGACCCTCGAATACAAGATCGTAGTCCCTCGATGACCCTTCAATGTTGCCTTCGATAAACGATCTTAGACCCTCATGACAAATTGCTAAGGTATCCTACAATGTTGGCTTCTATGATTGTATGACGACTCACGTATGTCCCTTTACATCCAATGATAGAGCTTCTTACCAATCAATGGTAAGATAACAATATCTAAAGGAGGAGGAAATGAACAAAGACTTTTTGAGTAGGTAGAACATCCAAATTTGCTTGCTCACAAACATTTCAAAACATCTTTCAAACACACCAACACTTTTCCATTAAATATTTTCAAAAGTCAACACTTTGTATAAATTCTTATAGAGACGAGAATCATTACAAAGCTCACCTAAGCGAAGGCACTTTTCAAAAATACTTTCAAACAAATCACAAACACATTTCAAACAAAGCATTTCAAAGTGAGCTACCAACTAAGAGCCCGTAGATAAACTATGGATGAAAAGGGTGCTAACACCTTCCCTTTTCATAACCTATCCCCCGAACTCAAGAAAATATATCAAAAGGTCTTTCCTGTTCTTTTCACCCTTTACTTTATTGGATAAAAGAAAAGTCTATGGCGACTCTTGCTATCCGCAACAATTGCGATAAAACACAAAACACCCAAGTTAGTTCTCCCACCATATTACAGAGTCGGTGACTCTGCTGGGGAATAACTTAAAAGCGGGGTTACCTTAGAGAGTAGATCAGATTTAAATGCTTTCATTGTTTGACTTTCTTGCTTTTAAAAGGATGTTTGGGTTTTGTATAGATCCTTTACCTGGATCTGGGAACACCATTAGGTAAGTAGAAATAGATTGTGGAGACTGTACGACATAGACCGATATGGTTGAAAAAATGGCTATGTTAGTGTGACACATATGTTGGTCTGGTATCCCTTATGTTGAATCGGAGAGAATACAGGGTCGTTGTATGGTGTCATGATGCACTAACTGATCGTAGAACCTTTAGTTGAACAACTTGGCCATTAGGAAGTAGTGAGATATCCGACTTTGGTGCAAAGCTGAATATTGGTTGATACTCGATACTACACTCATTAAGATGGGACTTTCGGGATATTTTGGCTGCAAGAAAAGATTGATTGTGCTAAAAAAATTCTCGATGAAGAAAGGTCAGTGATATTGAGATTCCCTAGAACCCGTTTAATTTCTAGGACAGGTTGAATCAACTAAACTTCAAGAGGGTACTTATCTATAAACCCCATGCAAGCCTGAACCTAAAGTTACTTGTGTGACTTATTTGAATTTATGATCTGACAACTTGAACTCTCGCAGGGTTTGTCTGTATTCAATATCAAACCAAACTTGAATTTATTGTAGGGCTTATTTGTAGTCACCACCTTACACTTTTTCTTGGTGCATAGCATACGCATCATGACATCATACCATATCATTTCCATTGACCATTTCAAGGATCTCAAAGGGCCTATTATGCAGGGTCATGATGAACCAGACGCCTAACAAGCGGCAAGGGGATTTATTTTCCTCTAACCAATGATGTCAAAGACCAAAGCATGTTATCTTGAGTCGAGGGCTATGACCCACTTGACATGGTGAGCTTGATTCTCATAGAAGGACATTTCAATGATACGATGTTCTTCAATCAAAGTTGTGATCAAAGTTCAACCTCTGACATTTTCTTATGTTTACCTTGCGAGATCCTTGAAAACATCATATCCATATACCATGCATCATATCATAACAGGTTTTCCTCATAAATGTTTTCTCATCCACTTACTGTTTATTTCAATATAAGATGGATCACGAGAAAACTGTGAAGGATCTGCATACTCAAAACTCTCAGTTCCAAGAAACTCTTCTGAACCTAGCAAAATGTCAACAAGAAATGATGACGCTTATCATCACGAAGAAGAAGACCAAGAAGAAAGCTGTTATCAACATGGGGAAGAGGTTCAAAGGCCCTTCCCGACAAGTTCAAATTGAAGAGGACTCCTCCAAGGAGGGTGACAATCAAGATGAAGATGCTAGGAGCACATGTGCTAGGGGTAGACACAATCAAATTTCTGAGGATGAGGATTATTCTGATGAGCAATACCCACTAGTGGACAACAAATACAAGCAGCTAGAAGACCGTCTCAAAGTTGTAGAAATCCAAAAGGTGCCTGGACTGGACTTCGAGGAGCTAGGTCTCAACCCTAGGGTGGTTATCCCTCACAAGTTCAAGGTTCCCGCTTTCTCCAAGTACGATGGAGTCTCTTGTCCAAAACTCCTCCTGAGGTCATATGTTCGAAAAATCTAACCCCACACCGCTGGCCAGAAGTTATGGGTCCATTTCTTTCAAGAGAGCAAGTCTGGTACTCAACTTGAATGGTTTTACCAACTGGAAGGAACCAACATTCATACCTGGGAAGACTTGATTGTTGCTTTCTACAAGCAGTACCAATACAATTCTGACTTGGCGTTAACTCGTGTACAGTTACAAAACATGTCCATGGGTTCAAACGAAGGTTTTAAAGAGTATGCGCAAAAATGGAGGGACCTAGTTGGAAGAGTGAAACCTCATCTGACTATTCGAGAAATGATGGATATGTTCATGGGCACTCTGACAGGCCCATTCTTTAATTTTCTGATTGGAAGTTTATCATCTGGTTTTACAGAGATGATTCTAACTGGAGAAAGAATTGAAAGTGGTATCAAGAGTGGGAAGATCCCGATGGTTGCATATTCTAATGCTAAGGATAAGCAATTTGCCAATATTGTGTATGTCCGGAAGGGTCGTAATAAGAGAGACTACCACCACTCTATAGGGGAAGTACTGGTCTCTAATTAGGCACCTGTACAACAATGACTATAGGGAAACCATCATAAGTAGGGTGCGCCCAAAAGACAATTTACCAAAATCAACACGTCCTTGGCTCAGGCGTTACAACACATGTTGAAGAAGGAGTTGATTACATTGAAGGATCCTCTTCGGAGTCCCAATACTTTTGCTCATAGCTATCATCCCAATATAAGGTGTGCATACCATTCTGTTAGAACATGATTTGATTCTACAACCCTTGTAAGAGTTTTGATGATAACAAACACAAAGAACAATTATGCACTCTAAAATTATATTATGTTTTGTAGAGAAGTTCTGATGGAAGTAAATCAGAAGATAAGCTACAAGGTTGTTCCTGCTGTGAACATAGACTATCCTCATAAAGTTCTGATGAAAGAAGATCAGAAGTTGCGCTAAGAGAAAGATGTTTTAACTCTGATTACATAACTCCGTAAAAGTAAGTATAACGCTGCAAACAGGATCTTATAGCTCTGACCTTCCAAAGTTCTAAAGCAAGCAGAAAAGGATACCTCAATTTTCTGAAGGGTTACAATTCATCAAATCTATTTCAAATGTAACGGCTACAAACAAACAAGGATCTTTTATTTGAGGAAAGCACATTAACTGTCATTTATCAAGTTTCCAAATACTCAACTATGCTGAGCCTATTTAAGCAAGGCATGAGGATAAATCGTTTACGATTTAAAAAATGATTTATAACACACATAAACACTGCTATCCTTTCTACTCCTCATTCATACTATTCTTTCAACTGTGTAATACATCACAATACTGTGATACTGTTTTTGTAAGAAAACATATTGTACATTGTTTTATTCATATTTTAATTATTGTAATTCCTTGAGAAAAACCGGGTTGTGGTTATACTTAAGAAGACTTTGGAAGTAGCCAAAGTAGATTTGTAATCAAGATTTATTAGTAGATTAAGACCTCGTTGGAGAGAGGCGAAATCACCTTGGCGGGTGGACTGGAGTAGTTTGAGTTCAAACAAACAAGTATAAAAATCATTGTGTTATTTCCATTGATTTTTAAGATTCTAATTCACCCCCCTCCCCCTTATTGTGTTTTTCAATTCTTCAATTGGCATCAGAGCGTCTGGTTCTGAGTTCAAGCACTTAACTGTGTCACTAAAAGAACCAAGCTAAGAAAAACACTATGGTGGGACTAAGTCAGAACATCAACAATGACTACCATGACGAGAAAGTCAGAATCAGCGGTAAAACTCCAATCTTTGATGGAGAGAACTTTGATTACTGGAAAAACAGAATTGAAAGCTTCTTTCTGGCTCATGATGCTGATCTATGGGATATGATGATTGATGGGTACATGCATCTTGTTGATGAAATTAGTCAGAAGATTGATAGAAAAAGAATGTCTGATCATCAAAAGCGAGACTTCAGAAATCATCACAAGGCCAGAACTATTCTCTTGAGTGCCATCTCATATTCAGAGTATGAGAAGATCACAAACAGAGAGACAACAAAGAACATGTTTGATTCTCTGAGAATGACGTATGAAGGCAACATGCAAGTAAAAGAAACCAAAGCCCTTGTGCTCATTCAGAAGTATGAAGCCTTCAAAATGGAAGAAAGTGAAAACATTGAAGCAATGTTCTAAAGATTCCAAATTCTAGTTGTTGGGCTGAAAGTTCTGGACAAAGGGTATTCAACTGCTGATCATGTAAAGAAGATCATCAGAAGTTTGCCAAAGCAATGGAGGCCCATGGGCACTGCTCTCAAAGTGGAAAAAGATCTTAACAAGATATCTCTATAAGAACTTGTCAGCTATCTCAGAAGTCATGAGATAGAGTTAGAAGATGATGAGCCCCAGAAGCAAGGTAAGCCTTTAGCCCTTAAATCTAACAAAAAATATGATTCTAAAGTTTTGCAGGCAATGGAAAAAACCTCTGGTGGATCCTCGTCAGAAGAATATGAATTGTCTCTTCTCTCCAGAAGAGTCAATCAGCTGTGGAAGAAGAGGAAAAGGAAGTTCATAAATTCTATAAGGAAGGGGAATCAAAATGAATCATATTCTGGATACAGAAAGTTTGAATCATCTTATGGACACATAAAGTCTGAATCATCTTCTGGACACAAAGTCAAGCAACAAGGACATTGTCTGCTACGAGTGCAATGAACAAGGGCACTACAAAAGCGATTGTCCAAGGATTCAGAAGGAGTTACTTCTGAAGTAGAAATAGAATCAGAAGATGAAAGAGCCAATATTACTCTCATGGCCAACGTGTTAGAAGATACTGAATCATCTGGGTCATAATTAGAATCAAAAACTGAAGAGGTATTTCTTGACTTTACTGTAAATTTTACTAAAGCTAAATTAGGAGAAAGTCTAAGTGAAATTCTTGAAAGATATCTGCAGCTTCGAGTCAAATTCAAGAACCTTAAAAAGGATCTAGTTTCTGAATCTGAAGAAACTGAGAAACTGAGATTGGAAAATTCTGAGCTGAAAGAAAAAATTTCAAAACATGAAAATGACTTACAAAACACTCAGAAGGAAACTATCTCAGAGGTTCCCAGTAACTCTGATAAGATCATAAAGGAATATGATCATAACTTTCAGAAGTTCCTTGCTAAAAACATTGATAGAAGCAAGATGGATTCAATGATCTATGGAGTTAGCAGAAATGGAAGAAAAGGTATAGGATACAAAGGTAAATTATCCTAACCTAAGAAAGTAAAGGACTTAGTTATTAAACGCACTCCTTTGAAATCTCACTTTACCTATGGGAACACACATGACTTAAAATATACCAGTAATGATTTCTCTACTAAACTAAATTTCAGACAGAACTTTGGTAACACTAACAAACAAGGACCCAAAAAGATATGGGTACCTAAGGATAAAATTGTATATGTAGCAGATATCTTTGACAACAAGACTGAAACACCAATCATGGTATCTAGAATCTGGACTCTCTTGGCACATGACAGGAAGAAAGCATATGTTCCAAAGCCTGGAACATAAATTTGGAGGATACGTAGGTTTTGGAGGCAATCAGAAAGGGAAGATCATTGGCTTTGGAACTGTTGGTAACTGTAACCTCCCTTCTATTGATAATGTTTTGTTAGTAGATGGATTAATGCATAACTTGTTATCCATAAGTCAATTAAGTGATAACGGTTATCATATAATCTTTAATCAAAAATCCTGTAAAGATATTAGTCAGAAAGATGGATCTATCCTCTTTAATGGAAAGAGAAAGAACAACACTTACAAAATAAAACTTTCTGAACTAAAAAGTCAGAACGTAAAATGGCTATTGTTTGTTAACAATGAGCAATGCGTCTGGCATAGAAGATTGGGGCATGTTAGTATGAGAAGAATATATCAGATTAACAAACTCAATCTAGTCAGAGGACTTCCTATCTGAAGTTCATCTCAGATACTCTGTGTGAAGCATGTTAGAAAGGCAAGTTTGCAAAACCCCCTTTTAAAACAAAAAATGTTGTTTCTACCTCTAGACCATTAGAACTTCCACACATAGATCTATTTGGACCAGTGAAAATTGCATCCATTAGTGGCAAGAATTATGGATTAGTGATCGTAGATGACTATAGCAGATGGACATGGGTAAAGTTCTTAAGCCACAAGGACGAGTCACACTCTGTGTTTGTTGCTTTCTGTAACCAAGTCCAAAACAAAAAAGATCTTAGAATTGTTAAACTCAAAAGTGATCATGGTGGAGAATTTGAAAACAAAAAATTTGAAATATTTTTTAATGATAATGGCATCTCTCATGATTTCTCTTGTCCTCGAACTCCCCAACAAAATGGAGTTGTAGAACGAAAGAACAAAACTTTAAAAGAAATGGCCATAACCATGATCAACGAGACTAACATTGCTAAGAACTTCTGGGCAGAAGCAATTAACATAATGTGTTACATTCAGAATAGAATCTCCATAAGACCTATTCTGGATAAGACTCCATATGAACTGTGGAAAAACAGAAAGCCCAACATCTTGTATTTCCATCCATTTGGATGTATTTGTTTTATGCTTAACACCAAAGAACACCTGAAAAATTTTGAATCTAAAGCACAAAAGTGTATTATGTTAGGATACTGTGAACGCTTAAGAGGCTACAGAGTATACAACACAGAAACACAAATTGTAGAAGAGTCAGTCAGTGTTAGATTTGATGACAAGCTTGGCTCTCAAAAGTCAAAGAAAAATGAATCTTTTGCAGATATAGAAGTCCAATTTACAGGTATTGAAGACACTGCATCAGAAGTTCCCAACAAATACTCACAAACAACATCAGAAGGAAATGTCACAATCATTGCAGCAACATCTGAAGAACCTCTCCAGAAAAGACTATCCAAAAGAAGCCTAGCTCATCCTGAAGACAAAATTTTGGGGAAGAAGGAAGATCCAATCAGAACAAGATCCACATTTAGAAATTCTGAAGAATATCTCATGGGATTAGTATCTCTGATTGAGCAAACTTCCATTGATGAAACTCTTCTGGACAATGACTGGATACTGGCTATGCAGGAGGAATTAAATCAATTCACTAGAAATGATGTATGGGCTCTGGTTCCCAAACCAAAAAGGTTTAACGTCATTGGAACAAAATGGGTATTCAGAACCAAGTTGAATGAACAAGGAGAAGTCATCAGAAACAAAGCACGGCTGGTTGCACAAGGTTATAGTCAGCAAGAGGAGATATACTATACAGAAACCTTTGCTCCAGTTGCCAGGTTAGAATCTATCAGACTTTTAATCTCTTTCGCTGTGAATAATGGCATCACTCTCTATCAGATGGATGTCAAAAGTGCATTCTTAAATGGATACATTGATGAAGAAGTTTATGTGCACCAACCCCCTGGTTTTGAAAATTCCAAACATCCAGAATATGTTTTCAAACTAAAGAAATCATTATATGGTCTGAAACAAGCTCCCAAAGCTTGGTATGAAAGACTAAGTAGCTTTCTATTAGAAAAGGAATTCACCAGAGGGAAAGTGGACACAACCTTATTATGTAAGTCATTTATGAATGACATTCTAGTTTGTCAAATTTTATGTAGATGATATAATTTTTGGATCTACTAAAGCCTCTCTAGGAATAGAATTTGCTAAGTCTATGCAGGCAGAGTTTGAAATGAGCTTGATGGGAGAACTCAAATTATTTCTGGGCATTCAGATAAATCAAACTCCAGAAGGAACCTACATACACTAGAGCAAATACGTCAAAGAACTTCTGAAGAAATTTGACTTATCGTAATGTAAGACATCCAAGACTCCAATGCATCCCACATGCATTCTGGAAAAGGAAGAGATGAGTAAAAAGGTAGAACAAAAGATCTACAAAGGTATGATTGGTTCTCTCTTAAATCTTACAGCTTCAAGACCAGACATTCTATACAGTGTATGTTTATGTGCCAGATTCCAATCAGATCCTAGCGAATCTCACTTAACAACTGTTAAGCAAATTTTCAAGTATCTTAAATGTACTACTAATCTTGGTTTGTTTTATAGAAAAACCAGTGAATACAATTTAGTAGGGTACTGTGATGTTGACTTCCCTGGAGACAGAGTAGAAAGAAAAAGCACTTCTGGAAGCTTCTAGTTTCTGGGAGAAAATCTGATCTCATGGACCATCAAGAGGCAATCCATAATTGCATTGTCAATAACTGAAGTTGAATACATAGCAGTTGCTGGATGCAGCACACAGATGCTCTGGATAAAGAGTCAGCTTGAAGACTTCAATATATTTTAGGGTAACATTCCTATATTCTGTGATAACGCTTCTGCAATTTGTTTATCTAGGAATCCTATTTTTCATTCTAGGGCTAAGCATATAGAAATAAAACATCACTTTATTAGGGACTATATTCAGAAAGGAATCCTTTCCTTAAAATTTATTAACACAGACCATCAATGGGCTGATGTCTTAATTAAACCACTTTCTGAAGATAGGTTTAATTTCATTATGAAACATCTCAACATGAAATAATGTCCAGAATAAGAGTTTTATTTATATTTTCTTTAACCCTCAGAATTTCATGTTTTTTTTGTGAACATCTGATCAACAAGTCTTCAAAAGTTAGAAGGACATTTGCCTCAGAATCTATCTAAGAAGATATGAACGGTTCATTTCAAAGATAGACGCATGCAGTTCACATTATCAACATTTGTCATCATCTCACAAGCAACCTTCTAAGGCTGAACACGCGTTCAAATTCTGAAGGGATTAGAGCTTTGATTTGATGCATTGAGACACATATCATTGGTAATTGTTTCATATCTCCACACCATCTCCTATTTTCAGGATTCATAAATGATGTGTAATCATTATTTTTCCCTTTCTTGTTGATTAAGTTTTCTAATTAAAGTTCATTCAAGACATCTGTTAGTTCAGCTTAAATCAATCAATGATTTATTCTGGTTTCGTTCGGGTAGACACTTTCTCTGGTTCAGTTAAATCGCTCTGAAGATTTATGCTGATTCGATATCCAATTAAAGATTATTGAAGACCTTTACTAGTTCAGTTTAAATCAATTAATGATTTATCCTGATTCCGTTCCGGTAGACACTTCCTCTGATTCAGTTAAATCGCTCCAAAGATTTATACTGATTTATTATCCAGTTAAAGATTATTCAAGACCTCTGTTGGTTCAGTTTAAATCGATCAATGATTTATCCTGATTCCGTCCCACTAGAAACTTTCTCTGGTCCAGTTAAATCGCTCCGAATATTTATACTGATTCGTTATCCAATTAAAGATTATTCAAGACATCTGCTGGTTTAGTTTAAATTAATCAATCATTTATTCTGATTCTGTTCCGGTAGACACTTTCTCTGGTTCAGTTAAACCGCTCTAAAGATTTATACTAATTCGTTATCCAGTTAAAGTTCATTCAAGACATCTGCTGGTTCAGTTTAAATCAATCAATGATTTATCCTGATTCCGTTCTGGTAGACACTTTCTCTGGTTCAGTTAAATTGCTCCTAAAGATTTATATTGATTTGTTATCCAATTAAAGATTATTTAAGACCTCTGATCTTTCAGTTTAAATCAACCAATGATTTACCCTGATTTGTTTCCGGTAGACACTTTCCTTGGTTCAGTTTAAGTCGACCCTAAAATTTATTCTGATTCTTACCCAATCAAAGGCAAATGCAAAAATCTGTTGTTTCCGTGTAAATCGACCAAAGATTTATTTTGATACTTCTTCTAATCTCTATCAACAATCACTTTGGATGGAATATATAAGCCCATCTTTGACGACTCCCTATCACTTTTGGATGACACCTATAAGCTCATCTCCAACAATATTCTATCGCTCTCCAAATGGCATCTTTAAGCCCATTTCTAACGCAATTAACCAACAAGTATTGTTTCATGCACCAGAGAGTGCAAATTTCTGGGCACTCTAGTGTTCAATCACCTTCCACCTTCAAGCTACGAATGACGAACATGCCAATCTCATTTTTCAGGTTTAAGAATATTGAACAGGGGCAGTTATTGTAACCCAAAATTTTCCCTCCCTTTTCTTTAAGACATTCTCTTAGGGTTCTCAACTATTCAAGACTATCAAAGGCTTCTCAGGCATCAAGACATGTCAATTGATTCATCAAGGGTTCAGGTCTGCAAGTGTTCAAAATTTCTCATGTCCTTTGGTTTTGAGCCAGGGTTTTGACTTTTGAATGTGTTCACGAGGTTTTATCTTATTTTCATCATACAAGACATCTTTGCACAAGGGTTCTCATATGAGGCATTTAAATATGGTAATCCGTCAAATGGGGTTCATTAGATTTACATGTCAAGTCGATCTAGGTTATTATTTCCCCGTGTCTCAAGTTCCATATTCATTTTCAAGGGATAGCCGTTGTGTTACAAGATATGATTTATGGGTTCTAAACATCATCATTGTCCTTTTAATTAATTGATTGCTTGTAGTGCAAGTTAACAGGGACTTAAGGTTTGAACCTGTGGTTTCCTTAAAGAAGTGAGGATTGATTTGAACTCATTATGTGGAAGTACTCATTCGAGTTTTTAAATGTGTTCAAGTTATTTAATTGGATCAATGTTTCTAAGATGCAAACATGTTAAGATTGGCCATGTGGATTTCTCGAAATGTAAGGCATAAATCACAAGGCAAAAGTGTCTAGTTCATCCAAAATCCGAACCCATGCTACATTCAAATTTCTTTCATAGTGCCAAACACTTCTCATCACATTTCGTTCAAGATTTTTAATTTTTTAATGTTCTAAATCTTTTCTTCTTCATTCATGCTCAAAGAATTCAAAATTGTACAAATTTCATGGTCACTTAAATATACAAGTATAATTTTGTTTCTAGTGTTACTATCAATTACAAGTCTTCAAGTCCTACAAATTCGATTACAAATTGGAATTACAAACTACAAGTCCTTATTTGTTCTAAAAAGATAGAAAGAAAATAAAAATCTTCAATCTTTTATTCCATCCTCAAATGCCTGTCCATTCTTCAAACTCTTCCTCATGTCCCATTCGAAAATACATGAAACAAAAGAAAAAAGTTTGTTAGTGTTGTACCCCAAAATTTGCCCTCCCATATTCTTCAAGGTTTGCTAAGATCATGCTTCAAAATCTCCCAAGGGTTGCACAGTCCAATTGCCTCCTAACAGTCAAAAATTAGGGTTTTGGTTCTGGCGAAAAAATTGAAGTTTCCAAGGGTCCAAACAAGTCCCACATGCCTATAAACATTGTCAAGCATCCATATGCCAAGTTTCAGGACTCACAACATCAAATTGCATAGTCAAAAACCCTAATTGCCCTACAGTCAACTGTAGGGGCAAAATGGTCATTTGACAGTCAAAAGTCAAAAATTTTGGTCAACATCTTATTTTGAAGCCACAAACATCATTTGATCAATTCTTGATCATGATTCTCAAGGCATGGTTCAAAAAGTCTCAAGATGCAAAAGTTTCTATTTTTGGACAGTTGAAAAAGTCAACTGTAACTTGACCAGGGCATAACTTCCACATGGTTTATCAGAAAAATTCCATCCAAAGCTCATTTTGAAGAGAATGACATTTTCTACAACTCATCTTCACACTTCAAGTCCAATAAATGCTCTCACAAAACGTTATCAATTTCAACATTATAGGTCATTTTCAAAAGTCAACAAAAAGGCACTTTAAGTCAAGGACCATAACTTGAGATTGGTAAATCAAAATGACATGGGACCAAAGGCATTGGTTAGAGGACTTCAAGACCTTTCCAAAATATCCAATAACATGATCAAAGCTTAAAAATTGAGCAAGATATGCCTTGTGGAAGTTGGAAAATGTTTGGGAATTTTGAAAAGTCAACTTTGCTTCAAATGCCTCAAAATTGCTAATGGGCCTCAATTTCTTCCATGAATCATCACCCAAAGGCCATGCACGACCCATTAAGCTAAAAGGGAGTTATTTTCTTATTTTTAATTAATTAATTGAATTTTTAATCCTATTAATTCATTTAATTAAAATTAATTATGAGAAAAATACTAAAACATGTTTTCCAAATCTTTTTGTGCAGCATATTCTCCCATTAAGACCTAAATATTTCGTGTACCACATCAAAGAGACCAAATCTTCCAAATAGGCAAGTTTTCATGGCAAAAAGGATTGAAAAAGATATGCAAAATCAAAAATTCAAAAGCATTGAAACAATGGATCATGGGCTTATTTTTCTAACCTAATTCATTCACACATATATGCACAATTGAACCCTAATGAGAAGAACAAGCAAGCTGCACAGAAACTCATAGAACAAGGTTGCACTTTTTTCACAAAATATCAAAAACTGAAAACATAGTTGCAGTGTGATTCAAAGCTCAAAAAGTATTCCAAACGATTGCTGGGACCTTCCTGAACGTGTCTCAATACCTTTCCAGTCTCCACGCATAAGGAATTGGTAGATTGAAGTCTCACTCTTCATAAAATTATTCTTAATCGTGTTTTGATTTCTAGACATTTTCCATGCATTTTAATGATTGATTTATACTAATATGATCTCTCTGAAGCTATTGGTACCATCCAATTGAATTATAGGCGCTTGTACAGAAATCCACCATGAATGCGTATTAGGGTTTCAGAAGTTTGAAAAGAGGGTTTCACTCATCTGGAAAAATTGGACAATAAGGCCTATGCCAATGAAATCAGGACCTTCAAACGAGTAAAACCCATACCTCACGCCCTTTTTCTTTTTAACTACGCTCTATTCGCTATTTTTGTAGGTGCCATTTAGTGGGGGTTTGAAACCCCCGCTATCTATTCTGTATTTCCAGGCAAACGAAGAAGAAGGTGGACGTGTCCATACATGACTGGGAGATTCAAATCTTCACGCTTGATTTTTTGTTTTATACCAATAGCGTTTATTTTCATATACATTAATCAGGTTCCATAATAATAACAAAGTAACGTGTTGGCTCAATTGGCAAATGCGCTGGCTTGCAGTCATTGGGACCTGGGTTTGATTCCCAGGTCCCCCATATTCTCAATATTTTTTCTTGTAATGTGTTCAGGTACACTTTCCCTCCAGTGGTCCACCATGTACGCGTATACTTGAGCTTGCCACATGTCCAACAACTTCAATCTGATGGCCATCACAAGCAGTCCACCATGTACCCTGGTCAGACATCCCACACACAAGCGCCAGAAAGTCAAAAAGGCCTGGAATTGAGTGGGCCTGATTGCTTCAACAACACCTCCATAATTGGGCCAGAAACCCCCCTTGTTTGTATTTTCTTTCTCTCTTTTTTATTCTCTTTTGTTTATTTTAATTATTTTAATTGTTTCTTTTAATTCACAAAATGATTTTCATAATATAAAAAAATCAGAAATCATAAAAATAAAAATATGTTTTATTTAATATTTAAGCCATTAATATTTTTTGTAAATAAATTTTCAATTATCAATTTAGTTTAAATTTAGGTTTTCAACTTTAATGTTTTTTTCTAAATAACTAAAATACATAAAAATTAGGTTTTTTTAGAATTTTTATTCTTTTCTCATTAAATAAAATTTTCTTATTATTATTATTATTAACTATTAATTTACTTTGTAAATACTTGTAATTAAACAATTAGTGTAAATTAAGTCAAAACTTAAACATTTTTTAATAATTAAAAACAAACTTAGAATTAGGGTTTTATTTAATTTCTAATTTCAATTAATTCTCTTTATTTCCATTAAATACAAAAAAAACATAAAAAATCATTTCTTTTCTTTATTTAATAATTAATTAACCTTCAATTTCAATTTAATTTCTTTCAAGGGTCCAACGCCCTCGCGTATTCGATTCTGATTTCTTTTCGCGCGCTTGTCCTTATGCTTCTTTTAAATCTTATGTAATTGCCCCAAAGCCTTGTAATAGTAATTAGGACCTTTATTTTCCGCATTTTTATTCAAATCGGGTCTTTGTTAATTTGGCGATGTATAGACCCGCGCCTTGTAATAGCGTAGGACTTTTATTTTCCGCATTTTAATTTCCGCACCTTTAAACTGCTAACTATTGCATGAAAGAATGAATGGCCCAAATAAAATCAAAGCGTAGCTTACCCAATGCATGATCAAGATAAAACATAACTGAAAATGACACACAATTCACACACCACTCTTAGGGTACGCCTCATTGTTGCCTTGCCCCTCGAAACGTGGTCATCGAGTATAGGACGTCTTAGTGAGTCCTTATGTCCATTGATCTAGTTGCCTCGAACAAGTTGCCTCGGAATAGTTGCCTCGAAACGGTTGCCTCGGAATAAAAAGATCAATGGCATAAGGGTAGCTTCTAAGGTGTCCTACTATTGCTCTGGTGACCACACCGTCCCTAAACTCGAATTGACCCGAACACCTCCAACGGTGGTGCTACCTACCTCTCAATGGTGGGATGGCATTACCTTAAGGACATTTACACAGCCTAATTCTTTAGGGTATGTAGATGACTCATAGATACTTGCTCTATTCAAAAACAATCAAAAACTCTTTTCACACTGACACTTTTCAAAAAGCTTTCAAAATAATTTTTCAAACACTCTTGAGGACTGATACAAGAGTCGATCTGAAATCTTTAAACGAAACTTTTTTCAAACCCACTCACACTTTGAAAAGCAAACATTTTGAAAACACAATGAGCAAGTATCTAAGAGCCCATGGATAACCATGGATAGAAAGGGTGTTAACTCCTTCCCTTTCTATAAATCTACCTCCCGAACCGAGAACAATCTCATAAGGAATTTTTCTGTGCTTTTGTCCTTTCCTTGTTGGAGAAAATAAAAGACGGTGGCGACTCTTGCTTCCGCGACATTTCGCGAACCAGCGTTAAACAGTCAGTTCCAGATCCACCGATCACAGTTAGCAACTTAAACATGAGCATAAACAAGGAAATTTGCAAAAGTATTATAAATTCATCATTAGGGTTGGTTTATAGAATCAAATTTTTAGGGCTTAGCTTTGCCTATTACAAATCACAATCAAAGCTTGGTTCACAAAAGACAAAAGATAAATCAGAATTAACAACATATTTCTCACGCAACAAAAAAGGGGCCTCGTTTTGTTTCACTTCACTGAAAAGTCAGAATTTAAAAAATTAAATCACAGGCCTAGAATACCTTACTACAAATCTCAAGACAATACTTTTGCTTGGTTCACGGTAAAGGAAAAAGTTCAAAAGATAGTATACTGCACAAGAAACAGGGACAGTTCATCAAGGCCAGTATAGAAAATCCACCAACAAGTACAAGTCCGAAAGTCAGTAACCAATACATCAAGTACAAAGGCCAGCAAGCAAAAATCTGCATTGACATATCAGAAAAAGATGATATGTCCAACAAAGACAGCAAAAGCAAAGTCAAAAACCAACAAAAGTTCAACAATCAAAAGTGACAAGCATGTTATGCCAACTCCAACAAGTCAAACCCTTCACATGCAAAATCACAGTATAAAAGAAATCGAGCCACTGTAACAATGCTCAAAATCCTAATTTTTCTCCAGCGCGGCCATTTTCCCTTCTCCAGCAAAGAGTGTTTGAGAGAACGAGAGAGAAATCAAAATAGAGAGAGGGAATTAGTGATGAAATGGTCTTTTTTTTATTTTACTACTTTGTTTTTTTCAATGATTCTTAACTGGGCCTTACAAACTTCTAACCCAACCCCAACTTAATTTTACTTCAATATCCCCCCTCATTTTTTGTTTACGCCTTTCGTTTTTTACTATGCTGCCAAACAACAACCTTATTGGGCCGTATCTGAACCCAGCTAGCCCAATCTCATTTTTGTTTGCACCCCATCTCTTTTCAGTACTGCACAACAACGACATCTTGGGTCTGACCATTCTCTGCTTTCAGGCACCCCCTGTTTACTCATACTTCGCAAGCGCATTACTTATTTGTTATTTTTATTTTCTAACTGCCACAAAAAAGGCCTTGTGCCTAAAACCAAACAAAAATTGTTTACTATTTTCAAACCTCATTTCCACTTTCAAACCCCCCCCGACCCAATTTATTACATTTTCATTTTATTTTATTTTCTTTTTATTTATTTATTTATTTATTTATTATTATCATTATTATTACTATTATTTTTGTTAATAAAAATACCAAAAATATTTTATATTTAATATTTAAATTATTAGTTTTTTTCTATTTTATTTCATTTCCTTTAAACAAAAGACCAAAAACATTTTCTTAATGAATTTATTTTCTTGATAAAATTATTATTAGACTTAGTTTTATTGGATTAATTTAAAACTTAGGATTTTAATTAATTAATTTCTTTCCATTCACTTTAGTTTAACTAATTAGGTTAAATATCTCTTTTATAAAAAACCCTAAAAAATGTTTTCTTAACAAATCTAATTCCTTTTCTTAATTAATTTAGAATTTAGGAATTTAATCAACTAACTTATTTTCCATTTTAGTTTAATTAAAATCCTTTTTCATACAAAAAACCATGAAAAACAATTTTCTTTTCTTGTACATTATTGTTATATTCTTGTACATTTTATTTACGCATTATTCAACATGGTTGTAATAGTAATTAGGTTTTAATTTGTTTCATCCCCATTCGTAATTTGTACCCCCATCCCCTAAAGTATTGTAATAGCGTAAGACTTTAAATTTCGCAATATATCGCTTTCAATATTATTGCTAGTAATTAGGGTTTGTATGGAAAGACATAAAATCAACAAGTAGACAACCCAAATTCAAGACAAATGCATGAAAACAATACACTTCGCACACTTGCACCTCTAGGGTTAACCCACACTTGTTGCTTTAGAATAAAAATAGTCATGTCCCTCGAACGTTGGATACTTTAGAAAAGACCCTCGAATACAAGATCGTAGTCCCTTGATGACCCTTCAATGTTTCCTTCGGTAAACGATCTTAGATCCTCATGACAAATTGCTAAGCTATCCTACAATGTTTCCTTTATGACTGTACGATGATCCACGCTTGTCCTTTTACATCCAATGATAGAGCTTCTTACCAATCAATGGTAAGATAGAAATATATAAAGGAGGAGGAAATGAACAAAGACTTTTTGAGTAGGTAGAACGTTCAAAGTTGTTTGCTCACAAACATTTTAAAACATATTTCAAACACACCAACACTTTTCCATGAAATATTTTCAAAATTCAACACTTTGTATACATTCTTATAGAGACGAGAATCATTACAAAGTTCGCCTAAACGAAGGCACTTTTCAAAAATACTTTCAAACAAATGACAAACATATTTCAAACAAAGAATTTCAAAGTGAGCTAGAAACTAAGAGCCTATAGATACACTACGGATGAAAATGATGCTAACACCTTCCCTTTTCATAACCTATCCCCCGAACTCAAGAAAATATCTCAAAATGTATTTTTTATTATTTTCACCCTTTCCTTTATTGGATAAAATAAAAATTGGTGCAGAATCTTGCTATCCGCAACAATTGCAATAAAACGCAAAACACCCAAGTCAGTTCTCCCACCGTATTACACATGACACCTAACCATGATCAACTCAGGACAATGGTCCAGAAGGACAAAGAGTCATTTAAGGAATATGCACAGAGATGGCGTGAAGTAGTCGCCCAATTGATCCCTCCAATGGAAGAAAAAGAGATGACGAAGATTTTTTCTGAAGACTCTGGGTGCTTTCTATTATGAAAGAATGGTGGCGAGTGCGCCAAGTGATTTTACTGAGATGGTGGACATGGGTGTCCGTTTGGAAGAAGCTGTAAGAGAGGGTCGCTTGACAAGAAGTGAAAATTCTGGAATTACGAAGAAACCATCATACGGGTTTGCTAAAAAGAAAGAAGGAGAGACAAATGTTGTTATTCAAGAGAGAAGGGTTAATCCTCCTAGAAGAAATCACCAGCGCCACCAACAGGTTACTTCTGTAACTCCAGTTGTTAATACAGATCTGACCATAATGGCTTATCAAAGACCAGCCCCTCAAGGAAATCAAGGGCATAATCAGAGGAGAGAGGCTTTTGACTTTATACCCATGAGTTATGCAGAGTTACTCCCAGCATTGATTCAGAAAATTTTGGTTCAGACCAGGCCACCCCGGCTATACCATCACCTTTGCCTTGGTATTATAAGGTAGATCAGACGTGCGCTTTTCATTAGGGTGCACCAGGGCACAATATGGAAAATTGTTATTCTCTTAAATCAGAGGTATAAAACATGGTGAGATCTGGCATTTTATCCTTTAAAGATGTCGTCCCTAACATAAAAGATAATCCTTTGCCAAAACATGGAGGAGAAAATGCTATCAACATGGTTTCTGGTTGTCTAGGGGATTTCCGGATCTTTGATATCAACTTGGTTAGGGGAGATTTGGTAAAGATGCATGTTGACCTCTCTGAGTTTAGTTAATACACGCATGATCATGTTGGTTTTCTTATTTGCAGTACTAATGTACAAGAGTGTGATAAGATAAAGGCTGATTTACACGAAATGATGGATGAAGGCCAAATTCATATAATCAGGCCTAGGGAAGAATATGAGGAAGATGTGAACATGGTCTTTGGATGTCATGGGGAATTTCGAATCTTTAACGTGGACCATATGAATGATGATTTGGTGCAGTTGCATGCTATTGTACCCCAATTTTTTCCCCTAAGACCCCTTCATCATACCATATTGATTCAATCACAACAAGATCACATTAGGGCTTTTGGTTCTCCTCCCTATCTTTAGCTTTGCTCTTTGAGGAATCACCAAGCACCTTGAATTGTTTTTCTTTTGTGATCATGCATGTTTTGTTTTGACTTTCCTTTTAATTAATAAAATGCAATGTTAGTTTGTCTTACTTGTTAATGATGTAGGTAAAGGCAATGTGGCTTAGCAAGTTGATCCATGGGTTCATTATTTTATTTACATGCCCTAGTCAAGAAAGCTTGAGAAATTCAAACCTCACCATTGAAGTTGTTTTGGAAGAAATGGCATGTCAAGGTTTATTTTGGTTCACCATATTTCAATGTTATCAAGATTGATTCAAAAGTACAAGAGCTTGATTGAAGATGTTATCATGGTTGGACAAGGCCTTGTTCCCATTGGTCACAAGTGCATATTTCTCTCAATTCTCAAGATATGGAAGTGGTTTTCGTGCTATTAGTTCTCATTATCATCCTCAATAACTTATATCTACAAAGCAAAAGTGTTGGTACAAGAAGGTTGTTTAAAATTGTCAAAGTACCTCAAAGCATTTTCTTGATCTAAGATCTAGGGTTTTGAACTTCAAAGAAGTATATCTTGCTCATCTTTTGGTATTTTTGATTTATTCGAAAAACATCCTTCTCTTCAAAGGGTGTTGTACCCCAAAATTTTCCCCCCCATATTTCTCAAGATCTTTCAAGAATAATCTCAAAGTGGTTCAAGGTTGCTCAAGAGTTGGACAGTCAAGTCATCTCCTAAGGCAGTCAATCTCAAATTATGGTTTTGTGTTGCATCAAGTTCCTTACATAAAAATGACCTCGAGTGCTCCCCAATGTACTAATATGTTCATAAGGTCATCCATGTCAAATTTCAAGCCTTGCAGAGGAAGTTTGGTCAGTCAATTGCTCAAGAGGCCCAAAAATCGACTGTGCTAGGGCAAAAGTCAACTGTGACCTACAAATAGTCAAACCTCAAGATTTTTGTCAGCATTCTCATTTTGAAGTTCATCATTTGTAAAGGTTTGATCATGATTCATCAAGGATTGCTCAAAATTCATCAAGATTCAAAAGTTGCTAAATTAGGGTTTTGTAGGAAAAGTCAACTCAACTTTGACCAAGCATAACTTTCTCATACTTTATGATAAATGACCCATCCAAATCTCATTTTGAAGAGGATGCAATTTCCTACAATACATCTTCACACCCCAAGATCAAGAAATGTACTCACAAGAAGTTACAAATTTGGACATTATAGGTCATTTTTGAAAGTCAACAAAAACACCTTTTATGCCAAAGCTTATAACTTGAGAATGGAATATCAAAATGAGATGAGACCAAAAGGGTTGGTTATAGGACATCTAAATGTTTCTAAAAAGTCCAAGAACACCTCCAAAAGTTCAAAATTGAAGAAGTTATGTTTTGTTGAAGTTGGGCATTTTTCCAAAATTGCCAAAAGTCAACTATCCCCAAAACTCCAATTTTTGACAAATGGGCCCACTTTTTTCCACTTGATTTGATCTTATCACACTACACACGTGTCCTATCTTCAGTTTTATGTCCATTCATTGAGCTTTCTATTTTTATTTGATTTTTATTGAATTAATTTATTTTAAATCAATATTAATCCAAATAAAATCCAAATATTGATGGAATGAGATCTTTTGGATTGATACAGCTTTCAATTATCATGATGGACACAATCAAACTCGAATCAAGCCATGTTGTGAACAAAATATTGGTTTTTGACACTTTTGGAAGCTTTGTTAATGGAGAATAAAATCAAATCTTCAATCATCAATTCACATGGATTCAAGGCCCAAACTTAAACCTAATTGCTTCTATTATACTCACACAATGAAAAGGCACAAAGAACACGACCTAGAGGCTGCAGAATTGGCAATACAAAAACTTGAAAAAAGCTTGAAAAGTTGGAAATCGAAATCAGCCTTAGAATCCAATTCAAGGCAAAAGCTCCATATAGACTTCTTACCTGACATTCACTGAAGCTATAGGAATCAAAAGCAAGGTCCCAGGCCCTCTCCAATGCACTGTAAGTCGCTTGAAACACGACCCTGTACATGAAATCGTGACTCCATATTTTGGGATCTTTTGGACAAATCGTTGGTATAATCATGCTTGTCATTTAATTTCTAAACTTTTTGCATCATTTAATTTTGTTTTCATGAGCTATATAACCATACCCGAACCTAGGGTTTTGGAGGTTTGCATTTAGGCGTTTGTTTTGTAGGAAAAATTGAGGCAAACCATGGACATGGTTGTGTTCAGGGAGGAGAGACGAGCATGGTGATGGTCTCCGTTTGCATTTATATGGCCTATAGCTCATATTAGGATGAAGCCACAGATCTTGTTGCGGATGAAAATCCGCAGGTAAGGAAACCAGGTTTTGTTGAAGAAGACGAAGACGTGGCTCGTCTTCATTGGCCCGTTCAAATTAAATCTCGCGCGTTTTTAATTTCCAGTATATTATTTACTTTTCTCTTATAATATTATTTATCCATCATAATAACAAACAGGCGCGTTAGTTGAGTTGGTAAGCGTGTTAGTGCATTGTCTCATGGGACCTGGGTTCGAATCCCAGGTCCCCCATATTGCCTATTATTATTTTTCTTCAACTGATCCAGCGCGCTTCAACAATTATGGTATACCATGCATCATCCCTTGATCACTTGCCAGATGGCCTCCAGGCCAAATCCAATGGTCAAGATTGCAGACCCACCATGGTGCCCATTTAACGTGTCACGTGGGATCCAGAAAGGTCAATCAGGCTTGTTTACAATGGGCTTCTAAGTTGCTGATCTCACATCCATATTTGGGCCCAACACCCCCCATTGGGTTATTTCTTTTCTCCTTTATATTTCTTTTATTTAAATTGTTTTATTATTTTTATTGTTAATTAACCAGTTAATAATTTTTTCTCATAAAATCAGAAACACCAAAAATATTATTTTTATTTATTAAAATTAAATTTGACTTTATTTATGTAAATAAATATTAACCTAATTAATTTAGTTTTAAATAGATATAATTTTTAATGATTTTTTGCAATATTTAAAATTAATGTAGAATTAGGTTTTTACTAACTTTTAATCAACTTATTTTATTTCTTTAAATATAAAAATCCAAAAAATATTTCTTTTAATTAATTTAATTTAATTTAATTGTTAATTTAAATTTTTTTTAATTCAAAAAATAACCACAAAAAATGCTTTCTTTAATAAAAAGGGTCAAAACCCTAAAAAATGCGTCGATTTAATTTTCTCGCACGCGATCCATATTTCCATAGTGATGTAATTGCTTCCGGAATTTAATAGCTTTAAATAGGACTTTAATTATTTTATCGCTTTATTTACTTTCCGCAATTTAAATTAAAGGGTTGCTTTTGGCGATGTAAATACCCGATGCCTTGTAATAATTTAGATTTAATTTCCGTAATTTAAATTCCGCAAATTATCAACTGTTAGATGTTTGATAATAGGGAATGCATGACAAGATCAAATGTATGAACTTAAAATCAACATAGCTCACCCATAACATGTACAAAGATAAAATAACTGAAAAACAACACACTCGCACATGCGCACTCTTAGGGTACACCTCACTTGGTTGCCTCTGAACGTGGTCATTAAGTATAGGAAGTTTTAGAGGTCGCCCTCTTGTCCAAAGATCATAAGTTACCTCGAAACGGTTTCCTCGGAAAAATGATCTAAGACATTAGGGTTACCGTTAAGGCGTCCTAACATTGCTTTAGTAACCACACGTCCCTTAATCGAATTGACCCTTAAAACTCCAACGACGATGCTACCTACTCCTCGATAGTGGGATAGCATTGTCTAAAGGACATTTGTACAAATTAATTCCTTTTTCGAGTAGGTAGATGGTTCTTAAATACTTGCTCCAATCAAAACAAAAAAAAAACTTTTCGCACTCACACTCCTTTCAACCAAAAACTCTTTTCAAACCCACAAACACAAAGAAAAGCAAATTTTTGAAAACACAATGAGCAAGTACCTAAGAGCCCGTGGATAACCACGGATAGAAAGGGTGCTAGCACCTTCCCTTTCTATAATCTACCTCCCGAACCCGAGAAACATCTCGAAAAAGGAATTTTTCTGTGCTTTTTTCCTTTCCTTGTTGGATAAAATAAAAGATGGTGGCGACTCTTGCTTACCGCGACATTTTGCAAAAACAAACGCAAAACGCGAACCAGCATTCCAAAATAGTCAGTTCTCCTTCCCACCGCATCACAGAACTGGCGACTCTGTTGGGGATTTCAATAAGTGGGGTGTACCTTAGGATTAGTTCATATTGTTTTCAATTGCTTGACTTGTATGCTTTATATTCGTGGGCTTGTATCGGAGTTACTATATATCCTAACCCGGATCTGAGGGATACCCTTTAGGTAAGTAGAAACAAACTGTGAGGGAATTGTACGGCGTAGACCGATACGGTTGAAGCAGTAGCTACGTTGGTGTGGCACTTTAGATTGTACCGATATACCTTGTGTTGGAACGAGGAGAATATGGGTCATTTAAGGGGTCATTAAGCACCAACTGACCTTAGAACCTTTAAATTGACCAACTTGGCCATAGAACAGTAGCAGTATGCTACACTCATTGAGACTAAACTCTCACGATGATTCAGGCCGCAAGAAAAGGTTGCTAAACTGGAATTATGACCGATTGAGGGTAGTCAGTGATATTGAGATCCTCTAGAACCCGATTACTATTTTTAGGACAGGTTTTGAACCAACTAAACTGAAAGAGGGTAATACCTAAACTCCATTCCAGCCTAAACTTAAGGTTGTTTGTGTGACTTGTATGCCTTCAAACTTGAACTACTTGCACATTCTTGTTATCTGACAACATGAGTTCCTTGCAGGTTTTGTTTACAGTCCTTATCCAATAATTTGGATTTATTGCAGGGTTTACTTACAGCACCTCACACTTTTGCTTAAACGCATATCATATACATCATAACATCATGCCTTAACATTTCCTTAACCATTTCAAGGATCTCAAGGGCCTGTGATGCAGGTTATGGTAAATCAGACGTCAAGCAAGGGGGCAAAGAGGATTTATTTTCCTCTAGCCAATGTCGTCTATGAATCAAAAAACGATGACTTGAGTCATGGGCTATGACCCACTCGATATGGTGACTTGACTCTTGAAGAAGGACTCTTAAGGACACGAAGCTTCTTCAAACAAATTATAACAATTTCTTGTTTACCCTGCGAGATTCTTGAAAACATTGCATACACATATCATACATATCATTGCATAATAGGTCTCCCAGTACAAGTCTCTCATGTTCTCGCTGTTTATTTCAGCAATGGCTTTCCAACCAGACAACCAAGATCTTCAAACTCGAGAAGCTCAGTTCAGGGACGTATTCCTAAACCTACCCAAGGGGCAGGAAGATTTGAAGACACTCCTCGTTGGGAACTTGGTCAAGAAAAGTCCTAGAGACAATAAGAACGAACGACTGGAACAATTGCAAGCTGAGGTAGATGCAATGAGAACCCATATGTTGGGGCAGATGGCTCTTATCCAAGGCTTAGTTCGGGAACAAGAAGAGCTGAGAACCATTATCAACCAGCTTCATCAAGACAGATACAAAAACATGAAGCAAACAGTCAAGACTGGGGACCAAGTAATTAATCAACTTCCGAGAAGTCAAAGGTCTGGTTTGATGAATAATAGACCTCTCCAAGTTGTTACTACCTCACAGGTCCAACAGCGACCTCGCCAAGAACAACGGTTTGATCAGAGTAAGCCAAATATGCCCAGGAGGCGATTTACCAGGCTCGACATGTCGCTGTCTCAGGCTTTACAACACCTGTTGAGATTGAATCTGGTAACGTTAAGGGACCCTCCTAAGAATCCCAACACTACATCACCAAAGTATAACCCTAATGCCCGCTGTGCTTATCACTCTGATGGCCCGGGGCATGATACGAATGATTGTTGGACTTTGAGGAACAAGGTACAAGACCTGATTGATGAAGGAGCATTAGAACTCACACAAGACGGTCAGATTGAATTCTTTTTCCATCCCCCCAAGGTTCACCATTTGAAGTGACAAGTACTGAGACAAGAAGACTTTTTGTTCATTAGAATTTTTAAGTTGTAATTTTCTTTTGACTGTTCGAACATTTATTCATGTCAAACTTTATTACTTTATCAATGCATTGCATATGCCTGTTTTGAATCAATCCATTCATATTTCACTATATTCAAATTGCTTTCATTTTTTTCTGATGATCAACTCCCGATTAAAAAAAAAATTCTAAGCCTTTAGAGGGAGGATGACGAAAATGATATCAAAATCTCTACAGTATGCTTTTGAACAGACCCCTCTGACAAGGTACAGGCATTGTTTCAAATCCTAAACAGTGGAGTTATAAGGAAGATAATCCCTAGTCAACCCCTTTGAGCCAAAGAAGTTGGAGTTTTTCTTTTCACAAATTAAAACCCTTAATTATAACTTGGGGCAGGGTAGTTTTCTCAGTTGATCCAGGTGCACAATGAATGGCATCAAAGAAGTCCTTCCGAAACAAAAGACGGTGTTGGTTCCGTATAATCGTAAGGACAGACAGTTATTATCTCTCAAAATAAAAGCCCAATAAGTCAAAACCTGTGAAGGAGGCTTAAGAAAAACTGGGGCATCCCGCTGACTGTATTCACAAAAAGAAACAGTTCATGCAAAAAACAGGGATAATAAAAACCAAAAGGGAAGAGATCCTGCAAACCCTCATCAAAAAATGACTGCCTGTTTAAAGATAAATTGTCAGTATCCGAACCATCATTGGTATATCAGAGCAAAGACTCAAACAAGATCTAATGCACGATTAGCTGAGTTTAGGATCGAAGAACATCACAAAGAATGGGTGGGTATAAATAAAATTTGAGCCTTTATCCTTTGTTTCTTAAACCGTGAACCAGGCCACGCTATAACCCTTAAAATGTCCTAGCTGAAGCATGGGTTAGTCCGAAAGCATACTGTTACAAAAGGTATCCTGACTCCTGTAGGGCTTGGTGTAAAATCCTGAGTTGACATCACATTTTACAACAAAAAAAAATTCGCTTGTTTTATTGAAAACTGCAAAACAGACATAAGCTTTGCATTCTTAAAATAACATTGTTAACATATGACCATTTGTTCAAACAGCAGAGAAGTTCGCACGAAGAATATCTAGTGAACAAAAATACTTCCAATCAAGGGGCACAACATGGTCATTGTCCGTCATCTGGGGCAGTCAAGTCAAGATTCAAGGAATCTCTCAAAATGCAAAATAGCCAGGGGCAAATCTCTATCTGAATCAATATGGGCATTGGACGTGAATTCCAACAACGAATCTTGCATGATCAAACGAAGATCTTCTGGTAGTATGGCAACACAACACTAGCAACAGTGGCACCTCCCTACATCCTGAGAGCATGGACATAGTCAGAAAATACCGGGCGTGAATAAAAGACCCACTAGGTTGATTGGCCTAGGCAAAAATAAGGGCTTCCCGGCGAACCAAAAGGGTTCGGGCAAAAATAAGGGATGAAAATGAAAAAAATCTGTACACCCGGCAAGTCGAAAACCTGAAAAGGCGGCTTGGGCAAAAAAGGGTATCCCGGTGGACTGAAAACCCGAAAGGGCGGTCCAGGCAAAAATTAGGGATCAAAGCGTGCGACTAGGTCTCGTCATCTCGTCACTGGCCTACCAGAAGAAGACTTGTCATTTTGACCGAAAGATACCAAACACCTCATAGGTGGGGATAATACTCATTCCATAGGGCCTCCGCAGGCACCTTCTCCCGCAGAAACAGGGGCAATAAGAATTGTCCAAGCTGTACAGTTGCTCTATCCACCAGGTACAAAGGTAGATTCAGCTGAAGAATATGGCTAAGGTACTTTCACTCCCCGCAGAGTAAGACAGTAATGGTAGCTCTCCCCCAACTAAGAATTGCAACTATGAACGAATCAGCAATGCTTTCCCCAAGCAGAGTTCGCCTACCATTAGCACCAAAAAGGCTTGATATCCCCGACGGTCTTAATATTCCCCAACGGAGTATAAGAATGTTCCCCAGTGGAGTACAAAATAAATCTCCCCAGTCAAGTTCAAAGGATTATCCCCACAAAGAGTCAAGTTCAGAGGTTATCCCCAGCAAGCAGCAATTGAAAGATCGTCCCCAGTGAAGTTCTTTCCTCTTACAAACAGGAGCTCAATCCTCAACAGATTCAGTATCACCAACAACGGTAATCCATCCCCAGCAGAGTTTATCAGTGGAATTCTCAGCAGAGTATTTCCCCTTGGAGTAATCTCCTCATCAGTTTATTCCCCAACGGAGTCATCTTCTCCTGCAGTTTTATTCTCACAGTCATCTTTGTTCGTCATCCCCAGCGGAAACGAAGAATTGAACTCTATTCTCTAGCAGCTATCCGAGATTTATTTTCCCCAGCTAAAACATTACATTTCCATACATCATGATACATGCATATATGCATCATACCGTACAACCTCATTTATTTTGAGAACATCATGGCTTGATCCATATCATGCATTTCATATGACTGACCTTTACCTTTCAGGAAAGATGCAGTTAAGTTCTCAGCTTAGTCGAAGACCTGACCGGTTCTTAAATCTCAACTGAATTATCCTCGGTTGAATTTCAGATAAGGTTCTCAATCTCGACAATTTTCCTCCGTCATAGTGTGGACAAGTTCTGTAATTTCAACAGTATACTACGTTGAAGACCAGGCAGTTCCTAGATCTTGATGTTTTCCTCTGTCATAGTGTGGACGAGTTCTCTAATTTCAGCGGTGTACTACGTTGAAGACCAGACAGTTCCTAGATCTTGATGAAGATGTTTTCCTCCGTTATAGTGTGGATGAGTTCTATAATTTCAACGGTATACTATGTTGAAGACCAGACAGTTCCTAGATCTTGATGAAGATGTTTCCCTACGTCATAGTGTGGACGAGTTCTCTAATTTCAACAGTATACTACGTTGAAGACCAGACAATTCCTAGATCTTGATAAAGATGTTTTCCTCCGTCATAGTGTGGACGAGTTCTGTAATTTCAATGGTATACTACGTTGAAAACCAGACAGTTCCTAGATCTTGATGAAGATGTTTCCCTATGTCATAGTGTGGATGAGTTCTCTAATTTCAACGGTATACTACGTTGAAGACCAGACAGTTCCTAGATCTTGATGTTTTCCTCCATCATAGTGTGGACGAGTTCTATAATTTCAACGGTATACTACATTGAAGACCAGGCAATTACTAGATCTTGATGAAGATGTTTCCCTACGTCATAGTGTGGACGAGTTCTCTAATTTCAACGGTACTACGTTGAAGACCAGACAGTTCCTAGATCTTGATGTTTTCCTCCGTCATAGTGTGGACGAGTTCTGTAATTTCAACGGTATACTACGTTGAAGACCAGACAGTTCCTAGATCTTGATGAAGTAGTTTCCCTACGTCACAGTGTGGACGAGTTCTGTAATTTCAACGGTATACTACGTTGAAGACCAGGCAGTTCCTAGATCTTGATGTTTTCCTCCGTCATAGTGTGGACGAGTTCTCTAATTTCAACGGTATACTACGTTGAAGACCAGAAAGTTCCTAGATCTTGATGAAGATGTTTCCCTACGTCATAGTGTGGACGAGTTCTCTAATTTCAAAGGTATACTACGTTGAAGACCAGACAGTTCCTAGATCTTGATGTTTTCCTCCGTCATAGTGTGGACGAGTTATGTAATTTCAATGGTATACTACGTTGAAGACCAGACAGCTCCTAGATCTTGATGAAGATGTTTCCCAACTTCATAGTGTGGACGAGTTCTCTAATTTCAACGGTATACTACGTTGAAGACTAGACAGTTCCTAGATCTTGATGTTTTCCCTCTGTCATAGTGTGGACGAGTTCTGTAATTTCAACGGTATACTACGTTGAAGACCAGATAGTTCCTAGATCTTGATGAAGATGTTTCCCTACGTCATAGTGTGGACGAGTTCTGTAATTTCAACGGTATACTACGTTGAAGACCAAACAGCTCCTAGATCTTGATGTTTTCCTCCGTCATAGTGTGGACGAGTTCTGTAATTTCAACGATATACTATGTTGAAGACCAGACAGTTCCTAGATCTTGATGAAGATGTTTCCCTATGTCACAGTGTGGACGAGTTCTGTAATTTCAACGGCATACTACATTGAAGACCAGACAATTCCTAAATCTCAACAAAAACCAGGCTTCCCTAGTGGAATCTTCTACAAACAACAAGTATGCAAGTTCTCGCTAAGGAATCTCTTATGCGATCGACACTCCTACAGATGGCATCTGTAAGCCCATCCTCCTATCAACATTATCCAAATGGCATCTGTAAGCCCATTCCCGACATCACGATGCTGATACTGCACCATGCGAGTGCAAATTTCTAGGCACTCTAGTGTTCAATTATCTTCCACCTTCGGATCACGAAAGGCACGAGAGCCAATCTATATCCTTAGGTTTAAGAAAATTGAACAGGGGCAACTGTTGTACCCCAAAATTTTCCCTCCCATATTTCTCAAGACCTTTCAAGAATAATCTCAAAGTGGTTCAAGGTTGCTCAAGAGTTGGACAGTCAAGTCATCTCCTAAGGTAGTCAATCTCAAATTAGGGTTTTGTGTTGCATCAAGGTCCTTACATCCAAATGACCTAAAGTGCTCCCCAATATCCCAATATGTTCATAAGGTCATCCATGTCAAATTTCAAGCCTTGCAGAGGAAGTTTGGTCAATCAATTGCTCAAGAGGCCCAAAAATCGACCATGTTAGGGCAAAAGTCAACTGTGACCTACAAATAGTCAAACCTCAATATTTTTTGTCAACATTCTCATTTTGAAGGATAATTCATCATTTTATCAAGGGTTGATCATGATTCATCAAGGATTGCTCAAAATTCATCAAGATTCGAAAGTTGCTAAATTAGGGTTTTGTAGGAAAAGTCAACTCAACTTTGACCAAACATAACTTTCTCATACTTTATGAGAAATGACCCATCCAAAGCTCATTTTGAAGAGGATGAAATTTCCTACAATCCATATGCACACCCCAAGATCAAGAAATCACTCACAAGAAGTTACAAATTTGGACATTATAGGTCATTTTTTAAAGTCAACAAAAACACCTTTATTGCCAAAGCTTATAACTTGAGCATGGAAAATCAAAATGAGATGATACCAAAGGGGTGGATTAGAGGACATCTCAAGGTTTCTAAAAAGTCCAAGAAAACCTCCAAAAGTTCAAAATTGAAAAAGTTATGCTTTGTTGAAGTTTGGCATTTTTCCAAAATTGCCAAAAGTCAACTATCCCCAAAACTCCAATTTTTGACAAATGGGCCCACTTTTTCCACTTGATTTGATCTTATCACACTACACACGTGTCTTGTCTTTAGTTTTATGTCCATTCATTAATTTTTCTATTTTTATTTGATTTTATTGAATTACTTTATTTTAAATCAATATTAATCCAAATAAAATCCAAATATTGATGGAATGAGATATTTTGGATTGATACAACATTCAATTATCATGATGGACACAATCAAACTCGAATCAAGCCATGTTGTGAATAAAATATTGGTTTTTGACACTTTTGGAAGCTTTGTTAATGGAGAATAAAATCAAATCTTCAATCATCAATTCACATGGATTCAAGGCCCAGAATTAAACCTAATTGCTTCTATTATACTCACACAATGCAAAGGCCCAAAGAACACGACCTAGAGGCTGCAGAATTGGCAATACAAAAACTTGAAAAAAGCTTGAAAAGTTGGAAATCAAAATCAGCCTTAGAATCCAATTCAAGGCAAAAGCTCCACATAGACTTCTTGCTTGACATTCACTGAAGCTATAGGAATCAAAAGCAAGGTCCCAGGCCCTCTCCAAAGCACTGTAAGTCGCTTGAAACACGACCCTGTACATGAAATCGTGACTCCATATTTTTGCATCTTTTGGACAAATCGTTGGTATAATCATGCTTGTCATTCAATTTCTAAACTTTCTGCATCATTTAATTTTGTTTTCATGAGCTATATCACCATACCCGAACCTAGGGTTTTGGAGGTTTGCATTTAGGCGTTTGTTTTGCAGGAAAAATTGGGGCAAACCATGGACATGGTTGTGTTCAGGGAGGAGAGACGAGCATGGTGATGGTCTCCGTTTGCATTTATATGGCCTATAGCTCATTTTAGGATGAAGCCACGAATCTTGTTGCGGATAAAAATCCGCAGGTAAGGAAACCAGGTTTTGTTGAAGAAGATGAAGACGTGGCTCATCTTCATTGGCCCGTTCAAATTAAATCTCGCGCATTTTTTAATTTCCAGTATATTATTTACTTTTCTCTTATAATATTATTTATCCATCATAATAACAAACAGGCGCGTTAGTTGAGTTGGTAAGCGTGTTAGTGCATTGTCTCATGGGACCTGGGTTCGAATCCCAGGTCCCCCATATTACCTATTATTATTTTTCTTCAACAGATCCAACGCGCTTTAGCAATTATGGTATACCATGCATCATCACTTGATCACTTGCCAGATGGCTTCCAGGCCAAATCCAATGGTCAAGATTGTAGACCCACCATGTTGCCCAGTCAACGTGTCACGTGGGATCTAGAAAGGTCAATCAGGCTTGTTTACAATGGGCTTCTAAGTT
Organism: Vicia faba; assembly: GCA_948472305.1. Classification (NCBI taxonomy): domain Eukaryota; kingdom Viridiplantae; phylum Streptophyta; class Magnoliopsida; order Fabales; family Fabaceae; genus Vicia; species Vicia faba. The sequence goes on from OX451737.1 coordinate 208,720,629, forward strand.
GCTGATCTCACATCCAGATTTGGGCCCAACACCCCCCCCCCCATTGGGTTATTTCTTTTCTCCTTTATAATTCTTTTATTTAAATTGTTTTATTATTTTTATTGTTAATTAACCAATTAATAATTTTTTCTCATGAAATCAGAAACACCAAAAATATTATTTTTATTTATTAAAATTAAATTTGAATTTATTTTTGTAAATAAATATTAACCTAATTAATTTAGTTTTAAATAGATATAACTTTTAATGATTTTTTGCAATATTTAAAATTAATGTAGAATTAGGTTTTTACTAACTTTTAATCAACTTATTTTATTTATTTAAATATAAAAATTCAAAAAATAACCAAAAAAATGCTTTCTTTAATAAAAAGGGTCAAAACCCTAAAAAATGCGTCGATTTAATTTTCTCGCACGCGATCCATATTTCCATAGTGATGTAATTGCTTCTGGAATGTAATAGCTTTAAATAGGACTTTAATTATTTTATCGCTTTATTTACTTTCTGCAATTTAAATTAAAGGGTTGCTTTTGGCGATGTAAATATATGACGCCTTGTAATAGTTTAGATTTAATTTCCGCAATTTAAATTCCGCAAATTATCAACTGTTAGATGTTTGATAATAGGGAATGCATGACAAGATCAAATGTATGAACTTAAAATCAACATAGCTCACCCATAACATGTACAAATATAAAATAACTGAAAAACAACACACTCGCACATGCGCACTCTTAGGGTACACCTCACTTGGTTGCCTTTGAACGTGGTCATTAAGTATAGGAAGTTTTAGAGGTCGCCCTCTTGTCCAAAGATCATAAGTTGCCTCGAAACGGTTGCCTCGGAAAAATGATCTAAGACATTAGAGTTACCGCTAAGGCGTCCTAACATTGCTTTAGTAACCACACGTCCCTTAATCGAATTGACCCTTAAAACTCCAACGACGGTGCTACCTACTCCTCAATAGTGGGATAGCATTGTCTAAAGGACATTTGTACAAATTAATTCCTTTTTCGAGTAGGTAGATGGTTCTTAAATACTTACTCCAATCAAAATAAATAAAAAACTTTTCGCACTCACACTCCTTTCAAACAAAAACTCTTTTCAAACCGACAAACACAAAGAAAAGCAAATTTTTGAAAACACAATGAGCAAGTACCTAAGAGCCCGCGGATAACCACGGATAGAAAGGGTGCTAACACCTTCCCTTTATATAATCTACCTCCCGAACCCGAGAAACATCTCAAAAAAGGAATTTTTCTGTGCTTTTTTCCTTTCCTTGTTGGATAAAATAAAAGACGGTGTCGACTCTTGCTTACCGCGACATTTTGCGAAAACAAACGAAAAACGCGAACCAGCATTCCAAAACAGTCAGTTCTCCTTCCCACCGCATCACAAAGGGTTATTCACAAATCATTTCAAAATTTTCAAGGAGTTTTCATGTGGAAGAAACTTGATGATGAGGAAAGATTACAAGTCCTCCAGATGAGCCCCCAACTTCCCATGTGTGACTTCAAATGATCATAACTTGGTCAATTTTTATCACCTTGAGCCCACTCTTTTTCCATAATGATCTTGAGGATGTGAACATTATTCCTTATTTTATGTGCAAAGTGATAAAATGGATGGAGGATGCCTTAAGGATATAAACGGTTATAGGTCATTTCATGATTTTTTTTCCAACTTCAACAATTCATAACTCTCTTAATTTTTTGAGATTTTTAATGGTTCAAGTTTCAAAATGTCTTTCAAGAGGTCTATTTCATGCCATATTTTTTGGTCAAGAGCAAATTCCAAGAGGAAGGCAATGTTTGGATGCAAAACATTATAGGTCACTTTTGAAGAAAAACTTGAAATATTTCTAAGTATGGAAAGTCAACCTCTTTTTCCAAACTTTGACTCATTGCAACTTTCAGCTCAAACATCCATTTGATTCCATTCTTTTTCCATTGCAAAGCTTGTAATCTCATCTTTTTAAAGCATCAATAACCATGCCTTAAGACCCCTTGAGTTGAGAATTCCATTGTCTCAAAAGTGGTAACTTGGAATTGAAGTTTCATCGCAAGTCAGAATTTGAATTTTATGTTACAACTTCTAACCCTCAAATGAGCATGCGCTTTGGGTCTAAATATGATTAGCCAACTTTCCCAAGTGGATTAGTGCATTAAAACACATGTTTTGGATGAGTTTTGACAAAAAGAGAAGTCACACTTTCTTCATGATGCATACCTACATGAATTCCCTCCAAATTGCATCATTCACCCTTCCTTTTGATCCCATTTCCTTCTCCTATAAATACATGAGCTACCCCATTCGTTTTCTCAAGCTTGAATAGCCAAAATCACCCTGCCAAACTCGCTCCATAACTCACTTTTCTGCAACTTCGAAATCATTATTCAAGCCTTTTTCAATCCATTTTTTCTATCAATTCACCTACCTTGATCTTTCCTGAAGCTAACAGAAGAAGAATTGAGCCTTGAAACCTTCTGAATTGATCTGACCAAGTCCATTTACAGAGCTCTACAATGGAACTTCAATAGGTATATTTCTCCATTAATTCTTCTAAACTTTGATATCATTGTGAAGCTCTCATTGCCCTGGTTCTAGTCGCAACACTTTCTTTTAACTGGAAACACGTTTTGGTCATGAACTTTAAAATTCCTTTTCAAAAATTTCCTTCCAAATTGCTTGGGCTACAAATTATATAAATTTGGCGCGATGGTGATGTTAGGATCGTCTTGAAGAGACGAATCCAATGATACTAGTCTGGGATCCTAATTTTTCCATTTGAGGGATCTCACAAAATCTCCATTGCAGGGCGTCTGGAGGTTGAAGACGATGACATGTCTCGTCTCAGCCAATGATGGCGTGCCAAACGTTTTAATTTCATTGGTTTCCTTTTTTCTAATCCTATACGTATCTCATTAAGATCCATATCAAACACAGCGCGTCTGGTCCATTGGATCAGCTTACTAACGCGTTTAGACTATGATCTGATGGCCCACATCTTTTTGGTTTTATTTTATTTTCTGATTTTATATTTTAATTGATTTAATTTTCAAAAATTCATAACTCTTTTATTTTTTATCCAAAAATCATGAAAAAATTCACAAAAATACTTTGAATTATTTCTGATCTCATGATTATTTTTTCACATTTTTGTTTTGACATTTGATATTTTTATATTTTTTTTGCATTATTTTCTTTCTTTTAATCACTTTAAAAATACTTTCTGACATTTTTTAATTCTAAGAAAATTCATAAATAACATTTTACATATTTCTGACTTTTTGAAAATTTTATGGAATTTTATATTGATGTTTAATATTTTTTTGATCTATTTTCTATTTGTTTGAGCAATTTTAATTAGTTTAAAAATAGTTTCTGACTTTAAAAAATTACTACAAATTTTATAAAAATATTTGAGTCTATTTCTGATTTTTCTATGACCTTATTTCTTTTTTATGAATAAATTTGAATATAGTTGATTTTTTTCCTTTATTTTCATTTTTATTCATTTTTAAACCCTTTTCAACATATATATTAAATGTAATATTATTTTGTGATTATTTTCTGGCTGATCATGGGTTGAATTTTTTTTCATGAACTTTATTAACATCATTGGATCCATGGTGTTGAGTCTAACTCCATAAAAATGGATGAATGATTTTAATAATAGTTTGATTAAATTTTAATTCAAAAATGGTTTATATATTCTTTCCCACCCCTCTCCATCTTATCCCTTTCTTATTGCACTAATTATTATTTAAGCATGATCTCTATATCTTGTCTCAAAACAAATGGTGCATAGATTGTTATTGACCGGCCTCAAAATAGGTGCGACTTCTATATAAGTCCACTTACGATTGTTTAACATAGCGCTAAATTTTGTCCTGATTCGGATAAATGATCATTCGTGGCCCAAACCTATGTTTGCAAGCCTAAGTATGTTAATTTGATCTCTTTGATCTAATAACATTGAGATTCATTGTGTGGAGGCTTTGGTTCTACCAATCCTCTAATGGATCTACATCACTTTTTGTCAACGCGGATCACTTAAACATCATTGATCATTAAATGTTACTTTTGAGGATTCCAAAATGGATGATATACTTGACAAAAAGCAAATGCAACTTGTTGTGTGGAGGCTTTGGTTTTACCAATCATCTAACGAGTTCCAAATGCAAGTTTCAAGATGGTCATCCAACTAACCACTAATTTCTAACAATTGACTTTACTTTATGCTTTTATTTTTACGCTTTATGTATCATTTACTTTTAGCATTTACATTTCATGATGTTTTCATCTTTGCTCACTTGAGCATTTACTTTTATGTCATTTTTATTTTTCTCACTAGAGCTTTTCTTTTCTTTTTGAAGATACTTAATAATCAACATAAACCATAAAAAACTTTAATGATACTTGGACTATTTGGTTACTATCCTTGGCATTATGGAGTATTGGACTTCTTGGACTTAGGATTAGAAACCTTGGCCTATGTTGGAGATCTTGTGACCTTAATTGATATTTTGTCTAAAGTTCTTGAGGTTTACATCAAGACATTGGGTAGTTTGTTTTGTGTTCATGTTAATGTGATTACATACTTTGTCTATAATCTAGAATTCACCTGTATACAGCTGTTACTCTGCCCAATTTTTGTGAAGACTTAATGCACTTGAAGTTTGATTCCCTCAAGAGGTCTAGTATCTTTGCTTGCTCGGTTTCAATCCAAAGAATAGGAATTCTATCTTGACTCATAATGTCAAGTATTGGCTTCTTGTAGGTTAGATGGTTCTTCTCCTTATCTTTTACCTTATGCTTTAGGATAGTCCCTTCATCTCCTCCCATCTTCTTTAATTTCAAAAATCTTCTCTCTCCTTTTGAAAACTCTTATGGTTTTTAAACCTGAACCACTTTAATAATAAACTTGGACTTAGGTCCATGCATTTTCAAAACATTTTCATAAATAAACTTCAATCAACTTAATAATACCTTGACATTTTTTATGAGAAGACTAAAAGCCAATCAATCTCATTTCAAACCATTTTGCCGCTTTAGCTTTTACTATAAACTTTTCTCAAAAGATTAGACTCTTGTCAATCATTATAGTGATGCAAACAACTATACTTTTACAATATGTAGTGAAGAGAGATATTTTCCACTTGGGTGTTGAGTGAGACATTGTTGATTTTAAAATCCAAGCCAGATCCTCCACTTTGAGATGATGCAAATTCTCCTTTCTCCTGATTGTGGGTAGTAAGTATGTTTTCCACACGGACAATGACGATGATGTCTTATCTCATAAAATTAACTAACACACTTATGTGTTTAAATTTTTTTAAAGAGGAACTACGTGTACCCTGATCCCCTATTGCACGAAAGGTGGTACGTTGGCACTAAAGATTCGCAACCGCGGCGGGTGCAAAAATCATTAAAAAAATACTTCTTTTCTCACCTCCACCATCTATTTTTATACAACATTTTATAGCCAAAATATACCGATTTTAAAAATAGGTTCCTACAGAGTATCGTAGATGTTTAGGGTTCTAATACCTTCCCTTTGTATAACCAACCCCCTTACCTAGAATCTTTCCCCCTCTTTTTGGGTTACTCACTCTTTTTCCATTTCTTTGGAAACAATAAATAGCGGTGGCGATTATTATTTTGATGTGTAATTCTAGTCAATCCAATGGCTTATTCTTAAACATTTCTACCGCTACAGAAAAAAATGGCGACTTCATTGGGGAAAGATTGACCTCTTGCTGGTCCATACCTAAGTGGGTTAAACCTATCTTTGTTAATATCTGTATATGTGCTATTGTTTGTTATATATTATATGTTGTATATCTGTCTGTCGGGGTTTTCCTGGTTTTCAGGGTGCTTAGTGATTACTTATAAGTCCTATATCCAGACTTGGGAAAACTTTAAGATAGGACGGGCGGTATAGTCATGCTAACTTTGAGGGAGTAATCCCAAAAAAGGAGGCATGAGATCCCCCACTTAGTAGAGGCCCCTTTGACTGTAGTGTCATTTACTGAGTAATCAGGAAGACGTATTACTTTCGACCTGGGAGCCTGCTGAAGCTCAGGACCGTAGAATACCTAACCCATCTTGGCCTTTTAGGTGTAGTGCGGAAACTATGACGGAGTAATCCAGAAATAACTGTCACGTGATACTACGCTCGGACGAGTTTTTCTTGAGAATATAACTAATTACCGAGTTAATCGAGAATTTGTTAATATCCGAAGGAAGGATGTAGACTCTGGGAACCTCTAGAACCTTGTTTGGCAGGTGATAACTTTTAGACCATACCTTATGTGTAGTACCTTCGACCTCATGCTCGTGAAGTTGAACCTATGAACCCTATGTTTGTGATCTTGTGTGTGATTGTTGCATCATGCATCCATGCACTCATAAGCATCTTTTGAAGAAATTTTATTTCAAGGGACTTGAAAGTTGACCATTTGTGAATATCTCAGGTACCTTTTGACCATGGATTCTGGAAAAAAAAAGACCGGAAAATACAGTTTCAAAGATCCCAAGATAGATGAGTTGATCATTCTAATTCCCGAGATTGAGTGTGTTGTACCCCAAAACTTTCCCTCTCATTTTATCAACATTTCTCATCACAAGGCTCTTGGAACTCAAGATCAAGCTAGGGTTTGCTCTGCTCAAGACACCTCCTTGCACTGATGACCTAAATTAGGGTTTGAGTTTGCACAGGGATATTTTGACCTACAATGCCCAAAGTTACTTTCATACTTCATTTTGGACTCATAAGTTGGTCCATACCAGGTTTTAAGTCTTGTATCAAATTTTTGCCCAATCAATTGGACAGTTGACCTAGAAATTAACTGTATTGGGGAAAAAGTCAATTGTGGCCAATTTACAGCCAAATCTCATGAATTTTGACCCACATCAACATTATGAACTCATATGAACCATTTGATAAAGTTTGGATCACAATTCCACAAGAAATTTGATCAGATCACCAAAAGGGCAAAATGGTCATTTTTAGGGTTTTGACTGTACAAAGGCAATTTTTGACTGTTTGACCTAGCCAATGGAAAATCAAGCTCAACCATGGACTCAAGGACTCAATTACACCATCTTGACTTATCCAACAAGTTCAAAAGATCTCAAATGCATGGGATTGACAGATGAATTTTTCAGTCAACTGATCAAAAATTGACTGTACACTGAAAAGTTAAACTTTGACTTTTTGGTCAAAATCAAGTGCCAAGGGTCATTTTTCATCAATATGTGTCAAATTATGAAACTTATTCATCAAGAAACCCAAAATTTCAAATTAGGGTTTGAAATTGAAGAATTTCATAACTTAGAATTTTTCTAAGTTATGAAATTTTCTTAATTTTTCCTAACATTGTCCCACATTTTCACCATGATGCAAATGGATTCAAACAAAACTTACAACATAAAAGTTGTAGTCCTCCACAAAGTATGCAACTTTGATTCACAAAGTTTTCTCAAAAGAAGCTTGGATCTAAAGTTATGATTTTTGGAACAAGGGTCCCTAAATCTTTTAACTTAGAGAAATTTTGCCCTAGTTTAGGCAGGATTTTGACCCATCTTCTTGGAAATTTTTCACATAGTTCCACTTGGAGTCTCAAGTTGCATTTCAAAGAGGGATTATAGTTCTTGTTGCAAGCTTTCCAAATTGTCCAAGAACTCCTCAAACACATTTGTGGTTAGGGAGAATCGAATGCTTGAAGTTGGCAAAAACTCATTTTGTATCCATGGCCAATACATGTTCACTCAAGTGGCATTTTCACACCAGCATGCTTTGTACTAGTTTGCAGGCCTCTAAACCAATTCACACTCCTTAACTAAATGAAAATCCATCAGTCTAAGCATTTGTTTTAGCCATTTGGGCATTGTACACAAAACTAAGCCTTAATTAGAAAAAGGTACATTTCCATTTTGGAAAAAGTATGCTTTTATGTCAAAACATGATCTTTGAAGCATAGGGCCAAGATCTCAGAAGCCAAATCAAATCCATAATTTGCAAGTATCAAGAGGATTGTATGCAGCATGTTATATGTCTTGTACATGCATGTGATACCAACTAACACATTCTTTCTTCACAAAGAAGAAACTTGTCAAAATCCTCCCAACTTGAAAACCAGTCCATGCTAGCTTAAACAAACATTTCAAACAACTTTCAAACAACCCTTTGAGCAAGAAACACGAGCACTTGAGCCTCAAAACCTCCCATAGCCAGAAATCACTCTTCTTTGGCAAAACAGGGCAGGTGCTGCAACTTGAGTTCTCCAGCTCATTTGGCTCGTGCGTTTTGCCCATTTTTTCTTCAAACACCTTCCATTCAACTAACTCAAGCTATCCCAAACCTCCATTGCCAACTGTAACTCCATTTATAGTGTTCGCCATTTTCATTTCAAGCTTATGCAGGTTGAGTTCTAGAGACTAATTCAAGGACATTCAAGGCAAGCTAGTTGTTGGAAAAGATCAAGTGTAGTTCAGGAAAGCTACCAGACACCTCAGAACTTGTTGAGAAGCACTGCATTGCCCTACACGAATCCAACTGAAACAGGTTTTTCATCACTTTCTATCTCTCTATTTAGGAACATTTAGCTTTAGGTTTGTGAATAAAAAATGTAGTGTTCATTGCTAGGAAGTCATACATATGCTCAGCTTTCATTTATATTAAGTGTGCTAGGATAATTTCATCCATGAACATGCTGAAAAAACTAGGTCAGATATTAGGGCCAGAGAAATTCTCTCTGGTCTTTGAGAGTTAGGATTGATGCTTTATATGGTTAGAATCGTATTGAAATTCTCTACAAGTTTGATGTTATGAGTTTTGGCAAAAGATCACGTTTCCAAGATATCCAAGTTTGAACCAGGCGCGCGCGCATTTGACAATTGTTGGAGGTTGAAGATGAAGGCTTGGGCTGGGTCTGGCCAGTTTTGCTTTTAACACCCCTCTTTTCAGTTTCACACCCCCTGGCCCAATTTCTTATATTTTTGCATTTTTGAATTTTTGTTTTCTTTTCTGACTTTGTTATTTTATTTCCAAATATAATAAATGCTCAAAAAATATTTTCATAATTTTTTTAAATTTATTTGGCATTTTATTCTAATTTTTTCTAACATTAAAAGTATTTAAATATTCTTTTATATTATTAAGACTTGAAAAATATTTACATTTATACTTTTATTTTTTTTTCTTTACTTTTATTTATATTAAAAATATTTTCTTGAATATATTTTATTTTGTACCTATTTTATTTTATTTTGTACATATTTAATTTGATTAATATACACATAATAAACATATATATACTTTTATTTTATTAAATACTTAGAATAAAAATACAAAAATATTACATTTTTATTTTTATTATTATTTATACTAAAAAATACCTTTTTTTAGATATATTTCATTTTTTACACATATTAATATATTTTTTAATAAATAATATATTATATTTATTTAAAGAAATTAGGGTTTTACCCTAAAAACAAATAAAATTAATCTTTTATTTCTTTATACTTTTTACATTAAAAAATAATTTTGCATACATGAACAAATAAAAATTCTTTTTTATATAATACATTTTATTTAATATTTATTTATCTTGTTTAATTAAATATTGCCCATTTATTTATTTGCACAAAGAATTCAATTTGGATGTAATAGTAAATTAGGGTTTATAATTTCTTGTCAAATACCCCCTCACTCAAAATTGTACCCCCATCCCCATAATCATGTTGTAATAGCTTAGAATTTAAATTCTCTCACTTTACGCTTTCAATTATGCCATGATTAGAGAATTAGGGTTTGTATGCAAAAATCCAAACCAACAAATAGTTTGACTAATACAAAGACAAAAATGCATGAAAATCAAACACCATGCACACTTGTACCCCTAGGGTTACAATCCACTTGTTGCCTTCAAAAATGGGCCATGTTATGCATGTTGGGTACTTTGGAAAAACAAAAACAAAACAAAAGATCATAGTCCCTCGATGATGCTATCTTGGTTGCCTAAACAAAAATGATCAAGTCCCTTAAGAAAATTGCCAAAGATATCTAATACAATTTCTATCATGGTATGTACGATGACCCGCGCCTGTCCCGTTAAACATCCTAACACAAGGTTGTTCACCAAATCCAATGGTGAAGCAATATTGTCAAAAGGGTTAAAAACATTAGGAAAGATCTTTAAGTAAAATAGGGTAGATAGCTCTTAGTTACTTGATCAAAAGCTTGCAAAAACATCCTTGCTATTTTCAAACACACTTCACAACACAATTTCAAAACATTTCCCAAATCAAACTTTCAAACATTGAAATCTTTTCAAAAGACAAAAACACCTTTGTATACATTCAAACAAGAATCATTACAAAGGTTGCCACAACGATGGCCTCTTTTCAAAACATCTTTCAAAACCACACACAAAGCACCATTTCAAACAATTGAAGAGCACCATTTCAAACAATTGAAAAGCAAAGCAAGTGATCTAAACAAGTAACTAAGAGCCCATGGATAACCATGGATGAAAAGGGTGCTTGCACCTTCCCTTTTCATAATCTACTCCCCGAACCCAAGAAAACATCTCAAAGGTCTTTCCTGTGCTTTTTGACCTTTCCTTAGGATAAAATAAAAAGTCGGTGGCGACTCTTGCTAAACCGAAACATTTGCGAACACATAACGCGAAACCTGAAGTCAGTTCTCCCACCGTATCAGAGTGTTCTGCAGATTTTCGGAAGAAGTATGGATCCAACATTCCTCTCATGAAGCTTAGGATGACGTAGGGTATTCTCTCGACCTTGGTCCAGTTATATAATCTGATGTATCATTGCTTTACTTTCCCTGACTATCAGTTGATTCTTACACTAGAGGAGTATTCTTATCTATTAGATTTACCTATTACCGATCGTGTTCCTTTTACTGGTTTGGAGGGTGAGCCAAAACCACAGAAGATTGCTGCTTTGATCCATCTGGGGAAGCATTTGTGGAAGATGAAGCAGAGCCAAAAATGCCAAATTATGCGACGCACGGAGTTAGGTTCAGAATTGGATCACCATTAATGTTCCCTCTTGCATACAGGTTTCAAAGTAATTTGTTTTTTGTTAATCTTTTTGAAAAAAAACTTTCACTCTGCCCAAGGTGAAAGTATTAATATTGTATGGGCTTATCTATTTTCTTTGATTTTTAAAATCAATAATAAAAGTTGTCTTTGTTTCCCAAATTGTGTTTTTATTTTTTTATTTTTTCTTGAAAAATGGTAATTAGAAAAAAAACCTTTCAAAATAAATAATAACTGCAATTCAATCTGCATGATCACTTGTTATATGTGTCAGTTTCTAAAAGCAATCATAAATCATATGTGCAGATTAATTAAAAAAGTCGTTGAATACAATGACCCTGCACCCTCTCCCAACTTTGAATGTCCTATGTATGGGGCTGAAGAATAAGACTATGATGAGATTCCGGAAGAGGTCTCATGGTTGCTTGAGCGCGAGGAGAATGCCATTCAGCCATATAAAGAGCCATTGGAGGTAATCAATTTGGGTTCAGAAGAAGATCCAAAGGAAGTCAAGATTGGAGCATTACTGCATCCTGATGTGAAGAGTAGGTTGATTGAGATGTTGAAAGAGTATGTAGATATTTTTGCTTGGTCTTACTAAGATATGCCTGGTCTAGATACTGATATTGTAGAGCACCGCTTGCTGCTAAAGCCAGAGTGCCCGCCAATCAAATAGAAGTTGCGAAGAACTCACCCAGATATGACAGTGAATATCAAAGAAGAAGTTCTAAAGTAGATTAATGTCGGTTTTCTTGTGATATCAGTGTACCCTCAATGGATTGCCAATATTGTCCCAATACCGATGAAAGACAGAAAAGTTCGCATGTGCGTAGATTACAGAGATCTAAATAAAGCTAGTCCAAAAGATGATTTTCCATTGCCACACATTGATATGTTAGTGGATAGCACAGCAAAATTCAAAGTTTTCTCGTTCATGGACGGATTTTCCGGGTATAATCAAATAAGTATGGCTCCTGAGGACATGGAAAAAATAAAATTTATCACACCCTGGGAAACATTTTGTTACAGAGTGATGCCCTTCGGGTTGAAGAACGCTGGTGCAACATACCAGAGGGATATGACAACCCTATTCCATGATCTGATGCATAGGTAAATTGAGGTATATGTTGATGGTATGATTGCTAAATCCCAGACTGAAGAAGGGCATGTAGAAGATTTGTTGAAGTTGTTTCAGCGTTGGAGGAAGTATCATCTTCGCTTGAATCCAAATAAATGTACCTTCGGTGTTCGGTCAGGGAAATTGTTGGGTTTCATTGTTAGCCAGAGAAGGATTAAAGTTGACCCTGATAAAGTCAAAGCAATTCAAGAAATTCCAGTGCTAGGAACTGAAAAGAAAGTCAGAGGGTTCCTCGGGCGTTTGAATTATATTTCCAGATTCATTTCTCACATGACTGCAACGTGTGAACTGATCTTTAAGTTGTTAAAGAAAGATCAAGGTTGTGTGTGGACATATGACTGCCAAAGGGAATTTGAAAGTATTAAAGAATATCTGCTTGAACCTCCTATCTTGCTCCCTCCTGTTGAAGGAAGATCATTGATGATGTATCTGACAGTGTTAGATAATTCCATGGGTTGTATTCTGGGACAACAAGATAAAACAAGGAAGAAAGAGTATGCCATTTATCATCTCAGTAAAAAGTTTACTGATTGTGAGTCGCGGTATTCCATGCTGGAAAAGACATGTTGTGCTCTGGCCTGGGCGGCAAAACGTTTGCGGTAATATATGTTGAATCACACTACTTGGTTGATCTCCAAAATGGATCCAATCAAGTAAATTTTTGAAAAGCCTGCTCTTACTGGGAGAATTACCCGCTGGCATATGTTGTTATCTGAATATGACATCAAATACCGCACTCAAAAAGATATTAAAAGCAGTGTGTTGGTAGATTATCTTGCTCACCAACCAGTTGATGATTATGAGTCTGTGATGTATGATTTCCACGATAAGGATGTGGTGTTTCGGAAAGTAAATGATTGTGATGAACCATTGCTTGAGGAAGGTCCTGATCCTAAATCTTGCTGGAGCATGATATTTGATGAAGCTGTGAATGCTTATGGTAAAGGAATTGGTGTTGTGATTGTCACTCCACATGGATCACACATTCCTTTTATTGCAAGGTTGACATTTGATTGTACTAATAATATGGCAGAATATGAGGCTTGCATCATGGGCCTCGAGGATGCTATTGATCTCAGAATTAAAATTCTAGATGTGTATGGCAATTCAGCTTTGGTAATAAATCAAATTAAAGGAGAGTGGGATACTCGTCACCCCGGCTTGATCCCTTACAAAGATTATGCTATAATATTGTTACCCTTCTTTAATAAAGTAGAATTCCATCACATCCCCAGAGACGAAAATCAAATGGAGGATGCTCTGGAAACTCTGGCTTCTATGTATCAAGTGAATACTTGGAATGATATACCTTGAATTATAGTTCGGAGACTGGATAGGCCCGATCATGTGTTTAATGATACTTGGACTATTTGGTTACTATCCTTGGTATTATGGAGTATTAGACTTCTTGGACTTAGGATTAGAAACCTTGGCCTATGTTGGAGATCTTGTGACCTTAATTGATATTTTGTCTGGAGTTCTTGAGGTTTACCTCAAGACATTGGGTTATTTGTTTGTTCTGTGTGCAAGTTAATGTGATTACATACTTTGTCTCTAATCTGGAATTCACCCGTATACAACCGTTACTCTGCCTAATTTTTGTGAAGACTTAAAGCACTTGAAGTTTAATTTCCTCAAGAGGTCTAGTATCTTTGCTTGCTTGGTTTCAATCCAAAGAATGATAATTCTATCTTGACTCATAATGTCAAGTATTGGCTTCTTGTTGGTTAGATGGTTCTTCTCCTTATCTTTTACCTTATGTTTTAGGATAGTCCCTTCATCTCCTCCCATCTTATTTAATTTTAAAAACCTTCTCTCTCTTTTTGAAAACTCTTTTGGTTTTTAAACTTGAACCACTTTCATAATAAACTTGGACTCAGGTCTATGCATTTTCAAAACATTTTCACAAATAAACTTCAATCAACTTAATAATACCTTGACATTTTTGTGAGAAGACTAAAAGTCAATCAATCTCATTTCAAACCATTTTTTCGCTTTGGATTTTACTTTAAACTTTTCTCAAAAGATTATACTCTTGTCAATCCTTGTAGTGATGCAAACAGCTATACTTCTACAATATATAGTGAAGAGAGATATTTTCCACTTGTGTGTTGAGTGAGGCATTGTTGATTTTAAAATCCAAGCCATATCCTCCACTTTGAGATGATGCAAATTCTCCTTTCTCATGATTGTGGGTAGTAAGTATGTTTTCCACACGGACAATGACGATGATGTCTTATCTCATAAAATTAACCAACACACTTGTATTTTAAATTTTTTTAAAAGAGGAACTACGTGTACCCTAGTCCCCTATTACATGAAAGGTGGTACGTAGGCACTAAAGGTTCGCAACCGCGGCGGGTGCAAAAATCATAAAAAAATATTTCTTTTCTCACCTCCACCATCTATTTTTATACAACATTTTATAGCCAAAATATACAGATTTTACAAGGAGGTTCCTACGGAGTACCGTTGATGTTTAGGGTGATAATACCTTCCCTTTGCATAACCAACCCCCTTACCTAGAATCTTTCACCCCCTTTTTGGGTTACTCGCTCTTTTCCCATTCCTTTGGAGACAATAAAGCGCGGTGGAGATTTTTATTTTGATTTGTGTAAGTCTAGTCAATCCAATGGCTTAGTCTTAAACATTTCTACCGCTACACATGCTACCTTCTTCCACATGGATGGTCAAGTAGAACACCACTATGGATCTTACCGGGTTTTCTCCAGAGACTCTCATGGTTGTGCCAATTTGAGAAGGGGTATTTAGTTGTTATTAGATAATGGTGCTATCACGGTTTCAGGCCATAGAGATGATTACAATGTGATTATTATGATTGAAGATTGCTTGGTTGAGACTGTGTCGGATGTTGAATATGCTTCTGGGAATGAATTCTTTTCCTCAGATGTAGAAATTTTCTCTAGCGATGATTCTCCGATGACCAAAAATTCTGAAGAAGGGGTGAACGTAATCGTACCTTGTTTCCATGATTCTGCCCCTGTCGAGATTGAATATTGTAACTAGCCAGTTGTTGCTCTAGTGCTGATTTGCTTACCGGGTCTTGTTCCTCACAAATCAGACAAAGTCGTACCATACAAGTACAATGTTACGATTCTAGAGGATGTGTGGAATTTCTCATCCAACCTTTGTCTAATGTCGAGAATATTTTTGAGGCCAGTAGAGTGACCCGTAGTGGTTGTGTGTTCGCGCCTATTATTCGAGGGAATGTCAAGGCTGATAAGAAGGTTGTTGAAAGTGTTAAAGCTAAGAAATAAGTAGGGGAGTCTAGTGGTGCTACTCTGGAAAAAATATGTGGATGATATATTGAAGATTACCAAAATGAGCGACTACAGGATTATAGATCAGTTGTTGCAAACTCCTTCGAAGATAAATATTTTGGCCTTGCTGATGAATTCTTCTACCCATAGAGAATCTTTAATGAGAGTCTTAGATCAAGCCTTCAAGGAAAGTGATATGTCATTGGACCAATTCAGCAGTGTGGTAGGGAATATTACATCCTGTAATAACCTAAGTTTTTGTGATGACGAATTTCCTTACGGAGGAAGGAATCACAATCTAGCCCTCCATATATCCATGAACTGTAAGAATGATTCATTGTCAAATATGCTTATTGATAATGGGTTCGTCTTAAATGTCATACCGAGGAGCACGCTGATGAAGTTGAAGTATCAAGGAGCTCCCATGCGCCCAAGTGGCATAATTATAAAAGCTTTTGATGGATCAAGGAAGCCTGTTATTGGCAAAGTGAATCTGCCTATTCACATAGGCCCACACTTGTTTCAGATTACTTTCTAAGTTATGGATATTGTGCCCGCTTATAGTTGTCTACTAGGACGACTATGGATACATGAGGCAAGGGCTGTCACTTCAACTAAAGTTCGTGCGTGAAGGAAAGTGGTTATCATAAATATAGAGCATGTATTGTTAATATCTCATTTATCCTCTTTCAGTGTTGTGGAAGCAGATAAAGCTATTGTGGGAACTCAGTTCCAAGCTTTATCTATTGATAACGTAAGGGAGAATGGGAAATCTATGGCTTCATTCAAATATGCTCAGCAGGTTGTGCGTAATGGCCCTAGTAAAGTATGGGGGCAGATTATTGATCCTCGCTGAACAAGAATAGGGCTGGTTTGGGATTCTCTGCGAAGAATGACAAAGGTGAGAACTTGAAGTTGAAGATTTCTTTAGTAAAGTATCAGGATATTTTCCACAGTGGAGGTTACCTTCATCAAACTATTTCTAGGATCAATGCTATTGTGGAGGATGAAGAAGAGCAGGAAATGCCAAACTATGTGACACATGGAGTCAGAGTCCAGAACTGGGTCACTATTGATGTTCCCTCTTGCATCGATGTCTCAAAGTAATTTGTTTTTGTTAATATTTGTAAAAGGCTTTCACTCTGCCCAAGGTGAAAGTTGATATTGTATGGGCTTATTTGTTTGCTTTGATCATTAAAATCATTAATAAAATTTGTCTTTGATTCTCAAAATTGTGTTTTTATTTTCTGCTTTTTCTTGGAAAAATGGTAATCAGAAAAAACCCTTTTGGAATAAATAATGACTGTAAATAAATCTGCATAATCACTTGATATATGTGTCAGTTTCTAAAAGCAATCATAAATCATATGTGCAGATTAATTAAAAAACTCATTGAATACAATGACCCTGCACCCTCTCCTAACTTTTAATATCCTGTGTATGTGGCTGAAGAAGAAGAATATGATGAAATTCCAGAAGAGGTTTCACGGTTGCAAGAGCGCGAGGAGAATGCCATTCAGTCGTATAAAGAGCCGTTGGAGACAATTAATTTGGGTTCAGAAGAAGATCCGAAGAAGTCAAGATTGGAGCATTGTTGCATCCCGATGTATAGAGCAAGTTGATTGAATTGTTGAAAGAGTATGTGGATGTATTTGCTTGGTCATACCAATATATGTCAGGTTTAGATACGAATATTATGGAGCATCATTTGCCGCTAAAGCCAGAGTGCCCGTCGGTCAAGCAGAAATTGCAAAAACTCACCCAGATATGGCAGTAAAAATTAAAGAACAAGTCTTAAAGCAGATTAATGTCGGTTTTCTTATTACATCAGTATACCATTAATGGATTGCTAATATTGTCCCAGTACCAAAGAAAGACGTAAAATTTCGCATGTGCAATGATTATAGAGATTTAAATAAAGCTAGTCCAAAAGATGATTTTATATTGCCACATATTGATATGTTGGTTGATAGTACAACAAAATTCAAAGTATTGTTCATGGACGGATTTTCCAGATATAACCAAATCAGAATGGCTTCCGAGGACATGGAAAAAACAAAGTTTATCACACCATGGGGAACATTCTGTTACAGAGTGATGCCCTTCAGGTTGAAGAACGTTGGTGCAACGTACTAGAGGGCTATGATAACCCTATTCCATGATCTGATGCACAAGGAAATTGAGGTACATGTTGATGATATGATTACTAAATCCCATATTGAATAAGGGCATATAGAGGATTTGTTGAAATTGTTTCAGCGTTTGAGGAAGTACCGTATCTGCTTGAATCCAAATAAATGCACCTTCGGTGTCTGATCAGGGAAATTGTTAGGTTTCATTGTCATCCAAAAAGGAGTTGAAGTTAATCTTGATAAAGTCAAAGTAATTAAAGAAATGCCTGCACCAAGGACTGAACAGCAAGTTAGAGGCTTCCTTGGGCGTTTGAATTACATTTCCAGATTTATCTCCCACATGACTACAACATGTGAGACGATCTTTAAGTTGTTAAAGAAAGATCAAGGTTACGTGTGGACAGATGACTGCCAAAGGGCATTTGAAAGTATTAAAGAGTATTTGCTTGAACCTCCTATCTTGCTCCCTCCGGTTGAAGGAAGACCATTGATCATGTATTGAAAAGTGTTAGATAATTCTATGGGTTGTATTTTGGGACAACAAGATGAAACAGGGAAGAAGGATTATGCCATTTATTATCTCATAAAGAAGTTTACTGAATGTGAGTCAAAGTATTCCATGTTGCAAAAAACATGTACTCTGGCCTGGGAGGCAAAGCGATTGCGGCAGTATATGTTGAATCATACTAATTAGTTGATTTCCAAAATGGATCCAATTAAGTATATTTTGAAAAACATGCTCTTACTGAAAGAATTTCCCGTTAGCATATGTTGTTGTCTGAATATCATATTGAATACCATACTCAGAAGGCTATAAAAAGCAGTGTGTTGGCTGATTGTCTTGCTCACCAACCAGTTGATGATTATCATTCTGTTTAGTAGGATTTCCCTAATGAGCATGTTATGTTTTTGAAAGTGAAATATTGTGATGAACCGTTGCCTGAGGAAGGTCCTGATCCGGAATCTCGTTGGGGAATGGTATTTGATGGAGCTGTGAATGCTTATGGGAAAGGAATTGGTGTTGTGATTATCACTCCTCATGGATCACACATTCCTTTTACTGCAAGGCTGGCATTTAATTGTACCAATAACATGGAAGAGTATGAGGCTTGTAACATGAGACTCAAGGAGGACATTAATCTCAGAATCAAAGTTCTAGATGTATATGGCGATTCAGCTTTGATAGTAAATCAGATTAAAGGAGAATGAGATAGTCGTCACCCCGGCTTGATCCCTTACAAAGACTATGCTAGAAGATTATTACCCTTATTTAACAAACTTGAATTCCATCATATTCCTAGAGATGAAAATCAAATGGTGGATGCTTTGGCGACTCTAGCTTCTATGTATCAAGTAAATACCTGTAATGGTGTACCTCGTATCACAGTGTGACGTTTGGATAGACCAGCTCATGTGTTTGCTGTAGAGGAAACGTCAGATAAGAAACCTTGGTATTATGATATCAAGCATTTTATCCATACTCAAGAATATTCGGCCGATGCGTTAAATAAAGATAGAGAGACATTGAAAAGGTTAGCAGGTAGCTTTTTCCTCAATGAAGATGGGATATACAAAAGAAATCATGACATGGTCTTGCTCAAATGCATGGATAGACACGAAGCAAACATGTTGATGCATGAAATCCATAAAGGTTCCTTTGGTACCCATGCCAATGGACATTCGATTACAAAAAAGATGCTTAGGGAAGGTTATTATTGGCTAACAATGGAATCTGACTGTTATAAATTTGCAAAGAAGTGCCATAAATGTCAGATTTATGCTGAAAAAATTCATGTGCCTCCGACACTTCTCAATGTTATTTCTTCCCCATGGCCTTTCTCTATGTGGGGTATTGACATGATTGGAATGATTGAACCAAAGGCATCGAATGGACATCTTTTTATCTTGGTGGCAATAGACTACTTCCCCAAATGGGTGGAAGCAGCTTCATATGCTAACGTTGCTAAGCAGGTGGTACTGCACTTTATCAAGAACAATCTCATATGTCGGTATGGCGTGCCAACTAGGAATATCACTGACAACGGCTCAAATCTGAATAACAAGATGATGACAGAACTTTATGAAGAATTCAAGATTGTCCAGCACAATTCGTTTCCTTACATGCCAAAGATGAATGAGGCTGTTGAAGCTGCTAATAAAAACATCAAAAAGATCATCCAGAAAATGGTTGTTACTTATAAAGATTGGCATGAGATGGTCCCTTTTGCTCTTCATGGGTATCGAACATTTGTTCGCACTTCAACAGGGGCAACCCCGTTCTCTCTTAAATATGGCATGGAAGCAGTGCTCCCCGTTGAGGTTGTGATTCCTTCTTTATGTGTGATAATGGAAACCAAGTTGTCAGAGGCTGAATGGGTCCAGACTAAGTTTGACCAGTTGAATTTTATTGAAGAGAAGAGAATGACGGCGTTGTGTCATGGTCAGTTATACCAGAGGAGAATGAAGAAAACTTTTGATAAGAAGGTCAAACCTCATGAATTCAGAGAAGGTGACCTCGTGCTCAGGAAGATCATGTCTTTTAACGCTGATTCTAGGGGCAAGTGGACTTCCATTTTGAAGGTCCATATATTGTCAAGAAATCCTTCTCTAGCGGTGAATTGATTCTTGAAGCAATGGATGGCGAGGATTTCCCACGTCCTGTGAATGCTGATGCGGTCAAGAAATACTTCTCCTAAAGAAATAAAAGAACAACTCGCTAAGTCGAAAACCCGAAAGGGCGGCCTAGGAAAAAAAGAAGTGTCTCGGTACTCTAAAAACCTGAAAGGGAGGTCTAGGCAAAAATTAGAGACATAAACAGAATAAGTTTTCCTGGTAGGTTGAATACCAGCAAGGGCAATCTAGGAAAAAGTTAGGGATTTTTTGGCAAGTAACTACATCAGACAAGACTTGATCATTGAAGCAACAATCTTCTTGGATCCTCACCACTCTTTAATCAAAGTCGCTACTCAGGAATTCAATTTTGTTAGGGAGAATAGTGGTTATTGTATTTCAATGTATCTTTTCCAATATATATTTCCATTTTCCAAATTTTGTAATCATCTATGGAGTCTCGTCATTCACAGACTACCATTCTATTAATAAAGTTTGAGCTTTTATCCAATTCTTTGTAGTTCTTATTTTATTCTGCTCACAAAGACTCCATTTATTATTGATAGTAATTTTCAAAGCAAATAGATTAAATAATTAAAAAAAATTGAAAAGAACTTACAAATTACCTCTTGCTTTAGATTTTGTGGCTCAAGGAGAAAAAAAAACAATGACTCTAAGGATGGACGAACTCTGATATTTTAGAAGTATGTATTCCCCATGAATGCTATCCCAAGTCACTTTTGCTGGAATGAGTATGATCTTCTTGTGCTTCTCAGATAATTGAAGATGATACCAATTGATGTGTGGTGCGTTGTTGGGTTTGTGATCCTGTTTTCCCTAGTCAAGTCTTGGTTCATTTTGATTTCAGGTTTGCATCCTAGATACCCTAGTAAGGTCTTCTCCAAAATGATGAAAGTCTCTTCCCCTTTGTATGCTGAGATGAAATCATTTTCAAAACATCCCCCTTTGCAGTGCTAGCATTTTTGTCGTTGTTTGTTTTCCAGGAAACCAAACAAGGGTAATATCTTCTCTAAGAAGTGTTGAAACAATGATCAGCTTTTTGGGTTTTCTCCCTCCTAGTGCTGGGTTTGATTTAAAATCCCCATAAGTTTGATTTCTTGCTATAATGTTTGACTTTCTTAAATCCCCAAGTAAGTCGAGATAACAGGGTCTCTAAAAATTGCTACCCCCACGAGGTTTCATAATTTATCCCAAGAGAAGTGGGTGCAATCATCACTCTTAATATTGAAGAGTGTATTTTGGGCTTCTCTCGATGATGTAGTGTTTCCCTCCCCAATGAAGTAAGTACGAGATACTCATTTGATGTTTTAACGATATGGTTTTCATCTACCCTTTTGAAATTAGTATTGCAATCCCCAGTAGAAATACAGACCTAGAAACATTTGTTTTCCCCATTGAAGTCTGAGTGATATTCCCCGGTGAAGCCTGTAGGAGGATGTTATATCCCTGTATTTATATTGATTTATTGTTATGATTTAATTATTTTTGGATTATGTTCCTTCCTAGTGAAGTTAAGCCACAAAATAGGAATTTGTTTCCTCAGTTGGTGCTTACTTTCTTATGAATTTTTTCATCCTGGATGTGATTTAGCCGAGTGTTGATGTTACCCAAGTTGGCTTTGTTTGGTTATCCCCATTATTGTGTGTCTGTTTTGATAGCATCTACATGATAACATTCATACATTCATACATACATCAACCAGAGTTGAATTTAGCAAATCATTGCTCAGTTGAATTCATTAATATCTTGTTGGCATATTACCCTGTTTTGCAGAGTTGTGTTATCCTCTCTCCAATAGAATGTCAACCTTAAGAATAAAGTGTATATTCTTTCAAATTCCCCACTGAGTTATCCCTCGTGGAAGATTTTTTGGCTTTTTCCTTCTTGTACAGCTCTTTGTCTGGATAAAAGGTGGTTCCCTCCTGAGTTTATTTATTATGGGGTGTTATTTTGGTTTATTGATTCATTCCAGTTTATTTCTGGATTGAATATATGGTCCCCATCAATAATATTATTTTGATTTCTGCAAGCTTTAAGTCCTGGTTTGAGAATGTGCATTTATTTTTCCACGAGAAGACTTTATCTCCTCAATAGAAATATATTGACATTTCCCCAGGAAGTACTATTTATTTCCCCAGGAAATCATTATTGCAATTCCTTCTTGTAACAGCAAGTGGCAGGTCTCTTTATTTGAGAAACATGTACTTCCCCAATAAGTCTGTCAGTTCCCAGAGAAGATTCAGATTTGTTACTCCAATGAATGGTAGCCTTGTCATTATGGAGGTAGTTTATTGTTGAGATTTGTTACTCCAATGAATGGTAGCCTTGTTATTATGGAAGGTAGTTTGTTATTGAGATTTGTTACTCCAATGAATGGTAGCCTTGTCATTATGGAAGGTAGTTCGTTACTGAGATTTGTCACTCCAATGAATGTAGCCTTGTCATTATGGAAGGTAGTTTATTGTTGAGATTGGTTACTACAATGAATGGTACCCTTGTTGTTGTACCCCAAAATTTGCCCTCGCATTTTTCGTCAGTCAGATAAAATTAGGGTTTCCTTTAGTTTTTGAAGGGTCTGGAACAATTCAAACAGTTTTCTTAGGGATTTGGTTGATTTTGGTTCAGCTTCGAACAGGCGGACGTTTCTTTGACGTTTAATCAGGAATTAGGGTTTTTTATGCGCGGTTCCTCAGAAAGGTTTAACTCTACAGTGCTTTTCAAGTTTATTCCGAGATATGGACTGAGGCATTTGGATTGAATTCGCATTGTGTGACTAAATCAGTGAAAGGATGCTTTTGGATTGAATTTGCAGTGTCTGGTAAAAATCAGTAAAAGGAAGAATAGATCTGGGCAGTTGTTATGATTGACTGTGCATTAATTTGGATTTGTGAAGCGCCAAGTTTAATTGATCAATGCCGAAACAATGTTTATTTAATTATTTACTATTCTGAATTTAAATGATTGGAATTTATTTTCCATTATTATAATTTAAAGAATTTTAAATAATAAATAAACAATTGGATAAGAAAAGAATTAATCAAATAAAAGGACTTTTTATTTATCTTTAAATTATTTGTATAATTGTTTTTGTTTACAAAATGTTTACAATAATAATATTACATTTATTTAAATTTAAATAAAAACTATCCTAAATATTTTTCTAAATCTTCAATTCTTCATCTTCTATCCCTTGCTCCCTCTGCCTCATTGATTTCTATCTGCGAAAGAAAAGAAGAAAAGTCAGAAGCCGATGAAATAATTAAAGGTAGACAGTTAAAAAGATTCATCATTAAAAGTAACTGTCCGGAATCAGTTTTTCCACTCTCTGCAAATCACGAGATTTCTCCCGGTTCACAAAGAGGGATAAAAAAATGTCTTGCAAAAAAATGTGAAGTGCACAAAAGCAAACAAACTGCATTATCAAGCAAAGCATTTCAAATTTCAAACCAAAGTCCAAACTGAACAGCATGTGCGCAACTATGAAGTCCAAAATGCCTAACCAAGTTCAAAAGGCAAACTGAATGTCAACTAAACTGCCCACAAGCTGCCAAAAGATGAAGAGCTATCAAAGAAGTATAGAATGCTGTCAACAAATGTGCAGAAAAAGCAGAAAATATGCAGAGTAAACCAACAATGCAAGCAAGGTTCATGTAACATCATTTTCCTATGGCCAGCTACCTTTTCAGAATAGGACAAACATAAGCAATATAAAATATGCTTTTAAATCTGTCCAAAAGAGAGAGAGAAGAGAAAAGAAGTACAGGTTTGCAGGCTTAGGCTTGAAAAATAAAAATATAAAAACAAACTGCTAACACAGTAGAAAAAGGGGGAGAAAATCACAAACAAAAAGAGAACTCAGAACATAAGCTCCCAAGCCTAAAACCAGTTCACTAAAAAAACCAGCATAAGCCTGAAGCCTGAAGCATAGCTTCACAAAACACGAACCCTGTCAAAACTAAAAGCAAAAACGTCCTGCATAAGAACCAGAAGCAAAAGCCCTGCAAAATCCAATCAAGCCTAAACTGATAAACACAAAGACCAGTATAACCTGCAGCATAAGCCTCAATAACCATTCAAGCCCTTAACCTGTCAAACAACAACCAGTAAACATTCAACCTGCATACCAAGCCATAAAACTGAAGCCTTTGTCAAAGAAAAACATGAGGCCATAGCCTGCTCCTCACAAGCCTTGAACCAGCTTCAACACAGTTAAAACAACCATCCAAAACTCATTTTGTCCAAAAATCGGCACCAACTGATAAACCTGAATCCAGAACATCAAACCTGTCCAACTCTAAGCCTAAGCCACAAAAGCCTTACACCTGATTGAACCAGAAGCCTAACCAACACGAGCCCTCAGCCAATCTCGTCATTGGGCAAGCTTTCAAAAGCAACTCAAAGCATTTGAACCAACAAAACCCTCAGAACTGAGTTCATCACTGGGAAAAAATCACCATCTCAGAAATATAACTCAGAACATATCAGATATCAAACATTCCCAGCATCTCATCATCCAAAATCCCTAAGCATGTCAAGCCAGCATATGAAGCGACAAGAAGAAGAAGGTACAGAAGCCTCAGAAAATTAACATCACAGGCAACTAGGGTCAACAGAAGAAGGAGATAAAGAAGTACTGAAGCATACAAGGCAGGCAACAGGGCAAACAGAGAAGAAGAAAAAATATGATATAAGGGTTTTCAAAATCATCATCAAACCAAGAATCTAAAGGCAAAGAGTACAGAGTACCAAGAAGCAAAGCTTCATCAATATCGTCCTCCCGCCGGCAAGCCTCCGGAACGCCTCCTAACCACCTCCTCCAACGAAGGTAACATTTTTTATCCTTCCCTTCGCACCTCAAACAAAAGAAACGCGTGATCAAAATCAATGACGAGGCTCAATAAAAATCAGAACATAAAACTAAAAATGCAAATCATAAAAACCCTAAAAAGATTAAAAATGAAATTTAACCTTGAACGAACCATCGCGTGCTTAACCATGGAGAGGAGGTGATGATGGCGTTGGTGGCTTGGGCGGAGGAGATTCAGAAACGTTTGGGCATGAGAAAAAGGAACGAAAGATGAACAAAGACGAAGATGAACAAACAGCGTGCCTCTGTCAAACCCTAGAAGTCCCCAAAATGAAATAAACGATTAAACCCCTCTGCAAAAACGTTTTGGCTCAGAGTGTGGGCCTGGCCCTCTTCTAAAACGCCTAAAAGCCCACTCTTTTAAGACTAAAGACTTTCTTTTTATCTTAACATCTTTTATAACTTAATCCAATACATCAATTTTTGTTTTCTTTATAATTCTAATTTTGTATAGAGATATTAATTAAAACAAACTTGAAATATTAATCTTCTTAAAAAACATTTTTTCTTTTCCTTTTACACATAAAAAGATTAAGTAAGATACATTAATAAAGAGTACTTTTCTTTAAAGACACTAATATATAGAATTTGAATTTTCTCTTTTCTTAAAATACATTAATTTGTACATAATTACATAATCTCTCCTTTAAAAGTTAATATTTTTCTTTCCTTAAAATTAGAACTTTTGATTTGTACATAATCAATTAAAATACTTTTTTAATATACATAATATAATTAAAATTTAAAACATTTTTCTTTCTTTTAATCAAAATACCTTTTTGTACATATTAACAAAATATAAAACAAAATAGACAATACTTAACAATATATTTAAATACGCATATTCCGCAACCTGTAAATAAATTACATACACATATACACTTACAATTACACCTACACAATACATTTACATTGATATATTATACATTTGCTATTTTTATACATTGCTACATTCGATACATATTACGTTTGATCGCAATTCGATTTGGTTGTAATTACCTAAGTCTCATCCCCATTTGTGAATTTGTACCCCCACTCCCGGATACCATTTGTAATAGCGTAGACTTTAAATTCCCGCAATTTACCGCTTTCGAATTATACCATGGTTAGACCTAGGGTTTGTATGTACATAAAATCGAACGCTAGATATCCTAATACAAAGACAAATGCATGAAATCAATACACAATCACACTTGCACCCCCCTAGGGTGATCCCACATGTTGCCTTCCAAAAATGGGTCATGCTTGCACGTCGAGTTTCTTTGGCAAAACAATCAAATGATCATAAGTCCCTCGATGACGCTTTCGAAAGTCGCCTATCAAAATGATCAAGTCCCTTTAAGAAAATTGCCAAAGACACTTGGCACCATTGCATTCATGGTCCATACGATGACCCGTGCCCGTTCCGTTAAACTTCCTAAACGCATGATTGTCCACCAAATTCAATGGTGGAACAAAATTGTTAAAAGGGGTTGAAAACATAGAGAAAACCTTTGAGTATAATAGGGGTAGACAAAACTCTTAGTTACTTGAGATCAACTTGCAAAAACACTTGCCTTCTTTTCAAAAACCACACTCCACAAACACTTTCAAACAAACTTCCAAAAACATTTTGAAACATCTTTTCGAAAAGATACACACTTTTGTAAAACACTCAAACACGAGTCAATTACATTGGTTGCCGAAACAAAGGCGTCTATTTCAAAAACATTTTCAAAACACACACATACACCACAATTTCAAGCAATCAAGGCAAGTGATCTAAAAAACCAAGTAACTAAGAGCCCATGGATAACCATGGATGAAAAGGGTGCTAATACCTTCCCTTTTCATAATCTACCCCCCGAACCCGCGAAATATCTCAAAAGGTTTTTGCTGTGCTTTTTAACCTTTCCTTTAGGATAAAATAAAAAGTCGGTAGCGACTCTTACTCAACCGAACAAGTGCGAATACAAACGCAAAACTCAAGTCAGTTCTCCCACCGTATCACAGAACTGGCGACTCTGCTGGGGATTTAAGATAAGTGGGGTTACCTTAGGGTTTAGATCACCTTTGTTTTCAATTGATTGCTTTGTTTGCTTTTACATTTGTGGGTTTTGCATCGGAGTTTCATAGATCCTAACCCGGATCTGGGGAATACCTTTTTTAGGTAGCATAAGCTGTGAGGGACCTGTCCGGGGTATACCGACATGGGTGAAGCAGTGGCTACGTTGGTGTGGCACCTTGGTCTGTACCGATATCCCTTGTGTTGAAACGGGGAGAATATGGGTCTTCCAAGGAGTCATTAAGCACCAACCGACCTTAGAACCCTAAATTGACCCAACTTGGCCATTAGAACCGTAGCAGTATGCTACACTCATTGAGGCTAAACTCTCGCGATGGTTCCGGCCGCAAGAAAAGATAGCGATGCTGGAGTTATGACCGATTGAGGGTAGTCAATGATATTGAGATCCTCTAGAACCGGTTTACTTTTAATAGGACAGGTTTTAACCAACGAAACTGAAAGAGGGTAGTACCTGAACCTCATGCAAGCCTAAACCTAAGGACTTGTTTGCTTTGTGTGAATATGTTTGTCTGTATATACACTCACTTGCTTTTAGCATACATGTACATCATAACATCATACCATAGCATTTTCAATAACCTTTTCAAGGATCTTGAGGGTCTGTTGATGCAGGGGTACGTTGAACCAAACGTCTACCAATGGGCAAGAGGTTTCTCCTCTAAACAGATGCCAGTCAAAGATCAAGTACAACAACTTGAATCAGGGGCTATGACCCACTTGACATGGTGAGCTTGATTCTCGTGGAAAGATATCCACCAGTGCACAGTTCTCCAATCAAAGTTCGAGTGCAACAACTTGAATCAGGGGCTATGACCCACTTGACATGGTGAGCTTGATTCTCGTGGAAAGACATCCACCGGTGCAAAGTTCTCCAATCAAAGATCGAAGTTCAACCTCTAACATTCTCTTATGTTTACCCCAAGAGATCCTTGAAAACATTGCATATATATCACACATATCATTGCATAACAGGTTTCTCCCATACAGGTCTCCTTATTCTTCCTACTGTTTATTTCGGTAAGATGGATATAGAACAAACAGTGAAAGATCTTCAAGCTCAAAATGCTCAATTCCAACAAATGCTGCTGGCTATGGGTAAAGGGCAAGAGGATCTGACAGCTCTTCTTCTCGAAGACAAGAAGAAGAAGTCCAAGAAGGCAGTCCGCATCCTGAACTTGAGGAGAAGACCTAAGACCCAAGACCTTGCAACCCCATCCAACACAGGAGGTAGTATTGAAGAAGACCACAATGTGGAGATTGTTGAAGAAGAAGCTGACTACTCCGAGGGGCAATATCCTCTCGTTGATGACAAATACAAAGAGTTGGAGGATCGCCTCAGTGCTATGGAGATCCAACAAATACCTGGCTTGGATCTAGGAGACATGGGCCTAGTTCCTGGATTGGTCATCCCTTCAAAGTTCAAAGTTCCTACCTTTGCTCTGTACGACGGAGTCTCTTGCCCTAAGATGCATCTAAAGTCTTATGTCCGCAAGATTCAGCCATACACAGCTGATAAGAGGCTTTGGATCCATTTCTTCCAAGAAAGTCTAGTAGGGGCTCAACTCGAGTGGTTCTATCAATTGGAGAGTTCTCGCATCCACACCTGGGAAGATCTAGCCAGGGCTTTTTACGAACGGTATCAGTACAATGCTGATCTCGCACCAACTCGAGTGCAATTGCAGAGCATGACCATGGGTTCTGACGAGAGCTTCAAGGGATACGCCCAAAAGTGGAGAGATCTGGCTGGTAGGGTGCAACCCCCTTTAACTGACAGAGAGCTGATTGACATCTTCATGGGAACTTTGACAGGGCCTTTCTTCAAGCACTTAATTGGAAGCTCCTCAGCTGGGTTCACCGAGCTAATACTGACTGGTGAAAGGGTCGAAGCTGGCATCAAAAGTGGAAAGATCCAAGGAGCTACAACCTCCGATACTCGGATAATTCCCTACAACGGAAAGAAGGAGTCCAATGCCGCGAGCAGTCAAAAAGGTCGTCTTGACCAACATGTAGGGGAAGTCGTGATCTCTAACCCTACACTTGCTCA
The DNA here is from genome assembly GCA_948472305.1 of Vicia faba. NCBI lineage: Eukaryota > Viridiplantae > Streptophyta > Magnoliopsida > Fabales > Fabaceae > Vicia > Vicia faba. Next base: position 208,749,862 of record OX451737.1, read on the forward strand.
GCAAAGACAGGGGCATCAGCATAAGGAGGTCGCACCTAAGAGGCAGTTCACCAAGATCAACATGTCACTATCTCAGGCACTGCAACACTTGTTGAAGAGGGACATGATTACATTGAGGGCTCCTCTCCGGAACCTAAATACTTCTGCTCCTACCTATCATCCTAATGAAAGATGTGAATACCACTCTGATATCCTGGGGCATGATACCAACAACTGTTGGCCTCTGAAGAACAAGATCCAAGACATGATCGATGCCAAGGAGATTGAGTTTGGTCCCCCAGAGACCCCATCATGATCACTCCTCCTATGCCAAATCATTGAGTTTGTTTTTGTTTCGTTCGAATTTTCAAGTTGTAATCTTTTGTCATTCAAACAATTATCTTTTAATGTTAAACTTTGTTTCATTAATGCATTGCATATGTTTGTCTTGAATTCATTTATTCGTTTTCACTACTCTTATGCTTTTCTTTATGATATTTGACTCTTGATAAAAAGCTGCAAGCCTTTAGAGGGAGGATGACGAAACTATACCATAACCTCATACAGTATGCTTTTGAACAGACCTTGCTGATGATGTACAGGCATTTCTTTCAATTCTCAAACACTGGAGTTATAAGGAAGATAATCCCTAGTCAACCCCTTAGAGCCAAAGAAGTAGGAGTTTTCTGTTCTAAAACAATCAAAACCTTTGATATAAACCTGGGGCAGGGTAGTATCTCAGTTAATTCAAGAGAAAACGCGCATTAAGGTCGCAAACTCTCAAATCGTAACACAACGAACGACGTCAAAGAAAAAAGAAAAGCATTCCCTTGGAATCAAAAGACAGGGTGGTTCCCTATCACATAGGCAGTCAATCTCTCAAAAGAGAAAAACCCACCAAGCCAAAACCTATAAAGGAGGCTTAAGAAAGCTGGGGCATCCCGCTGACTTTAATCTCGAAAATGGGAACAGTCAGGCAAAAGTTAGGGATAACAAATCAAAATAGTGAGGTCATTACAAATCCTCAACAACATGAAAAATGTTGCAAAGAAAAAAGGAGATAATGATTGCCTCCTAAATTCAATTGGTGAACCATCACCCAAAAAGTCGTTCCAAACTCAAAACAGAGTGCGACCCACAATTAACTGAGCTTAGGGTTGAAGAACATCATGAAGAGCGGGTGGGTACAAATACACTTTGAGCCTTTATCCTTTGTTTCTTAAACTGCGAACCAGGCCACGTTACAACCCTTCAAAAGTCCTAATTGAAGCATGGGTTAGTTCGAAAGCATACTGTTTCAAAAGGTATCCTTACTCCTGTAAGGCTCTGCTCTAAAATCTGGTGTTGACTTGTCTTATAAAAAGTTTTCTGCTAAAAAACGCATTTTTCAAAACTTCGAGACAAACATAAACTTTGCATTGCTTGAATATCACTGTCTGCATTTGGCTTTTTATTTGACAACGAAGAAATTCATACAGCGAATGTTCGGAGGAACGAAAACTCTCTCAGTGAACAGAATCACTTCAAAAGGACGACACTTCCATTACAAATCTCCTATCAACAAGGGGCATGGCATGTCAACATCCTATCAACCTGGGGCAGTCCAGTCAAGGTTTCAACAGATCTTTCAAAGTTCAGTTAACCTGGGGTAGTCCAGTCAAGATTTCAAGAAATCTCTTAATCCGCAGAGTAATCTGATTCAAGACTCCTTCATCACCACTTGGGGCATTCGAATGTCAAAAGTGTTCAACAATTCCCTCATCACCTCAAAAGACATGATATAGTTCAAGATGTGACCCAGAGATATTCTATAACTCATTCAAGTTTGCATTCATGATATAGTTCAAAATGTGACCCAAGTTTGGCGACATTCTATAACTTATTCAGACTTCATTCCAGATATAGTTCAAGATGTGACCCAAGTTTGGTGACATTCTATAACTCATTCCAGATTCCTTCCAGATATAGTTTCCGATGTGACCCAAGTTTGGCGACATTCTATAACTCATTCAGACTTCATTCCAGATATAGTTCAAGATGTGACCCAAGTTTGGCGACATTCTATAACTCATTCAGACTTTCATTCCAGATATAGTTCAGATGTGACCCGAATTCGGCGACATTCTATAACTTATTCAGATTTTCATTTATGAAATAGTTCAGATGTGACCCTGATTCGGCGAAATTCCGTAACTTATTCAAGATTTCCTTCCAGATATAGTTCAGATGTGACCCCGATTCGGCGACATTCCGCAACTTATTCAGATTTTTATTCATGATATAGTTCAAGATGTGACCCAAGATTTTGGCGACATTCTGTAACTTATTCAAGCCTGCTTCCAGAAATAGTCCAGATTTGACCCAGATTTGGCGACATTCTATAACTTATTCAGATTTGTTTCTAGAAATAGTTCAAGATGTGACCCAGAGATGGCGACGTTCAGTAACTTATTCCAGATCAACACCCACGACAATCAGAAGATCCTTGCAATCCCCAGCCAGAGAACCTTCCAGAATCTAATTCCCCTCAGAATCAAGTTTCAATATCCCCAGCGGAGCTAAACTTCCAACTATCAATCCCCAAGCAGAGTTAAAGACTCTCGTTCTCAGTTCCTCACAGAATATTCGAATATTCTCCGGTGAAGATCTCCTCAAGACAGGAATTCCCCAGTAGATTGGCATACAACCCAAGCTTCTGATTTCCCCAACAGTGGTCCCAAGACTTCTCATTTATAACGATCAAAGATTCTCGCCCTACCCAGCCGCCAAGGATTTATTTTCCCGGGCAGTAGTCAAGATTCCTTTATCTTCAGCCATCCAGGATTCGTCTATCCTCAGCAAGACAGCTCATTAGCTTACATGCGCATTCATCACATTCATATCATGAACATTGATATAACATACATTGCATCATGCATCATGACATTGCATACAATTAACTCTTTACCTTTTTCAGGTGAGATCAATCGACAGACAAAAATCATCATCTTCTGAGATTCTTTCTAGAAATAGTTCAGATGTGACCCAGACATGGCGACATTCTGATACTTATTCCAGATTCACTCAGAGACAGTTCAGATGTGACCCAGACACGGCGACATTCTGATACTTGTTCCAGATTCATCCAGATGCAGTTTTACACGGACTCATCATCAGGAAACCCTACACTGGTTCCTCCTTCAGACTTCTGAAAATAGTTCACGGATTCTTCCCAACACCGGATGTTAATCTATCACTTGTTCAGATGCAACTTCTTCACGGACGCTTCCCAACAACGGATGCTGCTTCAACCCCTGAAAACAGTTCACGGATTCTCCAGACACGGATGTCAATCTATTGCTGGCTCAGACCCCCAGTTCAGAGATGTTCCAAAACATGGATACCTTTCTGATACTCGTCCACTCACTATTGACATACAGTTCAACATTTCCAGATGGCATCTATAAGCCCATCCTCCTAACAAACATTTCTAAATGGCATCTTTAAGCCCATTTCCAGATGGCATCCATAAGCCCATCTGTTGTACCCCAAAATTTGCCCTCCCATATTCTCCAAGAAATTGCCAAGTCAAGCTTCAAAATCTCCCCAAGGGTTGCACAGTTCAAGGGCCTCCTAAGCAGTCAAAATTAGGGTTTTTGTTCTGATCAAGAAAATGAAGTTTTCAAAGGTCCAATCAAGTCTCACATGCCTACAAATATGGTCAAGCATCCTCACACAAAGTTTCAAGACTTTCAGCATAAGATTGCACAGTCAAAAACCCTAATTGCACTACAGTCAACTGTAGGGGCAAAATGGTCATTTGGCAGTCAAAAGTTCAAATTTTTGGTCAACATATCATTTTGAAGCCACAAACATCATTTGATCAATGCTTGATCATGATTCTCAAAGATTGGCTCAACAATCATCAAAATGCAAAAGTTTCCTTATTTGGACAGTTGAAAAAGTCAACTGTAAATTGACCAGGGCATAACTTTCACATGGATTATCAGAAAAATTCCATCCAAAGCTCATTTTGAAGAGAAAGACATTTCCTACAACTCATCTTCATACTTAAAGTCCAAGAAATGCTCTCACAAAAAGTTATCAATTTCAACATTATAGGTCATTTTCAAAAGTCAACAAAAAGGGACTTTAAGTCAAAGGCCATAACTTGAGATTGGTAAATCAAAATGACATGGGACAAAATAAATTGGTTATAGGACTCAAAGACCTTTCCAAAATGTCAAAGAACATGAGCAAAGCTTAAAAATTGAGCAAGTTATGCCTTGTGGAAGTTGGGAAATTGTTGGATATTTTGAAAAGTCAACATTGATTCAAATGGCCTAAAATTGCTAATGGGCCCATTTTTCTTCCACAATTCATCATCCAAGGCATGTGCACGACCACTTGGCCCAAAGGGAAGTTTTTATTCATTTTTTATTTATTTATTTGAATTTTTATCAATAATAATTCATTTAAATCAATTAAATACATGAAAAATACAAAACTAATGAAATCAAATCTTTTTGTACATGTAATAGGTTCAAAAATTCGTGCATAATCAAATATGGAAAGATTTGAAGAGAATTGAATATGATTTGTACAAAAAGTGCATGAAAAAGATTGAAAAAACTAATGCTTGAAAATCAAATCTCACAAACCATCAATGCATGGATTTTGATCAAATTTCTTGACCTAATTCACTCATACATAAGTTCAGAATGCAAGACCTAATCCTGAAGACCACAAAGCTGCGCCAGAAACCCTTGCACAAACTTGGAATTTTATCAAGAAAACTCAATTCTGAAAACCTAGTTCTAGGACGATTCAAGGCAAAAGAGCTATTCCATTAGCTTCCTTAAGGATCATAGAACGTGTTCCAATCAAAATCAATCATCCCAACACTCAGAATTGGTATACAGAAGTCAAGCTTTGCTCACTTTGTTTCATAATCGTGCATCTCAATTCATGCGCATTTAGCACTTTTTAATGTTTGATTCATATTCCTTGTTTGATTCTAACGCTAACCATGTAAATTAATTGCGTTTTTGAGCGTTGTACACAATTCCACCATTGTCGTCTTCTAGGTTTTTTTCAAGCTGTGAATTGGGGTTTTCCACTCAAGGAAAAATCAGCACTCAAGAACCAGACCATCAAAACCAGGACCTCCATACAAACTCATTGATGGGGTCGCGCTCAATTTATGGAGCCCCAGGGGCTATTCGCTATTTTCTCTAAGGGTGCCTAAGGGAACACTAACAAAACCGTTGCTAAATTGTTCTTGTTTCAGGAAAATAAAACCAGGCGAAGGAGATGATGAAGTGGCGAGCGTTGGTTGGTCTGTTCAAAAATTCGCGCTAAAATCCACTAACGCGTTTGTTTTGTTTTATATTGATCGCTTATTATATAATATACAAAGAACACAAAGTGGAGCAGTGGTGAAGCGTTTGATTGGTAAACCATAGGACCTGGGTTCGAGCCCCAGGTCCTCACCCCTTTCATATTTTTCTTCATTTAGTGTTCATGTGCAGATTCAATGTTGTGGTCCACAATACACCCTCAAAATCAAGCTGGCCACGCGTCTCAGGGCATCAAATCAAAGGCCATGATCTGGAGAGCACGGTGAACTCTAGTCAACGTGTACACGTGCTGGCACAAAAGTCCAACAGGCCAAGGATAAATGGGCCTGAATCACTACAAAACACCTCCAAATTAGGGGCAGACCCCCTAGGTTTGCAATTCTTTTTACTTTCTTTATTTTTTTTATTATTTATACTTTCTTTTAATTATTGTTTTATTAATTAATTTCATATTTTCATAATATATAAAAAACATCAAAAAATCAAAAAAGACAAGAAAAATAATAAATATTTTTATTTTAAGTACTTTTGTAAATAAATTGCATATAATTAAATTTAGTTATTAAATTAGGTTTAATAGTAATGTTTTCTTAATTAATTTAAAATTCGTAGAATTAGGGTTTATGATAATTTTTATTCCTTTTTCTTTTATTTCATAATAATTAAATATTTAGTATTATTTATTTTTATAATTAAATGGCATGTAAATAATTAGGTTAAAAATTAGGTTAAAACTTAATCTTTTCTTAAAAAATTAAAAACTAACTAGAATTAGGGTTAGCATGTTATTTTAATTAATTCTTTTTCATTAAAACCTAAAAATACCAAAAACAATTTCTTTTCTTTTTTTAATTAATTAATTTCATCATTTAATTTAATTTTGCAAAAAAGGGTCCAACGCCCTCCTTCTTTTAATTCTTATTTAATTCGCGTATTTATTTCGTTTAATATTTATGTACCTCCCCCAAGGCCTTGTAAATTAATCTGTCGCACTTTATTTTCTTTACTTTCTTTATTTTTTGTCAAATCGGGTTCAAGAAATTTTGGCAATGTGGACCCGCGCCTTTTGTAATAGCTTTAGGACTTTACTTTTCTCGCATTTTTAAACTGTTAATCAAGGCATGAAAGAATGTATGGACAAAAATAAAAACAAACGTTAGATCACCAATAACATGACAAGATAAAATATCTGAAAACGACACACAAATCACACACCACCCCTAGGGTACGCCTCACTGTTGCCTTGCCTCGAAAGGTGATCGTCGAGTAGAGGATGTCTTAGTAAGTCCTCATGATCCGGGAACCTGGCATGAGGGTAGCTTCTAAGGTGTCTTCCTATTGCTCCGGTGATCACCATGTCCCGAACCCTCGAATTGACCCGAACACCTCCAACGGTGGTGCTACCTACCTCTCAATGGTGGGATGGCACTACTTTAAAGGACATTTACACAGACGAATTCCTTAGGGTAGGTAGACGACTCTAGATACTTGCTCTAAAATTCAAAACAAATCAAAAATACTTTTCACACCAACACATTTTCAAAAAGCTTTCGAAAGCAAATTTTCAAACACTCTTGAGGACTGATACAAGAGTCGAACTGAAATTTTCAAAGAAACTTTTTAAACCCACAGTTGAAAAGCAAACAAACCATTTTTGAAAACACAATGAGCAAGTATCTAAGAGCCCATGGATAACCATGGATAGAAAGAGTGCTAACACCTTCCCTTTCTATAATCTACCTCCCGAACCGAGAGCAATCTCTTTAAGGAATTTTTCTGTGCTTTTGTCCTTTCCATTTGGAGAAAATAAAAGACGGTGGCGACTCTTGCTTCCGCGACATTTTGCGAACCAGCGTTAAACAGTCAGTTCCAGATCCACCGATCACAGAACTGGCGACTCTGCTGGGGACTTAAACTTAAAGTGAGGTGTACCTTAGGGTTAGTTCATAACTGTGTTTTCAATTGTATTGACTTGTCTGCTTTAAATTTTTGGGTTGCATGGGAGTTACATAGATCCTAACCCGGATCTGGGGATACCCTGTTTAGGTAGCATAAGCTGTGAGGGACCTGTCCGGCGTAGACCGACACGGGTGAAACAGTGGCTACGTTGGTGTGGCACCTTGGTCTGTACCGATATCCCTTGTGTTGCAACGAGGAGAATATGGGTCTTCTGAGGAGTCATTAAGCACCAACAACCTTAGAACCTTAAATGACACAACTTGGCCATTAGAACAGTAGCAGTATGCTACGCCCATTGAGGCTAAACTCTCGTGATGGTTCTGGCCGCAAGAAAAGATTGCGATGCTGGAGTTATGACCGATTGAGGGTAGTCAATGATATTGGGATCCTCTAAGAACCCGGTTACTTTGATAGGACAGGTATGAACCCACCAACTTCAAGAGGGTAATACTCAGACCTCATGCTGGCCTTAAACTCTAAGGGCTTCTCTTGTGTGACTTGTGTGCCTTCATACTTGACTATTTACATGCTTGTTATCTAACACAGGAATTACTTGCAGGGTTTGCTTATGGTCCTTAATGGGGACTCATAGCAGGATTTGCTAAGTTTTTGTAGGTTTTGTCCATAGTCCTTAACCGGGACTCATAACAAGGTTTCCCAAGTTTCTTGCAGGGTTTGTTTTAGTCCTTAATTGGGACTCATGACAGGTTTACTAAGTTTCTTGCAGGTTTTGGTTTGCAGCCCTTAATGGGGACTCATAACAGGGTTACCTGCATTACCCCATGCATCATGACATCATACCATTGCATACATCCTAACCCATTTCAAGGATCTCAAGGGCTTGTGATGCAGGTCACGGTGAATCAACTATCCTAGCAAGGGGGAAAGAGGATTTATTTTCCTCTAGCCAAGGTTGTCAGGGGCTATGACCCACTTGATATGGCGAGCTTTGACACTGGAAGAAGACTGCCCTAGCCAAGGATGTCAAGGGCTATGACCCACTGGATATGGTGAGCCTTTGACCCTTGGAAGAAAGACTCTCAACAAATATGAAGTTTCTTTCAATCAAGCTACCGGATCCAGACGCTAACAAATTTTCTTGTTTACCCCGCGAGGTCCTTGAAAACATTACATGCATGTCCTACTCATCATTGCATAACAGGTATCCTTGTTGCAGGTCACTTACCTTTCTCGCTGTTTATTTCAGCAATGGCTTGCCCACAAGATAACCAGGACTTTCTTGCTCAAGAGACTCGGTTCGGGGAAATCCTTCTGAATCTATCCAAGGGGCAGGAAGAGCTAAGGACACTTCTCATGGAGACCTTTGTCAGGAACAGTGCTGAGGATGAAAGGCTGAAACACCTACAAGCTGAGGTGGATGCATTGAGGGTCCAGATGCTGGGGCAGGTGACTGCCATTCAAGAGTTAGCTCAAAGACAAGATGAGCTCTGGTTTCTCGTCAACCAACTGCTTCAGGGTAACCAACTGGGGCAAAAGTCTAAGGGTAAAAAGCCAGTCATCGTTCAACCACCTTTGAGACAAGGAGGTAAGGGGAGAGCTCCTCAAATAGCTCCAGTGTCACAAATTCAACATCACAACCAACAAAAGAGCGAGATAAGGCAGTTCACTCAGCTCAGCATGACCTTATCCCAGATATTGCCACAGTTGCTGGAGACCAAGCTGGTAACTCTAAAAGAAGCTCCGAAGAACCAAAATACAACGTCACCGAAGTACAACCCCAACGCCCACTGCGCTTACCACTCTAACAGTCTGGGGCATACTACAGATGATTGTTGGAGCTTAAAAAATAAGATCCAAGACATGATCGACGCTGGAGAGATTCAGTTTAAAGTACCCAAGACTCCCCACGTGATCACTGCTCCCTTGCCAAAACATGGCTAGGATTGAGAAATTTTTGTTCATTCGAATGTTCAAATTGCAATTCTCTTTTGTTCAAACATTTACTCATGTTAAACATTGTTATTTCATTAATGCATCGCATATGTCTGCTCTGAAACAATATATTCGTATTCACTAAATGCAAATTATTTTCATATTTTTTCTGATGTCAGCTCTTGATCTAAAATTCTAAGCCTCTTGAGGGAGGATGACGACAACAATACCATAATTTACAGTATGCTTTTGAACAGACCCCGCTGATGAGGTACAGGCATTGTTTCAATCCCTAAACACTGGAGTTATAAGGAAGATAATCCCTCGTCAACCCCTCTGAGCCAAAGAAGTAGGAGTTTTTCTTTTCGAAATTTAAAACCCTTAATCATAACCGGGGGCAGGGTAGTCTCTCAGTTGATCCAAATGCATAACGAATGGCACCAAAGAGGTCCTTACAAAAAAGAAAGACAGTGATGGTTCCGAATAATCAATAAAGAAAAGCAGTCATTATCAAAAGAAAAAAGATCATAAATGAAAAGCCCAAAAAGTAAAAACCTATAAAGGAGACTTACAAAACTGGGGCATCCCGCTGACTGTAATTCCAAAAAAGGAAACAGTTCAGGCAAAAAAAGAAAGGGATAACAAAAAAAAAAATCAAACAAGAAAGAGGTCTTACCAACCCTCAACAAGAAAGGAATGACTGCCTATTCAAAATAAGTTATCAACATCCGAATCATCACCGGAAAATCAGAGCAAAGATTCAATCAAGGTCTAACGTATGATCAACTGAGCTTAGGTTTGAAGAACATCATGAAGAATGGGTGGGCACAAATAATTTGAGCCTTTATCCTTTGTTTCTTAAACCATGAACCAGGCCACGTTATAACCCTTAAAAGTCCTAGCTGAAGCATGGGTTAGTTCGGAAGCATACTGTGACGAAAGGTATCCTGACTCCTTAAGGCTTACTATAAAGAAGGAGTTGACATCACGTTTTACAAACATTCACTTGTTTTATGAAAAAGAATGCATTTTCAAAATCTTCAAGACAGACATAAGCTTTGCATTTTTGATATAACTTTGTTTGCATATGACTTTTTGTTTGAACAGCATAGAAGTTCGCGCGACGAATGCCTAATGAACAGAAGTACCTCCAATCAAGGGGCATGGCATGGCTATTGTCCACCATCTGGGGCAGTTCAATCAAGATTCGGAGAATCTCTCAAAAGGCCAACTAGCCTGGGGCAAGTCTCCGCCTGAGTCACTTGGGGCATTTCAACAATAAATCTTGCCTGATCAAACACCTTCTGGTGGCCTAACAAAACACTTCTAACAGGGGCAACTCCCTACATTCTGAGAGCACAGACATAGTCGAAAAAATACTACGCATCATCAAAGACCCGCTAGGTTGACATACCTAGGCAAAAATAAGGGCTTCCCGGCGAACTAAAAGGGTTCGGGAAAAAATAAGGGATGAAATAAAAAAATCTGTACACCCGGCAAGTCGAAAACCTGAAAAGGCGGCTTGGGCAAAAAGGGGTATCCCGGTGGACCGAAAACTCGAAAGGGCGGTCCAGGCAAAAGTTAGGGATCAAAGCGTATGACTATGTCCCGTCCTCTTGTCACTTGCCTATCAGAAAGAAGGTTTGTCAAACGGCAGTTGTCAAAGACTCCTTCACAGGTCTTCCTCTCTCACCTCCGAAACAGGGGCAATAATGAGTTGTCCAGGCAATCTAATTGTTCGGTCCTCCAAGGTACCAAGGTAAGGTCAGCTAAAGAACGTAACCAGATATCTTAATCCCCCAGAGAGTGAACCAGCAAGTCAGTGCACTCTCCCCAAGCGAAGCTATAGTATCAAACTTAAGAAAGTTGGGTGTCCTTCAGCAGATCTCAACATTCCCCAGCAGCAATATACATATTCTTAACGAGCATCCCCGGCAGTCTTGGTCTAAAGATTGTTCCCCGACGGCATATCAAAACATTCAAAGGAATCACTTCCCCGCAGTTCAAAACTTCCCTAGGAGAGTTCAATCCAGTTCCCCAGGAAGGTTGGAATCCATCTCCCCAAGCAGTAAGCTTATCCCCAGTAGATTCTGGAAGCTTATCCTCACAAAGCACGAACGCGTCGTCCGGCTTTATTCAAAGAGTTATTTCCCTACCAAGATATAACTGGGTTATCCTCAGCCAAAAGCCACGGAAAGAGCGTCCTCGACGAAGTCTTCTTATTCCCAGCGAAGTCTATTAACACTTCCAACACAACAAGGGTATCCCCAGTAAATCATCATCAACAACTCAGCAAAGTATCTCTCTCCCCACAGAGTATTGCTCCCAAGCAATATTACTAGAGTATCTTTTCTCCCCGCAGAGTAATCCATTCGCCAAGTTTATTCCACAACGGAGTTATCTTCTCCTACCGGTATTCTTGCAACTATCATCCCCAACGGAAGCAAAAATCTATTCTCCAACATCAGCCAAGGATTTGACTTCCCGGCACCCGTCAAGGATTTACTTTCCTAGACGAAAAACATGCATTTGTAAACATCATATACATCATCATAGCATGCATATACGCATCATACCTTACAAATCTCATTTATGTTGAGAACATCATTGCTTGGTCCATATCATACATTGCATATGACTGACCTTTACCTTTCAGGAAAGATTCATCTAAATTCTCAATCATCTTTCAAGACCTAGACCGGTTCAGTTAATCGACTCCAAAGATTTTCTGTCTCTTATCCAGTCATAGGCCTTCTCTAGTCCAGCTAAATCGACCCCAAACTGACTTTTCTGATGAAGACTCAGTAGAAGTTATCAAAGGTTTTTCTCAAACGTCCGCTTTTGAGATTATAATTTCCTATGGTTCTCTCCCCAATGTTGTGGAGATGATAATTCCATCCCAGGTTTTTCTCAAACGCCCGCTTTTGAGATTATAATTTCCTATGGTTCTCTCCCCAATATTGTGGAGATGATAATTCCATCCGAGGTTTTTCTCAAACGTCCGCTTTTGAGATTATAATTTCCTATGGTTCTCTCCCCAATGTTGCGGAGATGATAATTCCATCCCAGGTTTTTCTCAAACGTCCTCTTTTGAGATTATAATTTCCTATGGTTCTCTCCCCAATGTTGTGGAGATGATAATTCCATTTCAGGTTTTTCTCAAACGTCCGCTTTTGAGATTATAATTTCCTATGGTTCTCTCGCCAATGTTGTGGAGATGATAATTCCATCCCAAGTTTTTCTCAAACGCCCGCTTTTGAGATTATAATTTCCTATGGTTCTCTCCCCAATGTTGTGGAGATGATAATTCCATCCCAGGTTTTTCTCAAACGTCCGCTTTTGAGATTATAATTTCCTATGGTTCTCTCCCCAATGTTGCGGAGATGATAATTCCATCCCAGGTTTTTCTCAAACGTCCGCTTTTGAGATTATAATTTCCTATGGTTCTCTCCCCAATGTTGCGGAGATGATAATTCCATCCCAGGTTTTTCTCAAACGCCCGCTTTTGAGATTATAATTTCCTATGGTTCTCTCCCCAATGTTGTGGAGATGATAATTCCATCCCAGGTTTTTCTCAAACGTCCGCTTTTGAGATTATAATTTCCTATGGTTCTCTCCCCAATGTTGTGGAGATGATAATTCCTTTTCAGGTTTTTCTCAAACGTCCGCTTTTGAGATTATAATTTCCTATGGTTCTCTCCCCAATGTTGTGGAGATGATAATTCCATTTCAGGTTTTTCTCAAATGTCCGCTTTTGAGATTATAATTTCCTATGGTTCTCTCCCCAATGTTGTGGAGATGATAATTCCATTTCAGGTTTTTCTCAAACGTCCGCTTTTGAGATTATAATTTCTTATGGTTCTCTCCCCAATGTTGTGGAGATGATAATTCCATTTCAGGTTTTTCTCAAACGTCCTCTTTTGAGATTATAATTTCCTATGGTTCTCTCCCCAATGTTGTGGAGATGATAATTCCATTTCAGGTTTTTCTCAAACGTCCGCTTTTGAGATTATAATTTCCTATGGTTCTCTCCCCAATGTTGTGGAGATGATAATTCCATTTCAGGTTTTTCTCAAACGTCCGCTTTTGAGATTATAATTTCCTATGGTTCTCTCCCTAATGTTGCGGAGACAATAATTCCATTCCAGGTTTTTCTCAAACGTCCGCTTTTGAGATTATAATTTCCTATGGTTCTCTCCCTAATGTTGCGGAGACGATAATTCCATTCCAGGTTTTTCTCAAACGCCCGCTTTTGAGATTATAATTTCCTATGGTTCTCACCCCAGTGTTGCGGAGATGATAATTCCATCCCAGGTTTTTCTCAAACGTCCGCTTTTGAGATTATAATTTCCTATGGTTCTCTCCCCAGTGTTGCGGAGATGATAATTCCATCCCAGGTTTTTCTCAAACGTCCGCTTTTGAGATTATAATTTCCTATGGTTCTCTCCCCATTCCTGCGGAGACGATAATTCCATCCCAGGTTTTTCTCAAACGTCCGCTTTTGAGATTATAATTTCCTATGGTTCTCTCCCCATTGCTGTGGAGATGATAATTCCATTCCAGGTTTTTCTCAAACGTCCGCTTTTGAGATTATAATTTCCTATGGTTCTCTCCCTAATGTTGCGGAGACGATAATTCCATTCCAGGTTTTTCTCAAACGCCCGCTTTTGAGATTATAATTTCCTATGGTTCTCTCCCCAGTGTGGCGGAGATGATAATTCCATCCCAGGTTTTTCTCAAACGTCCGCTTTTGAGATTATAATTTCCTATGGTTCTCTCCCCAATGTTGCGGAGATGATAATTCCATTCCAGGTTTTTCTCAAACGTCCGCTTTTGAGATTATAATTTCCTATGGTTCTCTCCCCAATGTTGCGGAGATGATAATTCCATTCCAGGTTTTTCTCAAACGTCCGCTTTTGAGATTATAATTTCCTATGGTTCTCTCCCCATTGCTGCGGAGACGATAATTCCATCCCAGGTTTTTCTCAAACGTCCGCTTTTGAGATTATAATTTCCTATGGTTCTCTCCCCATTGCTGCGGAGATGATAATTCCATCCCAGGTTTTTCTCAAACGTCCGCTTTTGAGATTATAATTTCCTATGGTTCTCTCCCTAATGTTGCGGAGGCGATAATTCCATCCCAGGTTTTTCTCAAACGTCCGCTTTTGAGATTATAATTTCCTATGGTTCTCTCCCCAATGTTGTGGAGATAATAATTCCATTTCAGGTTTTTCTCAAACGTCCGCTTTTGAGACTATAATTACCTATGGTTCTCTCCCCAATGTTGCGGAGATTATAATTTCCTATGGTTCTCTCCCCAATGTTGTGGAGATGATAATTCCATTTCAGGTTTTTCTCAAACGTCCGCTTTTGAGATTATAATTTCCTATGGTTCTCTCCCCAATGTTGTGGAGATGATAATTCCATTTCAGGTTTTTCTCAAACGTCCGCTTTTGAGACTATAATTTCCTATGGTTCTCTCCCCAATGTTGCGGAGATTATAATTTCCTATGGTTCTCTCCCCATTGCTGTGGAGATGATAATTCCATTCCAGGTTTTTCTCAAACGTCCGCTTTTGAGATTATAATTTCCTATGGTTCTCTCCCTAATGTTGCGGAGACGATAATTCCATTCCAGGTTTTTCTCAAACGCCCGCTTTTGAGATTATAATTTCCTATGGTTCTCTCCCCAGTGTGGCGGAGATGATAATTCCATCCCAGGTTTTTCTCAAACGTCCGCTTTTGAGATTATAATTTCCTATGGTTCTCTCCCCAATGTTGCGGAGATGATAATTCCATTCCAGGTTTTTCTCAAACGTCCGCTTTTGAGATTATAATTTCCTATGGTTCTCTCCCCAATGTTGCGGAGATGATAATTCCATTCCAGGTTTTTCTCAAACGTCCGCTTTTGAGATTATAATTTCCTATGGTTCTCTCCCCATTGCTGCGGAGACGATAATTCCATCCCAGGTTTTTCTCAAACGTCCGCTTTTGAGATTATAATTTCCTATGGTTCTCTCCCCATTGCTGCGGAGATGATAATTCCATCCCAGGTTTTTCTCAAACGTCCGCTTTTGAGATTATAATTTCCTATGGTTCTCTCCCTAATGTTGCGGAGGCGATAATTCCATCCCAGGTTTTTCTCAAACGTCCGCTTTTGAGATTATAATTTCCTATGGTTCTCTCCCCAATGTTGTGGAGATAATAATTCCATTTCAGGTTTTTCTCAAACGTCCGCTTTTGAGACTATAATTACCTATGGTTCTCTCCCCAATGTTGCGGAGATTATAATTTCCTATGGTTCTCTCCCCAATGTTGTGGAGATGATAATTCCATTTCAGGTTTTTCTCAAACGTCCGCTTTTGAGATTATAATTTCCTATGGTTCTCTCCCCAATGTTGTGGAGATGATAATTCCATTTCAGGTTTTTCTCAAACGTCCGCTTTTGAGACTATAATTTCCTATGGTTCTCTCCCCAATGTTGCGGAGATTATAATTTCCTATGGTTCTCTCCCCGATCCTGCGGAGACGATAATTCCATTCCAGGTTTTCCTCAATGAATGTTATGGAGATTGTAATTGCCTATGGTTCTCTTCCCGATCCTGCGGAGGTGGTAATCCCAAGATTTTCTCAACGATTGCTATTGAGGTTAAGGTCATCCAAGGTTCTCTCACCGTTCATGCTGAGGTAGTAACCATCCCTGATTCATTCATCATCTTTTGAAACTCCAGACCCAGCTCCTGTAACCAGTCAGGACACATCTATACAAAGCATCTGAAGACCAGCTCCTGCAACATGTCAGGTACTCATTTTTCTTTTGCAGGTACGCAAGTTCCCGCTAAGGAATCTCTTACGCGATCGACACCCAGATGGCATCCATAAGCCCATCCACCTTCCAGCATCTCTTAGCATGGCATCTATAAGCCCATCATCCTATCCATCAATCTCCAAATGGCATCCGTAAGCCCATTCCCATCATCACATTGCTACTATGTGAGCGTAAATTTCTGGGCACTCTAGTGTTCAATCATCTTCTACCCTCGGATTACGAAAGGCACGTCAGCCAATCTGCATCCTCAGGTCTAAGAAGATTGAACAGGGGCAACTGTTGTACCCCAAAATTTGCCCTCCCATATTCTCCAAGAAATTTCCAAGTCAAGCTTCAAAATCTCCCCAAGGGTTGCACAGTTCAAGGGCCTCCTAAGCAGTCAAAATTAAGGTTTTTGTTCTGATCAAGAAAATGAAGTTTTCAAAGGTCCAATCAAGTCTCACATGCCTAAAAATATGGTCAAGCATCCTCACACAAAGTTTCAAGACTTTCAGCATAAGATTGCATAGTCAAAAACCCTAATTGCACTATAGTCAACTGTAGGGGCAAAATGGTCATTTGGCAGTCAAAAGTTCAAATTTTTGGTCAACATATCATTTTGAAGCCACAAACATCATTTGATCAATGCTTGATCATGATTCTCAAAGATTGGCTCAAAAATCATCAAAATGCAAAATTTTCCTTATTTGGACAGTTGAAAAAGTCAACTGTAAATTGACCAGGGCATAACTTTCACATGGATTATCAGAAAAATTCCATCCAAAGCTCATTTTGAAGAGAAAGACATTTCCTACAACTCATCTTCATACTTCAAGTCCAATAAATGCTCTCACAAAAATTTATCAATTTCAACATTATAGGTCATTTTCAAAAGTCAACAAAAAGGGACTTTAAGTCAAAGGCCATAACTTGAGATTGGTAAATCAAAATGACATGGGACCAAAGACATTGGTTAGGGGACTCAAAGACCTTTCCAAAATGTCCAAGAACATGAGCAAAGCTTAAACATGGAGCAAGTTATGCCTTGTGGAAGTTGGGAAATGTTTGGATATTTTGAAAAGTCAACATTGATTCAAATGGCCTAAAATTGCTAATGGGCCCATTTTTCTTCCACAATTCATCATCCAAGGCATGTGCACGACCACTTGGCCCAAAGGGAAGTTTTTATTCATTTTTTATTTATTTATTTGAATTTTTATCAATAATAATTCATTTAAATCAATTAAATACATCAAAAATACAAAACTAATGAAATCAAATCTTTTTGTACATGTAATAGGTTCAAAAATTCGTGCATAATCAAATATGGAAAGATTTGAAGAGAATTGGATATGATTTGTACAAAAAGTGCATGAAAAAGATTGAAAAAACTAATGCTTGAAAATCAAATCTCACAAACCATCAATGCATGGATTTTGATCAAATTTCTTGACCTAATTCACTCATACATAAGTTCAGAATGCAAGACCTAATCCTGAAGACCACAAAGCTGCGCCAGAAACCCTTGCACAAACTTGGAATTTTATCAAGAAAACTCAATTCTGAAAACCTAGTTCTAGGACGATTCAAGGCAAAAGAGCTATTCCATTAGCTTCCTTAAGGATCATAGAACGTGTTCCAATCAAAATCAATCATCCCAACACTCAGAATTGGTATACAGAAGTCAAGCTTTGCTCACTTTGTTTCATAATCGTGCATCTCAATTCATGCGCATTTAGCACTTTTTAATGTTTGATTCATATTCCTTGTTTGATTCTAACGCTAACCATGTAAATTAATTGCGTTTTTAGCGTTGTACACAATTCCACCATTGTCGTCTTCTAGGTTTTTTTCAAGCTGTGAATTGGGGTTTTCCACTCAAGGAAAAATCAGCACTCAAGAACCAGACCATCAAAACCAGGACCTCCATACAAACTCATTGATGGGGTCGCGCTCAATTTATGGAGCCCCAGGGGCTATTCGCTATTTTCTCTAAGGGTGCCTAAGGGAACACTAACAAAACCGTTGCTAAATTGTTCTTGTTTCAGGAAAATAAAACCAGGCGAAGGAGATGATGAAGTGGCGAGCGTTGGTTGGTCTGTTCAAAAATTCGCGCTAAAATCCACTAACGCGTTTGTTTTGTTTTGTTTTATATTGATCGCTTATTATATAATATACAAAGAACACAAAGTGGAGCAGTGGTGAAGCGTTTGATTGGTAAACCATAGGACCTGGGTTCGAGCCCCAGGTCCTCACCCCTTTCATATTTTTCTTCATTTAGTGTTCATGTGCAGATTCAATGTTGTGGTCCACAATACACCCTCAAAATCAAGCTGGCCACGCGTCTCAGGGCATCAAATCAAAGGCCATGATCTGGAGAGCACGGTGGACTCTAGTCAACGTGTACACGTGCTGGTACAAAAGTCCAACAGGCCAAGGATAAATGGGCCTGAATCACTACAAAACACCTCCAAATTAGGGGCAGACCCCCTAGGTTTGCAATTCTTTTTACTTTCTTTATTTTTTTTATTATTTATACTTTCTTTTAATTATTGTTTTATTAATTAATTTCATATTTTCATAATATATAAAAAACATCAAAAAATCAGAAAAGACAAGAAAAATAATAAATATTTTTATTTTAAGTACTTTTATAAATAAATTGCATATAATTAAATTTAGTTATTAAATTAGGTTTAATAGTAATGTTTTCTTAATTAATTTAAAATTTGTAGAATTAGGGTTTATGATAATTTTTATTCCTTTTTCTTTTATTTCATAATAATTAAATATTTAGTATTATTTATTTTTATAATTAAATGGCATGTAAATAATTAGGTTAAAAATTAGGTTAAAACTTAATCTTTTCTTAAAAAATTAAAAACAACTAGAATTAGGGTTAGCATGTTATTTTAATTAATTCTTTTTCATTAAAACCTAAAAATACCAAAAACAATTTCTTTTCTTTTTTTAATTAATTAATTTCATCATTTAATTTAATTTTGCAAAAAAGGGTCCAACGCCCTCGTTCTTTTAATTCTTATTTAATTCGCGTATTTATTTCGTTTAATATTTATGTACCTCCCCCAAGGCCTTGTAAATTAATCTGTCGCACTTTATTTTCTTTACTTTCTTTATTTTTTGTCAAGTCGGGTTCAAGAAATTTTGGCGATGTGGACCCGCGCCTTTTGTAATAGCTTTAGGACTTTACTTTTCTCGCATTTTTAAACTGTTAATCAAGGCATGAAAGAATGTATGGACAAAAATAAAAACAAACGTTAGATCACCAATAACATGACAAGATAAAATATCTGAAAACGACACACAAATCACACACCTCCCCTAGGGTACGCCTCATTGTTGCCTTGCCTCGAAAGGTGATCGTCGAGTAGAGGATGTCTTAGTAAGTCCTCATGATCCGGGAACCTGGCATGAGGGTAGCTTCTAAGGTGTCTTCCTATTGCTCCGGTGATCACCATGTCCCGAACCCTCGAATTGCCCCGAACACCTCCAACGGTGGTGCTACCTACCTCTCAATGGTGGGATGGCACTACTTTAAAGGACATTTACACAGACGAATTCCTTAGGGTAGGTAGACGACTCTAGATACTTGCTCTAAAATTCAAAACAAATCAAAAATACTTTTCACACCAACACATTTTCAAAAAGCTTTCGAAAGCAATTTTTCAAACACTCTTGAGGACTGATACAAGAGTCGAACTGAAATTTTCAAAGAAACTTTTTAAACCCACAGTTGAAAAGCAAACAAACCATTTTTGAAAACACAATGAGCAAGTATCTAAGAGCCCATGGATAACCATGGATAGAAAGGGTGCTAACACCTTCCCTTTCTATAATCTACCTCCCGAACCGAGAGCAATCTCTTTAAGGAATTTTTCTATGCTTTTGTCCTTTCCATTTGGAGAAAATAAAAGACGGTGGCGACTCTTGCTTCCGCGACATTTCGCAAACCAGCGTTAAACAATCAGTTCCAGATCCACCGATCACACCATCCTCCTATCAGCAGTCACTAGATGGCATCTTTAAGCCCATCACCAAATGGCATCTTTAAGCCCATTCCCTCTACCATCACATTACCGAGTGCAAATTTTCTGGGCACTCTAGTGTCCAATCTCCTTTTACCATCGAGTCGCGAAAGGCAAACTTGCCAATCTAACTCTTCAGGTTCAAGAAGATTGAACAGGGGCAACTGTTGTACCCCAAAATTTGCCCTCGCATTTTTCCTCAAAGAAATCACAGCTTCAGGCGTTTCCTGATTTTTCAAACTGACTCAAGAATCGGTCAAACAGACTTTTCTCGTCAGTCAGATAAAATTAGGGTTTCCTTTAGTTTTTGAAGGGTATGGAACAATTCAAACAGTTTGCTTAGGGATTTGGTTGATTTTGGTTCAGCTTCGATCAGGCGGACGTTTCTTTGACATTTAATCAGGAATTAGGGTTTTTTATGCGCGGTTCCTCAGAAAGGTTTAACTCTACAGTGCTTTTCAAGTTTATTCTGAGATATGGACTGAGGCATTTGGATTGAATTTGCATTGTGTGACTAAATCAGTGAAAGGATGCTTTTGGATTGAATTTGCAGTGTCTGGTAAAAATCAGTAAAAGGAAGAATAAATATGGGCAGTTGTTATGATTGACTGTGCATTAATTTGGATTTGTGAAGCGCCAAGTTTAATTGATCAATGCCGAAACAATGTTTATTTAATTATTTACTATTCTGAATTTAAATGATTGGAATTTATTTTCCATTATTATAATTTAAAGAATTTTAAATAATAAATAAACAATTGGAGAAGAAAAGAATTAATCAAATAAAAGGACTTTTTATTTATCTTTAAATTATTTTTATAATTGTTTTTGTTTACAAAATGTTTACAATAATAATATTACATTTATTTAAATTTAAATAAAAACTATCCTAAATATTTTTCTAAATCTTCAATTCTTCATCTTCTATCCCTTGCTCCCTCTGCCTCATTGATTTCTATATGCGAAAGAAAAGAAGAAAAGTCAGAAGCCGATGAAATAATTAAAGGTGGACAGTTAAAAAGATTCATCATTAAAAGTAACTGGCCGGAATCAGTTTTCCCTCTCTCTGCAAATCACGAGATTTCTCCCGGTTCACAAAGAGGGATAAAAAAATGTCTTGCAAAAAAATGTGAAGTGCACAAAAGCAAACAAACTGCATTGTCAAGCAAAGCATTTCAAATTTCAAACCAAAGTCCAAACTGAACAGCATGTGCGCAACTATGAAGTCCAAAATGCCTAACCAAGTTCAAAAGGCAAACTGAATGTCAACTAAATTGCCCACAAGCTGCCAAAAGATGAAGAGCTATCAAAGAAGTACAGAATGCTGTCAACAAATGTGCAGAAAAAGCAGAAAATATGCAGAGTAAACCAACAATGCAAGCAAGGTTCATGTAACATCATTTTCCTATGGCCAGCTACCTTTTCAGAATAGGACAAACATCAGCAATATAAAATATGCTTTTAAATCTGTCCAAAAGAGAGAGAGAAGAGAAAAGAAGTACAGGTTTGCAGGCTTAGGCTTGAAAAATAAAAATATAAAAACAAACTGCTAACACAGTAGAAAAAGGGGGAGAAAATCACAAACAAAAAGAGAACTCAGAACATAAGCTCCCAAGCCTAAAACCAGTTCACTAAAAAAACCAGCATAAGCCTGAAGCCTGAAGCCTGAAGCATAGCTTCATAAAACACGAACCCTGTCAAAACTAAAAGCAAAAACGTCCTGCATAAGAACCAGAAGCAAAAGCCCTGCAAAATCCAATCAAGCCTAAACTGATAAACACAAAGACCAGTATAACCTGCAGCATAAGCCTCAATAACCATTCAAGCCCTTAACCTGTCAAACAACAACCAGTAAACATTCAACCTGCATACCAAGCCATAAAACTGAAGCCTTTGTCAAAGAAAAACATGAGGCCATAGCCTGCTCCTCACAAGCCTTGAACCAGCTTCAACACAGTTAAAACAACCATACAAAACTCATTTTGTCCAAAAACCGGCACCAACTGATAAACCTGAATCCAGAACATCAAACCTGTCCAACACTAAGCCTAAGCCACAAAAGCCTTACACCTAATTGAACCAGAAGCCTAACCAACACGAGCCCTCAGCCAATCTCGTCCTTGGGCAAGCTTTCAAAAGCAACTCAAAGCATTTGAACCAACACAAAACCCTCAGAACTGAGTTCATCACTGGGCAAAAATCACCATCTCAGAAATATAACTCAGAACATATCAGATATCAAACATTCCCAGCATCTCATCATCCAAAATCCCTAAGCATGTCAAGCCAGCATATGAAGCGACAAGAAGAAGAAGGTACAGAAGCCTCAGAAAATTAACATCACAGGAAACTAGGGTCAACAGAAGAAGGAGATAAAGAAGTACTGAAGCATACAAGGCAGGCAACAGGGCAAACAGAGAAGAAGAAAAAATATCATATAAGGGTTTTCAAAATCATCATCAAACCAAGAATCTAAAGGCAAAGAGTACAGAGTACCAAGAAGCAAAGCTTCATCAATATCGTCCTCCCGCCGGCAAGCCTCCGGAACGCCTCCTAACCACCTCTTCCAACGAAGGTAACATTTTTTATCCTTCCCTTCGCACCTCAAACAAAAGAAACGCGTGATCAAAATCAATTACGAGGCTCAATAAAAATCAGAACATAAAACTAAAAATGCAAATCATAAAAACCCTAAAAAGATTAAAAATGAAATTTAACCTTGAACGAACCATCGCGTGCTTAACCATGGAGAGGAGGTGATGATGGCGTTGGTGGCTTGGGCGAAGGAGATTCAGAAACGTTTGGGCATGAGAAAAAGGAACGAAAGATGAACGAAGACGAAGATGAACAAACGGCGCGCCTCTGTCAAACCCTAGAAGTCCCCAAAATGAAATAAACGATTAAACCCCTCTGCAAAAACGTTTTGGCTCAGAGTGTGGGCCTGGCCCTCTTCTAAAACGCCTAAAAGCCCACTCTTTTAAGACTAAAGACTTTCTTTTTATCTTAACATCTTTTATAACTTAATCCAATACATCAATTTTTGTTTTCTTTATAATTCTAATTTTGTATAGAGATATTAATTAAAACAAACTTGAAATATTAATCTTCTTAAAAAACATTTTTTCTTTTCCTTTTACACATAAAAAGATTAAGTAAGATACATTAATAAAGAGTACTTTTCTTTAAAGACACTAATATATAGAATTTGAATTTTCTCTTTTCTTAAAATACATTAATTTGTACATAATTACATAATCTCTCCTTTAAAATTTAATATTTTTCTTTCCTTAAAATTAGAACTTTTGATTTGTACATAATCAATTAAAATACTTTTTTAATATACATAATATAATTAAAATTTAAAATATTTTTCTTTCTTTTAATCAAAATACCTTTTTGTACATATTAACAAAATATAAAACAAAATAGACAATACTTAACAATATATTTAAATACACATATTCCGCAACCTGTAAATAAATTACATACACATATACACTTACACTTACACCTACACAATACATTTACATTGATATATTATACATTTGCTATTTTTATACATTGCTACATTCGATACATATTACGTTTGATCGCAATTCGATTTGGTTGTAATTACCTAAGTCTCATCCCCATTTGTGAATTTGTACCCCCACTCCCAGATACCATTTGTAATAGCGTAGACTTTAAATTCCCACAATTTACCGCTTTCGAATTATACCATGGTTAGACCTAGGGTTTGTATGTACATAAAATCGAACGCTAGATAACCTAATACAAAGACAAATGCATGAAATCAATACACAATCACACTTGCACCCCCCCTAGGGTGATCCCACATGTTGTCTTCCAAAAATGGGAGATGCTTGCACGTCGAGTTTCTTTGGAAAAACAATCAAATGATCATAAGTCCCTCGATGACGCTTTCGAAAGTCGCCTATCAAAATGATCAAGTCCCTTTAAGCAAATTGCCAAAGACACTTGGCACCATTGCATTCATGGTCCATACGATGACCCGTGCCCGTTCCGTTAAACTTCCTAAACGCAAGATTGTCCACCAAATTCAATGGTGGAACAAAATTGTTAAAAAGGGTTGAAAACATAGAGAAAACCTTTGAGTATAATAGGGGTAAACAAAACTCTTAGTTACTTGAGATCAACTTGCAAAAACACTTGCCTTCTTTTCAAAAACCACACTCCACAAACACTTTCAAACAAACTTCCAAAAACATTTTGAAACATCTTTTCGAAAAGATACACACTTTTGTAAAACACTCAAACTCGAGTCAATTACACTGGTTGCCGAAACAAAGGCGTCTATTTCAAAAACATTTTCAAAACACACACATACACCACAATTTCAAGCAATCAAGGCAAGTGATCTAAAAAACCAAGTAACTAAGAGCCCATGGATAACCATGGATGAAAAGGGTGCTAATACCTTCCCTTTTCATAATCTACCCCCCGAACCCGCGAAATATCTCAAAAGGTTTTTGCTGTGCTTGTTAACCTTTCCTTTAGGATAAAATAAAAAGTCGGTGGCGACTCTTGCTCAACCGAACAAGTGCGAATACAAACGCAAAACTCAAGTCAGTTCTCCCACTGTATCACACTTGTCATTATAGAAGGTAGCTTATTGCTGAGATTTATTACTCCAATGAATGGCAGCCTTGTCATCATGAAAGTTAGTTCATTGTTGAGATTTGTTACTCCAATGAATGGTAGTCTCGTCATTTTGGGCAATAGTTTGTTGTTGAGATCTTTTTATGGTGGATGGTAGTATCGTCATTATGGGAGATAGTTCTTCATTGAGATTCATATTACTCTAAAGATGTTCATTTGTTTCCATTCGTAAATACTGGTGCTAATCATTTATTACCTACCATAGCATTGGTATTTACCGGTATTATCTAACCATTTCTTTCCCCGGTAGGTCGACGTTACTTTTTTTGCCATCTCCTTAGTGAGTGGATAGTTCGTAGTCATCTGTGTATTATGGTTATCCTTTACCTTCTCTCCTCAATCTTTGAGTTGATGACGCCTTATCTCTTCTTTGGGCTTTACCCCAATAGAGTTGGGTCTCTTGTTCACCAGTGATTTATTTTCCTGCTCGGGTTTTTCTTTTAATCTGAGTTTTTTATTTGCTACGTTCTCAGTGGTGTCTTGTGTCATTTTTGTATTTGTTCATTTTCATTCATAATCATAAACGTCACATGGCATCTTAGGGCCAAAAATAAGGCTTGTTTTATATTTAAGTATCTTTAATCCCGTTGACACGAAGATTTTAACCTTTGCATCTCCGGATAGAAGACACTTAAACAAGGGAAGTTGTTGTACCCCAATTTTCCCCCTAAGATTCCTCTATCATATCATATCAACTCAATCACAACAAGATCACACAAGGGTTTGGTTCTTCATCCTATCCTTAGGTTTGTCTATGAGGGATCATCAAGCACCTTGAATTGTGTATCTTGAACATATATCTTTTTGAATAACATTAAAGTATATGTATATGTCTCTTTGAATGTCATATTGCAGGTAATGGCACAATTGCATGTATTTTTCCATCTCAATCACAACAATATCACACTAGGGAGAAAGCACAACACATTCTATTAAGTTGATCTATAGGTTCATGAGTTTATTCCCATGCCTTCTTCAACAAAGCTTCATTAAGATTCAACCTTCATCATTGAATATGCTTTGAATTAATATCATGACAAAGTCTATTATGATTCATCATGCCTCAAGTTGTCAAAAATAGTTCAAGGATGTAAGGATTAATGGAAGAAGTTTGACCTAATTGTACAAGTTTTTGATTTCTTGATCACAAGTGCATATCTCCCCAAATTCTCAATATTTGGAAGTGGTTATGGTTTCTATGATTCCTAATTATCATCCTCAACAACTTCTATTTACATGAAAAAAGTATTTGTGCAAGAAGGTTTGTCAAAATTGAAAAGGTTTTCCAAGGCATTTTGTTGCTCTAGGAACTATGGTTTTGAACTTCTAAAGGCTATATCATGCTCATATTTTGGTATTTTTGAGTGATTCCAAATACATGCTTCTCTTTAAAGGGTTATTAATAAATCACTTCAAAAGTTTCAAGAAAATTTTGTATGGAAGATACCTAGTGATGAAGAAGGATTACAACTCCTCTAGATAAGCCATCAAATTTTCTTATGTGACTTCAAAAGATCATAACTTGGTCAATTTTTATCTCCTTGAGCCCATTAATTTTCCAAATTAATCCTAAGGATATTAACTTCAACTATTCTTTTATGTGCAAAGCTTGAAAGTGGATGGACGATGTCCTAAGGATCCAAAGGATTATAGGTCATCTCATGAATTTTCACCAATTTTGCAAAACCATAACTTTTTCAATACTTGGTGTTTTTGAGTGATTCAAGTTTCACAATTCTCTTCACGAAGTCTATTTCAAGCTAGAATCAATGATCAAAGCTCAATTTTGGAGGAAAGTCTTGTTTGAGCTCAAAACATTACAAGTCATTTTTGAGCAGAAAACTTGAAATTTTTCGAAGTATAAAAGTCAGCATCTTTTTCTCAACTTTGACTCATCACAAATCTAAGCTCAAACATCCATTATTTCCCATTCTTTTAATATTGTAAAGCTTGTGATATCATCTTTATAAAGCTTCAATAATCATGCCCTAAGACTCCTTGAGCTGTGAATGCCATTGATTCAAAAATGGTACCTTGAAACTGAAGTTTCACTTTAAGTCAGAATTTGAAATTCATGTTGTGGCTTCTAAACATCAAATTAGCACGCGTTTTAGTATAAACATGTTTAGCCAACTTTCCAAAGTGGATTAGAGCCTTGAAACACGAGGATTGAGTGAGTTTTGATGCTAAACAGGTCACACACTCCTCATATATCATGTTCACACGAATTCCCTCCAAATTTCATCATTCCACGTGCTTGAGCATCCCACTTGTTTCCTTATAAATAGAGGATCATACCTATTTCATTTTCTCAAGCTTAGAGAGCCAGAATCACCCTGTCAAACTTTTTATTGAACCCACTTTTCTGCAACTTCGAATTTGGTTTTAAAGCTTTCCTCGAACCATTTTCTTTGTTAATTCTTCATCCTTGAACCTCACTGAAGCTAACAGAAGAAGAACCAAACTCTAAGACTTCCTAAATCGTGTTAGCCAAGTCAAGTTTCAGAGCTCTGAATTTGAACTTCCATAGGTAGATTCCTACACCAATTCTCTCAAACTTTGATACTTTAATGGAGCTCTCATCATTCTGATTCTAGTCGCAACATTTATTTTCAACTGAAAGTGAGTTTTGGCCATGAATTTTCAAATCCCTTTTCAAATCTTTCCTTCAAAAATGACTGAGCTACACCTTACATAAATTTTTCGCGAAGGTACCATTGGAATCGTTTTGAAGAGACGAAGCGAATGGTACAGGTCTCGAGCTCTAATTTTTTCATTTGAGAGACCTGCAAATCCGTGTGGCTGGAGGTTGAAGATGACCAACGTGTCATGTCTCAACCAATGATAATGTTCCATTTGTTTTTTTCAAAATCTGATT
The DNA here is from genome assembly GCA_948472305.1 of Vicia faba. NCBI lineage: Eukaryota > Viridiplantae > Streptophyta > Magnoliopsida > Fabales > Fabaceae > Vicia > Vicia faba. The sequence continues at coordinate 208,777,443 of OX451737.1, forward strand.
TAAATAATTGATTCAATGCTTTATTCATTAAAGACCATGATATGCACAACGCGTCTGATCTATTGGAATAGCTTACTAATGCGTTTTGACTTTTGTCCATTGGTCCATATATATTTGACTTTATTCTCTTTCTGATTTTTATTTTTTCATAATTTTATTTTAAGATTTGATATTTTTTATGATTTTTTCTTTGTTTTGACTTGCTTTTAATTTCTTAAAAATACTTTTTGGTATTTTTAAATTCTGAAAAAAAATTCTTCGATATCATTTTCATTTTTTATGATTTTCTAAATTTTTTTTAGAGTTTTATTTTGAATTCTACTATTTTTGATTTTTTTTTCTACTTATTTGAGCATTTTTAATTAGTTTAAAAATAGTTTCTGACTTTAAAAAATTACCAAAAATTTTATAAAAATATTTTAGCTCATTTCTGATTTTTCTATGATCTTATTTAATTTTTCTTGAATGTTTTGAATATAGTGCTATTTTCCCCTCTTATTTTCATTTAAAAAAACCTTTTTTAAAAAATCTTTTTTTCTTTATTTTCAAATACAATTTTATTTTGTATATATTCTGGTTGATCTTGGACTATGAGATTTTAATCATGAGTTTCATTAACATTATTGGATGGATGATTTTTCTAATGGCTTGATTAAATTTTTGGTTCAAATGTTGTTTAATTCTTATCCCTTCCCTCTTCATCTCATCCTCTTCTTATTGTGTCACATGTTGTTAGAGCATGATATACATATCATCTCTCCAAACATATGAAATATAAATTGCTATTGACCGGCCTCAAAATAGGTGTGACTTCTATATAAGTCGACTTACGATTGCTTAACATAGCGCTAAATTTTGTCCCGATTTAAGAAATGATCATTCGTGGCCCAAACCCATGTTTATAAGCCCAAGTATGTTAATTTGAATCCTTTGATCGAATAACTTTGAGATTCATTGTTAGGAGGCTTTGGTCTTATCAATCCTCTAATGAATCTTCATAAGCTTTGGTCAAAGTGAATCACTTAAACATCGTTGATCATTTATGGTTGCCTTGAGAATTTTAAATGAATGATATATTTGACAAAAAGCAAATAAAACTTGTTGTTGAGAGGCTTTGGTTTTATCAATCCTCTAATGAGTTTCAAATGCAAGTTTTAAGATGTTCATTCAACTAACCTCTAATTTCTAACATTTGACTTTATTTTGTGCTTTTACTTTATGCTTTTACCTTAAGCACATTTATTTTAGCATTTATATTTCATGCTATTTTCATCTTTGCTCACTTGAGCATTTATTTTATGTCATTTTTATTTTGCTTCTGTGATACGGTGGGAGAACTGACTTGAGGTTTTGCGTTTCGTCGCAAATGTCGTGGTTAAGCAAGAGTCTCCACCGACTTTTATTTTATCCAAAAGGAAAGGTAAAAAAGCACAGGAAAGACCTTTGAGATTTTTTCTTGAGTTCGGGGGGTAGATTATGAAAAGGGAAGGTGCTAGCACCCTTTTCATCCATGGTTTTCCATGGGCTCTTAGTTACTTGTTTAGATCACTTGCTTTGCTTTTGCAATTGTTTGAAATGGTGCTTTGTATGGTTTGAAAGTATTTTGAAAAGAGGCCTTTGTTTAGGCAATCTTTGTAATGATTCTCGTTTATAAGAATGTATACAAAGATGTTTGTCTTTTGAAAAATATTTCAATGTTTTGAAATTTTTTTGGAAATGTTTTGAAATGTGTGTGTTTGTTTGAAAATAGCAAGGATTGTTTTTGAAACGATCAAGTAACTAGAAGCTATCTACCTACTCAAAAGTATTTCTTGTACATTTTTATTCCTTTGACATTGTTGATTTACCATTGATTTGGTAAACAACCCTATCTTTGGATGTTAAACGGGACGGGTGTGGGTCGTCGTATGACCATGATAGCAATGTTGCCAAGTATCTTAGCAAGTTTTGAGGGACCAAGATCATCTTTGTTTAGGCAACCTTTTGATAGCGTCATCGAGGGACTATGATCTTTTGTTTTGTTTTGCTTTGCCAAGATACTTTGCATGCATACCGTGGCCATTTTTGTTAGGCAACCAAGTGGGTGAAACCCTAAGGGTGCTTGTGTGTAATGTGTTGTCATTTTACATGCTTTTGTTTGTCTTGGATTAGGTCTTGTCTATTTGTTTGATTTTTGTCTTATCATACAAACCCTAGTTTTACTAAACATGGTATAATGCGATAAATTGCGTAAAATAAACCTAAGCTATTACAACAATTATTATGGGAGGGGGGATTCAAGTTTTTGAATGGGGATATTTTGCACAAAATAAAACCCTAAAATATTATTACAACCCAATTGAATTATTGTACAATAAATATATAAATATACAATTATTTAAATATGCAAATAAAATGTATTTATGCAAAATGTTTTGTAATTGTCTTATGTATGAAAAAAATGATTTATTAAACCCTAGAACAAGAGAAAAAATAATATGGTTATTTTTGAAAGGGGAAACCCTAGTTTTTGATTTAAAAGAAAATATATATTCTATATTTATTTTATTTTGTCCATTTTTTGTACAAGAAAATATAAGTAATATTATATGCAATATTAAAAATTAAATATGTATGAAAATAATTATTTTTATTTGTTAAATAATAAAAAAAAAAAAAATGTATGATATTTATTAAATGTATTTGCAAATAAATAAGAAAATAAGGTATATTAACCTAATAAACTATTATTTTATGCAAAAAATAAAATAAAAAATAAAATAAAAAGCAAAAAATAAAGAAAATATTTTTCATGATTTTTTATGGTTCAGAAAAATAAATAAAATCAATAAAAATAAAAATGAAAAGAAAATATAAAAAAAATACAAAATAAGCAAGGGGGTGCAAATAGTGGATCAGGGGGTGCAAAAAGTGGAAACAAAAAAGGCCAGAAGCAACAAAGAGCCCAAGCCAGCTCATCTTCATCCCTGTCCTTCAGTTTGTGCATGCTCTATGTACAAACCTGCAACTCTCACATACGTGCACAAAAGCAAAAACCCATAACACAAAATATGTAGCTTGGAATCTCACGATTCCAATGATATAAAATTCATAATCTAACTTTCAAAGATCAGGGAGAATTTCTGTAGCCCTAATTTCTGACCTAATTTTTTCATGAACTTCAAGCTTCAAATTCTCACTACTCAGCTAATATAAATGACAACTATGCATATGTACAGCTTCACCAAGTTAAGGACTACGTCTTTGCTTCACAAATCAAAGCTTGAGGATTCCTAAATAGGGAGATAGAGTTTTGAAAAATACCTTATCCAGCTGGATTTGGATATGGCAATATGGGAACTTTGAGTGAGGCCTGAGGATTATGTAAGCTTCCTTGAAGTTCCCTCAAGCTATTCCAATGCTTAGCTTGCCTCGAGGATGCTTGAAACTCCCTGTAGAAGTCAAACTGCAACCTTCAAAAATGAAAATGGTGATGTCTGAAATAGAGCTCACAGTTGCAGTGCAAAGGCTTGGATAGTTTGGATGTGATGTATGGAAGGTATTTCAAGTGTTAAAGGGAGAAACGCACAAGCCAATATTGAGTTAGCAAGAGTTTTGCAGAAGCTGCCCTGTTTAGGCAGAAATTTGTGTTTTTGAGTTTTGGAATGTTTCAGAGCATAAGCTTGCGTGTTCTAGCTTGCAACAAGTTTGTGAAGTTATTTAGAATGAAGCCAAGTTCACCCTTTATCAGATGTACAAGTTCTCTTGACTTTTTCCAAAGGCTTGTACTTGCTAGTTCTAGGGCTACCAAGGGTTGGTAAACATTGCCTGATATCTGTGGACATTGCTTGTAACAAAGAAACAGGTCCATGGCTTAAGAATTGTAAAGTTGCAAAAAGCTTGCTTTATGAAAATGGCAATGTGCCCTTTATGCCATTTATGGATTTATTCTTTGTACAATGCTCCAACAGCCTAAATAAAGCCATTATCCCATGAGTTTGCATTTAATTATGGAGTGTAGAAGGGATTTAGGACCTGTAATGCAAGGTACAAGCATGCTTGATCAGATTTGTAACTTGGTGCATGGTGAAAAAGGCTTCAACAAAAGTGACAAAATGTCATTTTCTCTTCTTCGATTCTCCCTAACCACAAATGATCTTTGAGAGCTCTTGGACATTTTGGAAAACTTGCAACATGATCTACAATCCATATTTGAAATGCATTATGAGATACCTCTTGGAACTATGTGAAAAATGTCCATCAAGTTGGATCAAAAACCTGCCTAAATTAGGGCAAATTTTCACTAAGTCATTTAGTTCATGGACCCCTATTCACAAATTCATAACTTGATATCCAAGCTTCTTTTGGGAAAACTTTGTGAATCAAAGTTGTATATTTCATGGAGTACTACAACTTTCATGTTGGAATTTTTCTGTGAATCAAATTGCATCATGGTGAAAAAGTTGTGGAAAGTTGGGAAAAAATAAGAAATTTTCCATACTTAGAAAAATTCTAAGTTATGAAAAATTTCAAATTAAACCCTAATTTGCAATTTTAGGTTTCTTGGTCAACAAGTTTCATATTTTGACATATCTTGATGAATTATGACCCTTGGCACTTGATTTTAACCAAAAAGTCAAAATTTGACTTTTCAGTGCACAATTGACTTTTGATCAGTTGACTGCAAAATTCATTTGTCAATCCTATGCATTTTAGATCTTTTGAAGTATGTGATTAGGTAAAGATGATGCTATTGAGTCCTTGAAATAATGCTTGAACCCAATTGGTCATTGGCTAGGTTAAAAATCATAAATTTCCTTTTCTCAGTCAAAACCCTAATTTTGACAATTTTGCCCTTTTGATGATCTGGTCAAATTTCTTGAGGAGTTGTGATCCAAAATTGATCAAATGGTACATAGGAGTCTACAATGTTATTGTGGATCAAAAATTATGAAGTTTGACTGTAAATTGGCCATGGTTGACTTTTTCCCTAATACAACTGATTTTTAGGTCAATTGTCCAATTGACTGGGCAAAAATGTAATTCAAGGCTTGAAACTTAACATGAGAAATCTTAGGGGTCCAACATGGTGTATGAAAGTCACATGAAGCATTGATGGTCCAAAAAACCTTGTGCAAACTCAAACCCTAATTTTGGGGTATCAGTGCAAGGTGAGGTCTTGAGCTGAGCAAACCTTAATCTTGTCTTGAGTCCAAAGAGTCTTGTGAGGAAAATATTGATAAATGAGAGGGAAACTTTTGGGGTACAACAGCTGCCCCTGTTTAATCTTCTTGAACCTGAAGAGTTAGATTGGCGAGTTTGTCGTTCATGACTCGAAGGTAAAAGATGATTGGACACTAGAGTGCCCGTAAATTTGCACTCGTCAAAGTGTAGTTGAGGAAATGGGCTTAAAGATGCCATTTGGAGAGGTGATAGAATCTTTTAGGAGATGGGCTTAAAGATCCCATCCAAGAATGTTTGTTGAGTTGTAAGTCAAAATAATGAGTATCAGAGTGGTGTCCGTATCTGGAACGTATCTGAGTTGTATCTTGAACTGAATCTGAATGAGTAATAGAATGGCTTCCGTGTCTGGAGCGTATCTAAACTGTATCTGAATAGTTGAGTTCTGAATAAGGGCCATAATGGCATCCGTGTCTGGAGCGTATCTAAGCTGGGGAAAAACAGAATAAGTGACAAAATGGCAACCGTGTTTGGAGCGTATCTGGACTTTATCTTGAATTGAGGAATCTGAATAAGCGACAGAATGACTTCTGTGTCTGGAGTGCATCTGAGAGAGAAATTGAATAATTAACATAATGTATTCAGTGTCTGGAGTGTATTTGGACTGTATCATAATAGTTGAAATCTAAATGAGTAATAGAATAACATCCGTGTCTGGAGCGTATCTAAACTGTATCTGAGATCTGAGTCTGAATGAGTAACAGAATGACTTCCGTGTCTGGAGTGTATCTGAACTGCATCATGATTGCTAAATCTTGAATGAGGGCCAGAATGGCATCCGTGTCTGGAGCGTATCTGAACTTGAAATCTGAATGAATAGCATAATGACTTCCGTGTCTGGAGTGTATCTGTATTGTATCATGATTGTATACTGTTAATGGTAGCTTGTTAATCTTATCCTGAAAAGGGGAAAATGTTAGCTGAAACACAAAGTTATGTTGCATGAAATGTATGATGCAATATATGTGTTTTATCAATGTTTGTGATATATGGATGTGATGCATGTGCATGTAAGATGATTTGCTGTATTGCTGAAGAAAATAAATCCTTGACAGCTGGGGATAATAAAACCCTTGACTGTTGCCGGGGAAAATAAATCCTTGACTGCTGAGGATAAGAAGTCCTGGGCGACTGTTGGGGATTAAAATCCTTGATAACTTCTGTGGGAATACAAGGATCCTTCATGTCTTGAAGTTGGAGTATTGGCAAAAATTCTGTTATGAGAGTAATGCCGAACTGCTTGAATAATCTGCTTGGGGAATCCAGAGAACTTTGATGACTTCTACTGGGGGTTACACAATGGGAATCCTTATTCTGCTGGGGAATAAGGAAAGCTCTGATGACTTCTGCAGGGAGTTAAGAATGAGAATCTTCATTTTGTCAGGGAGTAATGAAAACCTTGGTGACTTAACTGGGGAATTAAGAATGAGAATCTTCATTCTGCTGGAGAGTAATGCAAACTCTGTGGGGGAAGAAGGCTTACTGCTGGAGAGTAGGTTCAGGAGTCTGGGTTGTCGGCCACTCTACTGGGGAATTATCCTAGGTTAGGGATAAACAAAAGTTACTTGTTATCTGGTTGATTTCCAGGCTTCAAGACAACTTGTTGGGTAGCTTAGAGAAACTGGATGGTTTCCGCTGGGGGTTGATAGTTAGAATGTTTTGGCTCCGCTGGGGATTGGGAGTTTGAAGTTTTAACTCTTATGGGGATTAAAGGTTTTAAATTTTAGCTCCACTGGGGATCTAGATGATGTACTGCAGGGATTGCTCATGGAATAGCCTAAAGACGTTTTCCTATCCTTTCAGTCTGTCAGTAATTGTTCTTTTCCACTTTGTTTATTTGTAAACAGTGATTATGTTCAAATGCATATGTTCATCAATGAATCATTGGACGTTTTTGCAAATAAAAACACAAGTGTAAAATAAAAAGGAAAATAGTTTTCTGTACTTTGAAAGATATATCTTTGTATTTACTTTGAATAAGTATTTTGTACAAAGGAGACATACATCCTAGTAAGAGAATGATGTCATAAAAGTAAGGAAAATTTCATACAAAGAAAGATAGCTATGTGTTTAAAAAAAATCCCATAGGGTTCCCATTCTGTTATAGCCTTCGTATCTCTGAATATCTTGTCTATTCGTTGCTTCGTCCAAAGATGATTGGATTGATCAGAAGCTCCAGGTTTGTCAGTGAAGAGATTGTCCTTAAAGTGATCCGACGAGACATAGTCATAAGCTTTAATTCCCTAACTTTTGCCTAGACCGCCCTTTCGGGTTTTCGATCCACCGGGAAACCCTTTTTTTCCCAAGTCGCCCTTTCGGGTTTTCAACTTGCCGGGTGTATAGATTTTTTTGTTTTATCCCTAATTTTTGCCTGAACCGCCATTTCGGGTTTTCGATTCACCGGGATGCCCTTGTTTTTCCTAGGTGTGTCAACCTAGCGGGTCATTTATGCGTAGTATCTTTTGACTATGTCTGCGTTCGTAGGGTGCGGCAGGTCGTCACCGTCCATGGTGGTTAAAATCATTGCCCCACCAGAAAAGATGTTCTTGATTACAAATGGTCCTTTGTAGGTAGGAGTCCATTTTCCCCTGGTATCACTTTGTGGCAAGATGATGCGCTTGATCACAAGATCTCCGACTTGATACACTTGGCGTCTGAATTTCTTGTTGAAATCTTTGATCATCCATTTTTGATACGTCTGACCGTGGCAAACAACAGTAAGTCTCTTTTCATCAATTAAGTCCAATTGATCAAGTCGGGTTTGAATCCAATCGTCTTCACTCAAACCTGCATCTTCATGATTCTCAGAGAGGGAATCTGAACCTCGATGGGTAAAACAACTTCCATGCCATATACCAAGGAATAGGGTGTTTCCCCAGTTGATGTGCGTGTCGTGGTACGGTACCCATGGAGAGCAAACGGTAACATTTCATGCCATTCCTTGTAGGTGATTGTCATCTTTTGTATGATCTTTTTGATGTTTTTGTTCGCAGCTTCGACAACACCATTCATCTTCGGCCGATAGGGGGATGAATTGTGATGTTGAATCTTGAATTGTTCGCACAAAGCGGTGATCATAGTATTGTTAAGGTTTGTACTATTATCAGTGATGATCCTTTCGGGGATACCATACCGGCAAATAAGGTTCTGCTTGATGAAGCGGGCAACAACATTCTTAGTGACGGATGCGAAGGAAGCTGCTTCGACCCACTTGGTGAACTAGTCAATGGCCACCAGAATGAAGCGGTATCCATTGGACGTTGTAGGCTTGATCTCTCCAATCATGTCGATTCCCCACATAGCGAAGGGCCAAGGAGCTGTTAAGACATTTAGAGGAACTGGAGGCACGTGGACCTTGTCTACATAGATTTGACATTTTTGGCACGTCCGGAAGTGTTGATAATAGTCAGCTTCCATGGTAGACCAGTAATAGCCTGCCCTTAGAATCTTCTTAGCCATCGTATGCCCGCTAGAGTGAGTGCCAAAGGTACCTTCATGCAATTCATCCATGATCCTTTCAGCTTCAAGCTTGTCCACACAACGGAGCAGAACAGAATCATGATTGCGCTTGTACAGGATGCCATTACTCAAGAAGAACTTAGCTGAGAATCTCCTTAAGAACTTTTTGTCATTGACTAAAGCTCCTTCAGGATATTCCTGAGCCTCGAGATACCTTTTGACTTCATGAAACCATGGTTTGTCCACTACTTCTTCGGTATTAATCTCGTGACAGTGTGCAGGTTCGTCCATTCGTTCAATGGTGATTTGGGGAGCCTCATTATCCCAGTTAAGTTTAAACATGGATGACATTGTAGCTAGAGCATCTGCTAGCTGATTTTCTTCTCGCGGAAAGTGCTCGAAGGTAATCTGCTCGAAATCTGGTAGCAATGTCAAGACATGTTCTTTGTAAGGGATGAGGTTTGGATGCTTAGTATCCCTTTCTCCTTTGATCTGACTGATGACCAAAGCTGAATCCCCAAACACAATCAAAGATTTGATTACCAAGTCTATGGCAGCCTTGAGTCCAAAGATGCAAGCTTCATACTCTGCCATGTTGTTCGTACAGTTGAAGCAAAGTTTGACGGTGAAAGGAGTATCGCATCCTTCTGGAGATATAAGCACAGCACCGATACCGTTACCAAGCACATTGGAGGCCCCATCAAAGTACAGGGTCCATCGGGATCCTTGTTCAGGTCTGTCATATGGTCTGAAATCTTCAACATTGTCCAATGTCATGATGTCTTCGTCAGGGAAGTCGAACTTCATGGATTGGTAATCTTCGACAGCTTGATGGGCCAGATGGTCAGCTAGCACACTCCCCTTTATAGCTTTTTGGGTCGTGTATTGTATATCATATTCCGTTAGGATCATCTACCATCTAGCTATCCTTCCAGACAAAGCAAGCTTCTCAAAGATGTACTTGATCGGATCCATCTTAGATATTAGCAAAGTGGTATGAGTCAACATATACTGCCTTAGCCGGCGAGCATGCCCATACCAAAGCGCAACAAGTTTTCTCGAGCAGTGAATATCTTGTTTCACAATCGGTAAACTTTTTGCTAAGGTAATAAATGGCATGCTCTTTTCGGCCATACTTGTCATGCTGCCCCAGTACGCACCCCATTGAATTCTCTAGGACGGTCAGATACATGATTAGCGGTCTTCCCTCAACGGGTGGCATCAAGATAGGAGGTTCTAGCAAATACTCCTTTATTTTATCGAAAGCAATCTGGAAGTCATCATTCCATCGAACTACTTGATCTTTCTTTAACAACTTGAAGATTGGTTCAGAAGTAGATGTTAGGTGATAAATGAACCTAGCAATGTAGTTTAGGCGTCCCAAGAAAACTCTTACCTCCTTCTCAGTGCGAGGAGTAGGCATTTCTTGTATAGCTTTGACTTTGGCAGGATCAACCTCGATGCCTTTGTTGCTGACAATGAAACCCAAGAGTTTACTGGACCGAACTCCGAACGTGCATTTGTTAGGGTTCAATCTTAGCTTGTACTCCTTCAACCTGACAAACAGCTTTTACAAGTGATCAAGGTGTTCTTCTTCAGTTTGTGATCGGGCTATCATGTCATCTATGTAGACCTATATCTCATGATGTATCATGTCATGAAACAAAGCTACCATGGCGCGTTGATAAGTTGCCCCAGCATTCTTCAGTCTGAATGGCATCACTTTATAGCAGAACGTACCCCACTGTGTCACAAATGTAGTTTTCTCCATGTCCTCAGGTGCCATTTTGATCTGGTTATAGCCTGAAAATTCGTCCATGAAAGAAAATACTTTATGCTGAGCTGTATTGTCAACCAGGATGTCAATGTGCGGAAGTGGAAAGTCATCTTTAGGGCTGGCCCTATTTAAATCTCTATAATCCACGCATATTCTCACTTTTCCGTCCTTTTTAGGCACGGGAAAAATGTTAGCAACCCATTGTGGATAGGAAGTAACAGCAAGAAATCCAGCATTGAATTGCTTCATAACTTCTGCTTTGATCTTCTCTGACATGTCAGGTCTCATGCGGCGAACCTTTTGTTTCACTGGTGGATAGTCTTCTCTGGTTGGTAGACGGTGTACCACAATGTCTGTATCGAGTCCCAGCATGTCTTCATATGACCAGGCAAAGATCTCAACATAATCATACAACAGCTGAATTAGGCGCTCCTTGACACTCGGCTCTAGATTGACACCTATTTTAATTTCCTTTTTATCATCCTCTGTACCCAAGTTGATTGTCTCCAATTGTTCCTCATGAGGCTGAATTTCTCTTTCCTCTTGTTGTAGTAATCTGGCCAATTCCCCTGGCACCTCACAATCTTCCTCACCTTCGTATTCGGCTTGGTAGATCAGATCTTCAGAGTCACTAAAGGCTATAGCAGTATCGTTACCCCTGGGTTCCGGAGTGGAAGGGTACCTGCATTTGTGAGTGTGGGTGTGTGTAAGGGATAGCCATCTTAAAACAACAAAATGTAAAAGAAAGACAGTGAGCACAAAAGGTTTAAATATGAAAAGCGTCCATGATTCTTTAAATGACATATGAAAATGAAATAAGAACATTTACAAATGGACCTATGTGTCTCGGGTAAGACACAAGGTTGAAAAAGTATGAATTGTTTGTGAATTATTACAGATCCAACAGAAATGGAAAAGATAAATTACTGCGGTATAAAAGTAATCGGAACAAAGTCTTTTGCTTCCCAGTTGCACAGTCCTCCGCCAACAGTAGGAAAAATCTAGTCTTCCAGGCTGCCATCTTCTTCACTGTCCTCTAGTGCATTAACCCCTTGGTGGCTGATCTTCACAGGTGGCCCTCCGGCACGGGAGCGGCACACAGCCTTCTGAGCGGTCGAAGTAAACCCCAAGCCGAATTTGTCTGATTTGAAAGGAAAGTCTGGAAGCTTCCCCCAGATAGTGGATCCGCCTTCTTCCACTACTGCCCTTGCATCCTTTAGAGAAACATCTGAGGTGGTGGTCTTGTGATCACAGGAGTTGAGGACACCGCCTTGGTCGCCGCTATTTCAGGAGAGACTTCTTCAAAATGTTGGAAAGGGGTCTCCATGAATTCGCCATCTAACTCCACATAACGGAAGGAATTCAGATGACTAATCATCTATTCCTTTTCCCCATGGACAGTTATGATCTTCCCTTGGACGGGGTACTTCAACATTTGATGCAAAGTCGAGGTGACAGCACCAGCGTTGTGAATCCAGACACATCCCAACAGGCAAGAGTAAGAAGGACGGATGTCCATCACGTAGAACGTTGAATTGAATGTCTGGGTACCCACCTTGATCGGGATGTCCACCTCTCCATGGACCATCCTTTTAGAGCCGTCAAATGCTCTCACAATGATGTTACTGGGTTTTAGGGTTAGGCCTTCACAATCCAATCTATCCAAGGCTTTCTTTGGCAAGACGTTCAGAGATGATCCAGTATCAACCAAAACATGAGCTAAGGTTGTTCCTCTGCACTCCAATGAGACATGTAGTGCATCGTTGTGTTTTCTCCCTTTGGAGGTCAAGTCGGCATCAGAGAAACCCATGCCATTGTCAGCTGTCAGACTGGCTACACACTCTTGGAATTGATCTGTAGACGTCTCTTGCGGCATATGAGTCGTCTTCAGAAATTTTACCAAAGCTTTAGCATGTGCCTCAGAGCACAGCAGCAAGGCTAACATAGACATTTTGGAAGGGGTCTGCCCCAGTTATTCAACCACATCATAATCACTTTTCTTAATGATCCTCAGGATTTCTTCCATCTCCCTCTTGGATGTCTCAGGAATAACAAGTGATTGAGCCTTCGTCAAGACAGACTCCTCTTGAACATTCTTTCCTTTATTCTCAGCAGCGGAAGTAGGGATAGGAATTGCATTGTCTTCTTTGTTGGTCGGTACACTTGTAGGTACAATCACTGGTGCAGATGTAATCTTCAGAACAACCACGGGTCCAGAGACTGCCTTTGGAGGCGCAATCTCTGGAGAGAAAATTTTTCCACTACGAGTAATTTTTCTTGTTCCAGCAATGTTACTGATGTCGGAATTGTCCTCTTCTGAGCTCTCATCTTCGGCAGTCTGTTCAATCTGTTTGACACCGTGGTAGTATATTTCTCCACCGTAGTTCCATGGTACCATTTTATCTGATTTGTATGGGGCAGGCCCGAGCATTGTTATCTTCAACGGAGTAGTCACTGGAGCGGATGTAATCCTAACGGGTTTTTTAGGAACCCTGGAAGCATTAGCGTATATGGTTATTATTGAAACTTTCGGAACTGGAATGGGTGAAATAGGAGCTTTCTCAAACAAAATTTCCTGGTTATCAATCAATTGTTGGATTCCTTTCTTCAACAGAGGACAGTCAAATGATGAGGACAGTCAAGTATGGCAATCTTGGTCACAACCTGGGAACACCCCAGCTTTCAACAAATTCAACTTGATGGTAGAGAGCGGAGTCAACAATTTATCCACAGTGTCAACAAATAGGTCCTCTTCCACAGCACTAGCATTGTGTCCATGCCTAGGCATTGGAGCGGAGATAACATTCGGTTTCTCAAGAGCTTCAAATTCAACTTCCTTTGCGTCAATCAGATCTTGAATCTTGTTCTTTAGAGCCCAACAGTTATTGGTGTCGTGCTCTGGACTTTCAGAATGGTAAGCCCGCCTGGCATTTGGATGGTAGTGGGGAGATGCAGTATTGGGATTTTTAGGGGCCTCTTTTAGCATGGCCAGATTCAATTTCAAGAGATGTGGTAAGACTTGAGCTGGAGTCATGTTTATCTTGGTGAATTTGCTTACAGGACTTTCCACCCTTTGCTGGTTATTTCTCGGCTGATCATTTCTCGGCTAGTTGTTTCTTGGTTGGTCTGATGCAGACTTTTGAATCATAACGGCCCCCATTGTTGGTCGTCATTCATTTCTTCCCCGATTCCTCTGTGCATAGACAGCAGACACTTCCTTCTTTCTAATGAAGGGCTTTTTTACAGCAACAGAGGTAGACGCGTCATTCTGAATTTTTCGGCTTCTAATACTGGATTTTACCCTTTCACCAGTTAAAATCAATTCATTAAAACCTGCAAAGGAGCTTCCAATCAGGTGATTAAAGAAAGGACCTGATAGGGTTCCCAAGAACATGTCCACTAGCTCCCTTTCAGATAATGGTGGTTGCACCCTTCCGGCTAAATCCCTCCACTTTTGGGCGTAGTCTTTGAAGCCCTCATTAGTAGCTGTTGTACCCCAAAATTTGCCCTCTCATTTTATTAAGATTTCTCCTCACAAGACTCTTTGGACTCAAGACCAAATTAGGGTTTTGCTCTGCTCAAGACATCTCCTTGCACTGATGACCTAAATTAGGGTTTGAGTTTGCACAAGGAATTTTGGACTTCTAATTCCCCATGTGGCTTTCATACTTCATTTTGGACTCATAAGTTGGTCCATACCAAGTTTCAAGTCTTGTATCAAAATTTTGCCCAATCAATTGAACAGTTGACCTAGAAATCAGCTGTATTGGGGAAAAAGTCAATTGTGGCCAATTTACAGTCAAACCTCATAATTTTTTATCCACATCAACATTATAGACTCATATGAACTATTTGATCAAGTTTGGATCACAACTCCTCAAGAAATTGGATCAGATCATCAAAAGGGCAAAATGGTCATTTTTAGGGTTTTGACTGTATAAGGGCAATTTCTGATTTTTCACCTAGCCAATGGCAAATTGGATTCAATCATGGATTCAAGGACTCAATGGCATCATCTTGACCCATTCACCAGGTTCAAAAGATCTCAAATGCATTAGATTGACAGATGAATTTTTTAGTCAACTGATCAAAATTTAACTGTACACTGAAAAGTCAAACTTTGACTTTTTGGTCAAAATCAAGTGCCAAGGGTCATTTTTCATCAAGATGTGTCAAAACATGAAACTTGTTCATCAAGAAACCTAATTTTGAAAAATAGGGTTTAAAATTGAAAAATTCCATAACTTAGAATTTTTTTAAGTTATGAAATTTTCTTATTTTTTCCCAACTTTGCCCAACTTTTTCACCATGATGAAATTGGATTCAAACAAAACTTCCAACATGAAAGTTGTAGTCCTCCACAAAATCTACAACTTTTATTCACAAAGTTTTCCCAAAAGAAGCTTGGATCTCAAGTTATGATTTTTGGAACAAGGGTCCATGAAGCTTTTAACTTAGTGAAATTTTGCCCTTGTTTTGGCAGGATTTTGACCTATCTTCATGACCATTTTTCACATAGTTCCACTTGGAATCTCAAAATTCATTTCAAATATGTATTGTATAGCATGTTACAAGCTTTTAAAAATGTCCAAGAACTCTCCAAATCATTTATGGTTAGGGAGAATCGAAGGTTTGAATTTGGCAAAAACTCACTTTGATCCATGGCATTTTCATGTTGATACAAGTTGCAATTTCTGTACAGCTTCATTTGTACTTGAATATAGGTATCTAAACCCTTCCACACTCAAGAATTAAATGCAAACTCAATGGTCTAAGGCATTATTCTGATCAATGGAAGTTTGTACAAGAGTTTAATCTATTTTTGGCAAAAAAGTGAACTATGCCATTTTGATAAAGGCAACTTTATGTTAACTTGCTTCCCCTTGAGCCTTGGACCTCTCTCTTTGCAGAAAACAAGTTCCATAAACTTAGGCAAAAGTACCACAATTTTGTGCATGCTTAGAGATAGCCTGTACAGGCCTATCTTGTATCACTTCACACTTTTCTTTCAAAACAAGTCAACTTGCCAAAATCACATATCTTGAGTATCTGATATAACCAAAGTTTGTAAGCATTCCAAACAAGTTTTACACATTGCCTTGAGCCAGAAACACGAGCCATTCATCCATCAAACACTCTTGAACATCAAAACAGATTCCTCTTGCAAAATAGGGAAGCTACTGCACTTTGAGTTCCAAAACAAAAACCACTCGTGCGTTTTGCCCCAAACCACTACCAACACACTCCATACAGCCTATATGAACTATCCCAACCATTGGCCATTGAATGTAACTCCATTTGCAAGCTTCAACATTTCTGATTTCAGCTTGTGCAGGTTGACTTCTACAGGCTCATTCAAGAAAACTCAAAGCAAACAAAGCATTGGGGAAGGTCAGAGGAAGTTCAGGCAAGCTCCCAAACATCTCAGGCCTCACTGAAAAGCTCTACATTGCCATACTTGTGTTCAACTGAAACAGGTATTTGTCAACTTCCTATCTCTCTATTTAGGAATCATTAGGCTTAGATTTGTGAATAAAAAATGTAGTACTCATAGCCATTAAGCTGTACATATGCATAGATTTCATTTAAGTTAAGTGTGCTACGAGAATTTGATTGATGAACATTCTGAAAAAGTTAGGTTAGAAATTAGGGCCAGAGAAATTCTCTCTGGTCTTTGAGAGTTAGATTAAGTTCTTTACATGGTTGGAATCGTCTTGAAAAATGTTATAACTTTTGTGTTATGAGTTTTTGCTTTAGAGCACGTATGCAGGAGTTGGACATTTGTACACAGGCGCGCGTATTTTTGTTTGAATCAGAGGTTGAAGATGAAGCAAGTGGGTTGGGCTTGGTTTCTCCTTGTTTTTGGCACCCCCCCCCCCCCCCCCAGCTTGCTGATTGCACCCCCTGGCCTATTTCACTATATTTTTTATTTTATTATTTTATTTATATTTCTGATTTTATTTTATTTTTTCTAAGCATAAAAAATTACCAAAAATATTTTTATAAATTTTCACATTTATTTTTGTATTTTATTTTATTTTTTCTAACATAAAAATAATTATGAATTAGTATATACTTTATTTCCTTTAATAAAAAAAACTTGAAAATAATAAACAAAATATTATATTTTTATTTTTATTATTTACATACTTAAATAATATTTTTTATAATATATTTTATTTTTTGACATTTGTATATATTTTATCATTTTTATTTTATTATACATAAATAATATAATTAATTAATATATATATATATATATATATATATATATATATATATATATATATATATATATATATATATATATATATATATATATATATATATATATATATATATATATATATATATATATATATATATATATATATATATATATATATATATATATATATATATATATATATATATATATATATATATATATATATATATATATATATATATATACTTTCTTAAAATAAATTAGGGTTTTACCATTAATAAAAATAACTTTTTATTTTCTTTTTTTAATACATTAAATATTATATTTTTACATACATAAAAATAATACAAAAACATTTTTTGCATATTTATAATATATTGCATATTTATTTAATTGTTCATTTAAATATTTGTCTATTTATTTACTTGCACATTTAATTCAATTTGGATGTAATATTTAATTTTAGGGTTTTATTTTCTTGCAAATACTCCCCATTCAAAATTGTATCCTCCTCCCCATATCAATGTTGTAATACTCGTAGATTTATTTTACGCATTTATAGCTTACAAATATGTCATGATAGAGATTAGGGTTTGTATGCAATATCCAAAATCAAAACAAATAGTTAGACCTAATACAAGACATAAATGCATGAAAATGATAACATAATGCACACATACACCCCTAGGGTTTCATCCACTTGTTGCCTTTAAAATGGCCATGGTATGCATGTTGAGTATCTTGGCAAAACAAAAGCAAAACAAAAGATCACAGTCCCTCGATGACGCTATCTTGGTTGCCTATACAAAATGATCTAGTCCCTCAAAAAAATTGCTAAAGATACTTAGCACTATTATTATCATGGTCAATACGATGACCCGCGCCAGTCCCGTTTAACATCCAAATACAAGGTTGTTTACCAAATGCAATGGTAAAACAATAATGTAAAAGGGTTAAAAATGTGTAGGAAAGACTCTTGAGTAGATAGGGTAGACAACTCTTAGTTACTTGATCAAAGCTTGCAAAAACATCCTTGCTATTTTCAAACACACTTCATAACACAATTTCAAAACATTTCCCAAATAAAACTTTCAAACATTGAAATATCCTTTCAAAAGATAATACATATTTGTATACATTCAAACAAGAATCATTACAAAGGTTGCCACAACGATGGCCTCTTTTCAAAACATTTTCAAAACCACCCACAAAGCACCATTTCAAACAATTGAAAAGCAAAAGCAAGTGATCTAAACAAGTAACTAAGAGCCCATGGAAAACCATGGATGAAAAGGGTGCTTGCACCTTCCCTTTTCATAATCTACCCCCCGAACCCAAGAAAACATCTCAAAGGTCTTTCCTGTGCTTTTTGACCTTTCCTTTGGATAAAATAAAAATTCGGTGGCGACTCTTGCTAAACCGAAACATTTGCGAACACAAACGCAAAACCTCAAGTCAGTTCTCCCACCGTATCACAGTAGCCATGGCCATACTCTATAGTTGAGTACGGTTTGGCGCCAAGTCGGTGTTGTATTGATACTGTTTATAGAAGGCGGCTGCCAAGTCTTCCCAATTATGGACATCTGACCTCTCCAACTGGTAGAACCAATCAAGTTGTGTTCCTGACAAACTGTCCTGGAAAAAATGAACCCACAAGTCTTTGTCTGCTGAATGTGGCTGAATCTTCCTGACGTAGGACCGGAGGTGCATCTTGGGACAAGACACCCCATCGTATTTGGCAAATAGTGGCACCTTAAGCTTTGGAGGGATTACTATTCCAGATACCAACCCTAACTCTTCAAAGTCCAACCCCGGTACTCTTTGTATCTCCATAGCAGCTAGACGCTCTTCCAAGTTTTTGTATTTGTCATCGACCGGAGGGTATTGTTGTTCTGAGTAGTCCTCTTCTTCCTCTTCTTCTACTTCAGAATCAGATGGAACTGTCGTTCCTTTTCCTTTTCCTTCCCTCTCTTTAGAGGTTGATGGGAATTCACAAGTCCGTCTGGCTTGTCCTTCAAACCTTCTGCCCATGATAACCACACCGGCTCGCTTCTTCTTCTTTTTCTCTTTCTCTTTCTCTAGCAGAGTCTTGAGTTCCTCCTGCCCCTTGGCTAGGTTCATGAGCAATTGTTGGAATTGTGAATTCTGAGCTTGCAAATATTTGACCGTTTGTTCAATATCCATCTTGCTGAAATAAACAGCAGAGAGATGAGGAAACTTGGTGTGAAGACATGTTTATGCATATGATGAATGATATGTATTCATGCAATGCTTTCAAGGATTCAAAAATTCAAATTTATTTTTAAAAAAAAAAGAAACACACGTCATATTAATAAGATAGAATTGTTAGTACATCAATGCCCCTTGGGCAAAACAATACAAAATTCTAAGGTAAAAAGACGTTGCGCATCCTCTTTGGTGCAATGTAGGTGTTCAGAGTCTGCTCTTCGTGAAGTAACCGAGTGAGTTCCAAAACCTTATTCTCACTTGCGTAGAATTGGGCTTCAAAAGTATCGCATTCTCCCTTGAGTTGTATCCAACTCCTTTGTAGATCTTCGAGTGATGTTGGCATGTCAGGATGTAGGAGGATGTATGGAATCTCTCCTTCCTTAACAGGCTCTATAATCACTGGGAGAATGGAGGGGTAAGACATCATAATACTTTGGGCACGGGTTCGTACCCACTTGAGGTAAGGCTCAAGAGGGATGGAATTCTTGTGCCCCAGAGTCTTACTATCTACCTTGTTGGGCATCCTTCAAACTCGGATAAACCTTTGACGAAGTCCTTGATTGTCGTTGTTGAAGTCGAAAACCAAGCCTTGAATCAGCATATCATATGGGCCATCCCTTCGGGCATAACCAAATTGTCTCATAGCCAAGCAGGGGTTGTAGGTGATGCCTCCCCTAATGCCAAGTAGAGGGACATTAGGGAATTCCCCACAACGGTCGACGATAATAACATTCTCTTTGGATCGAGAACACCAATGAATATCTGAATGTGTAAGAGTCATCAATTGTTGTGACCACCTCAAACCTTGCTCATTCTTCAAGACTGATTTGGGAAGATGAGAAATAAACCATCTTTCCAGGAGAGGAGTGTAACACATGAGAACACCTTTTTTCCTCATTGTACGAGTGTGAAAAGAGTGGAGGATATCCCCAAGCAATGTAGGCACCGGGTTGCGAGACATGAAGATTTTGACAGCACTCACATCTATGAGTTAGTCACGATTGGGGAACAAGACCATCCCATAGATGAGAAGAGCTACAATCTCCTCAAAAGCTTGTAAGTCCAAGGAATTCCAGCAGCTTTGCGCCTTCTCAAACAAGAACTTTGCCAAGAAGCCTTTGACACAACTTCTAGTTTCCCAATGGGTTGTGACATCAGATGAGTGCAAGTGCAGGGCTTGATAAATCTCTTCTGGCTTTGGATATCTTTCTGTATCGTTGAAGGTTAGTTGATTGAGAATAGGAATCCTCAAGAGTTGTGAAAATTCCTCCAAAATGAGAACAAGTTGGTAGTCAGGAAATGTGAAGCAGTGATGCAAAGGGTCAAAGAACTGGAAGAGAAATTTCATCATGTCTTCCTCTGTGTTAGAAGTGACTAAGTTGAGAAGACGACCATGCCTCTCGGTGAATGGAGAATTCTCAAGAATCCTTGAAGCTAGCTCCTTGAGTTGTGGAGGAATTCTTACAAGGTTGACTTGGATAGTTTTCCTGCGAAGTGAATCCATAACCTACAAAACAGGAACAAAGATGAATTTCCAAAATCCTTGAAATGGTTAGTGGATGCATATGATGCTTCATGATGTCCCTGATGTTATGCACAAGTATATATGTACAAGCAAATCACACAAGTTCCTAGTTTAGGCTTGCATGGGGTTTCATAGGTAAGTACCCTCTTGAAGTTTAGTTGGCTCAACCTGTCCTAGAAATAGTAACCGGGTTCTAAGGAGCTCAATATCACTGGATTATTTCCTTGTTCATTGTTTTAATTCAGCCTCTTTACTAGAGACTGAAATATTCCAAGTAACCAACCCTCAATGAGTGTAGTATCGAGTATCTAGCAACTTTGGACTGCACCAAAGCTGGTCATCTCACTACATCCTAAAAGGCCAAGTTGGTCAAGTAAAGGTTCTAGAAGTTTGTTAGTGCTTCACGACATCACTCAGCGGCCCCGTATTCTCTTTGATTGACTCAAAGGCTACCAGTACCCACAAATATGTCAAACTAACATAGCTATTGCTTAGCCGTATCGGTATACCCCGCACAATTTCCACAATGTATTTCTATTTACCTATGAATGTTTCCCAAATCCGGGTAGAGGATTCAAACCTAAACAATAGAACCAAAGTGTAAAGCAAACAAGTCAAGCAATTGTAAGCAAATAAAGGTGATCTAAATCCTAAGGTAACCCCACTCTTATTATTCTCCCCAGCAGAGTCGCCAATTCTGTGATACGGTGGGAGAACTGACTTGAGGTTTTGCGTTTCGTCGCAAATGTCGCGGTTTAGCAAGAGTCGCCACCGACTTTTATTTTATCCAAAAGGAAAGGTAAAAAAGCACAGGAAAGACCTTTGATATTTTTTCTAGAGTTCGGGGGGTAGATTATGAAAAGGGAAGGTGCTAGCACCCTTTTCATCCATGGTTTTCCATGGGCTCTTAGTTACTTGTTTAGATCACTTGCTTTGCTTTTGCAATTGTTTAAAATGGTGCTTTGTGTGGTTTTGAAAGTATTTTGAAAAGAGGCCTTTGTTTAGGCAATCTTTGTAATGATTCTCGTTCGTAAGAATGTATACAAAGATGTTTGTCTTTTGAAAAATGTTTCAATGTTTTGAAAGTTGTTTGGAAATGTTTTGAAATTTGTGTGTTTGTTTGAAAATAACAAGGATTGTTTTTGAAATGATCAAGTAACTAGAAGCTATCTACATACTCAAAAGTATTTCTTGTACATTTTTATTCCCTTGACATTGTTGATTTACCATTGATTTGGTAAATAATCCTATCTTTGGATGTTAAACGGGACGGGCGTGGGTCGTCGTATGACAATGATAGCAATGTTGCCAAGTATCTTAGCAAGTTTTGAGGGACCAAGATCATCTTTGTTTAGGCAACCTTTTGGTAGCGTCATCGGGGGACTATAATCTTTTGTTTTGTTTTGCTTTGCCAAGATACTTTGCATGCATACCATGGCTATTTTTGTTAGGCAACCAAGTGGGTGAAACCCTAAGGGTGCTTGTGTGCAATGTGTTGTCATTTTACATGCTTTTGTTTGTATTGGATTAGGTCTTGTCTATTTGTTTGATTTTTGTCTTATCATGCAAACTCTAGTTTTACTAAACATGGTATAATGCGATAAATTGCATCAAATAAACCTAAGCTATTACAACAATTATTATGGGAGGGGGGATACAAGTTTTTGAATGGGGATATTTTGCATAAATTAAAACCCTAAAATACTATTACAACCCAATTGAATTATTGTACAATAAATAAATAAATACACAATTATTTAAATATGCAAATAAAATGTATTTATGCAAAATGTTTTGTAATTGTCTTATGTATGAAAAAAAATGATTTATTAAACCCTAGAACAAGAGAAAAAATAATATGGTTATTTTTGAAAGGGGAAACCCTAGTTTTTGATTTAAAAGAAAATATATATTCTATATTTATTTTATTTTGTCCATTTTTTGTACAAGAAAATATAAGTAATATTATATGCAATATTAAAAATTAAATATGTATGAAAATAATTATTTTTATGTGTTAAATAATAAAAATAAAAAAATGTATGATATTTAATGTATTTGCAAATAAATAAGAAAATAAGGTATATTAACCTAATAAACTATTATTTTATGCAAAAAATAAAATAAAAAATAAAATAAAAAATAAAATAAAGAAAATATTTTTCATGATTTTTTATGGTTCAGAAAAATAAATAAAATAAATAATAATAAAAATGAAAAGAAAATATAAAAATATACAAAATAAGCAAGGGGGTGCAAATAGTGGGTCAGGGGGTGCAAATAGTAGAAACAAAAAAGACCATAAGCAACAAAAAGCCCAAGCCAGCTCATCTTCATCCATGTCTTTCAGTTTGCGCGCGCTCTATGTACAAACCTGAAACTCTCACATACGTGCATAAAAGAAAAAACCCATAACTCAAAACATGTAGCTTGGAATCTCACGATTCCAATGATAAAAAATTCATAATCTAACTCTCAAAGATCAGGGAGAATTTATGTAGCCCTAATTTCTGACCTAATTTTTTCATGAACTTCAAGCTTCAAATTCTCACTACTCAGCTAATATAAATTACAACTATGCATATGTACAACTTCACCAAGTTAAGGACTACATCTTTGCTTCACAAATCAAAGCTTGAGGATTCCTAAATAGGGAGATAGAGTTTTGAAAAATACCTTGTCCAGCTGGATTTGGATATGGCAATATGGGAACTTGGAGTGAGGCCTGAGTATCGTGTGAGCTTCCTTGAAGTTCCCTCAAGCTATTCCAATGTTTAGCTTGCCTCGAGGATGCTTGAAACTCCCTGTAGAAGTCAAGTTGGAAGCTTCAAAAATGAAAATGGTGATGTCTGAAATAGAGCTCAAAGTTGTAGTGAAAAGGCTTGGATAGTTTGGATGTGATGTATGGAAGGTATTTCAAGTGTTAAAGGGAGAAACGCACGAGCCAATATTGAGTTGGCAAGAGTTTTGCAGAAGCTGCTCTGTTTGGGCAGAAATTTGTGTTTTTGAGTTTTGGAATGTTTCAGAGCATAAGCCTTCATGTTCTAGCTTGCAACAAGTTTGTGAAGTTGTTTAGAATGAAGCCAAGTTCACCCTTTATCAGATGTACAAGTTCTCTTGACTTTTGCAACTTTTCTTGTTTTTGAAGAAAAGTGAAATGACTTGTGCCAAAGGTTTGTACTTGCTAGTTCTAGGGCTGCCAAGGGTTGGTAAGTATTGCCTGATATCTGTGGACATTTCTTGTAACAAAGAAACAGGTCCATGGCTCAAGAATTGTAAAGTTGCAAAAAGCTTGCTTTATGAAAATGGCAATGTGCCCTTTATGCCATTTATGGATTTATTCTTTGTACAATGCTCCAACAGCCAAAATAAAGTCATTATCCCATGAGTTTGCATTTAATTATGGAGTGTATAAGGGATTTAGGACCTGTAATGCAAGGTACAAGCATGCTTGATTAGATTTGCAACTTGGTGCATGGTGAAAATGGCTTGAACAAAAGTGAAAAAATGCCATTTTCTCTTCTTCGATTCTCCCTAACCACAAATGATCTTGGAGAGTTCTTGGACATCTTGGAAAGCTTGAAACATGCTTTACAATCCATCTTTGAAATTAATTTTGAGATACCTCTTGGAACTATGTGAAAAATGTACATGAAGTTGGATCAAAAACCTGCCTAAATTAGCGCAAATTTTCACTAATTCATTTAGTTCATGAACCCCTATTCACAAATTCATAACTTGAGATCCAAGCCTCTTTTGGGAAAACTTTGTGAGTCAAATTTTTAGATTTCATGGAGGACTACAACTTTTATGTTGGAAGTTTTCTTTGAATCAAATTGCATCATGGTGAAAAAGTTGTGGAAAGTTGGGAAAAAATAAGAAATTTTCCATACTTAGAAAAATTCTAAGTTATGAAAAATTTCAAATTAAAACCCTAATTTGCAATTTTAGGTTTCTTAGTCAACAAGTTTCATATTTTGACACATCTTGATGAATTATGACCCTTGGCACTTGATTTTGACCAAAAAGTCAAAATTTGACTTTTCAGTGCACAATTGACTTTTGATCAGTTGACTGCAAAATTCATATGTCAATCCTATGCATTTGAGATCTTTTGAACTATGTGATTAGGTCAAGATGATGATATTGAGTCCTTGAAATCATTCTTGAACCCAATTGGTCATTGGCTAGGTTAAAAATATGAAATTTCCTTTTCTCCGTCAAAACCCTAATTTTGACCATTTTGCCCTTTTGATGATCTGGTCAAATTTCTTGAGGAGTTGTGATCCAAACTTGATCAAATGGTACATAGGAGTATAAAATGTTGTTTTGGATCAAAAATTATGAAGTTTGACTGTAAATTGGCCATGGTTGACTTTTTCCCCAATACAGTTGATTTTTAGGTCAATTGTCCAATTGACTGGGCAAAAATGTAATTCAAGGCTTGAAACTTAACATGAGCAGTCTTAGGGGTCCAAGATGGTGTATGAAAGTCACATGAAGCATTGATGGTCCAAAAAACCTTGTGCAAACTCAAACTCTAATTTTGGGGTATCAGTGCAAGGTGAGGTCTTGAGCTGAGCAAACCCTAATCTTGTCTTGAATACAAAGAGTCTTGTGAGGAAAATCTTGATAAATGAGATGACAAATTTTGGGGTACAATATTAAAACTAACTTTTAATTAATCATTAAACTAAACCCAATTTCTTTTAATTAATCATCAAACTAACTTTTTTACTAAAAAATTAGGGTTAGGTTTTTTTATAACCAATACTTAATTTTCCTAATTAATTAATTAATTAACCTTTTTTGAAACATTAAAATTAATTATAATTTAGGTTTTAATTATTATCCTTTAAATTATTTTCTACAAAAATCACAAAAACATTTTTACATTCTTTCTTTTTCTATTCTTTCTTATTTCTACTTAATTTTAATAGATCAAGTGTATAGGACTCATTCCAAATGTAAATAGCGTAGATTTATCTTTTTTGCGTTTTTTCCTATTATGTAACTGCTCACGGGATGTAATAGCGTATGTTTATTTTCAATATTTTCCAACTTATGTGCCTCTCCTAAAGCCATGTAATAGTGCTGTACCCTAAAATTTTCCCTCCCATTTTTCAAGACACCTTCTCATGCTCCTAGGGTTCTCAATTGCTCAAGACAATTCAAGGTTGGACCAGACAAATCCTCCTCCTAAGAAGTTGACCTACAACGAGGGTTTTATTTCTCTCAAAGAAAATTGGACTTTTAATGTCTCAAATGGACTTCATGGTTTCTCATATGTCTCAAGATACCCTTAAGACAATTTTTAAGCCTTACAGCACAAGTTTGCTCAGTCAATGGCTCAAATGATGAAAAATCAACTATATTGGACAAAAAGTCAATTATGGTCAACATACAGCCAAACTTCAAGATTTATGGTCAACGTAAATATTTTGAAGTCATATTCATCATTTTATCAAGGTTTGATCATAATTCATCAAGAAAACTTGAGATTCATCAAAAGTCAAAAGTTACTAAATTAGGGTTTTCTTAAGGAGAAATCAACTAAACTTTGACCAAGCACAACTTTCACATGCTTCATCAGATTTTTCTCAACCAAGGCTCATTTTGAAGGAAATTCAATTCTCTACAACTTTGTCTCTCAAATCTTCAACCCCAAAAAATGCTTCATTTGAGAGATATGGGCCAAAACATTTTAGGTAATTTCAAAAGTCAACAAAAAGATACTTTTTGTCAAAGCAATTTACATCAAGATAAATTCTTCAATTTAAAAAATGATCAACATAGATATTATAGAAGACATCTTCAGCTTTCCAAAAAGTCCAATATCACCTTCATATGATAAAAATTGAGAGAGTTATCATTGGTGCAAGTTGGAAAGTTTTGAGAAAATGCATGAAACCCAAATTGATCAAACTTGAGATTTTGGGCTAGTAGGCTTACCTCTCAAGGTCCAAACGTGTATGAACCTCTGAATCCATTCATACACCCCTTTGATTTTTATTCCATTTATTTTTTATTTTATAAATTTAAATTCAAAAAAAAATTAAATTAAATTAAACGTTTTCATACAAAAGTCCAAGCCCACCTTCTTGACCTATTCCACATATTTCAGACAAGAAAGGAGGATGAAATCTTGCAAGAAACCACCACCTTCCAAACTTCAAATTTTCTCAAAACAAGGGCAAATTGAAACCCTATTTTCAGCCTTCCTCAAGGCCAAACAACCATCCCATTCCACTTTAGGGACGTTATAGGGTAAGATTTGATCATCCTGGATGATCCAAGAGGTCTGAAAATCGCATACATGCCTCGCCGGTTTCTTGATTTGCATGAAATTCATATTTTTATTTTCATTATGTTTTGATGCATACTGACATCACTAATGTGCTTTTGAGATATCAATATGCAAGATAAACTCATCACATGAGTCCCATGATGAACGAATCACGCATTGCCATGTTTGAAACATTTCATATTATTTGCTTCGTATCTCTTTCCACAGATAGAATCAGCCAAAACCAATGGCACCATTTAATTCGCAAGGCCCGAATTAGGGGCATAGGGTACCATTGAACCACTGACGTTTGTTATTTTGCAGGAATAAAAAAAGAAGTCGTCGGAGAAGATGACCGGAGCTAGAGCTTTGGCGCCTCTCCAGCTCAGTGATTTTGTTTATTATATATTAAATTGTTTTTATTGATGTACCAGATGAAACAGCCACCCCAGTGACAAGCGCGTGCATAATAAGGCATTGGTATAGGAGGTCATGGGTTCGATCCCTGCCTTTTGACAGTTTTTTTTCTTCATATTTTTCATATTTTATAGGTTTTAATATATTTTGCATTGTAGCTATTCAACTAACACCAACCAGCGCTTGACCTGGTGGCAAGCCATGCTGTTGTGAAGGAAAAAGGTATGGGTTCAACACCCACCCCTGGAATTTTCCTTGTTTTGATTTCTAACCTTTTGTTTTCATTGATTCTTCTTCCCCTATTATTTTTTGGCAGACTTAATTATTTTTTAATTAACCTAAAAAACAAACTTTTTATGTAAACCCTAATTATTAGATTTAGGTTTAATTAACCCTTTTTAAAAACTATTTTTAATCATCATCAAAAACTATTTTTTTCATAAAAAATCACCAAAAAACATTTTATTTTCCTCTTTTCTTTTTCTTATTATAATTTCATAGATCAAGTTGTATAGGTCGCGTGTTCCCAATGTAATAGCTTAGGTCTATAATTCCCGTTTTCTTTTTTTATTATGTAATTTCTTCCGAGATGTAATAGTTTTAGGATTTCTTTTCTGCACCTTCACTATTATGTAACTGCCCCAAAGCTTTGTAATAGTCTAGGTTTATATTTCCGCCTTTATCTTCTGCTACTATATTTGTTATGCAATTGTTAGTAACTAAGGTTGGTATGGAAAGATAAAACCAAATGCAAGAAAACCTAATTTCAAAGATAAATAACTAAATTGAACACTCTTGCACACTTGCACCTCTAGGGTAACCTCTCTTCATTTCCTTTCGAAATAAACAGTCACGTCACTCAAAAGTGGGGGTACTTTTGAAATTCTGGTACAGCTGACTCAGATGTCCTATAAGGATGTCGAGACATCTTATCTGACATAACACACAGGCAAGATAAAACAGTGCTGAAAAGATAAAGAGCACACCAGAATTGTTTACCCAGTTCAGTGTACAACAACACCTACTCTGGGGGCTACCAAGCCAGGAATGATGTTCACTATCAGCAGTATCAATTTGCAGACCCTACAGCCAACACAACTGTTGACCATCTACGCACTTAATCATTACCCAATGACCCTTCTACCTAGGTCCTCCCTATATATGGAATATCCCCATCCCACTTCTAATTATAGCAATGATGTCTACCAGTCAACACCCCAGTCACTGCATCAATGACCCTTCACCAAGATTCTGATCACACAGATAGACAGTTTAGAAGACACACTTCCAGGACAATCTAGCTAAGTCTTCAAGACAAACTCCGCTATTTATTTGCTTTTATTCTAACACATCCTGGAGTTTCTTCAAAGCTTCCTCCAATAACAATACACCTCTTACCTGCAGGCTTCGAGGTGAACATGGTAACCTTCCCACAACCCGGGAGGTTTACCATTACAAAACCCTAAACTTCTACATCTTAAGCCGTGTCTTTTCTAGGTTACAAACCCTTATATTTATAATACGTTACCCAACTGGTTTTGGGCCTTTAATCATAGAAAATCAGCTGTAACAAACTGCAGAAACTTCTGCCCAAAAAAGGTCTTCAATCTTTACTTTCCTAAATAATCTCCTTATTTAGAAAGTCTGCATTCTCCATGATTTTTGATTGAATTTTCTAGACCTTTAAATATGCGCCACATAGGATGCATAATATTCTCCTAAATATTCTTCCTATGTTGAGAACAAACTTGAATCTCATTAATCCAGCTCAGCAGGTGCAATTTCAAGACATCTTCTTCGACATGTTGTTCCAGTTGTTAAAAAAGTTCAACACAACATGTTCTCATATTGTAATAGGACTTCTTGTTGTACCTGTTCTTCTTATCCTATTCTTCATTGCTCCTATTATTTTTTTTATAAAAATTAAGCCAATCCTAAAACAAGAGAACTAACAATCTCCCCCTTTGGCAAATTTTGGCTAAAACAAATAATCTAAAAACAATTGCAATCTAGGAGATTACAGCAATTCAGAGGATACTGCATACAACAATAGATCTTCAGTTGAAAATGATGTCGCAACATCTTGTTAGACATCTTCACCAATAGATCTTCACTCTGAAGAACTTAATTGCATCAGCACCAACGATCATCAGTTTCAGGATAAAAGGAAGGAAAGTCCTGAAGTTTGGTTAATGCACACGAGGGAGAAGATATCAGAAGACAACTTGTACTCCCCCTCAATGCAGGAACATCTTCTAAACATAGAAGACCAATGGTGGAATAAGAGAGCTTTCAATAACTCCTTAAGACCAAATCAACCACCGCCCCTGATAACTCAGAATACATGTCACAACTGTGTTCATAACTCAGATCACAGGTCACAAACATATGTCACAGAAATAGGATCGAACATCTTATTTTGACCTCTATGCACATTAATAATAACCACCACTTGTGGAATCAGCATAGCTAATTCACCTTTCTCCCCTTTTTTAGATAAAACTTGGCAAAGGAGACCTTCACAATGCCAGACCCAAGCACAGCTTACCCAAACCCGAATAAAAGCAATAAGAATTATGGACTCAAGGAGCTCACGAGGTTACAGAGATACAGAGAACTCTCTATAAATAACTGGGATTTTCACTTGGAAAGTAACGATCCTAGGTTGTAGCACCAGTCTTGGTCAAAAGAAATGATATTTGAGGAGGAAACTTCAAATATCAATGTGCACCGTCCATAATGACTTTGAATGCTATAGGTACTTCCTGTACATACACATGCATTGTCAGACAATTTTTCCTCCTCCTATTTATAGCCACGTGTTTGAACACATAGGCTACTCCATTGTATGTTGACCACGCAGGAACATGTCATGAATGATGTCCTGACACTTAGTCAGACATTGTCTTTTTATTTCAGTAATTAACACATCTTCTTCCACCAATTAGGGATGCTTTACCAGATTATCCACTTGTTCATACTAGATTCTAAGTGTTCTTCTTTCACTTAGACTTAGTGACATACACTAAGATATCAAAATATCACATTTGTGAAACCTCTTCAAAATATAGACCCTTAAGAAGTCTTTTTGAAATCTATAGAGAAAAATAAATTCTCACAGACTTCCCATTAAACTTATAACAGATATGTGAACTTTTGATCTTCACCAAGCTTCTCATAGTTAGAAATAACCATGTCTTGTTAAGTTTATCCATAACTTTATAATATCACAACATGTTGTTTAGACATCATTTCCTCATAGAACCTTTACAAAAGTGAACAGTATTCTGGCTTGACAATACTTATATCATTGCTGCAACAATTTACAGATATCCACATGACTCCATTTGTTTTGAGTAACTAATGCTTCAGTTGAAGATTAAGACATGTGCACTAGATGAGAAACTTCAGCACTTTCCACATATGTTGACCCTTGAGTCCCTCAGTAGAGTCCAACCAGAGTCATATATTCTCACTCCTTGAGAATACTTCCAGACACCCTGGCTTCTTCACAACACAAGGACACATTTGATCATTGTCTTATCATAACCACACTCTGTACCATGACCTTTTGAATAGGAAAGATGTCATGTATACTAGGTGTGAAGTCACTCACAAAATCCAAAATTTTTACTAATATCCAGATCACCAAACCTTTTCTGGAGTGACTTGCAGCAAAAATAAAATACCACTTCAAAATACTCTGCTCAGACCTCAGTATCTATCAGCAGCCTTCTTCCTTTATATCCACTAGTAGTTGTTGATACTAGTGAAGCCTTCAACAAAGTAGTCATGCATTCAACATGCATGCTACTGTAGACAGGATTAGAATCTCCATATTCTAATCCACATAGTCAGAAATTCCACTTATCACAATAATGCTTAATTAAGCATCCAACTTCACATGAACAATGCCAAGCATTAAACAAAACAACTATCAACAATCATGATGTTAAGACGTCATGTGGTACATCAACTCCATAATATAGAACCTAATCAAACTGGTTCTTGATCAATCATTTAAAGGACTCATTGTTCATAGAAATACTTTAAGAAGCTCCCATTAGAACACACAACAGGTGCACAGGTTCCTGCATGCTTTACAGTCTGGTTTGCAGTAATGGATTTGCACACCTTCCAACTCATAGTTATCAGCAAGGGACAATTCAACACCTTCCTATATTCCTTGTGATCAGCACAAGTCAGCAAAAGAAATCAGCTCCATAATCTCTTTACACTCCAGTGCGCCTGCTCCTAGTTCTCTTTCAAGGGCAATTCTTCTTTGAAACGCATATTTCAACTTTTCAGCATTGCCAATAGAATGGAAGGAAATGTTGTTAAGAGGAGCATCAGGCACCCTGACAGAAAGCTTCTTGCTTGCAGACTTCTTCAAACGAGAGATGTCCTGGACATCATCCTCGACATCATAACCAGAGTCAACATGTTCTAACAACCACCAGGATAGTCTTCTTTATCCCATTCACTATTGCAGAGAAAGATAAATTCTCGTAGAACTTGCACATCCTCTTGGAGAAGGATGGTATACTCTAGCAACATCTGGCTAGAGTCTTCAGAGACTCATAAAAGAATAGATAGCTACATCTTGTAGCAACATGTCTCAGCATGTTATCCAAAATCATCCTCTCAGGAGGGTAATAAATTTATGCACTTGAACATCACAAGTTCCAAACAAGCCAATTAGTCCACTGACTCCTCTTGTCATGGACAATCAAATATTTCATTATGGAGAAAACACAACACTAAGCACCCACTAGTTCACTGGGAATAACTCCAAGTACAAATATTGTCATGACTCTTTGGATGTCTAATATGTCATGAAACCATATTTTGAAACCAACTTCCAACCATTTCTTAGTATGCTTAAAAGCTTTACTAAGATTCAGACTCTCAAACAGAAGGAGTACCCCTTAACCAATGTGCTGATTAAAACCTCGTTCTGCACATTACTAATAATTGCTGACACTAGTAAAGTCTTTAAACCAAGGTAGTAGTTATATATTACTTGAGCATACTTCTCCTTCAATCAGAATCTCCTTATTCAACGCCATAGACAAAACTGCCACTAATGAGTGTGGATTTTGAATATTGAGATTCATAGTTCCAAGTATCTTTAATAGACTATCATCAAAAATGATGTTCCAACATCATTTGAGACATCACCAACATTACCACAGAGCTTATCTGCTTTGGTTCTAAAAACATCCTCCAAGGGACTTATTTCCATCCATGCCCTTTAACAAACACCCCATTATCACAAGAGGATTTCACAATGTCTCATCTTCAGATTAACCACACAACAGAAATATTACTCACTATATTTTGTAGTAAGATTCTCACACTAGGTAAAACTGACATCTTTCTTCTTGAATCTTCGACAAGACATCCAATCATGGCAGCCAAAACATTCCAGGTTAGGTCAGTGGCTTGACCTCAAGCTCAACCCTTGGGGAAAACAGAATATACTAGCTTCTCTTGACTAGAACCACATAGACCAAACGGGGGCATAGACAGCTACACCTAGTAGCCACGGGTCACATCATGTTGCCTGTAATCCTCACAAGCTTGAATTAAATGCAAGCTCTATAACTACTACAATAATAACCATAGATAAGTTCTAAGCTCCCCCTATCATGGACAAGAAAGGCTTCTGCTGAGGATGGACACTTAGACACCAAAAGACAAACAAGAGACTTCACGCACTCACTGAAACATATCAATAACTCATCCTGAATCTGATATACCAACTCTAGGTCTTCAGACTTTTACAAAGTCATGTCTGATACATGGCCCTACAAACACAATCCCATACTTGCAACACAGGAAAATCACCTTCTTCATATTCCTTTTCTCTAACAATCACTAGCAATTGCTGGTACTAGTGAATTCTTTAACATAGTAGTTATGTAGTCACCAAGCATACTACTAAAGACAAGATCAGGATCTGCATCTTCTAATCCACAAAGTCAGAACACCTTCTTTTGACAACCATGTTGATCCTCAGTCTTCCATAATCATAATCCCAAACCTTCCTTTACAAAATGATGTTATAACTTCATTTAGGACATTAACCTTTCTTCCAAGATCCCAATAATTCAGTTCTTGATTTATCAACCAAAGAGATTATTAATCTTGATATTATTTTTAGGAGAATATCACAAACGATTACATCTTCTTCAACTCATTTAGGTTGATACAACCACCTTAACACCATAGAGAGAAATAAACTCTCAACAATATCTGAATCATCAGTTCAGATAGTAGATTTGCATCCATACCTCAGATAAGTACTCAGCTCTCGACAAGGTATTTATCAACAGCAACATGCACATCTTCATAAGATCAGACTTATACTTAGCTCTCGAGAAGATATTTGTCATCAGAGGAAAAACAGCCCCACACACATAACTGTAGATGATACTAACATCCTTCTTCTCCATCGTTCAACACAAGAGGATCCTTTCAACATTCTAGACTTAGTTAGAGACTGGTCTTCAACTCCATCATGATCAAGCATTCCAACATTGAACTTCACTGGTGAACAACAATACTCACTTCATGTTCTACACAACAACTACCTTTTTAGAGGAAACACACACCTAAAGATGATGTCATGGCAGTAGATACGATATCATCCATTCTTACTATGGTTCTGGGGGTAACCTCCATAGTAACTTATAATCAACTCTTGTGGGGATTAATATAAAGAAACAAACCAAGAACAACTGATCAATCTTCAGGATCAGTCTATCAACATATGCAGGGGATTGTACGATCCACATCTCAATAAGCTTTTATTTAGACCTCATGTCTGACTTTGAGATGATGGAAGCCTTTTTTTTCAAAACATTTGTTACCCTTGATTCTTCAAAAATAATGGCCTTCAAATTTTAACATCTTCAAAGATATCACAACATTTTGTCTGACATCATATCAACCCTTGACAAGGGGATCCTTTTCAACAACTTCAGAGGGTACACAAAGAGAATCACCAATTCTATTCCTCAAGGAAAATTAAAACAATAATCAGGAGCATCAAACATTGTGGTTGGATCATAATATTCCTCTTCAAACATAATTTATTTTATGTTCAAAAACAGGATTCCATGAATCTGGTTCCTTTGATCAGAGGGATCTTCCAGATACGAGCACATCTCATATACATAAAGGGTCTGATGGAGGTTCCTTTATGAGTTCTTCTCAAGAGCATGGAGCTCAACCTCTATACTCCCATAGGCCTTGGTCAGAAATAAATTGACACATGGAGTAGATAAACTATTGACCGTGTCCTAATCAACCTGCAGAAACTAGATGCCTCCTCTTCCAGATCAGGAGTAGGTTCCAAAAAAAAGTATTCACAACATTTTTGTTCAGCACCCAAAGCATTTGTTCTTCAATTGGTAGTTGCATGCCTGCTGAAATAATGTTCTAACATCCCATTGAACATCAGTTCCTACACCATCCTTGACAATCTTCAAGGTCAATATGCAGATGTATATGAGCATCATTGATCAATCAACCTTATTGATAAATGTGGACTTGAGGAAAATCTCAAGTATCTTTGACACTTTTAATACGGTTGAAAATGTCAGCATATATTCTATTGAGGGTAACAACCCTAGTATCCTTCCCATACTTTTAGGGTTATATCAGAAACCATGCAGCGGAATATAACGGACTCCTCAACAATACTCGGACATAATGCTTAAACCATTATCCAAGTACAAGCATGGCAACCTAGGATTGAAGAAATAAACCCTACATACAACAGCTTTCAACTAAGCTGCAAGCCTGATGGAAACAGCCAAGAACAATACCTATCACATATAACCAATGATCCTTACCAAGAGATCATCCATACAATAGTATGAATTATCCAAGTTCATACCTCTTTTCAGTAAATACTTTCTTCCTTGCCTGTGACAAGAAAGTACCTTCCCAGGATCTCATCTAGAGCAGAACGGGATGCCTGCTCTGATACCAATTGAAATTCTGGTACAGCAGACTCAGATGTCCCATAAGGATGTCGAGACATCTAATCTGACATAACACACATGAAAGATGAAACAGTGCTGAAAAGATAAAGAGCACACCAGAATTGATTACCCAGTTCAGTGTTCAACAACACCTACTTTGGAGGCTACCAAGTCAGGAATAAAGTTCACTATCAGTCGTATCAATTTGCAGACCCTACAGCCAACACACCCAGTGATGATCTATGCACTTAATCACTACCCAGTGACCCTTCTACCTAGGTCCTCCCTAGATATGGAATATCCCCATCCCACTTCCAATCATAGCAATGATGTCTAGGAGTCAACACCTCAGTCACTGCATCAACGACCCTTCACCAAGATTCTGATCACACAGATAGACAGTTTGGAAGACACACTTCCGGGACAATCGAGCTAAGTCTTCAAGCAAAACTCCACTATTTGTTTTCTTTGATCCTAACACATCATGGAGTTGCTTCAAAGCTTCCTCCAAGAACAATACACCTCTTACCTACAGGCTTCGAGGTGAAAATGGTAACCTTCCCACAACCCGGGAGATTTACCTTGACAAAACCCTAGACTTCTACATCTTGAGTCATTTCTTTTCTAGGTTACAAACCCTTATATTTATAATCTGTTACCCAACTAGTTTTGGGCCTTCAATCACAGCATATCAGTTGTAACAAATTGCAGAAACTTATGCCCCAAAGAAAGGTCTTCAATCTTTACTTTCCTAAATAATCTCCTTATTTAGAAATTCTTCATTCTCCTTGATTTCTGATTGAATTTTCTAGACCTTTAAATATGCGCCACATAGGATACATAATATTCTCCTGAATATTATGCCTATGTTGAGAACAAACTTGAATCTCATTAATCCAGCTCAGCAGGCGCGATGTCAAGACATCTTCTTCGGTATGTTGTTCCAGTTATTGAAAAAGTTCAACACAACATGTTCTGACATTGTAATAGGACTTCTTGTTGTACATGTTCTTCTTATCCTATTCTTAATTGTTGTTATTATTTGTTTTGCAAAAATTAAGCCAACCCTAAAATAAGAGAACTAACAGCTTTAGCAAAGACCCTCTAACAAAAGATCATCGTCCCTCGATGACCCTTTGACGTTGCCTTTCGAAAAATGATCTAGTCCCTTACGAAATTGCTAAAGCTTCCTTACAAGTTTCCTTCAATGACCGTACGATGAACCTTTTCTTTTTCATTCACATCCAACAGATAGAGCTTCCTACTAACTAATTGTATGGATAACACTATCTAAATAAGAAGGAAAAGTATAAGAACGACCTTGAGTCGGTAAAACTGTTAATCGGTTGCTCACAGAATTTTCAAAAACAAAACATTTCTCACAATCACATTTTTTAACAATGAAATATTTTCAAAACACTTTGTATACATTCTTGAGGACCGATACAAGAATTATTAGAAAGTTCGCCTTACATTGGCAATTTTTAAAAATATTTTCAAAGCACACATATAAAAAGAAAATTTTCAAAGTAAGCTAAGCGATTAAGAGCATGTAGATAACTACGGATGAAAAAGGTGCTAACACCTTCCCTTTTCATAAATTATCCCCCAAACTCAAAATCTATCAAGATCTTTTCTGTTCTTTTCACCCTTTCCTTATTGGATAAAAGAAAAGTCAGTGTCGACTCTTGCTATCCGCAAAATTTATGATAA
Source organism: Vicia faba (assembly GCA_948472305.1). Classification (NCBI taxonomy): domain Eukaryota; kingdom Viridiplantae; phylum Streptophyta; class Magnoliopsida; order Fabales; family Fabaceae; genus Vicia; species Vicia faba. Next base: position 208,814,271 of record OX451737.1, read on the forward strand.
AAAGCAAAACAAGTCAGTTCTCTCACCGTATTACAGAACTGCAGACACTGCTGGGGAATACTTAAAAAGAGGGGTTACCTTAGAGTCTTAGATAACTTTATTTTATTTATCTTTTTTGTTTGAATTTACTTTAAGGGTTTCTTGGGTTTAGTTTCTTGCAAAAGATCCTACACCCGGATCTTGGGATGCCTTAGTTAAGTAGCAATAAATCATGGAAATTGTACGGCGTAGACCGATATGGTTGAAGTGATGGCTATTCTAGTGTGACTCTTTAGTTTGTGTTGGTGTTCCTTGAGTCATTCGAGGATAACACTAGGCTTCTGCATGGTTTAATTAAGCACTAATTGACTTTTAGAACCTTAATTGATCCATCTTGGCCATTAGAAGGTAGTGAGATAGTCGAATTTAGTGCAGTCCAAGGTTGGTTGATACTCGATGCTACGCTTATTGAGATTAGACTTTCGGGATATTTTGGTGGCAAGTCAGTTGTCGTGCTAAAATAAAACCTGCAAGAAAGATCGGTGACCCGGTTACTATTTTAGGACATGTTGAGTCAACTTAACTTTAATAGAGAATGGTACTTACCTACGGACTCCATGCAAGCCTTTAAACCTAAGGCTCTTGTATGATTTGTTTGTGTTTTATACTTGTTTGAACATGACATCACGACATCATATCATCATGACATGGCATTTTCACTAACCATTTCAAGGATCTTAGGGACCTTTGGTGCAGGTTTATCATGAACTAGACTTCAAGCAAAGAACAAGAGGATTTATTTTCCTCTTATCAGATGTCGTCAAAGATCAAAGTACATTCTCTCAAGCCAGAGGTTAGGACCCACTTGACATGGTGAGCTTGATTCTTATGGAAGGACATTCAAAGATGGAGACACAAAGTTCTTCAGACAAAGTTGCAGCCATACTAAATTTCTGACATTTCATTTTTGTTTATCCCACGAGATCCTTGAAAACATTGCATATGCATCTACATGTCATGCATATCATTACATAACAGGTATTCCCAAGACAAGTTTTCTCATCTTCTTGTTGTTTATTTCAGTAAAAGATGACTCTCGAACAAACAGTGAAAGATCTTCAGGCACATAATGCTCAATTTCAACAAATGTTCCTAAACTTAGCCAAGGGGTAAGAAGAGATGAAGAGCCTCATCACCAAAGAGAGGAAGAAAAAGACAAGAAAACCAGTCAGCATTCTTAACATGGGAATAAGGTTTAGAGGTCCTCCCAAGAAAGCTCAAGACTGTGATATCCCGTCAAACGAAGATGACAACCAGGGTGAAGATGTTAAGAGTGTGAAGGCTGAGAAAGGAAGTAGTCTTGGTTCTGACTAATATTCTGATGAAGATGAAGAAGACTATTTGGATGAACAATATCCTCCCGTTGATGAAAAATACAAACAGCTGGAAGATCGTCTCAATGCTATGGAGATCTAGAAAGCGTTGGGGTTGGATTTTGAAGAGCTGGGTTTAATCTCGAGAGTTGTCATTCCTCACAAATTCAAGGTCCCTAGTTTTGCAAAGTATGACGGTGTTTCTTGCCCTAAGCTTCATTTAAGGTCTTATGTCCAGAAGATTCAACCCCACGCTGCTGACAGGAGGTTACAGGTGCATTTCTTTCAAGAGAGTCTGTCTAGAACATAATTGAAATGGTTCTATCAACTAGAAGGGACCAATATATGTACCTGGGAAGACTTGGCTGCTGCTTTCTACAAGAAATACTAGTATAATGCTGATCTTGAACCAACCCGTGTGCAATTGCAGAGTATGACCATGGGCTCTAACGAAGGCTGTAAAGAGTATGCTTATAAGTGGAGAGATCTAGCAGGAAGGGTTCAACCTCCTTTTTCTAATAGGGAGCTGGTTGACATGTTTATGGGAACTTTGACAGGTCCTTTCTTCAATCATCTGATCGGAAGCTCTTCAGCTGGATTCACCGAGCTGATATTAAAAGAGGAACATGTTGAAGATGGAATTAGAAGTAGAAAGATTCATCTTGATGCGTCTTCAAGTACCGTGAAGAAGATGTTCAACGGAAAAAAAAATATAATGTTGTGTATGGCCAAAAGGGTCGTAGTAGAGGTGACCGCAACCAATCTGTGGGAGTTGTGCTAATTTCTAATCATGCGTCAGTGCAACAACATCAACAAAGAAATCAGCGTAGGACAGATGCACCCAGGAGACAATTTACCAAGATCAACATGCCATTTTCTTAGGCATTGCAACACCTGTTGAAGGCGGAGCTGGTTACGTTGAGGGATCCTCCTCAGAATCCTAACACCTCCTCTCCTTGATACAATCCTAATGTAAGACGTGTCTGTCATTGCAATAGTCCCGGACATGACACAAATAGCTGTTGGGATTTGAAAAATAAAATTCAAGATATGATCGACTCCAAAGAGATTGAATTTGATCCTCCTGAGACTCATAATGTGATTACCAATCCTATGCCTAAACACAACAAAGGAATTAATGTAATTGATGTTGTTTCTTATGTTTCTGTTGTATGTGACTTAACTACTCACCTCCTGATTATTAAGAAGAATCTGTTGCAAGCCGATTTATTTCTGGGTTGCATTGAAAAGTGCTACTATTATGAAGCCCAACCCAGTGGCTGCAAACTACTGAAAGAAGGTATCCAGTGTCTAATGGATAACCATATAATTATAGTTGAGAAGACTCCTTCTATGTAGAATTGGTTTCAAGACTCATAATTTGAAGAGGTGTATGTATTTTCTGGAACTTCTATAAGGATAACTTCTAAGGGTCCTGTGAAGATTACTGCCAAACCTAAAGTTGTCCCTCTTATCATTACCATGCCCAGACCAATTCCATATTCCTCAGACAAGGATATCCTGTGGAATTATGGAGCTAACGTCTACTACCATGGCGTCAAGCAAGAACCCTTGACTATTGAAAGTGGAAATACTGAGTTACTGATCCCAACATTGGAAATATTGTCGGGACCAGTAAAGTTACTAGAAGTGGAAGGGATTTCTCTCCAGAGATCTCTCTGAAGACTGTTACTACACCAGTTCGTGTTACCGCTACTGAGTCAACTACTAAGACTCGTGGAAAAGAACAGATGATTGAGTCTACCATGACTAAGGCACCTAAAGAAGTTACCACTAAAGATACCTCCCAGCAAGAAATGGAGGAAGTACTAAAAATCATCTGAAAAAGTGACTACAACATTGTTGAACAGATGGGGCAGACTCCCTCTACGATATCCATGTTATCCCTGTTGTTATGCTATGAAACACATGCTCAGGCTTTGGTGAAATTTTTTAACTTTGTGCATGTACCACAAGAAATCTCTACTGATCAATTTGAAAATTATGTTGCTAGCCTGATGACTAATAATGGGTTGGGTTTTTCTGACGCTGACTTGACTCCTATAGGAAGAAATCATAACATGGCCTTGTATGTCTCTATTGAGTGCAAGGTCACTACCTTAGCTCATGTATTGGTTGACACGGGTTCCTCGTTGAATGTCTTACCCAAGGGTGCTCTGGACAAGCTTGACTGTGAAAAGGTTGTGTTGAAACCCAGTGACATTGTGGTTAGAGCCTTTGATGGTTCAAAGAGTATGGTACACAGAGAGGTAGATCTTCCGATCTAAGTAGGTTCGCAGGTCTTCGATTCTACCTTCTATGTGATGGACATTCGTCCGTTCTATTCCTGTTTACTAGGACGCCCTTGGATTCATGGGGCAGGTGTTGTCACTTCTACATTGCACCAAAAGCTGAATTATTCCGAGAAAGGAAAGATTGTTACAGTTTGTGGTGAAGAAGAATACATGGTGAGTCACTTGACCTCCTTTAAGTGCGTTGAGATAGACAATGAATTCATCGAGACTCCCTGTCAAACATTGGAAGTTATTCCTCAGACAACTACCTCTACTGAAGACGTTTCTACTACTCCTAAGGTTACCAGGGTTTTGCCCAGAATGGATTCTCGGAAAGACGCTAGAGTTGTGGTAGAAGAAGGTGGTTGCACTATTTGGGGTCAGCTTCTCGATATACCTTACATGTCTGACAAATTTAGTTTGGGTTTCACTGTAGAGGCTCAGAGGGCTGTTCGTCGAGCTCGTGCTGGAAGACCACTGTGATCGGTGGATCTGGAACTGACTGTTTAACGCTGGTTCGCGAAATATCGCGGAAGCAAGAGTCGCCACCGTCTTTTATTTTCTCCAACATGGACAGGACAAAAGCACAGCAAAATTCCTTATGAGATAGTTTCTCGGTTCGGGAGGTAGATTTATAGAAAGGGAAGGTGTTAGCACCCTTTCTATCCATGGTTATCCATGGGCTCTTAGATACTTGCTCATTGTGTTTTCAAAAGGTTTGTTTGCTTTTCAAAATGAGTGGGTTTGAAAAAGTTTCGTTTAAAATTTCAGTTCGACTCTTGTATCAGTCCTTAAGAGTGTTTGAAAATTTGTTTTGAAAGCTTTTTGAAAAGTGTCAGTGTGAAAAGAGTTTTGTTTGTTTTTTGAATAGAGCAAGTATCTACGAGTCATCTACCTACCCTAAGGAATTAGGCTGTGTAAATGTCCTTAAGGTAGTGCCATCCCACCATTGAGAGGTAGGTAGCACCACCATTGGAGGTGTTCGGGTCAATTCGAGTTTAGGGACGGTGTGGTCACCAGAGCAATAGTAGGACACCTTAGAAGCTACCCTTATGCCATTGATCTTTTTATTCCGAGGCAACCGTTTTGAGGCAACTATTCCGAGGCAACCGTTCCGAGGCAACTTGTTCGAGGCAACTAGATCAATGGACATAAGGACTCACTAAGACGTCCTATACTCGACGACCACGTTTCGAGGGGCAAGGCAATAGTGAGGCGTACCCTAAGAGTGGTGTGTGAATTGTGTGTCATTTTCAATTATGTTATTATCTTTGTACATGTATCGGGTGAGCTACGCTTTGATTTTACTTGGGCATACATTCTTTCATGTGATTAGTAGTTAAAAGGTGCGGAAATTAAAATGCGGAAAATAAAGGTCCTACGCTATTACAAGGCGCGGGTCTATACATCGCCAAATTAACAAAGACCTGATTTGAAAAAATGCGGAAAATAAATAAATGTCCTAATTACTATTACAAAGCTTTGGGGCAAATACATTAATTTCACAAAGAAAATAAGATAAACGCGCGAAAAGAAATTATATTCGAAGGTGCGAGGGCGTTGGACCCTTTAAAGAAATTAAATTGAAATTACAAATTAATTAAATTATTTAATAAGGAAAAGAAGTTATTTTTGATGTTTTTGTATTTATGAAAATAAAGAAAATTAATTAAAATTAGAAATTAAATAAAACCCTAATTCTAAATTGTTTTTAATTATTAAAGAAAATATTTAAGTTTTGACCTAATTTACTAATTATTTAGTTACATGAGTATTTACAAAATAATTAATAAATAATAATAATAATAATAATAATAATAATAAGAAAATTTTATTTATTGAGAAAAAGAATAAAAATGCTAAAAACCTAATTTTTACATTTTTTAGTTATTGAGAAAACATTAAAGTTGAAAAACCTAAAATTAAACTAGTTTGATTATTTAAAATTTATTTACAAAATATATTAATGCGTTAAATTAATTAACATATTTTTTTTAGTTTTGATTTCTAATTTTATTATTGTGAAAATTATATTTTTGTGAATTAAATAAAACAAAAGAAAAAAACAATTAAAATAAAAAGAAGAAAAGAAAAAGAAAAGAAAATGTGATGCAAACCATGGGGGTGTTGGCCCTTTTTTGGAGGTGTCTTGGAAGTATTTTGGCCCATCAGAGTGAAGCCTGGTTGACTTTTAGAGATTGTGTGTGGGTCCATTGACCAGCGTGCATGGTGATCTTCCCATTCTGGCCATTAGATTGAAGTTGTTGGACATGTGGCAGGCTCAAGTATACGCGTACATGGTGGACCACTGGAGGGAAAGTGTACCTGAACACGTTATAAGAAAAAATATAAGGAAATATGGGGGACCTGGGAATCGAACCCAGGTCCCAATGCTTGCAACTATCCCTTTCCACCAACTGAGCCAACGCGTCTATTCGTTATTATAATGGAACATGATCATTATATGTGAAAAGTGAAATTATTCTGGAACAAAAGAAAATTCGCGCCAATTATTTGAATGCACCACTCACGTCCCTCCACGCATCATCTTCTTCAATTGTTCTGAAATAAAAAGCATTTAAATAGCGGGGGTTTTAAACCCCCACTAAGCTTCAACCTGCAAAATAGCGATTAGCATATAGTCAAAAAGAAAAAGGGCGCGATGGTTGGTTTCTATTCGTTGGAAGGTCCTGGTTTCAATGGTACTGGTTTGAATGTCCAATTGTTCCATATGAGGAAAGCCCCAAATCAAAGCTTCTGCAACCCTAACGCATGTTCATGGCAACTTCTCATACGGGCAATATTAATTCAATTGGATAACACCATTAGCTTCAGAGCATTCATGTTAGTACAAATCAACATTAAAAACGCATGAACAATGCATGTAAATTCAAATACGAATATCAAATATTTTATGAACAGGGTGACTCGGTTATACCAACTCCTTGAGTATGGAAGGTTGGTTTCGATTGCAAAAGCTTCCTGGTAGCCTTGGCAAGCTTGTGGAATACTTTTTGAGCTTTGAATCACCCTCTAGCTATGAAAACAGTTTTGACTTTTTTGTGAAAAAATGCAAGTTTGTTCTCCTATTCTCAGCGCAGCTTCTGTGTTTTTTTCATTAGGTTTGCAATGTGCATATATGTGTGAATGAATTAGGTTAGAAAAATAAGCCCATGATCCATTGTTTCAATGCTTTTAAATTTTTGATTTTGCATATCTTTTCTTCAAACTTTTCCATACCAATCATTGCCAATCATGAGAGATTCTTTCCTTTTGAGGGATGCACGAAATATTGAGCTCTTAATGGGAGAATATGCTGCACAAACAGATTCAAAACCTTTATTTTAGTATTTTTTCATAATTAATTTTAATTAAGTAAATTAATAATAATAATAATTCAAATAATTAATCAAAAATGAGAAAATAACTCCCTTGGATGTCAATGGGTCGTGCATGGCCTTTGGGTAATGTTTCATGGAAGAAATTGAGGCCCATTAGCATTTTTGAGGCATTTGAAGCAAAGTTGACTTTTCAAAATTCCCAAAAATTTCCCAACTTCCACAAGGCATATCTTGCTCAATCTTTAAGCTTTGATCATGTTCTTGGACATTTTGGAAAGGTCTTGAAGTCCTTTAACCAATGTATTTGGTCCCATGTCCTTTTGATTTACCAATCTCAAGTTATGGTCTTTGACTTAAAGTGCCTTTTTGTTGACTTTTGAAAATGACCTATAATGTTGAAATTGATAACTTTTTGTGAGAGCATTTCTTGGACTTGAAGTGTGAAGATGAGTTGTAGGAAATGTAATTCTCTTCAAAATGAACTTTGGATGGAATTTTTCTGATAAACCATGTGGAAGTTATGCCATGGTCATTTTGCAGTTGACTTTTACAGCTGTCCAAATATAGAAACTTTTGCATCTTGAGACTTTTTGAGCCATGCCTTGAGAATCATGATCAAGAATTGATAAAATGATGTTTGTGGCTTCAAAATAAGATGTTGACCAAAAATTTTGACTTTTGACTGTCAAATGACCATTTTGCCCCTGCAATTGACTGTGAAGCAATTAGGGTTTCTGACTGTGCAATTTTGTGCTGTGAGTCTTGAAACTTGGCATGTGGATGCTTGACAATGTTTATAGGCATGTGGGACTTGATTGGACCCTTGGAAACCTCAACTTCTTTGCCAGAACCAAAACCCTAATTTTTGACTGTTAGGAGGCAATTGGACTGTGCAACCCTTGAGAGATTTTGAAGCTTGATCTTGGCCAATCTTGAAGAATATGGGAGGGAAAATTTTGGGGTACAACAGTTGCCCCTGTTCAATCTTCTTAGACCTGAGGATGTAGATTGGCTGGCGTGCCTTTCGTAATCTGAAGGTGGAAGATGATTGAACACTAGAGTGCCCAGAAATTTGTGCTCACATGTTAGCAGTGCGATGGTGGGAATGGGCTTATAGATGCCATTTGGAGACTGATGGGTAGGATGATGGGCTTATAGATTCCATCTGGGTGTCGATCGCGTAAGAGATTCCTTAGCGAGAACTTGTGTACCTGAAAAAAGAAAGATAATTACCTGGCCTGTTACAGGAGTTGACCTTAAAATTCTTTATATAGACGCGCCCTGGATGGATACAGGTATCGAATCTTTGAACTCTTCAGACGTGCCCTCAACGGGACGATGAGAAAACCTTGGGACGATTACCACCTTAACGGGACGATGAGAGAACCTTTCAGACGCACCCTGGAAAGATACAGGAATCGGGTCTGGTAATGCTAGTTGTCAACAGATACACCCTGGAAAGATACAGGCATCGGATCCTCGAACTCTTCAGACACACCCTGGCAAGATACAGGAATCGGATCTGGTACTGTTAGCTGTCAACGGATACACCCTGGCAAGATACAGGCATCGGATCCTCGAACTCTTCAGGCACACCCTGGCAAGATACAGGAATCAGATCTGGTACTGTTAGTCGTCAACGGATACACCCTGGCAAGATACAGGCATCGGATCCTCGAACTCTTCAGACACACCCTGGCAAGATACAGGAATCGGATCTGGTAATGCTAGTTGTCAACAGATACACCCTGGCAAGATACATGCATCGGATCCTCGAACTCTTGAGACACACCCTGGCAAGATACAGGAATCTGATCTGGTACTGTTAGTCTTCAACGGATACACCCTGGCAAGATACAGGCATCGGATCCTCAAACTCTTCAGACGCACCCTGGCAAGATACAGGAATCGGGTCTGGAATCGATCGTCAACAGATACACCCTGGCGAGATACAGGAATCGGATCTTTAGTTGCGACCGTTGTTGGTAATCATCTTGGTATCAACCTTTGTCCTGAAAAGACAAAACGTTAGTTGTATGCGATGTCATGATGTATGACATGCGTGATGATATTATATGTTCATAATGCGTATATGCATGCTATAATGTATGTAAATGCGATGTTTATGAATGTATGTTTTCGTCTTAGGAAAATAAATCCTTGACGGATGCCGGGAAGTTAAATCCTGGGCTGATGTAGAGCTTTTGTTTCCACTGGGGATGATGGTTGCAAGAATACCGGTAGGAGAAGATGACTCCGTTGGGGAATAAACTTGGCGAATAGATTACTCTGCGGGGGAAAATTATTCTAGCGATCTTGCCGGGGAACAATACTCTGTGGGAAGAGAGGTACTCTGTTGAGATGTTGATGGTAACTCCGCTGGGGATACCGTTGTTATGTTGGAAGTTTTAATAGACTCCACTGGGATAAGAAGACTTCACCGAGGACGATCTTTCCGTGACTTTTGGCTGAGGATAACCCAGTTATATCCTGGTAGGGAAATATCCTTTGAGTAAAGCCGGGGGACGCGTTCGTGTTCTGCAGGTGGCAAGCTTCCAGAATCTACTGGGGATAAGCTTCCTGCTGGGGAGATTGATTCAAACTTTCCTGGGGAAATCTGGATTGGACTCTCCTGGGGGGAAAATTTGAGATGTATTGGAAGTGGCTCCGCTGAATGCCTGGTATACCGCCGGGGAACAATCTTAGCTCAAGACTGCCGAGGATGCTTGTTAAGAATGTCTGTATATTGTGCTGGGGAATGTTGAAGTCTGCTGGGGATACCCAACTTCCTTAAGGCTGATAATATAGCTTTGCTTGGGGAGAGTGCATTGACTTGCTGGCTCACTCTCTGGGGACTTAAGATATCTTGGTTATGTTCTTCAGCTGAACCTACCTTGGTACCTTGGTGGATAGAGCAATTAGATCGCTTAGACAACTCATTATTGCCCCTGTTTCTAATGTTACCTGTAATTAATCCTTTGTTTCGTATGCAAATATTTATGAGTTAGCAATTATTGTCAAATGCATATATCACAAATTGAACCTTGGACGTTCTTCGCAAAACAAAACAGAAAAAGGAAAAACAGTTGGCAATTTTAGCTGAAAAGTGAATTTGTATTGATTTTTTGAATTTGCCTGTAAATAGGCGTTTTATGTACAAGAGACTGACGTCCTAGTAGGAGAACGCCGCTGAATAAAAGAGTTTATACAATTTTGTACAAAGGGAAAACAAAACAGCTATGTGAAGAGAACAATCCCACTGGGTTCCAACTCTGCTATCGCCTTTATATCTTCGAGCGTCTCATCACTTGATGACCTAGCTGAAGATGAAGCTGATTGATCGATGCCGTTTGAACTTGATGTTGGTACCGGATTCTGGATGCAAAGTGATCCAATGAGACATAGTATTACGCTTTATCCCAAATTTTTGCCTGGACCGCCCTTTTGGGTTTTCAGTCCACCGGGATACCCATTTTTGCCCAAGCCGCCTTTTCAGGTTTTCGACTTGCCGGGTGTACAGATTTTTTCATTTCATCCCTCATTTTGCCCGAACCCTTTTGGTTCGCCGGGAAGCCCTAATTTTTGCCTAGGTATGTCAACCTAGCGGGTCTTTTTTCATGCGTAGTATCTTTTTACTATGTCTGCATTGGCGGGGTGAGGGAGGTCGTCACCATCCATGGTGGTTAGAATCATGGCTCCTCCTGAGAACACATGTTTAACAACAAATGGCCCTTCGTATGTAGGGGTCCATTTGCCCCTTGGATCACTCTGAGGAAGGATGATACGTTTGATTACCAGATCCCCAACTTGATATTCCTGTGGTCTAACCTTCTTGTTAAATGCCCTGATCATTCGTTTTTGATACGTCTGACCATGACAAATAGCAGTGAATCTCTTTTCGTCGATTAGATTTAACTGATCAAGTCGTGTCTGGATCCAATCATCTTCGCTCAGATCTGTATCCTTCATTATCCGGAGAGAGGGTATCTGCACTTCGATCGGTAAGACTGCCTCCATGTCGTAGACCAAAGAAAAAGGAGTTGCCCCGGTTGACGTCCTTGCTGAGGTACGGTACCCATGTAGAGCAAATGGTAACATCTCGTGCCAATCTTTATAGGTCACTGTCATCTTCTGCACAATTTTCTTGATATTCTTATTCGCTGCTTCTACAGCCCCATTCATCTTCGGCCGGTAAGGAGAAGAGTTGTGGTGCTGTATCTTGAATTGCTCGCAGAGCTCAGTGATCATCTTGTTATTGAGATTGGTACCATTGTCCGTAATGATTCTTTCAGGGACGCCGTATCGACAGATCAGGTTGTGCCGAATGAACCGTGCCACGACATTCTTGGTTACAGTGGCGTAGGAAGCTGCTTCAACCCACTTTGTAAAGTAATCGATTGCTACCAGGATGAAGCGATGCCCATTGGATGTCGTAGGTTTAATCTCGCCGATCATATCTATGCCCCACATTGCAAAAGGCCAAGGTGCAGTCAGGACATTCAGAGGGACTGGAGGAACATGCACCTTGTCTGCATAAATCTGGCATTTATGACATGTCCGAGAATGTTGGTAACAGTCGGCTTCCATTGTGGACCAGAAATACCCTGCCCGAAGGATTTTCTTTGCCATAGTGTGTCCACTGGAATGTGTTCCGAAGGTACCTTCGTGTAGCTCCGCCATGATCCTTTCTGCTTCATTCTTATCCACACAACGCAGTAAGGTCGAATCATGGTTTCGCTTGTACAGAATGCCATTGCTGAGGAAGAACTTCGCTGCGAACCTTCTCAGAAACTTTTTATCGTTGAGAGATTCACCTTCAGGATACTCTTGAGCTTCCAAGTATCTCTTCACCTCATGGTACCAGGGTTTTTCAGTCACTGTTTCAGCCTCAAGATCACAGCAGTACGCCGGTTCGTCCAGTTTCCAGATGATGACCCGGGGAGCCTCATTATCCCATTTGACTTTGAACATGGAAGACATCGTAGCTAACGCTTCCGCCAGCTGATTCTCCTCTCTTGGGAAATGTTCAAAAGTTATCTCTGTGAAATGGGGGATTAATGTCAACACACATTCTTTGTAAGGAATAAGGTTCGGATGTTTCGTATCCCACTCGCCTTTGATCTGATTGATCACGAGAGCGGAATCTCCGAAGACACTCATAAACTTGATCCTTAAGTCAATCGCAGCTTGAAGACCCATGATGCATGCCTCATACTCCGCCATGTTGTTGGTGCAGTTGAAACATAGTCGGGCAGTGAGTGGAGTATGAGTGCCTTGAGGGGATATGATCACAGCGCCGATACCGTTACCCAAAGCGTTGGATGCTCCGTCAAAGTGCATAGACCATTGGGATCCTTCATCCGGTCCAGGTACTTCACAATCAGTCACAATCATGATGCTCTCGTCTGGAAATTCAAAGTTCATTGACTGATAGTCGTCCACTGCCTGATGTGCCAAGTGGTCTGCCAATACACTTCCTTTGATAGCTTTCTTGGTTGTGTACTGGATGTCGTATTCTGTCAAGATCATTTGCCATCTTGCTATTCTCCCAGACAGAGCGGGCTTTTCAAATATGTACTTTATAGGATCCATCTTTGAAATCAACAAGGTAGTGTGAGTCAGCATATACTGTCTCAGCCGGCGAGCAGCCCATACCAAAGCGCATCAAGTTTTCTCGAGCAGTGAGTATCGGGTCTCACAGTCGGTAAACTTTTTGCTAAGGTAATAAATGGCATGCTCTTTTCGGCCAGACTCGTCATGCTGCCCCAGCACACACCCCATTGAATTGTCAAGTACTGTCAGGTACAATATCAGAGGTCTCCCTTCAACCGGTGGCATAAGGATAGGTGGTTCTTGGAGATACTCTTTGATTCTGTCAAAAGCGGCCTGACATTCATCATTCCAACGTACTACCTGATCTTTCTTCAGCAGCTTGAAGATTGGTTCACAAGTAGCAGTTAGGTGTGAGATGAATCGAGCAATGTAATTCAGGCATCCTAAAAAGCCTCTGACCTCTTTCTCTGTCTTGGGAACTGGCATCTCTTGAATGGCTTTAACCTTGGCAGGGTCCACTTGAATACCCTTGTCACTTACGATGAAGCCCAGCAACTTTCCAGATCTTACCCCGAAGGTGCACTTGTTCGGGTTCAACCTCAGCTTGTACAGTTTCAAACGGTCGAACAACTTCTGCAGATGGTCAAGGTGTTCCTCCTCAGTTTGGGACCTTGCAATCATATCGTCAACATACACTTCAATCTCATGATGGATCATGTCATGAAATAAAGCAGCCATGGCACGTTGGTAGGTTGCCCCAGCATTTTTCAGTCCAAAAGGCATGACCTTGTAGAAGAATGTGCCTCACTGAGTAACAAAGGTAGTCTTTTCCATGTCTTCAGGAGCCATCTTGATCTGATTATACCCTGAAAAACCATCCATGAAAGAGAACACCTTATGCTGAGCAGTATTGTCAACCAGAACGTCGATGTGGGTAGGGGAAGTCATCCTTGGGGCTGGCCCTGTTCAGATCCCTGTAATCAACACACATTCTGACCTTACCATCCTTCTTCGGTACCGGCACCACATTAGCAACCCACTGAGGGTAAGAAGTCACTGCAAGAAACCCGGCATCGAATTGCTTCATAACCTCAGTTTTGATCTTCTCAGACATCTCTGGACGCATACGGCGGACTTTTTGCTTAATCGGAGGGCAGTTTTCCTTGGTAGGCAAATGATGGACCACAATATCGGTATCCAACCCAGGCATGTCTTCATAGGACCAAGCAAATATCTCCACATAATCATGTAACATCTGAGTCAACCGTTGCTTCACGCTGAGCTCCAGATTAGCATCAATCTTGACTTCCTTCCTATCTGTATCAGTACCCAGATTTATTGTTTCCACCGGCTCTTCGTGTGGTTGAATTTCCCTCTCTTCCTAGAGTAACATTCTTGCAAGCTCACCAGGCACTTCGCAATCATCTTCACCTTCGTCTTCGGCTAAGTTGATCGGATTTTCGAAGTCATAACTGGCAGTAGCAGAGTCATTACCAGTGAGATCCAGAGTGGATTGAAACCTGTATGAGTGAGTGTGTGAAAATACAGTTGTTTTGCAATATAAAGAAAGGAAAGAAAGAAAGGGAGCACAAGATTTGAAATGCGAAAAAACGTCCAAGATTTTTATTCATGATATATGGAAATGACAGTTATAAGCCCTCACAAATGAAGCCACGGTGCCCCGGGTAAGACACCGGGCCATAAAGTTTCAATTCATTGTTTATTACAAATAACAAATAACGAAGGAACTCATTACTGCGTAACAAAAGTAACAGGTGTATGATCTTTCGCGGTCCAATTGTTCAATCCACCGTCGGTCGTCGGGTAGATCCAGCTATCGAACTCTGATTCTTCCACTTCGTCTTCATCCCCAATGGTATTCACTCCTGGATTGGTGATGAGCACAGGAGGTCTTCCGATCCTAGCTTTGCGCACAGCCCTCTGAGCCTCTGCAGTAAAACCCAGTCCAAACTTGTCAGTTTTAGGAGTGAAATCAGGGAGCCTGCCCCAGTTAGCACATTCACCTTTCTCGATTACAGCCCGGGCGTCCTTCAAGGAAGCCATCTTCAAAGGAAAGTCCTCTTCAACCACTGTTTCTGCTGCTGCCAATGTTGGAGGTACCTCTTCAAAATGTTGAAAGGGGGTTTCAATAAACTTCCCGTCCATCTCAATATACCGGAAGGAATTCAAATGACTAACCATATATTCTTCCTCCCCCTGCACAGTGACAATCTTCCCTCTTACAGGGTACTTGAACTTCTGGTGTAGGGTAGAGGTCACTGCCCCAGCTTTGTGAATCCAAGGTCGACCCAGTAAACAGGAATAAGATGGACGAATATCCATCACATAGAAAGTTGAGTCGAAAACTTGAGAACCCACACGAATAGGAATGTCTACCTCTCCATGAACCATCCTCTTCGATCCGTCAAAGGCTCGAACAATGATGTTGCTAGGTTTCAATTCCAGGCCTTCACAATCCAACCGGTCTAAGGCCTTTTTGGGCAACACATTCAGGGAAGAACCGGTGTCCACCAACACGTGTGCGAGAGTAGTGCCCCTGCATTCAATGGAGACATGCAGGGCATCATTGTGGTTCTTTCCCTTGGCGGTAAGGTCAGCATCCGAGAAACCCAAACCATTGTCGGCTATCAAATTGGCTACGCAATCAGTAAACTGGTCTGCAGATGTCTCTTGTGGCACATGGGCCTACTTCAGAAATGAAATCAAGGCCTTGGCGTGGGCCTCTGAGCATAGCAGCAATAAGAGCATAGAGATCTTGGAGGGGGTATGCCCCAGCTGTTCAACAACATTAAAATCACTCTTCTTGATTATCTTAAGAATTTCCTCCATCTCTTGCTGGGAGGCTTCAACATTCACAGACTTTGGTGCCTCCATCCGGGCAGGCTCATCTTCAATCCCTTTGCCCCGAGTATTAGATGACTCGGCAGCAGGGGAAGCAACTTGATCAGAAGTGGAAACAGGCGCACTTGCAGGTGTAATTATGAGAGGTCTTCGAATAACTGGTGGCGCAATGTCAGGCGAGAAGAGCCTGCCACTGTGGGTTACTTTGGCTGGACCGGTGATATTGCTGATGCTGGTACCGGTATTGAACTCTTGCTTTATTCCAAGTACATATACATCTGCCCCATAGTGCCATGGGACAGCCTTATCAGATTCATAGGGGAGGGGCCCCGGAACAGTAATAACAATGGGTGCGACAGTCATGATTTTAACTGGCTTCCTCGGGGGAGCCTTGATTGGATTGTTGAAAATTGTGATGACGGATACTTCTTCCACAGGAACAAAAGGAACAGCGGTCTTCTTGAACAGAATCTCTTTGCTGTCCATCAGGCTTTGGATGCCTAACTTCAGCAACGGACAACCAGTAAGGGAAACAGCACACAAAAGGAAACCCTCGCTACAACCCGGAAATAAACCGGCCAGCAGCAGGTTCCTCTTAACAGTCAACAGAGGAGTAGCTACATCATTCACAGAAACGGCATACAAGTCTTCATCAACGGCATTTACTCCATGCTGGGGCATAGGAGTAGTCACAACATTTGGCCTCTCAGGCGCCTCAAACTGTATCTCCTTCGCATCAATAAGGTCCTGCACCTTATTTCTTAGGGCCCAGCAATCATCAGTAGAATGCCCCGGGCTATCGGAGTGATAAGTACAGCGGGCATTTGGATTATACTTAGGAGAAGCAGTATTCACAACCTTCGGGGCCTCCCTGACAGTCACCAAGTTGGTTTATAACAGTTGCGGCAAGATTTGTGATAGGGTCATACTCAGCCGGGTAAATTCTCTTCTGGGTCTTTCAGCCCTTGGTTGGTTGGTTTGCCGAGGAGCGGCAACAGGCTTAGAAATCACCACCGCGTTGACAGTTTGGCGGCATTCTGGTTTGTCTTGCCTCCTAGGCCCATACACAGCACTAGCCTCCTTTTTAAAAGGTTTCTTCTCAGCACTTGAAGACGCACTTTTCTGAATCTTTCCTGACTTCATACCAGCCTCTATCCTTTCCCCAGACAGAATAAGGTCAGTAAACCCTGCAGACGAATTGCCAATGAGATGATTAAAGAACGGCCCGGAGAGGGTCCCCAAGAACATATCCACTAGCTCACGGTCTGTTAACGGAGGCTGCACCCTGCCAGCCAGGTCCCTCCATTTCTGCGCATACTCTTTAAAACCTTCTCCTGATCCTAGCGACATACCCTGGAGTTGGGTACGTGTAGGAGCAAGGTCGGCATTATATTGATACTTCTTGTAAAAAGCAGTAGCCAACTCCTCCCAGTTATGAACCTTGGTTCCATCCAGCTGATAGAACCATTCGAGATGAGTCCCTGAAAGACTCTCCTGGAAGAAGTGGATCCACAAGTTCTTATCCATTGTATACGGTTGAATCTTCCGCACATAAGATCTGAGGTGTAGCTTAGGGCAAGACGTCCCGTCATACTTGGTGAAAGATGGTGCTTTAAACTTATGCGGGATGATCACACCAGAAGATAAACCCAAGTCTCCGAAATCCAAACCAGGCACTTGTTGAATTCCCATGGCGTTCAGCCGGTCTTCCAACTGCTTGTATCTGTCTTCAGCTGGAGGATACTGTTCCTCATTAAAATCAGTCTCGTTGTCAGAGACCACCGGACTTGGAGCCCTTCCCCCCTGGGGACTGTCTTTGCCTACAGAAGAACCAGCTTCCTCATTCTGCAGAGTGTTACCAAACCTCCGGCCCGAGTTGAATAGAACAGTTCTCTTCTTCTTCTTCTCCTTCTTTAGGAGCAAAGCCTTCAGCTCTTCTTGACCTTGAGCCAAACCCATGATCAGCTCCTGAAATTGTGCGTTCTGCGCCTGAAGGGCCTTGATAGACAGCTCGGTAGATGATTCTGGGTTCATGATGCTGAAATAAACAGCGAAGAACAGTAAGCAACCTGAAAAGAAGAGTACCTGCTATGCACATGATGAATGATATGTGTTTATGCAATGCATTCAAGGGTTCGAAAGTTCAAATTTGTTGTAGACAAAAAGGAACACACGTTATCATTAAGGAAATAATTGTTCAGTACATCAGAGCCTCATGGGCAAACATTACAAAAGCAAATCAATCTCAAAAGACACTATGCATCCTCTTTGGAGCTATGTAAGTGTTGAGATTCCTCTCCTCATGCAATAGGCGGGTGAGCTCCAAGACCTTCTTTTCACTAGTATGTAGACTGGTCTCAAGAGAATTCTGTTCTTCCTTAAGCTGGATCCAGCTCTTCTGCATTTCTTCCCAGGAGGTAGGCATGTCAGGATGTTGAATGGTGTAGGACACCTCTCCTTCCAATGTTGGCTCTTTGATCACAGGGAGAACATGAGGGTAAGGCATTACTAACTTCTGAGAGCGGGCTCGTACCCACTTGAGATAAGGCTCCAACGGGATGGAATTCTTGTGCCCCAGGGTCTTGCTGCCTATCCTACTTGGCATCCTCCAAGCTCTGATAAATCTCTGGCGAAGTCCTTGTGCATCATTGTCGAAGTCAAAAACTATGTCAGGAATTAACATGTCATGAGGGCCGTCCCTCCGAGCATAACCAAACTGTCTCCAAGCCAGGCACGGGTTGTAAGTAATACCTCCTCTGATTCCAAGTAAAGGAACATTAGGGTACTCCCCGCAACGATCAATGATAGTGACATCCTCTCTGGACCGAGAGCACCAATGTATATCAGCATGTGTAAGAGTCATCAATCGTTGTGACCATCTCAAACCCCGCTCATTCTTCAAAATTGATTGCGGAAGGTGCGAAATAAACCACCTTCCCAGGAGAGGAGTACAGCACATAAGGACACCTCTTTTTCTCATGGTTCGAGTGTAACATGAGTGAAGGATGTCCCCAAGCAACGTAGGTATAGGATTCCTGGACATGAAGATCTGGACAGCACTGATATCTATAAGCTGGTCTGGATTAGGGAACAACACCAAACCATAGACAATGAGGGCCACAACTTCTTCAAAAGCTTGTAGGTCAAGGGAGTTCCAACATTCTTGGGCCTTCTCAAACAGAAACCTGGCTAAGAAACCTTTGATACTACTTCTAACTTCCCAATGTCCCTTGAGGTCAGATGGTTGTAGGTGTAAGGCTTTAGCAATCTCTTCAAGCTTGGGTTCCTTTTCCGTACCGTTGTAGGGTAGTTGATCAAGGATAAGGATCTTCAGAAGCCGGGAGAACTCTTCCAATGTAGGCACCAGTTGATAATCCAGGAAAGTGAAACAATGGTGCAGAGGGTCAAAGAACTGGAACAGGACCTTTATCATATCTTCCTCAATGTTGGTGTTGACCAAGCTGATGAGTCTTCCATGTCTTTCACTGAATGAAGAGCTCTCGGGAATCCTGGATATAAGCTCCTTAAGCTGAGGAGGGATCCTTACAAGGCTGATCTGAATAGTCTTTCTACGAACAGTTTCCATGTCCTACAAAACAAGAACAAAGATGAAGATTCGAACCCCTGAAATGGTTAGTGAATGCATATGATGTTGTATGATGTCATGATGCTATGATTAAACACCACAAATATTCCCAAGAAGCAAACATGGTAAGGAACACAAGTCACACCACAGCCCTTAGAGTTTAGGCCAGCATGGGGTCTGGGTATTACCCTCTTGAAGTTGGTGGGCTCAACCTGTCCTATCAGAAGTAACCGGGTTCTAAGGGTCCCAATATCACTAGATTGCTTTCATTGTTCATCGTTTCGATTTAGCCACTGAACTGGCGACCGAAATATTCCAAGAAAACAACCCTCAATTGAGTGTAGTATCGAGTATCAACCAACCTCGGACTGCATCAAAGTCAGTTATCTCACTACCCTAAAGAGGCCAAGATGGTTCAATTAAGGTTCCTAAGGTCAGTTGATGCTTCACGACACCACGCGGAGGCCCCGTACTCTCCTTGACTGAACTCAAGGGTTACCGGTACACACCAAAGTGCCACATCAACGTAGCAGACTGCTTCAACCATGTCGGTATACCCCGCACAGTTCCCTCACAGCCTTGTTGCTACTTTCTAAGAAGGTATCCCCAGATCCGGGTTAGGATCTATATAACTCCCAAGACAGTCCCACAATAATAAAGCAAGCAATTCAGAGCAATTGAAAACACAGTTATGAACTATCCTAAGGTACACCTCACTTTAAAAGAGTCCCCAGCAGAGTCGCCAGTTCTGTGATCGGTGGATCTGGAACTGACTGTTTAACGCTGGTTCGCGAAATGTCACGGAAGCAAGAGTCGCCACCGTCTTTTATTTTCTCCAACATGGACAGGACAAAAGCACAGCAAAATTCCTTATGAGATAGTTTCTCGGTTCGGGAGGTAGATTTATAGAAAGGGAAGGTGTTAGCACCCTTTCTATCCATGGTTATCCATGGGCTCTTAGATACTTGCTCATTGTGTTTTCAAAAGGTTTGTTTGCTTTTCAAAATGAGTGGGTTTGAAAAAGTTTCATTTAAAATTTCAGTTCGACTCTTGTATCAGTCCTCAAGAGTGTTTGAAAAATTGTTTTGAAAGCTTTTTGAAAAGTGTCAGTGTGAAAAGAGTTTTGTTTGTTTTTTGAATAGAGAAAGTATCTACGAGTCATCTACCTACCCTAAGGAATTAGGCTGTGTAAATGTCCTTAAGGTAGTGTCATCCCATCATTGAGAGGTAGGTAGCACCACCATTGGAGGTGTTCGGGTCAATTCGAGTTTAGGGACGGTGTGGTCACCAGAGCAATAGTAGGACACCTTAGAAGCTACCCTTATGCCATTGATCTTTTTATTCCGAGGCAACCGTTTCGAGGCAACTATTCCGAGGCAACCGTTCTGAGGCAACTTGTTCGAGGCAACTAGATCAATGGACATAAGGACTCACTAAGACATCCTATACTCGACGACCACGTTTCGAGGGGCAAGGCAACAGTGAGGCGTACCCTAAGAGTGGTGTGTGAATTGTGTGTCATTTTCAATTATGTTATTATCTTTGTACATGTATCGGGTGAGCTACACTTTGATTTTACTTGGGCATACATTCTTTCATGTGATTAGCAGTTAAAAGGTGCGAAAATTAAAATGCGGAAAATAAAGGTCCTACGCTATTACAAGGCGCGGGTCTATACATCGCCAAATTAACAAAGACCCGATTTGAAAAAATGCGGAAAATAAATAAATGTCCTCATTACTATTACAAAGCTTTGGGGCAAATACATTAATTTCACAAAGAAAATAAGATAAACGCGCGAAAAGAAATTATATTCGAAGGTGCGAGGGCGTTGAACCCTTTAAAGAAATTAAATTGAAATTACAAATTAATTAAATTATTTAATAAGGAAAAGAAGTTATTTTTGATGTTTTTGTATTTATGAAAATAAAGAAAATTAATTAAAATTAGAAATTAAATAAAACCCTAATTCTAAATTGTTTTTAATTATTAAAGAAAATATTTAAGTTTTGACCTAATTTACTAATTATTTAGTTACATGAGTATTTACAAAATAATTAATAAATAATAATAATAATAATAATAATAAGAAAATTTTATTTATTGAGAAAAAGAATAAAAATGCTAAAAACCTAATTTTTACATTTTTTAGTTATTGAGAAAACATTAAAGTTGAAAAACCTAAAATTAAACTAGTTTGATTATTTAAAATTTATTTACAAAATATATTAATGCGTTAAATTAATTAACATATTTTTTTTAGTTTTGATTTCTTATTTTATTATTGTGAAAATTATATTTTTGTGAATTAAATAAAACAAAATAAAAAAAACAATTTAAATAAAAAGAAGAAAAGAAAAAGAAAAGAAAATGTGATGCAAACCATGGGGGTGTTGGCCCTTTTTTGGAGGTGTCTTGGAAGTATTTTGGCCCATCAGAGTGAAGCCTGGTTGACTTTCAGAGATTGTGTGTGGGTCCATTGACCAGCGTGCATGGTGATCTTCCCATTCTGGCTATTAGATTGAAGTTGTGTGACATGTGGCAGGCTTAAGTATACGCGTACATGGTGGACCACTGGAGGGAAAGTGTACCTGAACACGTTACAAGAAAAAATATAAGGAAATATGGGGGACCTGGGAATCGAACTCAGGTCCCAATGCTTGCAACTATCCCTTTCCAACAACTGAGCCAACGCGTCTATTCGTTATTATAATGGAACATGGTCATTATATGTGAAAAGTGAAATTATTCTGGAACAAAAGAAAATTCGCGCCAATTATTTGAATGCACCACTCACGTCCCTCCACGCATCATCTTCTTCAATTGTTCTGAAATAAAAAGCATTTAAATAGCGGGGGTTTTAAACCCCCACTAAGCTTCAACCTGCAAAATAGCGATTAGCATATAGTCAAAAAGAAAAAGGGCGCGATGGTTGGTTTCTATTCGTTGGAAGGTCCTGGTTTCAATGGTACTGGTTTGAATGTCCAATTGTTCCATATGAGGAAAGCCCCAAATCAAAGCTTCTGCAACCCTAACGCATGTTCATGGCAACTTCTCATACGGGAAATATTAATTCAATTGGATAACACCATTAGCTTCAGAGCATTCATGTTAGTACAAATCAACATTAAAAACGCATGAACATTGCATGTAAATTCAAATACGAATATCAAATATTTTATGAACAGGGTGACTCGGTTATACCAACTCCTTGAGTATGGAAGGTTGGTTTCGATTGCAAAAGCTTCCTGGTAGCCTTGGCAAACTTGTGGAATACTTTTTGAGCTTTGAATAACCCTCTAGCTATGAAAATAGTTTTGACTTTTTTGTGAAAAAATGCAAGTTTGTTCTCTTATTCTCAGCGTAGCTTCTGTGTTTTTTTCATTAGGTTTGCAATGTGCATATATGTGTGAATGAATTAGGTTAGAAAAATAAGCCCATGATCCATTGTTTCAATGCTTTTGAATTTTTGATTTTGCATATCTTTTCTTCAAACTTTTCCATACCAATCATTTCCAATCATGAGAGATTCTTTCCTTCTGAGGGATGCACGAAATATTGAGCTCTTAATGGGAGAATATGCTGCACAAAAAGATTCAAAACCTTTATTTTAGTATTTTTTCATAATTAATTTTAATTAAGTGAATTAATAATAATAAAAATTCAAATAATTAATCAAAAATAAGAAAATAACTCCCTTGGATGTCAATGGGTCGTGCATGGCCTTTGGGTAATGTTTCATGGAAGAAATTGAGGCCCATTAGCATTTTTGAGGCATTTGAAGCAAAGTTGACTTTTCAAAATTCCCAAAAATTTCCCAACTTCCACAAGGCATATCTTGCTAAATTTTTAAGCTTTGATCATGTTCTTGGACATTTTGGAAAGTTCTTGAAGTCCTTTAACCAATGTCTTTGGTCCCATGTCATTTTGATTTACCAATATCAGGTTATGGTCTTTGACTTAAAGTGCCTTTTTGTTGACTTTTGAAAATGACCTATAATGTTGAAATTGATAACTTTTTGTGAGAGCATTTCTTGGACTTGAAGTGTGAAGATGAGTTGTAGGAAATGTCATTATCTTCAAAATGAACTTTGGATGTAATTTTTATGATAAACCATGTGGAAGTTATGCCTTGGTCATTTTGCAGTTGACTTTTACAGCTGTCCAAATATAGAAACTTTTGCATCTTGAGACTTTTTGAGCCATGCCTTGAGAATCATGATCAAGAATTGATCAAATTATGTTTGTGGCTTCAAAATAATATGTTGACCAAAAATTTTGACTTTTGACTGTCAAATGACCATTTTGCCCCTGCAGTTGACTGTGAAGCAATTAGGGTTTCTGACTGTGCAATTTTGTGTTGTGAGTCTTGAAACTTGGCATGTGGATGCTTGACAATGTTTATAGGCATGCGGGACTTGATTGGACCCTTGGAAACCTCAACTTCTTTTCCAGAACCAAAACCCTAATTTTTGACTGTTAGGAGGCAATTGGACTGTGCAACCCTTGAGAGATTTTGAAGCTTGATCTTGGCCAATCTTGAAGAATATGGGAGGGCAAATTTTGGGGTACAACAACCACCATTCTGCATCAACAACAATGGAGTCAATGCGGTAGAAGATGCTAATAGTGACTATGACCTAGACAGTTGGATTTTTCCTACCACGGGCAACAGACTTAGAAATTGGAAGACTGAAGATGTTAGACCAGTCTCCTTTAGTCAGTAGCAAATTCTATTTTCTACTTTCTTGCTTTCAAGTTTTGGTTATGTAATTTTAATTAAATAACTTTAAGCCTTATGCCTTACCCGGGGCACAATGGTCCATTTGTTAGGGTTGTCATATTTCATTCACATATTTTCATTTTATGGATCATTAGACGTTTGTATTTAAATTTTGCGCTCTTTGTTTTTATTTTACTTTATTGCTTTCAAAATAGATATGTGTTCTTACACACACCCACACAACAAATTTCACATCTATATCCACTCTAGAATCCATTGATAACAACTCTGTTATTGCCAATTATGACTTCGAAAATCCAATCTACCAAGCCGAGGATGAAGGTGAGGAAGATTGTGAAGTACCTGGAGAGCTTTCTAGACTATTAGAGAAAGAAGAAAGAGCCATACAGCCGCATGAAGAGCCAGTCGAGGTTATGAACTTGGGTACTGAAGAGGACAAGAAAGAAGTCAAGATAGGTGCCAACCTAGAAGACAATATCAAAAAGAGATTAATCCAGATGTTATGTGACTATGTTGAAATCTTTTCTTGGTCGTACCAAGACATGCCAGGGCTTGATACTAATATTGTGGTTCACTGTCTACCGATGAAAGAAGGTTGTTCTCTAATTAAGCAGAAGGTTCGTTGTATGTGTCCCGAGATGTCTGAAAAGATCAAGGCTGAGGTTATGAAGCAGTTCAATGCAGGTTTCTTAGCTGTTACGTCTTATCCTCAGTGGGTTGCAAATTTAGTGCCAGTACCTAAGAAGGATGGAAAAGCACGTATGTGTGTAAACTACAGGGATCTGAATAGGGCAAGCCTCAAAGATGACTTTTCGCTTCCGGATATTGATATTCTGGTTGACAATACCACTCAGCATAGAGTATTTTCCTTCATGGATGGTTTCTCTGGTTATAATCAAATCAAGATGGCACCTGAAGACATGGAGAAGACTAATTTTGTCACACAGTGGGGCACTTTCTGTTACAAGGTCATGCCTTTCGGTTTGAATAACATCAGTGTAACATATCAGCATGCCATGGTAGCTTTGTTTCATGCCACGATCCATCATGAGATAGAGGTTTATGTTGATGACATGATAGCCAGGTATCATACTGAAGAAGAACACCTAGAACACCTGCACAAGCTGTTTGAGAGGTTTAAGAAATATAATTTGGGGCTGAATCCGAACAAGTGCACCTTTGGGGTAAGATCCGGTAAAAACTCCCAGGCTTTGTC
Organism: Vicia faba; assembly: GCA_948472305.1. Classification (NCBI taxonomy): domain Eukaryota; kingdom Viridiplantae; phylum Streptophyta; class Magnoliopsida; order Fabales; family Fabaceae; genus Vicia; species Vicia faba. Next base: position 208,839,219 of record OX451737.1, read on the forward strand.
GTCAGTGGTAAAGGTATCAAAGTGGATCATGCTAAAGTTAAAGTAATTCAAGAAATGTCAGCTCCCCGTACTGAGAAGGAAGTCAAAGGTTTCTTGGGACGACTGAACTACATTTTCATATTTATTTCCCATTTGACCGCTACTTATGATCCAATCTTCAAGTAGTTGAAGAAAGATCAAGTAGTGAAATAGAATGATGATTGTCATATAGCCTTCGACAAAATCAAGGAGTACCTCCAATTCTGATGCCACCAGTTGAAGCAAGACCTTTGGTCATGTACCTAACAGTGTTAGAGAACTCAATGGGGTGAGTATTGGAGCAACATGACGAGTTTGGTTGAAAAGAGCATGCAATATACTAACTTAGAAAAAAATTTACCGACTGTGAAACAAGATGCTTACTGCACGAGAAAACTTGTTACGCTTTGGCATGGGCTTCTCGCCGACTAAGATAATATATGTTGACTCATACTACTTTGTTGATCTCTAATATGGATCCCATAAAATACATATTCGAGAATCCTGCTCTCTTTGGAAGAATAGCTAGATGGAAAATCGTCTTGACAGAATATGACATTCAGTATACTACTCAGAAGGAAATCAAAGAAAGTGTACTGGCAGATCATTTGGCTCATCAAGTTGTAGACGACTATCAGTCTATGAATTTCGAGTTCCCGGATGAGAATATTATGCTAGTTAATGATTATGAAGAACCTGGGCTGTGTGAAGGACCTGAACTGAGATCTCGATGGAACTGTAATTGTCTATCCCAAAGGTTGCCCTATGCCATTTACCACTAGACTTTGCTTTGATTGTACCAACAACATGGCCAAATACGAAGCGTGTATCATGGGCATCAAAGTTGCTATTGATATGAGACTTAAGTTCTTGAATGTATACAGGGACTTAGCCCTAGTGATCAGTCAAATTAAGCGAGAATGGGATACGAAGCATATGAATCTCATTCCTTGTTGAGAGCGTGTATTGGCATTAATTTCGTACTTCGAGGAAATCACTTTTGAACATATTCCATGAGAAGAGAATCAATGGGAGACGTGTTAGCTACCATGTCATCTATGTTCAAAGTCAGATGGGACAACGAATCTCCTCGAATTACTATTGAGAGACTAGACGAGTCGACACATTGCTATGAAGTTGATACCGATGGAGTAGAGAAAAATCCTTGGTTTCATGAAGTAAAAAGATACCTCGAGGCTCAAGAGTACCCCGAGGGGGCATCTATCAATGACAAGAAATTCCTACGGAGGTTCTCTGCCAAGTTCTTACTGAGCAATGAAATTTTATACAAGCGCAACCACGATTCGACTTTGCTTTGTTGTGTAGACAAGAAGGAAGATGAGAAGATTATGGTAGATATGCACAAAGGTGTCTTCGGTACTCACTCCAGTAGGCATACGATGGCTAAGAAAATTATGAGAGGAGGTTATTATTGGTCGACCATAGAAGCCGATTGCCATCGTCATTCAAGAACTTGTCACAAATGCCAGATTTATGCTAACAAAGTACATGTGCCTTCGGATCCTCTGAATGTTTTGACTTCTCCTGGGCCGTTTGCAATGTGAGGCATTGATATGATTGGAGAGATCAAGCCTGCCACTTCCAATGGAAATTGTTTCATCCTGATCGCTATTGATTATTTCACGAAGTGGGTTGAAGCAGCCTCAATTGCCTCTGTTACTAAGAATATTGTCACCTGACTCATTAAACATAACCTCATATGTCAGTATGGCATACCTGAAAGGATTATCACGAACAATGGTACGAATTTCAACAATAATATGATCACAGAACTCTGCATCCAATTCAGGATTAAGATCCACAATTCTTCTCCGTATCGATCGAAGATGAATGGCGCATTGGAAGCCTCCAACAAGAACATCAAGAAGATATTCCAGAAGATGACAGTGACATACAAAGAATGTCATGAGATGTTACCATTTTCTCTTCATGGCTATTGCACTTCAGTACAAACATCAACTAGGAAAACCCTATTCTCTCTAGTCTACAGTATGGAACTCGTCTTACCTGTCGAAATCCAGTTCCTTCCCTAAGGATTATGAAAGACACGGGTTTTGATAAAGACGAATGGATTCAGGTCAAACTGGACCAAATAAATTTAATTTACGAGAAACGGCTTGCGGCTATTTTTCATGGTCAGATGTATCATACGCATATGATCAAAGCCTTTAACAAAAAATTCAAACATCGGGTATATCAGGCTGGTGATTTGGTAATAAAACGCATTATCCTACCACAAGGTGATCCTAGGGGCAAATGGACTCCCACGTACGAAGGGCCATTTTTGATCAAGAAAATATTTTTCTGGCGGCGCTGTGATACTTACCACCATGGACGGTGAAGATTTTCCTCACCCTATGAATGTGGACATAGTCAAAAAATACTACACATAGAAGAGACCCGCTAGGCTGACAAGCCTAGGAAAAAATAAGGGCATCCCGCAAACCAAAAGGGTTCGGGCAAAATTTAGGGGTATATATAAAAAAATTGTACACCCAGCAAGTCGAAAATCTGAAAAGGAGGCATGGGCAAAAAAGGGTATTTCGGTGGATTGAAAACCCGAAAGGGAGGTCCAGGAAAAATTTAGGGATTAAAGCGTACGATTATGTCCCGTTGGATCATCTACTTACAGTAACCTTTGTTATCAACTTCAAGTTTAAATGGTACAAATCAATTCAGTTAACTTCTTTTTACAGTAAGGGATGAGATGCTTGAAGATATAGGGGCAATAGCAGGATTGAAACTCAATGGAATTGTTTCCATATAGTTGTTCTTATTTTTTTTCTTTGTACCTCTTTTAGTTTTACAACGGTTTCCTCTTACTAGGATTTCTGTCTCTTTGTGTAAAACCGCCTGTTCATACGCAAATTTTCAATACAAATATGTTTCAAAATTAAAAATTGTTTTCTTTGCAAAAACGTCCAATGACTAAATTGAATGAACATATGCATTTGAACATGATTATTGTTAACAAATATGTGCATATAAACAGGAATAAGCATTTACTAAAGACCCTATGAATTGGGATAATGTTCAAGTCATCCACAAATCCCCACAAAGTCATCTTTATAAACTCATCCCCGTCAAAAATTATTTCCTCAATACAGTTTACAAGAATTTAATTCTCTGGCAGAGTTTATTTCTCCAACACCGTAAGATCCTCGGTAGGAATTCTCTTCTCCAGCAGGGATTATTTCCCCAACATAGTTCATTTCTCCGATCATCGCAATTCCCCGACAGGACTCTCTTCCCAGGTCAAATGTCATTCAACTTTGTTCTCCCCAGAAGATTTGACATCCATATTCGGAACTTGGTCAGACAGCACGTCAAAGGATTATCCATCTTTTTTATCCTCAGTCAGGGTACACAAGAATCAAATGCTTTAAAAGAACGATGAACGACCAATTTTCCTGGAATTCTTTCATCCCCAAGCAGAAGTCGAAACATGCCTAATGGAGTATCCTCAAACAGAAAGCAGGAATCCCCAGCGAAGACGTTCTACACAAGATTGAAGATTGGTCTTCTTCATCCCCAACAACAGTCAGGGATTTATTTTCCCCGCCAAAGAGTCTATATGAAGTTGCCAACACGTTCTAGTGACATATTACATTCATATATCATTTACAAAATATCATAGGATATGCATACGAAATGCATATAGCATTCTCATTTATTTTGAGAGCATCATTACGCAATGCATTACATACATCATGACATTGCAAAAAAACTAACTTTGTTTCTTTTAGGTTAGTCCGCAAAATAGATAAATATTGTCAACAATTTGTCATCCTTCAGATACAATCAATCGAAGATTCATTCAGATGATCTTCTGGATATAGTCATATGTAGATTCATTCTGATACATACTCTAAATACATTTCAGATACGATCCAGGGATAGATCCATTCTGATACTCATACCAGATACAATTCAGACGCGATCGAGACATAGATCCATTCTGATACTCATTCTAGTACATATTTCAGATACAGTTGAGATATGATCAAGACGTAGATCCATTTTGATATTCATTCCGGTATATCTTTATATACAACCATGCATAGGCTTATTCTAATATAGACTTCGGATACAGTCGAGAAAAGACTCGTTCTGATCCTATCATAGATACAGCCAGGCGCAGGCTCATTCTAACATAAATCTCAGATATAGTTGGGAGAAGACTCATTTTGATCCTCTTATAGATACAGTCAAGACATAGACTCATTCTAGAACATCATTCAGATACAATCACAATATAAGATTCATTCTGACACTTCTCAGCATAAATTTTAGATACGGTTAGACACATACTCATTCTAGTATACTTCTCAGATACAGTCAAATGAAGACTCATTCTGATACTCCTATCAACACTTTCTATGGATGGAATCTATAAGACCATCTCCTACAATGCTCTATAATCTCTCTGAATGGAATCTTTAAGCCTATTCAAGCATTACAATCAACAAACAGCGTTACTTCGTGCATATGTGAGTGCAAATTTCTAGGCACTTAAGTGTTCAATCCTCTTCCACCTTTAGATCATGAATGGCGAGCATGCCAATCTAATTCTTCAGGTTTAAGAAGATTGAACAGGGTTAGCTGTTGTACCCCAAAATTTAACCTCCCATTTTTCAAGACACTTCCTCATGCTCCTAGGGTTCTCAATTGCTCAAGACTATTCAAGGTAGGACCAGATAAATCCTTCTCCTAAGCAATTGACCTACAACTAGGGGTTTGCTTATCTCAAAGAAAATTGGACTTATAATGTCTCAAATGGACCTCATGGTTTCTTATATGTCTCAAGGTACCCTCATGACAAGTTTCAAGCCTCGCATGACAAGTTTGCTCAATCAATGGCTTAGATGATGAAAAATCAACTATATTAGACAAAAAGTCAACTATGGTCAACATAGAGTCAAACTTCAAGATTCTTGGTCAACGTCAAGATTTTGAAATCAAATTCATCATTTGATCAAGGCTTGATCATGATTCATTAAGAAAACTCAAGATTCATCAAAAGTCAAAAGTTACTAAATTAGGGTTTTCTTAAGGAGTCAACTGAACTTTGACCAAGCACAACTTTCACATGCTTCATCAAATTTTTCTCAACGAAGGCTTATTTTGAAGGAAATTCAATTATCTCTAAGCTCAAGTTCAAAAAATGCTCCATTTGAGAGACATGGGCCAAAACATTATAGGTCATTTCAAAAGTCAACAAAAAGAAACTTTTTGTCAAAGCAATTTACATCAAGATAAATTCTTCAAATTAAAAAATGATAAAAATAGAGATTGTATAGGACATCTTTAGCTTTCCAAAAAGTCCAAGATCACATTCATATGATAAAAATTGAGAGAGTTATGATTGGTGCAAGTTAGGAAATTTTGAGAAAATGCATGAAATCCAAATTGATCAAACTTGAATTTTTGGGCTAGCGGGCTTATCTCTCAAGGTCGAGACGTGTATTAGGACTTATAGTGAACCTCTGAATCCATTCGCACACCCCTTTGATTTTTATTCCTTTTTTTTTATCTAAACTCAAAATAAATAAAATAAAATAAAATAAAAGGTTTTCATACAAAGGTCCAAGCCCACTTTCTTGACCTAATTTTTCTCTATATATTTCACATATTTCAGACAAGAAGGGGGACGAAATCTTGCAAGGAACCACCACCTTCCAAACTTCAAATTTTCTCAAAACTAGGGAAAATTAAAACCCCATTTTCAGCCTTCCTCAGGGCCAAACATCAATCCCATTCCACTTCAGGGACATTGTAGGGTAAGATTTGATCATCCCTGATGATCCAAGAGGCCTGAAAATCGCATACATGCCTCGCCGGTTTCTTGATTTGCATGAAATTCATATTTTAATTTTCACTATGTTTTGATGCATACTAACATCACTAATGTGCTTCTCAGATATCAATATGCATGATAAACCCATCGCATGAGTCTCATGACAATCGAATCACGCATTGCCATGTTTTAATCGTTTCATGTTAATTTGCTTGGTATCTCTTTGCACAGGGAGAATAAGCCAAAACCAAGGGCACCATTAAGTTTGCAATGCCCAAATTAGAGGGTAGGGTTCCACCGAACCACTAACGTTTGCTATTTTGTAGGAATAAAAAAAGAAGTCGCCGGAGAAGACGACCGAAGCTAAGGCTCTGACGCCTCTCCGGCCCAACGATTTTGTTTATTATATTTTTAATTGTTTTCACTGATGTACCAGATGAAACAGCCACCCTAGTGGCAAGCGTGCATATGATAAGGCATTGGTATATGAGGGTGTGCGTTCGATCCCTGGCTTTTGACAATTTTTTTCATGTTTTTCATATTTTGCAGGTTTTATTATATTTTGTGTTGCAGTTATTCTACTAACACCAACCAGTGCTTGGCCTGGTGGCAAGCCATGCTGTTATGAAGGCAAAGGGAGTGGGTTCAACACCCACCCCTGGCATTTTCTTTGTTTTGATTTCTAACTTGTTGTTTTCATTGATTCTTCTTCCCCTATAATTTTTTGGCAAACTTAATTCTTTTTTAATTAACCTAAAAAACAAACTTTTTTTCATAAACCCTAATTATTAGATTTAGGTTTAATTAAACCTTTTTTAATTTAATTGATTAACCATTTTAGAATTTTAGGTTTTATTTTAATCATCATCAAAAACTATTTTTTCATAAAAAATCACCAAAAAACATTTTATTTTCCTTTTTCCTTTTTCTTATTTTAATTTCATAGATCAAGTTGTATAGGTCGCACGTTTCCTTTGTAATAGCTTAGATATTTATTTCTCGCTTTCTTTTTTTATTATGTAATTGTTTCTGGGATGTAATAGTTTTAGGATTTCTTTTCTACACCTTCACTATTATGTAACTGCCCCAAAGCTTTGTAATAGCATATGTTTACATTTTCGCCTTTATCTTCTACTACTATATTTGTTATACAACTGTTAGTAACTAGGGTTTGTATGGAAAGATAAACCTAATGCTAGAAAACCTAATTTCAAAGATAAATAACTAAATTGAACACACTTGCACTTCTAGGATAACCTCTCTTCGTTGCCTTTTGGAATAAACGGTCGCGACCCTCAAAAGTGGGGATGCTTTAGCAAAGACCCTCGAACATAAGATCATAGTCCCTCGACGATCCTTCGATGTTGCCTTTCGAAAAATGATCTAGTCCCTTACGAAATTGCTAAAGCGTCCGTACAAGTTGCCTTAAATGGTTGTACAATGACCCTTCGCTTGTCCCTTTACATCCAGCGGATAGGGCTTCCTACTAACTAATGGTACGGATATAACTATCTAAAGAAGAAGGAAAAGTACAAGAACGACCTTGAGTGGGTAAAAACTGTTAAACGCTTGCTCACAGACTTTTCAAAAACAAAACATTTCTCGCAATCACATTTTTCAACAATGAAATATTTTCAAAACACTTTGTATGCATTCTTGAGGATTGATGCAAGAATTATTACAAAGTTCGCCTTACATTGGTAATTTTCAAAAATATTTTCAAAGCACACACAGAAAAAGAATATTTTCAAAGTGAGCTAAGCGATTAAGAGCCCGTAGATAACTAAAGATGAAAAGGGTGCTAACAACTTCCCTTTTCATAACTTATGCCCCGAACTTAAAATCTATCAAGGTATTTTCTGTTCTTTTCACCCTTTCCTTATTGGATAAAAGAAAAGTTGGTGGCGAGTCTTGCTATCTGCAACATTTGCGATAAAATGCAAAACAAGTAATTTCTCCCACCATATTACAAATAGCTTATGACTTTACATTCTGCACTTTACCTTCCGCACTTATATTTTTATTCAATTGATAGTAATTAGGGTTTGAATGGAAAGACTAAAAACAACTTAGAAAACCCTAATATCAAGATAAAATAATTGAAATCAATACACTCTTCACACTTGCACCTCTAGGGTACCCTCTCTTGTTGCCTTACGAATATTGGTCACGTCCCTCGAACATGGGGATACTTTAGCAAAAGACCCTCAATCAAGTCATCATAGTCCCTTTCGAATAAAGATTATAGTCCCTCGATGTCCCTCAAGTTGCCATCGGAAAAATGATCTAGTCCCTTCGAGCTGCCTACAAAATGATGATAGTCCCTTCGAATTGCTAAAGTACCCTTACTTGTTGCTTTCGATGACCTTACGCCTGTCCCTTCACATACAATAGATAGGGATACCTACCAACTAATGGTATGGATAGTATTACCCCATAAAGGAGAAGGAAAAGAATAAGAAAGCCTTTAGTAGGTAGGAACTCTTAATTGCTTGATCACAAACAAAACATTTTCACACTACACTTTCGAACGAAATATTTTCTAAAACACTTTGTATACATTCTTGAGGAATGATACAAGTATTATTACAAACTCAACCTTAAATTGGCATTTCAAAATATTTTGAAACAAATCACACACACAAATAAACTTTTCAAAAGTGAGCTAATTAATTAAGAGGGTGCTAACACCTTCTCTTTTCATATCTTACCCCCCCCGAACTCAAAATCTATCAAAGGTCTTTCCAGTTCTTTTCACCTTTCCTAAATATTGGATAAAAGAAATGTTGATGGCAACTCTATCTATTCTACTAGCGACTATGCTGGGGAAGACAACTTAAAAAAGAGGGGTTGCCTTAGAGTTTAAGATCACTTTACTTATTTTTAATTTTATTATTTGCTTGCTTTACTTTAAGGGTTTGTTTGGGTTTATTTGCTTGTAAGATCCTACATCTGAATCTAGGGATGCCTTAGGTAAGTAGCAATAGATCATAAAGATTGTATGGTGTAGACCGATATGGATAATATGATGGCTACATTAGTGTGAAACTTTGGTGTATACTGATGTTCCTTGAGTCAGTCAAGGATAGCATTAGGCTTCCGCGTGGTATCGTTAACACTAACTGACTTTTAGAACCTTAATTGATCCATCTTGGCCATTTGAAGGTAGTGAGATAGCCGGATTTGGTGCAGTCCAAAGTTGGTTGATACTCGAAACTACGCTCATTGAGATTTTACTTTCGGGTTGTTTTAGTGGAAAGGCAGTTGTCGTCATAAAATAAAGCCTGCGAGGAAGATCAGTGATATTGAGACTCCTAGAACCCGGTTACTATTTTAGGACAGGTTTGGCCAACTTAACTTTAATGGGGAAGGGTACTTACTTATGGACTTCATGCAAGCTTTTAAACCTAAGGCTCTTGTGTGACTTATATGTGTTTTCTATTTATCTCACATGAACATGACATCATAACATCATATCATCATAACATAACATTTTCACTAACCATTTCAAGGACCTAGGGATTTATCTTTGTTCTTTGTTGTAGGTTATGGCCTCCGCTCACAGAAACACTATCCGGATCAACTTTGTAAGAGTGCCTTTCCAGCTTAAGGAGGTAGTCTCAAAGGTTCCCGAAAACTCTCAATTCACCAAAAGGCATGGTTATCTACTTAGTTTGGTTACCTCGGGTTTTGAAGAAGACGTGATGAGTGTTCTGCTCCATTTCTTTGATCCTGAGCATCACTATTTTATCTTTCTAGATTAATATTTGGTACCCAGAAAGGAAGATTTCTCTAAGCTACTCAGAGTACCTATTCTTGATCAGACACCCTTCACTGGTTTAGAGAAATTTCCAAAACCTGAAGATATTGCAGCGGCCTTACATTTGAAGCAGTCTGACATTTTATCTAATTGGGAAACAGGAAGTGGAGTCAAGGGCCTTCTTGCTAAATTTCTAATAGAAAAGGCTCAGTTGTTTCTAGATGCTATGAGTTTTCATGCTTTCGAGGAGATCTTGGCTTTGTTGATATATAGTTTGGTACTATTCCCTAATCCAGACCAACTCATAGATGTGAACGCCATCAAAATATTTCTTACTCATAATCCTGTGCCTACTTTTCTTGGAGATATTTTGCATTCTCTTCACACTCGTACTATGGGGAAGCGAGGGACTCTTATGTGTTGCATACCTTTACTATCTAGGTGGTTCATTTTGCACCTTCCCCGATCAATGATGAAGAATGAAAAATGTTTGAGGTGGTCTTAAAGGATGATGTCACTCTCTCATTCAGATATCTATTGGTGTTCCCAATCTCAGGAAGATATCACAATTATTGACCACTATGGGGAATTCCCTAATGTTCCACTCCTTGGCATAAGGGGAGGTATCACTTACAACCCTTCCCTAGCTCTACGTCAATTTGGTTATGCTCGAAGAGACGGTCCTCATGATATGCTCATCGAGGGTATTGCATTCGATTACGAGAATGATCCTTAAGGTTACCGTTAAAGGTTTATACGTGCTTGGGGAATGGTGAATAAGATTGATAGCAAGACTTTAGGAAAGAAGAACTCCATCTCTCTGGAGCCATACCTCAGATGGGTGCGATCTCGTGCTCAAAATCTTATAATGTTGTATCCCACTATCCTACCAGTAATTATGGAGCTTGTTGCTGAAGGAGATATTCCTCATACCATTCTTCATCCAGATATGCCTACTGACCTTGAAGAGCTACAAAAGTCTTAGATTCGACTAAAAGAATAAAGGGACACCTTTGAGACTCAGTTTTATGCTAGTGAGAAGAAAGTATCAGAGCTGACCAAACGCCTTCACGAAGAGCAGAGCCTTAATGCATATGTCAACACAAAGAGGAAGCGTCCATGGGAGACTTGAGTCATAATTTATTCCTTTGTAACCCTTCTTTTTGTTTTCATTTCAAGCCTAAAAAGCGTTTATAATATGAACTTACTATCAAGAATCTTTGTTGTTGTTTCCTTTTTTATTAACAAATTTAAATCCCACGAGGTCCTTAAAAACATTGCATGTGCATCTACATATCATTACATAACAGGTTTCCAAGATAGTTTTTCTCATTTTCTTGCTGTTTATTTCGATAGAAAGATGGCTCTTGAACAGACAGTCAAAGATATCCAGGCTAAGAATGCCCAGTTCCAAGAGATGTTACTGAACTTAGCCAAGGGGCAAGAAGAACTGAAGGCTCTCATATATAAAGAGAAGAAGAAGAAGAAGACAAAGAAACCAATTGGAATCCTTAACATGGGGACGTGGTTCATAGGTCCAGTCAAGCGAGCCCAAGATTTTTATATCCCATCAGACAAAGATGACAACCAAGATGAAGATGGTAAGAGTGTTAAAACTGAGAAGCAAAGCAACCATGGTTCTGACAAATGTTCTGATGAAGAGGAAGAGGATTATCTGCATGAACAATATCCCCCTACTGACGAGAAGTATAAGATGTTAGAAGAGCGTATGAAAGCTATGGAGATCCAGAAGGTGCCTGGTTTGAACTTTGAATAATTGGGTTTAGTCTCAGGAGTCGTCATTCCTCCTAAATTAAAAACTCATACCTTTCCAATTATGATTGTGTTTCTTTCCTGAAGTTGCATTTAAGATCATATGTTCGGAAAATTCAACCACACATCGTTGAAAAAAAACTATGGTTGCGTTTCTTTCAAGAGAGTCTATCTGGAACACAACTAGAATGGTATTATCAACTTTAGGGTACCAATATCCATACTTGGGAAGATTTGGCTGCAGCTTTCTATAAACAGTATCAATATAATTCGGATTTGGCACCAACCTGCATGCAACTACAGAGTATGTCTGTTTTACCCCAAAATTTTCCCTCCCATATTTCTCAAAACATTTCAAGAAAAATCTCCAAGTTGCTCAAAGTAGCCCAAGGGTTGGTCAGGCAAGCCCTCTCCTAAGGCAGTCTACCCCAAATTAGGGTTTCATGTTGCATCAAGATATTGGAGTCCAAGTGGTCCCAAATGCTCAATATTGTCCTAATATGTTCTCAAGATCATCCATGTCAAGTTTCAAGCCTTGCAGAGAAAGTTTGCTCAGTCAATTGCTCAAAGGTCCAAAAATCGACTGTGTTGGGGCAAAAGTCAATTGTGACCCAAATACAGTCAAACTTCAAGATTTTTTGTCAACATCCTCATTTTTAAGTATATTTCATCATTTTATCAAGGGTTGATCATGATTCATCAAGGATTGATCATAATTCATCAAGATTCAAAAGTTGCTAAATTAGGGTTTTGTAGGAAAAGTCAACTCAACTTTGACCAGGAATAACTTTCTCATACTCTATGAGAAATGACCTATCCAAAGCTAATTTTGAATAGGATGAAATTCCCTACAATCCATCTTCAGCTCCCAATATCAAAATATGCACTCACAAGAAGTTATGAATTTGGACATTATAGGTCATTTTGAAAAGTCAACAAAAACACCTTTTTTGTCAAAGCTTCATACTTGAGCATGGAATATCAAATTGAGATGAGACCAAAAGTTTTGCTTAGAGGACATCTCAAGATTTCTAAAAAGTCCAAGAACACCTCCAAAGGTTCAAAATTGAGGAAGTTATGCATTGGTGAAGTTGACCTTTTTTGCAAAATTGCCAAAAGTCAACTATCCCCAAAACTTCAAATTTTGCCAAATGGGCCCAATATTTTTCACTTGTTTTGAGTTGGCATCATAGCCCACGTGCTCTAGCCTTTTCCACTTGTCCATATCATATTTTAATTAATTATTTTGATTTTTATTTGAATTAATTTGATTTAAATCAAAATAAATCAAATAAAAATCCAAAGCATTGATAACAAGGGATTTTGTGCTTGTTTCAGGTTCCAATTACAGCTAGCATCATTCAAATTCGTGCCAAGCCTTAGAGTGCACAAAAAGATTTAAAATAATCCATGTTTGGAAAGATCTTCAAAGTGTATCAAATCAAATCTAAAATCATTGAAAGAAGAAGATTTGAACCAGTTTTGCAACCCTAATCCCTTCACTAATACATAAAGAGGCGAGGCAGATCAAAAGAGAGGTTGGAAATCAGGCGCAGAGCAAGAACAGAATTTGCAAAAACAAGCAAAAAGTGTGAGATCGAATTGGTGGTTAGAGGCATCCTCAAGGCTTGGTATCTGTCCCAATCGCTTCATGGCAATCTCCACAAGCGAAAGCAATCAAAAGCAGGTGTAGTCAAGCCCTACAACGCGCTGTAAGTCCGTCACGGTATCACTATGTTCTTGAATTCGATTAACATTATTCTTGCATCCATAGTGTAAAATAATTGCATATTCTTGATCACCATGATGTTTGCAAACTTTCTACAATACTCAATCTCATTTATATGGCATGTGTTGTAACTCACCATTGTTAGGTTTTCAAGCTTGGTTTTAGGGATTTTAGTTTCAGGGACTAGGAGGATGAGACGAGTCTAACCATGGTGTTAGATTCCATTTATATGTCCTGTAGAAGATTTTGGAATGAGCATGACTTGTAGCGACGGACATTGTCCGTGGGTATAGGTCCTTAAATTTTTAGCCACGGTGCAAGGAAGAAGAAGCAGGCGTGTCACTCCCCTATTGGCCTATTCAAACATTGGTGCGCGTTTTCCTGATTTTGTCCACTAACATTTGTTTCTATATTTTATTATTACCTTGTAATATTATAACAACAAGTAGCAAGTGGTCCAGTGCTAAGCGTGGCATGAAATTCCCCTTGGGGCCTGGGTTTGAATCCCAGGTCCCCCTATTTCTCTATATTATTTTCTTACAAGAAATCCAGTACGCGCTTGAGCCTAACGTCCACCATACTCCTTCCTCATCAACGTGCCAGATGGCCAGATCTGGTGGCCACCATTGAAGGCCCACCATGGACCAAGTCAAACATGCCACACTGGATGGCAAAAGTCAGCGTGGACCTCCTCCAATTACGCCCAGAAAACTGCTTTCTACACCCCCTAATTTCAGGCCCATCTCTCTCCTTTTTTATATTTTGTTCATTTCATTTAATTATTTATTTATTTATTTACTTAACCAAAAATTATTTTCCTTTTATCAAAAATCACCACAAATATTTTTATGTCCAAATAAATCAATTTTTTTTATTTTTCATCAATAAATATTAATTAAAGTAATTAGGTTATTTATGTTAGATAACTTTAATTGATTTTTATAAATATTTAAAATTAATTAGAATCAATAGGTTTTAACACTAATTTAATTATTTTTATTTCTTTCCTAAATTAACAAAAACCAAAAATATATCATTTAATTATTTTTCATTAATTAATTTAATAACTAATTAATTTAGCATTTAATTTTAGGATTTAATTTCTTTTCTAAAAAAATATTAAAAACAACAAAATATTTTCTTTTAATTAGGAGGGTCAAAACCCTAGTTTCGCATTCGATTCAATTTTCTCGCGCGTCTTATTTTTATTCAATTATTGTATCTGCTCCCGGTTTGTAATAATTAAATTAGGACATTTATTTATTTTTTTCGCTTTTAAATTTCAAAGGGTTTGTTTTTGGCGATGTAAATACCCGACACCTTGTAATAATTTAGTTTAAATTCCGCCCCCTTTAATTTCTGCAAATATTCAACTGTTAGATGTTTGATCATAGGGCTTGCATGACAAGAATGAATGACTAAATTTAAAACAGTTAGATCACCCTAAACATGTACAAAGATAAAAATAACTGAAATCAATACATTCGCACATGCGCACTCCTAGGGCACACTCCCACTTGGTTGCCTTCGTAAATGGTCATTGAGTATAGGTTGTTTTAGAGGTTGCCCTCTTGTCTAAAAGATCATAAGTTGCCCCGGAAAGGTTGCCTCGGATATCGTTGCCTCAAATAAATTATCTAAGACATTAGGGTTACTACTAAGACGTCCTAACGTTGCTTTAGTGACCGTATGTCCCTCTTTTGAATTGACCCTCAAACTCCAACGATGGTGCTACCTACTCACTAATACTGGGATAGCATTGTCTAAAGGAAATAAACATAGAACGATTCCTTTTTCGAGTAGGTAGATTAGTTCTTAGAAACTTGCTCATCCAAAACAAATTTTTCACACTTACACTCTTTTACAAACAAGTTTTCAAAAACACTTCATTACACTCTTGAAGACAGAAGCAAGGGTTAAATCAAAGTCAAAACAAAAAATTTTCAAAACCCACAAGCACAAAGAAAACAATTTTGAAAATAATGAGCAAGTACCTAAGAGCCCGTAGATAACTACGGATAGAAAGAGTGCTAATACCTTCCCTTTCTATAATCTACCCCCCGTACTCAGAAAATCTCAAAAAAGGAATTTTTTTGTGCTTTTTTCCTTTCCTTGTTGGATAAAATAAAATTCGGTGGTGACTCTTTCTTACCGCAACATTTTGCAAAAACAAACGCAAAACGCTAACCAGCATTTTAAAAACATTCCAGTTCTGGCCACCGTATCACAATGTCCATGGGTTATGAGGAAGGCTTTAAAGGGTATGCAAAAAAATGGAGATATCTCGCATACAAAGTTTAACCTCATTTGGCTGATAGAGAATTGGTTGACATGTTCATGAGCACGCTAACAGATCCTTTCTATAATCACCTACTTGGAAGTTCTTCAGTTGGTTTCACTGAACTGATATTAATAGGAGAACATGTTGAGAATGGAATCAGAAGCGGTAAAATTCAGGTGGCTACATCTTCGAATACTGTGAAGAAGCTTTATAATGGTAATAAAGAATCCAATGATGTGTACAGCTATAAAGGTCGTGGTAAGAGTGACCACAACCTATTTGTGGGGGAAGTTCTGATCTCTAATCCCATGTCAGTATAATAACAACAATAGAATAATCAGTATAGATAGGTTGCACCCAGGAGATAGTTCACAAGAATCAACATGCCATTGTCTCAAGCATTGCAACACATGTTGAAGGCAGAGTTGATTACATTTAAGGATCCTCCTCAGAATCCCAATACTACTTCCCACAATTATAATTCTAATGCAAGGTGTGCATATTACTCCAAAAGTCTCGGACATGACACTAAAAATGGTTGGGGTCTGAAGAATAATATCCAAGACATGATCGATGTTAAGGATATTAAGTTTGATCCTCCTGAGACTCCTAATGTGATTATTGCAACTATGCCTAATAAAGACAAGGGCATTAATGCTATTGATGATGTTTCTTATGTTTCTGCTGTAGATGACTTGATTACCCCTCTGATGATTGTTAAGAATAAGCTATTGCAAGTCGGTTTATTTCCGAGTTGCATTGAAAATTGCTACTATTGTGCATCCCAATCCAATGGTTTCAAACTGCTGAAAGAAGGTATTTAGTTTCTAATGAATTATTGGGTTGTTCTATTTGAGAAGACTCATTCTGTGGAGAGTATGCCCCAAGACCTGAAGCTTAAAGACGTGTCTGTAATTTCTAGTACTCCTTTGAGGATCACTTCTAAGGGTCCTATGAAGATTACTGCCAAACCTAGGGTTGCTCCTCTGATTATTACCGCGCCTGGGACAATTCCATATTCTTCTGATAAAGATATCCCTTGGAATTATTGAGCTGATGTCTACTACCATGGATTCAAGCAAGAACCACTGGCTATTAAAAGTTAAAACGATGAAGTTCTAGATCCTGATGTTGGCAATATTGCTGGGACTAGTAAAGTTACCAGAAGTGGAAGAGTTTTCTCTCTAGAGATCTCTCCGGTTCTTATCACTACTATTAAATCAACTATTGAAACTTGAGGCAAAGAACATATGATTGAGCCTACCCAAACTGAAGAACCAAAAGAGGTTACTGTTAGATATACCTCCAAGCAAGAGCTGGAGGAAGTACTAAAAATTATTTGAAAGAGTGACTATAAGATCGTTAAACAGTTGGGGCAGACACCCTCCAAAATATATATGTTATCTCTGTTGTTATGCTCTGAAGCCCATGCTCAGGCTTTGGTAAAGTTTTTGAAACCTGCTCACGTAACGCAGGAAATCTCTGTTGATCAGTTCAAAAATTATGTTGCTAACCTGATAACCAATAATGGGCTAGGATTTTCTGACGCTGACTTAACTCCCGCAGGAAGGAACCATAATAAAGCCTTGCATGTCTTTATTGAGTGTAGGGGCACTACCTTATCCCATGTATTGGTAGACACAAGCTCCTCATTGAATGTATTGTGAAAAGTTGCTTTAGACAAACTTGACTATGAAGGGATTGTGCTAAAACCCAGTGACATTGTGGTAAGAGCTTTTGATGGTTCAAAGAGAATGGTGCATGGAAAGGTTGATCTTCCAATCAAAGTGGGCTCCCAGGTCTTCGACTCTACTTTCTATGTGATGGACATTCATCCAGCCTATTCCTGTTTTCTTGGATGCCCTTGGATTCATGGGGCAGGCGCTGTTACTTCTACTTTACACCAAAAGTTAAAGTATCCCGTAAAAGGAAAAATCGTTATAGTTTGCGGCGAAGAAGATTACATGGTAAGCCATTTGAATTCCTTCAATTATGTTGAGATAGATGGTGAATACTTTAAGACTCCTTGCTAGACCTTTGAAGTTATTCCTCAGATAACCCATGTTGACAAAGCTACGCCTACCGTTCCTAAGGTTACTAGGATTCCACCAAGAATGGCTTCTATGAAAGACGCTAGGGATGTGGTAGAAGAAGGTGATTGCACTATTTAGGGTCAGCTTCCCAACATCCCTTACAAGACCGATAATTTGGTTTGGGTTTATCCTTAGAGGCTCATAGGGTTGTCGGTCGTGCTCGTGCTAATACTGAGAGACTTCCATTCTGCATCAACAATAATGGAGTTCACAAAAATTAAGTCAATGTTATAGAAGACGCTGATAGCGACTGTGACATTGACAGTTGGATTTTCCCTACTACCGACAATGGGCTCGATAATTGGAAGGCTGAAGGCTTTATACCAATCTCCTTTAGTCATAAGTAAATGCTATTTTCTGTTTTCTTGCTTTCAAGTATTTGGTTATGTAATTTAAACACTAACTTTAAACCTTGTGCCTTACCCGGTCCATTTGTTAGGGTTGTCATTTTTCATCCGCATATTTTCATTTAATAAATCATTGGACGTTTGCATTCAAATTTTGTGCTCTTTTTCTTTATTTTACTTTATTTCTTTCAAAATAGCTATGTGTTCTTACACACACACGCTACAAGTTGCAGATCCATATCCACCCTAGATCCCATTGATAACAATTCTGTTATTGCCAATTATGACTTCAAAAATCCGATCTACCAATCTAAGGACGAAGGTGAGGAAGATTGTGAAGTACCTGGAGAGCTTACAAGACTATTAATGCAGGAAGAAAGAGCCACACAACCGCATGAAGAGCCATTCGAGGTTGTGAACTTGGGTACTAAAGAGGACAAGAAAGAAGTCAAGATAGGTGCCAACCTAGAAGACAATGTCAAAAAGAGGTTAATCCAGATGTTACGTGACTATGTTGAGATATTTGGTTGGTCTTATGAAGACATGCCAAAGATTGATACGGACATTGTGGTTCATTGTCTGCCGATGAAGGAAGGTTATCCTCCTATAAAACAGAAGGTTCGTTGCATGCGTCCCAGGATGCATGAAAAGATCAAGGATGAGGTTATGAAGCAGTTCAATGCAGGTTTCTTAGCTGTCACGTCCTATCCTCAGTGGGTTGCAAATATGGTTCCAGTACCTAATAAGGATGGCAAGGTGCATATGTGTATAGACTACAGGGATCTGAATAGGGAAAGCCCCAATGATGACTTTTTGCTTCCGCATATTGATGTTATGGTTGACAGCACTACTCAACATTAAGTATTTTCCTTCATGGATGGTTTCTTTGGTTATAATCAAATCCAGATGGCACCTGAAGGCATGGAGAAGACTACCTTTGTCATACAGTGGGGCACCTTTTGTTACAAAGTTATGCCTTTTGGTTTAAAGAACGCTGGCGCAACATATCAGCGTGTTATGGTAGATTTGTTCCATGATATGATCCATAACGAGATAGATTTTTACGTTGATGACATGATAGCTAGATCTTAGACTAAAGAAGAACATCTCGACCACCTGCACAAGCTGTTTGAGAGGTTGAAGAAATACAAGTTGAGGTTGAATCCAAACAAGTGCACATTTGGGGTAAGATCTGGTAAACTCCTAGGTTACATCGCCAGTGGAAAAGGTATTAAAGTTGATCCTGCCAAAGTAAAAGCCATTTAAGAAATGACAACTCCCTGTACTGAGAAGGAAGTCAGAGGTTTCCTGGGACGATTTAACTACATTGCTAAATTTATTTCCCATTTGACCGCTACTTGTGAGCTAATCTTCAAGTTAGTAGAGAAAGATCAAGTAGTGAAGTGGAATGATGACTGTTAGATAGCTTTTGAAAAAATCAAGGAGTACCTCCAAGAACCTCTGATTCTGATGCCTCCAATTGAAGGAAGACCCCTTATCATGTACTTAACAGTGTTAGAGAACTCAATGGGGTGTGTATTGGGGAAACATGACAAGTCTGATCGAAAAGAGCATGAAATATACTACCTTGGCAAAAAATTTACCGACTGTGAAATAAGATACTCCCTTCTTGAGAAAACTTGTTGCGCATTGGCATGGGCTTCTCGCTAAATAAGACAGTATATGTTGACTCATACTACTTTGTTGATCTCTAATATGGATACAATAAAATACATATTCGAGAAACCATCTCTCTCTGGAAGAATAGCAAGATGGCAAATGGTCTTGATGGAATATGACATTCAGTACACTACTCAGAAGGAAATTGAAGGAAGTGTACTGGAAGATCATTTGGCTCATCAAGCTGTAGATGACTATCAGTCTAAGAATTTTGAGTTCCCAGATGAGAATATTATGCTAGTTACTGATTATGAAGAACCTGGACCGTATGAAGGACCTGAATTGAGATCCCAATGGACTATGGTTTTTGATGGAGCTTCCAACGTGATTGGTAATGGAATTGGTGATGTGATTATCTCTCTCAGGGGTTGCCATATTCCCTTCACCGCCAGGTTGTGTTTTGATTGTACCAATAACATGGCCGAGTCTAAAGCATGTATCATGGGTATCAAAGCTGCCATCAATATGAGAATTAAATTCTTGAATGTATATGGGGACTCAGCCCTAGTGATCAGTCATATTAAGGGAGAATGGGATATGAATCATCCAAATCTCATTCCTTATCAGTAGCATGTGTTGACATTAATTACATACTTCGAAGAAATAACTTTTGAAAACATCCCACGAGAAGAGAATCAATTAGCAGACACGTTAGCTACCATGCCATCTATATTCAGAGTCAGGTGGGACAATGAAGCTCCTTGAATTACTATTGAGAAACTAGATGAACGGACATATTGCTACGAAGTTGATACTGATGAAGTAGAGGAAAAGCATTGGTACCACGAAGTAAAAAAGATACATCGAAACTTGAGAATATTCGGAAGGAGCATTTATCAATGATAAGAAATTTATAAGGAGGTTTTCTTCTAAGTTATTTCTAAGTAAAGGAATCTTGTACAAGCATAACCATGATCCTACTTTGCTTCTTTGTAGACAAGAAGGAAGCTGAGAAAATTATGGAAGATATGCGCGAAGGAGTCTTTGGTACTCACTCCAGTGGGAATACAATGGCTAAGAAGATTTTGAGAGTGGGTTATTATTGGTATACTATGGAAACTGATTGCCATCATCATTCAAGAACTTGCCATAAATTCCAGATTTATGCTGATAAAGTACATGTGCCTTCGGTTCCTTTGAATATCTTGACTGCTCCTTGACCGTTTGCAATGTGGGGCATTGATATGATTAGAGAGATTAAGCATACTGCTTCCAATGGGCATCATTTCGTCCTAGTCGATATTGATTACTTCAAGGAGTGGGTTGAAGCATTCTCATTTGCTTCTGTTACCAAGAATGTTATGGCTCAGTTGATTGAATATTACGTTATATGTCGGTATGGCATCCCTGAAAGGATCATCATGGACAACGGTACCAATATTAACAATACTATGATCATAGAACTCTGCCCGCGATTCAAGATTAAGCATCACAATTCTTCTCCGTACTGACCAAAGATGAATGGCCCAGTGGAAGCTACCAACAAGAATATCAAGAAGATCTTGCAGAAGATGACAGTTACATGCAAATATTGGCATGAGATGTTTCCATTTTCTCTTCATGGTTATCACACTTTAGTACGTACATCAACAGAAGCAACCCCGTTCTCTCTAGTCTACAGTATGAAGACTGTCTTACCTGTTGAAGTCCAGATTCCTTCCCTAAGGATTATGAAAGATGCAGGTTTAGATGAAGACAAATGGATTCAGAATAGACTGGACCAAATAAATTTGATTGATGAAAAAAGGCTTGCGAATGTTTGTCATGGTCAGATGTATTAGAAACGCATGATCAAAGCCTTTAACAAGAAAGTCAAACATCGGGTATATCAGGCTGGTGATTTGGTAATAAAGCGTATTATCCTACCACAAGGTGATCCCAAGGGCAAATGGACTCCCGCATACGAAGGGCCATTTCTTATTAAAAAGATTTTTTTATGGTGTTATGATACTTACTACCATGGACGGTGAATATTTTCCACACCCTATAAATGCAGACATAGTAAAAAAGTACTACGCACAAAAGAGACCCGCTAGGTTGACATGCCTAGGCAAAAGTAAAGGAATCCAGGAAACCAAAAGGGTTCGGGCAAAAATTAGATATATATATATATATATATATATATATATATATATATATATATATATATATATATATATATATATATATATATATATATATATATATATATATATATATATATATATATAATTTGTACATTCGGCAAGTCGAAATCCTGAAAAGGCAACTGGGGTGAAAAAGGATATCCTGGTGGACTGAAAACCCGAAAGGGCGCTCCAGGAAAAAGTTAGGGATTAAAGCGTACAATTATGTCCCGTTGGATCACCCATCTACTTACAGCCAACTTCAATACTAGCGTCAAGTTCAAACGGTACAGAATAATTCAAGCATCTTCTTCCAACAGCAAGTGATGAGATGCTCGAAGACATAGGGGCGATAGCAGAGTTGAAACTTGATGGGATCGGTTCCACATAGTTATTTTTCATTGTTTTTATTTATTCTTACGACGATTTCCTCTTACTAGGATTTCTGTCTCTTTGTATAAAACTGCCTTCTTATAGGAAAACTTTCAAAATCAATGCAATTAGATTTCAAAATTCATAATTGTTTTACTTTCTCTGTTTTGTTTGCAAAAACGTCCAATGATTACATTGAATGAACATATGAATTTGAACATGATTACTGTAATATCCACAAAGCTATCTTCACAAGCTCATCCCCATCATAGATTATATCCTCAACATAGTTTACAAGAATTCTCTTCTCCAACAGGGTTTATTTCACCAGCGGAGTTTATTTCTCCGATATTGCAATTCCCCGACAGGATTCTCTTCCCAGGCCAGATGTCATTCCACTTTGTCCTCCCCAGAAGAGTTGACATCCATATCTGAAACTTGGTTAGACAGCACATCAGAGGAGTATCCATCTCTTTTGTC
This sequence comes from Vicia faba, assembly GCA_948472305.1. NCBI lineage: Eukaryota > Viridiplantae > Streptophyta > Magnoliopsida > Fabales > Fabaceae > Vicia > Vicia faba. Next base: position 208,861,675 of record OX451737.1, read on the forward strand.
CCCAATCAGGGTACATAAGAACCAAATCCTTCACAGGAACGATGAACGACCAGTTTTTCTGGAATTTTGTTATCCCCAAGCAGAAGTCGAACATCCCCAGCAGAGTGTCCTCAAACAGAAAGAAGGAATCCCCAGCAAAGACGTTCTAAACAAAATTGAGAAACTACTGTCTTTATCCCCAACAACAGTCATGGATTTATTTTACCCAGCCAGAAGCTACTGATACGTTCCATCGACATAATTCCCCCATACATCATTTATAGAATATCATAGCATATGCACACGGAACACATATAGTATTATTATTTATTTTGAGAGCATTACTACATATAAAATTCTCATACATCATGACATTGCATGAGACTAACTTTGTTTCTTTCAGGTTAGTTCGCAAATAGATAAATATTGTCAACAGTTTATCATCCTCCAAATACAATCAGTCAATGATTCATTCTAATACTTCTTTGGATACAGTCGGGAGTAGAATCATTCTAGTACATCGTCTAGATAAGGTTCAGATACGATCGAGACATACATCCATTATGATGCTCATTCCAGTGCATATTCCAGATACAGTCCATATACGATTAAGACATAGATCCATTTTGATATTTATTACGGTATATCTTTAGATACAGTCAGGCATAGACTCATTCTAATACGAATCTCGGATACAGTCGGGCGAAGACTCATTTTGACTCTCTTTTAGATACAGTCAGGCGTAGACTCATTCTAATACGGATCTCAGATACAGTCGGGCAAAAACTCATTCTAATTCTCTTATAGATACAGTCAAGACATAGACTTATTCTAGAACATCATTCCTATACAATCGAGACATAAGATTCATTATAACACTCCCCAACACATCTTCAAGATATATTCATACAAAGACTCATTCTAGTATACTTCTCAGATATAGTCAAACATAGACTCATTTTGATACTCCTATCAATAGTTACTTTGGATGGCATCTACAAGCCCATCTCCGATGACACTATATCACCTCTCTGAATGGCATCTTTAAGCCCATTCAAGCAATACAATTAACCAACAGCGTTACTTCGTGCAAATTTTAGGCACTTAAGTGTTCAATCCTCTTCCATCTTCAGATCATGAATGGCGAGCATGCCAATCTAACTCTTCAGGTTTAAGAAGATTGAATAGGGGCAGCTGTTGTAATCCAAATTTTGGCCTCCCATTTTTCAAGATACCTCCTCATACTCCTAGGGTTCTCATTTTCTCAAGACTACTCAAGGATCGGTCAGACAAACCCTCATCCTAAGCAGTTGACCTACAACTAAGGTTTTGCTTCTCTCAAGGAAAATTGGATTTCTAATTCCTCAAGTGGATTTCATGGTTTCTCATATATCTCAAATAATACTCATGCGAAATTCCAAGCCTTGCAGCACAAGTTTGCTCAGTCAATTAGTCAGATGATTGAAAATTAACTGTATTAGGCAAAAAGTCAACCTTGACCAATTTACAATCAAACTTCAAGGTTTTTGGTCAACATAAATATTTTGAAGTCACGTTCATCATTTGATTAAGGGATGATCATGATTCATCAAGAAAACTCAAGATTCATCAAAAGTCAAAAGTTATTAAATTAGGATTTTCTTAAGGAGAAGTCAACTGAACTTTGACCAAGCATAACTTTCACATACTTCATCTCAAAATTCTCAACCAAAGCTCATTTTGAAAGAAAATCAATTCTCTACAACTTTGTCTCTCTAAGATCAAGGCCTAAAAATGCTTCATTTGAGAGATGTGGGCCAAAACATTATAGGTCATTTCAAAAGTCAACAAAAAGACACTTTTTGTCAAAGCAATTTACATCAAGATAAAGTCTTCAAATGAAAAAAATGACCAACATAGAGATTGTAGGGAACATCTAGAGGTTTCCAAAAAGTCTAAGATCACCTTCATATGACAAAATTTGAGAGTTATGATTGGTACAAGTTGGGAAATTTTGAGGAAATGCATGAAATCCAATTTGAGAAAATTTGAATTATTGGACTAATGGGCCTATATTTTAAGGTACAAACGTGTTCCTGGCCTCATAAGAGACTCCTAAGTCTATTCATTTATTTTTGTGATCTTTACTTCTTTTGTTTTTTATTTTATTCATTTAAGTTCAAAATTAAATCAAATAAATATCAAACAATGTACAAAACATGAAAGGCTTAAGATTTGATTTTATTTGGGGGCCCAAGATCACATTACAGACCGTGTGGACTTATTTACAAAAAAAAAAATCTTCATGGTTTTGTCTTATTTCAACTTATTTTTCAAACAAGATCAAAGATAGGTTTTACAAGATGTCCAAGCCCATCTTTTAACTTAATCTCTTCCTATATATATGCTCATCATATTCCGACAAGGGGACACGGAAAAAATCTTCTCTAGAACACTCTCAAGATCTCAAATTTTGTCAAAACTAGGGCAACTCGAAATTCAATTTCCAGCCCTTTTCAAAGTAAACCATCCGTCCAAATCAACTATTGAGGTGTTATAGAGTAAGTCTTGATCATTCTTGATGATCAAAAGTTCCTGAAACACGCATCCCATACATGTCCAATTTTGAATTTACATGAAATTCGTATTTTAATTTTTGTGATGTTTTGATGTGAACTAACGTTTCTAATGTGTTCCTGAGATGTACTAATGCCGGTTTAATCCCTTGCATGAGACACATGATGCTAGAATCGTACATCACCATGTTTAAACCGTTTTGAATTATTTTGATCATATCTCTTTGTACAAGATGATTTAGCAAAAACTAAGGCTACCAATGGATTCACAAGGGTCGATTTAGGGGGGTAGGGTTCTTTTCACTCTCTAACATGTGTTGTTTTACAGGTTGAAGAAACGAGGTCACTGGAGAAGATGACCAGAGCTAGGGCTCCGATGCCTCTCCGGTCAACTTTTATAATATATTTATTTGTTTCACTTATGATACCGGATGAGGGCGTAGCACCGTTGGTCAAGGCGTTGGGTTATGAACATAAGGGTGTGGGTTCAATCCCTGCCTTTTGTAATTTTTTTTTGTTATTTTCCAATTTATGCAGGTTTCACATATTTTGTTCAGTGCCTATTTCCAAACACCAAGGAGCGTCTGGTTTAGTGGTGAACAATACAGTATGAAAGCCATGAGGGTGTGGGTTCAACATCCACCCCATGGAATTTTACTTTTTTTGTTTAACCTAACTTCCTTGATTTTTCTAACCCTAAACCTAATTTCTTTTAATTAATCATCAAACTAACATTTTTACTAATAAATTAGGGTTAGGTTTTTTTATAATCAATACTTAATTTTCCTAATTAATTAATTAATTAACCTTTTTTTAAACATTAAAAAGAATTTAGGTTTTAATTATTATCCTTTAAATTATTTTCTACTAAAATCACAAACATTTTTACATTCTTTCTTTTTCTATTCTTTCTTATTTCTACTTAATTTTCATAGATCAAGTGTATAGGACGCATTCCAAATGTAAATAGCGTAGATTTATATTTTTCGCGTTTTTTCCTATTATGTAACTGCTCACAAGATGTAATAGCGTAGATTTATTTTCCGCATTTTCCTAATTATGTACCTCTCCCAAAGTCATGTAATAGCTTAGGACTTTACATTTCGCACTTTACCTTTCACACTTATATTTTTATTCAATTGATAGTAATTAGGGTTTGTATGGCAAGACTAAAAACAACTTAGAAAACCCTAATCTCAAGATTAAATAACTGAAATCAATACACTCTTCACACTTGCACCTCTAGATTACCCTCTCTTGATGCCTTACGAGCATTGGTCACATCCCTCGAACGTGGAGATACTTTAGCAAAAGACCCTCGATCAAGTCATCATAGTTCCTTTTAAATAAAGATCATAGTCTCTCAATGTCCTCTAAGTTGCCTTCGGAAAAATGATCTAGTCCCTTCGAGCTGCCTACAAAATGATGATAGTCTCTTCGAATTGTAAAGTACCCTTACTTGTTGCCTTTGATGACCATACAATGACCCTACGCCTGCCCCTTCATATCCAATAGATAGGGCTACCTACCAACTAATGGTATGAATAGTATTATCCCTAAAGGAGAAGGAAAAGAATAAGAAAGACTTTAGTGGGCAGGAACACTTAATTGCTTGCTCACTAACACAACATTTTCACACTACACTTTCAAATGAAATATTTTCTAAAACACTTTGTATAAATTCTTGAGGACTGATACAAGAATTATTACAAAGTAAACCTTATATTAGCATTTCAAAATATTTTCAAACAAATCACACACACAAAACAAGTTTTCAAAAGTGAGCTAAGTAATTAAGAGTTTGTAGATAACTATGGGTGAAAAGGGTGCTAACACCTTCCCTTTTCATATCTTACCCGAACTCAAAATCTATCAAAGGTCTTTCCTGTTCTTTTCACCTTTCCTAAATATTTGATAAAAGAAAAGTCGATAGAAACTCTAACTACTCGTACATTTGGATAAAACCAAAAAGTCAGTTCTCCCACCGTATTACAGAACGGGCGACTCTGTTGGGGAAGACAACTTAAAAAAGAGGGGTTGCCTTAGAGTTTAAGATTACTTTACTTGCTTTTAATTGTATGCTTTGCTTGCTTTACTATAAGGGTTTATTTGGGTTTATTTGCTTGTAAGATCCTACACCTAGATCTATGGGTGCCTTAGGTAAGTAATAATAGATCATAAAGGTTGTACGACATAGACCGATATGGATAATATGATGGCTACGTTAGTGTGAAACTATGGTTTGTAATGATGTTCCTTGAGTTAGTCAAGGATAAAATTAGGCTTCTGCGTGGTGTCGTTAACACTAACAGGCTTTTAGAACCTTAATTGACCCATCATGGCCATTAGAAGGTAGTGAGATAGCCAGGTTCGGTGCAGTCCAAGGTTGGTTAATACTCGAAACTACGCTCATTGAGATTTGACTTTTAGGATGTTTTAGTGGCAAGCCATTTGCCATGCTAAAATAAAGCCTGCGAGGAAGATAGGTGACATTGAGACTCCTAGAAGCCGGTTACTATTTTAGGACAAGTTGAGCCAACTTAACTTTAACGGGGAAGGATACTTACCTGTAGACCTCATGCAAGCCTTTAAACCTAAGTCTCTTGTGTGACTTGTATGTTTTTTCTATATATCTCACATGAACATGATATCATAACATCATATTATCATAACATAATAATTTTACTAACCATTTCAAGGACATGGGAATTTATCCTTGTTCTTTGTTGTAGGTTATGGCCTCCGCTTGCAGAAACGCTATCGGGGTCAACTTTGTAAGGGTACCTTCCCAGCTTAAGGAGTTAGTCTCAAAGTTTCCCGAAAACTCTCAATTCACCAAAAGGCATAGTTATCTACCCAGTTTGGTTACCTTGGGTTTTGAAGAAGACATGATGAGTGTTTTGTTCCAGTTATTTGATCCTGAGCATCATTGTTTTACCTTTCCATATTATCAATTGATACCCACAATGGAAGAGTTCTCTAAGCTATTCAGAGTACCTATTCTTGATCAGACACCCTTCACCGGTTTAGAGAAAGTTATAAACTGGGATTGTTTAGGCTTTTAACTAATACTATATATTGGATTTCCTTCCTGGCTTGGTTGTCCTTAAAGTAGGTGATGTTACACCGAATTGGGTTAACAATTGATTGTGTTATTTAAAATTGTGCAATTTATCTTTCTGCATAATCAACACCAGGTTTTCTGTCAACATATGTTATAACATTTGTCTTGACATCGCGTTTTGTATTGAGACATTAGTCTTGACCTATGTATTGCAAATTGCATAATTTCAACATTCTTAAACAAATATTGATAAATAAATATAAACTTAGGAGAAACTTGAAGACTTCTTGAGATGGATAATTAGTAAGAGATGTCTCTACTCACGTCAGGACTTAGCAGCTGGTACATGAATTGGTGAGAAGAAGAAAATCCATTTTTCTCTCCACTATCCTCACACTACTATCTTATGTGTTTTCTCTTGAAAATTCTTAACTCTCTTTTCAATCTCCATCAAGGTCTATTTATAAGCCCTCACTAGGGTTCCTTGTGATGTCTTGGATCAGTTGTAAAAAATGAGGACATCAAATCAAGCCCATTACATAAATAAACACCTTCACATCATTTTTTTTTTCTTAGAAAACAAGGAATCAGGTAAGAAGGAACATTTCTGAGAGGCAAGGTGTCTTGTGAGTGGTTGCCAAAATAGGGTGCATGTGGTGTTGTCCTTCTCTTGTAGAGCATGTAGATTATTGGGTGTACCATTGTACCTTTTTTTGTCTTTTAGTATCTCTTGATCTTATCCATTTGATTTAAAGGAATTTTCTTCAATGAAAAGAAAAGATTCCCTCCAATTCATCAGTCCTTCCACGCCTGCCCTAGGAACCCAGTTGACTTCCATTTTTCTCCCTTAACTGAGTCCAACTTTTTGCTTCAATTTTCTCTCCCAGGTACTGTCATCTATAGTATCGCCTTAGCTCGACAGAGTTAATCTTAAATCAAGCACAAAACACGTCAAAATAACTAAAGGGAGCACTTATTATGTTCTAAGAAAATTACTATAAAAATATCTAAATTAAAGTAAAGTAACAACTAAAAAGTAACTTTAATAATCAATAAAGAAAGATTAAGGTATGTAATAACTCATAAAATGTGGCTTATCATGTGTTAAATAAAAAATGATTAAGAAACCTTTTCATAGTGTAGAGAGAAATACCAACTTTGCATTCAAATTTATATGAATTTAATTGCATGTTAACCCATGGGGGAAATATGTACTTCATTACTTTTATTATGATTGCTCTAGATTCACACATGTATATCTTTAAAGCATAAAGATGATTCTTTTAATGCATTTAAAATATTTAAAGAGAAAGTAGAAAATTAATTATGTAGAAGTATTAAAGTTCTTAGGAGTTATAGGGACGATGCATATTTTTCTATTGAATTTTATGCATATTGTGAAGAATATGGTATTATACATGAATTTTTTACACCTCGTACACCACAACAAAATGGTCTAGCCAAAAGAAAGAATATGACATATCAGGAAATAATAAATTTCATTCGAATGCATTCTAAATTGTCATTTAATTTATGGGTGAAACTTTGTTATGTGTTTGTCATATAATGAATAGAATTCCTTTGAAGAAAATTGGTATTTCTCTAATAAGGTATGGAAAGACAGAGCTTCAAATATCAATTATTTTAGAGTGTGGGGGTGTGTAGCTTATTATAATAACATAGATCCTAAAAGGACTAAAATAGGTCCTCGAAGGATCAAGTATGCCTTCATAGGCTATGCACATAATAGTAAAGCGTATAGACTTTTGAATTTGGAGTCTAATGTAATTACTGAATCCCGAGATGTCGAATTCTTTGAGAACCTTATCATGAAGGATAAAGAATCAAACTTTCCTATAAATGAATAACCTTGTAAGAAAGATTCTCCATAAATTATTGAAACACAACCCGACCTTAAAATAGGCAACAAAGTCTAAAAGTCTAAAGATGTAGGACCAAACAAAATCCATTCTCGACTTATTTTCTTTTATCAAGTAGAAGGACATCGTGATTATTTTTCTTGTAAGATTCCTATTATTATTTAAGTGGAATATGATCCTAAGTCTTATGAGGAAGTAGTAACTTACAAGGACTCCTCCTTTTGGAATAATGCTATCCAAGAAGAAATGGATTCAATAATGTCAAACCATACTTGGGATATTGTATATCTACCTAAAGTATCAAGACCCATTGGAGTAGCTTAAAATGACTCCTCCTTTTAAACCCTCTCTTATTTCACAAAACTTATTGAAAACCTATCCAGGCTTATATGGAATTGATTAAGAAGTATTTCTAGTCAATTAGAAAAGTTTTTACACTTCCTAATAGATTAAGGACAAAGTGTAATTGATTTGAGCAAGGAAAATGAATTCTTAATCGATAAGAAAAAAAAATTTAAATGATTAAACCATGTAGCTATTTAGGTTTTTTTGTTGTTGTATTTTGAAAGTTTTAAACCAATTATCAACTAAGGTTAATCGATTAAATCATTAAAATGAACCATGGGTCATTTTCTTTTTGAGTCATAAATTTTATTATATAAATGAGGTTTCTACTCATTTCATGACACACCAAATTTATGAACGGAAGTATCTTTTCTTCTTATTCTTCTTCTTCTTTTAAAAATTTATTTTTCACCAGAATTTCCATAGTGTCAAAATACTAAAGATCCTGTGTAAGATTTGTATTGTAATCGGTGTTGTGCTTTATTTGATGAACCTAAGAGTGTGATTCTCTTGCAAATTGTAAAGAGAGTCGGAATTTTACACTCCCTTGGCTAGGTATGTAACTTTATGGTTTTTGTTTCTCAAATTAAGCCAAAATAAGTTGATGAATATCTCATCGTCGAACATTTGTATCTTATGATTCATGATGATTTAAACCAGTTCATGTTTAGTAAATTGTTCCCAAACCTTCATCTAATATAGTGATTGGAACCAAATGGATATTTTGCAACAAGTTTGAATAAAATTAAAATGTTTTAACAAATAAAGCAAGACTCATTGCGAAAGGTCACAATCAATAGAGGCATAGATTTCAATGAGGCTTATGCCATTATAACTAAATTAAAGGCAATAAGGATGCTTTTAGCTTCATCATGCATTTTTGAATTTCAAAACTCTTCCAAATCAATGTAAAGGGCGTGTTCTTGAATTGATTACATCCAAGAGGAAGTGCACATTGATCAACTTCCCGAGTTTCTAAACTTTTATTTACATAATCATGTATTCAAGTTAAAAAATGCTTTATACGTTATAAGCCCCTAGAGCCTGGCATGATCATCTGAGTGAGTTTTCTTCTTGAAAACGAAATTCAAAGAAGGAAGGTTGATACAACTCTTTTTATTAATGATCATAACATTTTACTTATGCAAATATATGTCAATTATTCTTGGTTCTATTAACAATACTTGTGCAAATATTTTTCTAATATGGAGCAAAATGTTCATGATGATGGAGCTTCGGTACTTTCCTAGTTTACAAACTTATCAATCAAAGGAATGGTTCCTTAAACATATTAACATAAGTTATGAATCTAAAGATCTACATCAACAAAGATGAAGAAGGAATTATTTGCATCATCAAAATAAAATTGTCAAATAAAAAAAATTGTCCAAATATTTCCTAAGGAGAAATGATTTCATGTTTAAAGAATTATTTTTTGGAGGCACGAAAGAAATAGGTTCTAAAATTTCATCTCGATTTTGGTTCAAGAAAGAATTAAGGGGAAGATGTCTTCACAAGCTTACATGCTATTTGGTAATAATGTGCATCCAAAAGAAAAGGAGTCGGAGATTTAAAGGGGGAGTATACAAAGAAAATTGGCCCAAAGTTCTTTTTAGGCCCAAAAGAAGTTCAAAATTTCTGAATGTTTTCATCATCCAATAAGGAATTAATTACGCTTAATTCTCTAATAAATTAGAACTCCTTCTAAATCGGTTAAGAAAAGGTTATGGGCCATAGGAATTTTAATATCTAAGACAATGGGATATTAAAGCAAAGCTCCCATGCTGAGATGCACACCAGGCTCTAGAGTAACAAGCTTCTTAGAAAATAGGCCCATCAGGGGGGATAAGTGAGATCTTATGTCCTTATAAAATGTTCCTTTATATGCTTATGTTTCATCAGGTAACTTATCCTTTTTATGAGATATTATTTATGTGATCTATGTGCTTGCGCTATTTATATTTCTCTCATTTTTATTATGTCAAATGGGGAGAAATATATACTCTTAGGGGGGTATAATATACCCTATTTATTTGGGAATGGGAGTTTAATCACTCAAAATTGTTACCCGTCATTTTCTGCTTACCACCTCTTTGAAAGATGTGTTTTAATCATCAAGAAGGGGAAAATATGGATCTATGTGCTTGCAAAAATGACAATCAGTTAACATTGATGATGATAGCTGATGAAACAACAATTTTGAAGATAACAACTCCATAGGTCAAATGAATTGTGATTGTTAAGAGTTCTCCATGACACAAGGATTTAATTTCTATAGTCAAATTAAAGATTCTGATGATGGAACCTCATCAAGAAGATATCTCAAGCCTCATTAGCCAGAAGATTCAAGTTCCAATTAAAGTGCTAAGTCATTTTTGTATCAAACGAAGAAACTTGAAGACCTAAAGTTGTGAAAGTGTGGAATCTCGCATGATACTGAACTTCATGTATTAGAGTAATTAATTAAAATGTAAAAGGTCAAGAGTAAGTCTTGACATACTATAGTAATCACACACACACACATACATACACACACACACACGCAAGCACGCACGCACGTGCGCGCATACACACTCACATAGAAAAAGTTTTAAAATCATTTCTTATTTCAAAAAACTTCTTGAAAACCTATCAAGGATTGTATCAAATTGATTAAGAAGTATTTCTAATCAATTGAAAAAGTTTTTACACAGCATAATCGATTAAGGACAATGTATAATCAATTAGAAAAGGTAAATGACTTCTTAATCGATTGGAAAAAAACTGTAATCAATTAAACCATGTAGCTATTTTAGGTTTTTCTTTTCTTGATCAAGGTTTCCATATTTTGAAAGCTTTTAGTAGATGACCAGCTAAGGTTAATCGATTAATTCATTAAAATGACCTATGGATCATTTTCTCTTTTAGTCAAAACTTTTCCTTCATAAAGGAGACTTCTTCACCTTTCATGACACACCAAAATTTTGAATAGAAGTCTCACTTCTTCTTTTTCTTCTTCTTCTTCTTCTTCGTCTTCTTCTTCTTCCTCCTCCTCTTCTTCCTCCTCTTCGTATTCTTCTTCCTCTTCTTCTTCTTCTTCCTCCTCCTCTTCTTCCTCCTCTTCGTCTTCTTCTTCCTCTTCTTCTTCTTCTTCTTCTTCCTCTTCTTCTTCTCCTCCTCTTCCTCCCTCTCCTTCTTCTCCTCTCTTTGTTCTAAAAATTGCCTTTTTACAAGAATTTCCAAAATTTTAAAAGAATGAGACGCTCATGTAAGAGTTGTGTTATAATTCATGTTGTGCTTTATTTGATGAATCCAAGAGTGTGATTCTCTTACAAATTGTAAAGGGCTTAAATATTGCAAGCTAAACATAATAAAAGCTTGATTGCAGAATCTTAAGCTTGACCTGTGTAAAAGTTATGTTTGTATGTTCTTGAGCTTGACCCGCGTAAAGCTCTTGTTGAAGGTTGTTAAGCCCGTATAAAAACTATGTTTGTTGGTTCTTGAGCTTCATCTGTCTAAAAGCTCTATCTATTTGTTGTTGAAGATTCTTGAGCAATCCTGTAAAAAGCTCAAGTGTAACTTTAGTGGAACTCTCAAGAGGAAACTTTTGAAGATAGAAGTATGCCAAGTGGTTATGCCAAATCTGTATAAATCTATGGTGCACTCTCTCTAACTCTTATCTCTTATCTCCATCTCCATTTTTCTCCATATACGCTAACATAAACTTTTTAAAAGTAAAAAATTTTAAAATTAATTATGAATTTCGAATATCACAATTCACCTCTCTCGTGTTTGAAGTCACTTGATCAATAGTAATCACCGCATTAACATTAACATTTTTTCTTTGATCTAATGTCTCCTAACTCAACAAGTGCAAACTCTCATTGAATTATAGTGGAAAAGAATTTGTGACGTTAGCAATTGTTGCTCAATTTGAACTAGAAATGTTGGGAATGAAAAACTTGCACCAACACGCCTCTTACAATCTTGGCCAAGATATCTATATATAACATCAGTTGGTGAAAATCTAATGTAAACATTCATATCTTATTTTATATTTCATCCCTTATATATTATAAGAGAAATTCATTTTTTAGATTTAATGAATAATTAATGTATTTGGTCTATATATAGACTAAATATATTAATTATTTAATGAATTTAAAAAATGATTTTCTCTTATAATATAGGACAAATGAAATGTTTTTTTATTTAAATCTTAATATCCAACCTTGCGATCGATTAATTCAAGAGGATTAATTCCATCGAAAATCCTTTTTAAAGTCAGGGCAATGCTCCGTATAGGCTGATATCTCACTTTATACTAATGACATGTTTATTGAAGTCAATTTCGACACACGTCCTTGCAAATCTTTCACGCTTGATATCTAGGATCTTATGATCGACCTTGACTGAAGCACCCACAACACTTGCTAAAGTCAACAATACACTTTCATCATGAAATACAGAATTCAAACTATGAAAAGGAATCAGAATCATAGTACGATCAATCACTGTAGTTGGACAAAGAAATTCAATAGACCATTTTAGAAACTAAGGTAGTGATCAAACACTATGAGGCCCATTCCATGATAACATGAGATTATAGAATGAGTTTGTTTTGGTAATATGTTTCTTATTGATATTAATTTTCTTTATGTGTGTTTTTTTTATGAAGTATTATAGTGAATAAGCTCAAACTTTTTGGTGTGAAGAAGTGGAAACCTATGGGTTTAAATCTAGACTCTTGCACATGCACTTGCAACTATCTATTGAATTTTGCAAGACTTTTACATGTGATATTTAAGCATTCATAAACAATTAACTTGATCTTTGAATATGAAACGCTGTCACAATATCTAAACAAATATTTGGTTAGTTATTATAATCATCAAGTATACTTTTAATTAATTTTTTTTCATAAACCTCATAGATAAATGAAAAGAGAGTACAAAAGAGGATAGGGGATCAAACCAAGACCCTATCCAAGGAGAAAGAAATATATTTTTAGTTAATTAATTTAATCCTTAAATATTTTTTATTGAAATATTTAGTTTATAAATTTACTAATAAAAAATATACTTAAAGATGTATTTGCAATTTCAATTTATATTCAAAAACTACTTTCTCTGTCTTATAAAATAGATGTTATTTTTGAAATTTTCATATTTTTAAAAATGATTATATTGATTTCGATAATAAAATAAGTGTCATTTGTAAAAATAACCTTATTAATAATAAATATTAAAATGGTTACATAAATTAAAATATAATAAAATAAAAAAATTAGTAAAAAGAAATAATTTAAGACAAATAAAAAAAGGACCATTTAATGTAACACTTAGTCATTTAAGCATTAAAAATATGTTAATATAGAACCCTTTTATTTCATTCCAAAAAAAGAAGCGACATTGAAATTATAGATGATAATTACAGATTGAGAGTCTGGGTCAAGCTTTGAAAAAAGGCCAGAGGTAAGAAACATTTAGTAAAGAATATGAAAATTGTTATCTTTCGTTGCAGGAAGTAGAGACGATAATTTAGTATTAACATATTTCATTGTATGTTGGTGATTGAAAGTAGGGGATTAAATCCAAAAGTCCCTAATAACAAGGAGAAAACGGTTGCAGATGTAACAAAAAATTGTTGTCGTGACCCTGTGGTAATCAAACACAAGAATGGTCATAGGTATTTCCTTTGGACAAAGGAAATCAATTCTGAGAAGGCGGCTTCCAGAAATGTTTTAGTAAGTATGGTTACAGTCGTATTTGTTGTATATGTCATATACATTTTTTATTCCCTTGTATTTCTATAATGTAAGATGTTTTTGATGTGCAACAAATTTCCCAAGAAGATATAAAGAACTTCTTGCAAGTGGGTCATAAACTTATTGAGCTTCGAGATTCCGATAAGAAGAAGATATATAAAGGTCAACTGCATTATGCTAAAAGAAAGTACTGTGTCGAGAGATCTATTTGCAATGGGTTGAATGATTATGCAAAGGACAGAAGTCTTGAAAAAGGGGATAAGCTAGCTTTTTGTATTCGTGATCGGCCATAAAAGAGGCTTGATCCTGATGTTCAAAGGGTTGTGGTCACTGTGATGAATAGATCAACCATTGGTTAAGAAAGATAGAAGTTTTGGAAGGAATGTAATGCTAGTAGGATGGTGATGTATTATTTATTTTTGTTGATTTTGTGCTTAAATATTGATGTTGTTAATTAGTAAGGAGCATTATATCTGGTCAAACATATTTTTTTGCAACACTGATGATTAAAAATATATATTATGAGCATTGTCTGAAAATATGCAATATTAATTCAAATTTAACATTAAAGTACAAAACAATGTTTATAAACTAAAAAATGAATATGATGGAAGTCAATTTGTTTTAATAAGGCTTTTATAGTTGGATAAGTATAAGTCGTGATAGAATGGGCCACAGGTCCAATATATTAAGTTGATGGGCATAATAGAAGTATGATTCCTTTTTATATAAATATGATATATTGAAGAGGGCAGGTTGACAACATACATTAGGTTTTGTTAAAAGTTCTTTGCGAGGGAAAAAGTTGTGGTTTTCAAGGTCAATGCCTTTTTAATCCCATCAAACAATGTCCAGCACCAATCATATCATCCCCATTAAAAGGTATAATTGTGTATTCCTTGTATTGTATGATATTGTAACATTCAATGTTTTTGTAGTTATAATGATATGCTTCGTTGTTGTGTATAAATTATTTTCAGATCCACTGAGGATTTGCAGGAAGAAACCATTTGGAGAAGAATGAGGATAGAAAAAGCAATTCGTCGAGACATGGAAAATGCACGGGTTGCTAAGGAGGCTATGAAGAATACCAAAAAAGGAAGATCTGAAAACCATGTACATGTTTCTCAGAAAGGTAAATAAAAATAAGATAGCGCATTGGTTGTTGATGCTTCAAAGACTCATTATAATAACAATATATATCATGTTCTAGATGGTGGCAAAGCTGAAGGAAAAAATGGAGGTTCATCTATATCTGACTGTCAGGAAGGTCATAGAGAGAGAGAGAGAGAGAGATAGAGAGAGAAAGACTATAAGCGTAAGAGTGCAGTATCTGTTGGACCCTCTAATGAATAACCAAATTATGTTGACAAACGAAACACAAGTGTTAAAAAAATCATTGAAAAAGGTAAGTGTGAAAGTTATGCTAATAGAGTGAAACACGATTGTGGTGCTGGGATTTCACACATATCAATTTCTTCTGACACTTACAAGTATATACATATATAATTAAATAAAAGAGTGTGTTTATTAAATGTAGTTTAAGAATGATATGGTTTAAGTTATATTTAATGGTTGAGCAATTCTGAGGATGAGGATAATGATGTAGATCTGGAAAACTGTTCAAGCTATACTACACAAAAGGAAAAAAAAGATGGGAAGAAACCGAATGAAAATGCGTTTATAAGTAGATCCATGAGACCAAAATTTGTTTATTATTATATATGTTATATAATGTGATATAATGAAAGGCAATTCCTTTTATTTTGTCGCAAATCCCTCATAAGGTGATAAGAAACTCTATCCATAGGTCTAATAGACGTGTAAAGCAGGTTGATTCAAGCACTATAAATAGTTATGGTTGTGAGCTTTGCATAGTAGAAAGGAAACATTATGTTGAAAAAAATTTCAGGTGATGGTTGAAATGAGTTTGTCAAGGAAAGACGGCTAAAGACAAGTGATAAGGTTTCTTTTAGACTCAGTGACCCTCCGAGCGAAAAGATTGTTGTTACTGTTTTAAAAAGTTGAAGAATTGTTTTGGCAAAGAAGTATCCGGGTGTAGGAGTAAGAGAAGTTATGTTATGTTATTTTGGATATGTCTAAGAAGATAGTTTAGAAGTTTTTAGTAATTTGCTATTAAAGAACTTTGAATTTAATGAACGTAATGTGTAATTTGGTAATGCTTTAGGCTTTAAAATTTGAAAATCATAAATGTAATCATTTTGCATTGGCCTTATTAATGTTTTGTTTGATATGTTATATCACAATCAGTTATAGTTGATATTTAAATGAATTGTAATTTTGTGAAAAAAATATGAAATGGATGTTGATTAGAAGCTAAAACATTGAAGTTACTATTGAATTCAATTTCTTTTGCCAAAATAGATAGTAGTTACAGGGTAAAAAAATGTTAGATCATATAGATAAATTACTAATACAACAATGTAAAGAAAAATGTTTTAATGTCGGATAATGAAAATGTGGATCTTATTATAGTATAAATCAAAGAGCCAAGTGACATATTAAATGTAACATAAAGCAATAACATGTGACATTGTTTAGAACTTTAATCCGTAGAAAAAAAGGCAAAAATAAAAAAAGCAAAAAAAGAATACATATTTAAACAATTTGTAAAAAAATAATAAAAAAGAAAAATAATATAAAATAGGAAAAATATCAATTAAATTCAATTATGTAAAGGTTGTAAGGTGATACGGATAAATTTAAACTCAAAAGGTAAGAAGCGTCGTTTAGGTGTGTCTGTTCATCTAAGTTAAGAAAAATGGCAAGCAACACTTTTATGACATCTGAGGAAGCAAGGTAAAATCGCCATCAGTATAAGACCATCAAAAAGTCTATTTCCTTTATTCAAAATCCCATTTCAATAGAACCAAGTAGTACATATAAATAATACTATATAATATTTTTTTACAGTGTTATTTTTTCTAATTATCACCTTTATTTCTAATCAAATTTGACATTCAGTTTAGATTTGATTAGATTAGACACAAATTGTCCTCCAAAATATGATTTGTCAAAAATTTAATCAGGGTTAAGATTGGGTTTTCTACAACCATTAATTTTCTTGTATTATAGATATTAATGGCTAATAATGTGTATGAAGGAGATCATAGAGTAAGGAAAGATTGGTCCGAAAGCATAGATGGTTTCATTGAAAGGATAATGTATTAGTTAGGTATTTATAAATGAAGAAGGCCTCAAATAAATTAAAAATGACAAAAAAATATCACATTGTTAGTACGCGAGGCACTTTTAGTGAGGAGAGAAAAAGAGAATAATAAAGGAAATAAGGATTTGTATTATTGAATTGTATAAATAATGATACATACTATGATTATTTATATACAACCCTAATTGGGCTTGGGCTAACACAACTTGGATTATATTAAATATTAAATCTTATTAAATCTAATCTAATCTAATTTAATATTTCAACACACCCCCATAATCTAAGTTGTCGAGCATCCTCAAAAATAGTCAATCTGAACTATTCCTAATTTCTTTCTCAAATTCTGGAATCTGTCGATCTTTAATCCTTTAGTGAAAATGTCGGTCAACTGTGCTTCACTTGAGCAATTCCTAACTTCAAGTTCACCTTGATTTACTTTTTCCCTCGAGAAGTGAAACTTTGCTTCAATATGTTTACTTCTGCCATGCAGAACTGGATTCTTCGCCAGATTTATGGTTGACTTGTTGTCTATTTGCAACACTAGAGGTTTCTTCACTTTGACAGTCATTTCTTCAAGTACAGATCTGATCCAAATTTCTTGACATGTAACATAGGATTCTGCTATATATTCAGCTTCACACGATGACAATGCCACCACAGGTTGCTTCTTCGAACACCATGATATTGGGGCACCGAATACTTGAAAGAAATTTCCAGTTGTACTTCTTCGATCTTCCTTATCTCCACACGAATCAGCATCTAAAAAACAATTAACTATTGCTTATTTTCCTTCAGAATTTCGTCAAAATAGTATTCCACAATTTATGGAACCCTTCAAATATCTCAGGATTCTTCTTGCATCCTCCATATGTGACACTCTTGGTTCACCCATATATCTGCTTACTAATCTGACTGTGAAACCTATATCAGGTAGATTGTTTCACACATACCTCAGAGATCCCACAATTTTCTTGAACAAAGTTACATCGACTTTGTCTTCCTCTCCATTCTTCTCCAACTTCACATTTGGTTCGACAGGTAAGGATGGGATTCAAATCATCCATTATGAATCTCTTGAGTATCTCTGTGACATAATTTCTTTGATGTAGCACCGTACCTTGCTTCGACATTTGAAATTCCATGCCTAGAAAATAAGACAATTTTCCTAGATTCGACATTTCAAATTCCTTCGTCATCAGCTCTTTTAACTTCGACAAGTTCTCCAAACTATTTCCAGTTACTAGCAAGTCATCAACATACAAGCAAATGATTGTTATATCTTTTTCTATAACCTGAACATAGACACCATACTCTGATTTGCATTTGACAAATCTCAATTCGACTAAGTATGAGTCGACCTTCTTGTTCCATGCCCTCGGTGCCTGCTTGATGCCATAGAGCGCTTTGTGCAATTTATATACTTTACTTGCTTCCTTCTGAATCACAAACCCATGAGGTTATGTGACATAAACTTCTTCGTCTAAAGGAGCATTCAAAAATACTGATTTCACATCTAGATGGAATGTAGACCAACCTTGGTTGCATGAAAATTCTACCACTAGTCGAACAGTCTATAATCTTTCTACTGGAGCAAATACTTCAGAGTAATTGAGTCCTACTCTTTGAAGAAAACCTCGAGCTACTAATCTTGCTAATGACCCATTTGCATTGTGTTTCAACTTAAACACCCACTTTACTTCGATAACTTTTTATGTGCTGGCATCTCGACTAAATCCCATGTGTTGTTTCTTTCGATTGCCTGTAACTCTTCGACCATATCTAACTTCCACTTGTTAATATTCAAAGCTTCACTATAGTTGATTGGTTCAGCACCTGCAAGTAAAGCAAAATGAACTAATTCTTCATCTGGTGTGATTTGATCATCATCCACCACTTCATAATCATGAAGTCTTGTTGGAAGAACTCTATTTCTTTGAGGTCTTTGGCTTGTTTCAGCCACATCCTCTTCGACTTTGACTGTGATAGGAGTGTCAGCAACTGCTTCTTCTTCGACTTCGACTGGATTCTCAACAATTCCTTCGACCTCTACTTCATCAGTTTCTTCGTCGAAATCAAAATTCATTAATGGCTTGTTGCTAGAATTCCAATCCTGGGCAGAATTTTTATTAATCACAATATCTCGACTCAACACAATCTTATCATTAACTGGATTGAATAGTCTGTATGCACCAGTTTTATGATATCCTTCCAAAA
Source organism: Vicia faba (assembly GCA_948472305.1). Classification (NCBI taxonomy): domain Eukaryota; kingdom Viridiplantae; phylum Streptophyta; class Magnoliopsida; order Fabales; family Fabaceae; genus Vicia; species Vicia faba. The sequence goes on from OX451737.1 coordinate 208,880,648, forward strand.
GCATAGGTTAACTCTTGTCATCAAGCTTCTTTCTCCTTGCATCAGGAACATGCTTGTAATACATAGAGCCAAACATCTTCAAATGACTTACTGATGGTCCTTTGCCACTCCACATTTCTTCAGGAACCTTGTTCTTTCATATCTTAGTAGGACACCTATTCAAAATATAAACTGCAGTCGAAACTGTTGGTGTAAGCCCTAGAGGCCAATACTTTTGGTACTTGTATCGAATTATTTATTAATAATAAAAGGCATTTCTCTATTATGTTTTCCAAAATAATAAAGTCCCTAGAATGGTTTATTGGTTTAATGAAATGTTAAGTGTGACTTAATCATGAGATCCCGTTAAACATAAGAAACTATTCTTAAAGTATCCGTAGTCAAGCTTTAATGTGAAGTGGGATAACATTAAAGCATTAAGATTATTATGAAGATAGATTGATGATCACATCTCATGGATCATAGATAAGGAGTTATCAAGTCTTGACATAGGTATGAATATTAGGAGTAATATTTATACTGGATTGACCCGTTATGAGAATACTACATAGAATGTTATGCAAAGTGTCATAAGTTATTCTTATGATGATAATGGTGTATACCACCCTTCGACCTGAAACCACTATGGACCCTAGATGTAGAGTCAAGTACTTTATTGCTGATCAAACGTCATCCGTAACTGGATGACTATAAAGATGGTTGATGGGTACTTCACAAAGCATGCTAAGGGACATGAGTGACCTAGATGGAATTTGTTCATCCTGCATAACAGGATAAATGTCTAAGGGCCCAATATTGAACTGGACAAGGGTGACACAGTGTATGCCTTGTGTTCAATATAGACATGAGGGCAAAAGGGTAATTGTACAACACAAATATTATCACGGAAAAGGTTTGGTCAGATCACATGACATTTTCGTGACTTAGGTAACAGTGATGTGTTGCTAGATACCGCTCACTGTTTATTATATTAAATGTGTAATTTAATATAATTGCCAACGTCGCGAAAACCTACAGGGTCACACACATAAGGACAGGTTGATGAGAGATAGAATAAATAAGGAACACCGTAAGGTACGGTGCACTTAAGTGTAATACGGAAAGTGGTAAGGTACCACGTGGATAAGTGATATATGGTACATCATAAGGTATGATGTCCATAAGCTTAATTGGGCTTTTAGCTTATAACCTTAATTGGGCTTTTAGCTTGTAGCCCACACGAGTGATTCTATAAATAGATCCCTTGTGATGAAGTTTTTTCACTTGATGCATTTTCGTTTTTGACTCTCTCTCTCACTCAAGGTTTCCGTTCGTGATCAGCTAGCACTGTGACCGGAAGCGATCTGTTCGTGTGGATTGAGTAGAGGCGTTGTTCTTCATCAACGCTCGTGATCACGACATCAAAGGTCTGAATCGCCACAAGAGGTAAAACTTTATATCACTGACCATGCTCATTCGTAAGGATCTCTAAAGGAAAATTTTATATTCCGCTGCGTTTTGATCGCAATTTTCCTTCAGAAACAGCTTCTCCTCATAAAGACTTTGGAAAATTCTTTTGCTTCAGCATGCATCTCGCGATATCTAATATGATTCTGTTTCTTTTTTCAGCAATTCCATTATGTTGAGGGGTATAAGGATCAGTTACCTCATGATTAACAATATGTTCTACACAGAAATCTTCAAATATCTTGGATGTGTATTCGCCACCTCCATCTATTCGCAGAACTTTGATCTTCTTCTCACTCTGGTTTTCGACAAGTATCTGGAATCTCTTAAAGATTTCGAATACTTCGTCCTTTCGGTTGATCACATAGACCCACATCTTTCGACTAAACCCATCGAAAAATGAAACAAAATATATGTTTCCACCAATTGTATGTTCTTCGAATGGACCACATACATCTGAATGCACCACTTCGAGGATGCATGATGATCTCATTGACATAGTCGAAACGAAGTATTTCTAGATTGCTTTCCCACTAAACAACCTTCACAAAGTTTTTCAGGCATCTCAAGGCTTGGAATACTAGTAACCATATCTTGAGTAATCAGTTGATTAAGTGATTGAAAGTTCAAATGTCCAAACCTCAAATGCCACAACCAACTATCCTTGTGATCGACAATAGTTTTCAAACATTGAACTTCTGTCGAACTGATCATAGTCTTAAATGTCCTATTCTTCGATAATGGAGATTTTAAGACCAAATTGTTCTTGGTGCCGAACAACTTCAAAACTCCATCTTTCATGACAATTGAGAAACCTTTTTCGACTAGTTGTCCAACACTTAGCAAGTTGCATTTCATTCTAGGTACATAGATCACATCTTTGATCATAGCTTTCCCTCCATTACTCATTTGAAAGACTATGTTGCCAGTACCTTCTGCTTGCAACGAACTATTATCAACAAGTTTTACCTTGCTCTTCTTCGACTCGTCAAAATCTGCCAACCACTCCTTTTGACCAGTCATGTGGCTCGAGCAGCCTGAGTCGAGAAATTAGATCTTGGATTCGACATGGTTATCTGCAACTGCAGCCATAACCACCATACCACCTTCAGAATCATCTGAATCTTGGCGTGCAAGGTTCGCTCCTTCGTCCTTGCCTTTCGATCCCTTGTCTTTTTTGTACCAACAATTCTTGGCCAAGTGTCCCCACTTTTCACAGTTATAACACTGCATACATTCCTTATCTTCTTTGTCCTTTCGATAGTTTCCTCCTCCCCTTTTCGAGGATTCATAAGACCTATCTTCAACCTTATTCTTATGGGGATTCGACCAAGACTTCTTGCCATGAGTCTTGTCAAACTTGCCTTTAAATTTGTTGTAACCACCATCCTGTTTCCATGATTGAGCTTGCAGTTCCTGTATCGAGTCCGGAACTCCTTTTCTTTTGATAATCCTCATCTCATGCGCCTCCAACAAACCAACCAAATCTTCCACTTTAGTGGTTTCAAGATTGTTAGATTCTTGAATAACTACGATAACGTGATCAAAGTGAGAGGTCAACGTTCTCATTACCTTCTCAACTATCATCTTATCGGTAATGGTTTCACCATAATCCTTCATGAGATGGACGAGTTTTTGAACCTTCAACACATATTCTGTAACTTTTTCATCTTCTCTCATCGACAACAGCTCATATTGTCGATGCAAAGTTTGTAATTTGACAATCTTGACTTTCTCACCTCCTTCGTAATACTTCACCAGAATATCCTATGCCTCCTTCGCTGTTTCAGCATGAGAGATTCTGTCAAAATTAGCAATATCGACAGCCGTTTGAATGCAATAAGCATCCTTGTAATCTTTCTTCTTGACTTTGTTGTGGGCTTTTTTCTGTTCGTCAGTTGCATTTGCAGCCAACGCATAAACGCCGTCGGTAACCACTTCTAGGTTTCATGGAAGCCAAACAAGGATTGCATCTGTTTTTTCCATCGAATCCAATTTTTGCCGTCAAACATTGGAAGAGAATTCAGAATGCCCTTATCCCTAGCCATCTTCGCAGCGGTTGATTCATTTTCCCTAGAAACACGATCTCTGACGTGAAATTCTTGAAAACTTGATCAAGAACAATAACCGGAAGCTCTGGATACCAATTTGTTAGTGCGTGAAGCACTTTTAGTGAGAAGAGAAAGAGAGAATAATAAAGGAAATAAAGATTTATATTATTGAATTATATTAAATATTAAATCTAATCAAATAAAATCTAATTTAATTTAATATTTTAACAGAGATCAACTCCAAAATTTAATTTAATTTTCTTAAATTGTGTTTTATGTAAGAAAAATATAAAAGGTGGAGTTAATTAATGCAAGTAGTATATATATATATATTATATATATATATATATATATATATATATATATATATATATATATATATATATATATATATATATATATATATATATATATATATATATATATATATATATATATATATATATATATATATATATATATATATATATATATATATATATATATATATATATATATATATATATATATATATATATATATATATATATATATATATATATATATATATATATATATATATATATATATATATATATATATATATATATATATATATATATATATATATATATATATATATATATATATATATATATATATATATATACTCTACCTTTTCATTACAAAACTGTGACCAATCTCATTATCTCAATCTCAAGAATCACAAAAAGATTAGTAGTGAGAGAAGCTTCAAGATAATGGTTTCTCTATTAGTACTCCTAAGCCTCACAAAATGTTTATGCTACCATATCGTTAAATCATGTTATCAAAAAGCAAAGAAAATGAGAACTTATAGTTTCAATTTCTTTGATCTTTCATCTAAACCACTTCACCAACCTTCATCTTTTCCTACTAGCATGAACTGTGATTTAAAGGATAGAAAATCACAAGCACTTGTTTGTGACATTCATAGTGTCCTATTAAAAAACCATTCATTCTTTCCTTATTTCATGCTAGTAGCCTTTGAAGGTGGTAGCATATTTAGAGCTTTTATATTACTATGTTCATGTCCTATACTATGGTTTCTGAGCTACGAACGCAAGCTTAAAGTCATGATCTTCATCACTTTTTGTGGACTTAAAATAAAGGACATGGAAATGGTTGCTAGGGTTGTTTTACCAAGCTAAGTCTCAAGCTATAGCTACTTCTCTTTGTTAAATTTTTGTTAGTATTTATTTTTGGTTTAGTAGTTCAATGATAGAAATTTCACGAGGCATTATCCAAATGTCACGAGGTATTTCAAAATGTAAGTATGAAAAAGTATATAAGACATTATCCAAATTCTATCCATTTTCATAGCTATCCAGGAATATTTTTTTTAGCAATAATAATATTTTGGAAAAAAAATACAAAAATAATCATGTTAAATTGATTCCCACTAAGAAATTTAATTACAATTTTAATTTCATATTTTAACTAAATTGTAAAGTTAATCCTATTATATAAATTCAAATAGTTTTTAATTTCTTCTAACATTTTTCTATTTATAAGTATTAATATATTCATTTTTAAATCACGTGTTAATCCTAAAATTTAACATCTAAACGCTTTTATCAATTTTAAAAATATAAATATAAATTAATGTAATTAAAAAACAGTCATGAGATCAATCTTTGATATATTAATATAAAGAGAGATTAAAATTATTTAAATTTAAAACAAATTAAGAACACTTGAATGAGATGATAAATAATCTCTTTTTTTTTAATAAAGATCGTGAATTCGATATCAACGAAATTTTTTGATATTTATTATAATTCTATTCGGCTCGAGAAATTAATTTTGATAGATAGATTTAAAAATAATAATAATAACATTAAGATGAATTGTAATTAAGCCTAAAGAATATTCAAAATATATCAAATATGTTAATATAGTATTTACTACTAATATGTTACGGAGTATCATGAATTACAAATATTTAATTAACAAAAAATAGCTTAGTACTCAACTAATAGCATATTCCACATTATATATAGGCAACTGTACGTTTTATGTTGATGTTTGCCATATTGACTATAATTGGTACTATTAATATATTAATAGATAGATGTGTTCGTAGTTAAGTTTGAATCGATTTTAAGATAAAAATTCATCCGCTTTAAAGATAAATTTATTTGCGATTCAGTTTGGTTTTAGATGATGTATTTAAAAAAATTCGATCCGATCTATTTTAATGTGATTTAATTTGGATTGATTTTTGATATCTAAATTACAATTTTTTTTAAATATATATATATATATATATATATATATATATATATATATATATATATATATATATATATATATATATATATATATATATATATATATATATATATATATATATATATATATATATATATATATATATATATATATATATATATATATGAAAAATTACGTCAATACAGAAATAGAAGGCAAACATACAATACACTGGGTCGTTATTCCTTTTTAGATCGCAAAACTAATTCTCTTAAAAACTATATCCATAAATTTAGAAGATACAACATTACTATTTATAAACCTTTGAAAATTATGTAAAAAATCAATTGCAAAAGATACAATATTAATATTTTTATAATATTATATTTATTAATATTATAAAAATACTAATAAATTATAACTTTAATATAATAAAATAAGAACGATCGATTATGATTGAAATATATGAAATAATAAAAATAAATAAATTAAACCAAGATAATAAAAAACATTAAAAAAATTATTATTTAATAATCTAATAATAAATTCATATAACATATTATACTAACAAAAAATAAATAAATATAAAAATATATAAATGTGATTCGGTTCAGTTTGGATCGATTTTGAAAAATCAATCTGAATTCGATCTAAATCGTGCGGTTTTCACAAAATAACATCCAAACACATCTAATAAATTTTAATTTTTTAGGATTTTTGAATTTTTTAAATTAGTTTATAATTTTTATTTGAATTGATTTAGATTTGAAGACTCCTAATCCCATATATATATATATATATATATATATATATATATATATATATATATATATATATATATATATATAACTGTTTTTTTTCCACTATATAACAACTGTCTAACTACGTTATTACAATAAATTGTACATCTACAATTTCATTTTCCTATTAATTATTCCATCTTTTTCGTCTATGTTAAGAAATTAATTATTCCATCTTCTTTTTCCTTTTAAAGAAATTAGTTATTCCATCTTAATTCTCATGTAACTCCAGCAATTATGATAATGACAGGAAGCTTATGTGGTGGTGGGCAATGAAATATGTCCAAACTCAATCATGCCAAGAGAAAAATATCCAAAACCATTAATTTTCCCTACACCTTCATCAACTCTCTACATGTTCATGTGGCTTCCATTTGCAATTCCATTATCAATTTATAGATTACTTCTTGGTATAATTGTTTACTACAAATATGGACTTGCATGGGTTTCATTTAGTGGCATTTTAATAAATCTCAAAGGCTATAATATTAGTAACACTACAAAAAGTGTTACTAATAAAGGTGTTCTCTATGTTTGTACACATAGGACATTATTAGATCCTGTTTTTCTTAGCATGAGTTTGAGAAAGCCTTTGACTACAGTAACTTATAGCTTAAGCAAAGTCTTTGAGTTTATGTCTCCTATTAAGACAATGAGTTTGACAAGGGATAGAAAAAAAGATAGAGAAACAATGCAAAGGTTACTTAGTGAAGGTGATTTGGTTGTTTGTCCTGAAGGAACAACTTGTAGGGAGCCATATTTGTTAAGGTTTAGTTCACTTTTTGCTGAACTTGCTGATGAGAATGTGCCTGTGGCTATGAATGCTAATGTGAGTTTGTTTTATGGTACTACAGCAAGTGGATTCTAGTGTTTGGACTCTTTTCTTTTTTTGATGAATCCATGGCCTTGTTATAATATTGAAGTGCTTGAAAAGGTTCCAAGAGAATTCACTTGTGCTGGTGGAAAGTGTCCTTATGAAGTGGCTAATTATATACAAAGAGAGTTGGGTGAGACTTTGGGATTTGAGTGTACCAATATTACAAGGAGGGATAAGTATATGATGTTAGCTGGGAATGAAGGTGTTGTTAAAGAAAAGAAGTGAAAAATATGGTGTTTGAAGTTTCATATTCAAGGAGTGTAACTACTATGTTCCACTAAAAGGGTGAAATAAAAAGAATGTTGTTATGTATATACATGTAAAAAAGTGAAAAATAATGTAGTATAAAGAATGAGATACAAAAGAATCCTAATATTGTTGGATGAATGTATATAATTGATGTTTACTATATTTTATTCTGAAGAATGATATATCAAATTTGAAATTTAAATTTGATACTTAATATAAGAAAATATCAAATTAGCTATGTGACTATGTCAGGTGTTATTCATTTCGCAAAATAATGCATTTGCGGAGTGATATTCACCTTATAACACAATTTAAAAAAATTGTAAGGTTTTCTATCTCGTAATAGATGGGGAAAATTTAAATTTTTTGAAAAAGAAGGTTGCGAAGTGATAAACACCCCGTAAATATTTTTAAAATATTTGGGGGCAAATCCACTGATGCAATTACTGCTGAGTCAGTGGTAGTAGGTGACTTGCATTGTCACAAAGTTTGCGAGGTGAGTTGCACCCCACAACTCCCAATGGTAAAAAATGTTGTGAGGTGTGCAACACGCCGCAATCGTTTTTGAAAAATTTGGGGGGAAATTCTCTGGTACAATTACTTATGCGTCAGGTGGCAGGTGAGATGCCTCCAAATTCTATGTATTGTCCTTTGCCTCAATCTAGTTAGCGCACTTCATCATTCGCTTCGTCGAAATCATAGCTCATCAATGGCTTGTTAATTGCATTACTAGAATTCCAATCCCATGTAGAATTTTCCTCAGTCACAATATCTCGACCCAACACAATCTTCTCATTAACTGGATTGAATAGCTTGTATGCACCCATCTTATGATATCCTACTAGAATCATAGGTTCACTCTTGTCATTAAGCTTCCTTCTTCTCGCATCAGGAACGTGCTTTTAACACATAGATTCAAAAACATTCATATGACTCACTGATGGTCGTTTGCCACTCCACACTTCTTCAGGAACCCTGTTATTCAATTTCTTGGTAGGGCACTTGTTCAGAATATAAACTACAGTCAAAACAACTTCTCCCCATAAAGATTTTGGAAAATTCTTCTGCTTTAGCATGCATCTGACCATATCTAATATGGTTTTGTTTCTTCTTTCTGCAATTCCATTATGTTGAGGCATATAAGAATCTGTTACCTCATGATCAACACCATGGTCTGCACAGAAATTTTCAAACATCTTGGATGTGTATTCGCCACCTCCATTTGTTTGCATAACTTTGATCCTCTTCTCACTCTGGTTTTGACAAGCATCTTGAATCTCTTAAAGATTTTGAATACTTTGTCCTTTCTCTTGATCACATAGATTCACAACTTTTTGACTAAACTCATTGAAAAAAGAAACAAAATATTTGTTTCCACCAATGGTATGTTCTTCGAACGGGCAACATACATCTTAATGTACCACTTCGAGTATGCAAGATAATCTCATTGGCATAGTCGAAACAAAATAATTTCTGGATTGCTTTCCAACAAAACAACCTTCACAGAGTTTGTCAGGAATCTCAAGACTTGGGATAGCAGTTGCCATATCTTGAGTAATCAATTGATTGAGTGATCAAAAGTTCAACTTTCCAAACCTAAAATGCCATAACCAATTGTCCTTATGGTCGACAAAAGTTTTTAGACATTACACTTCAGTCGAGCTGATCATAGTCTTAAATGTCATGTTCTTCGACAGCGGAGATTTTAAGACCAAATTGTTCAGTGTCAAACAATTTTAAAGCTCCATCTTTCATAACAACTGAGAAATCTTTTTCGACCAGTTGTCCAACACTTAGTAGGTTACGCTTCATTCCAGGTACATAGAGTACATCTTTGATCATAGCTTTCCAACCACTACTCATTTGAAAAACTATGTTGCCAGTACCTTATGCTTGCAACGAGCTATTATCAGCAAGTTTGACTTTGCTCTTCTTCGACTCGTTGAAATCTGCCAACCACACCTTTTGACCAGTCATATGATTCGAGCAGCCTGAGTCGAGAAATCAGATCTTGGATTCGACATGGTTATTTACAATTGCATCCATAACCATCATACCTTCATAATCATCTAAATCTTGACGTGCAAAGTTCTCTCCTTCGTCCTTGCCTTTTGTCGATCCATTGTCTTTCATGTACCTATAATTTTTAGCCAAGTGACCCCATTTTTCACAGTTATAGCATTGCACACATTTCTTATCTTCTTTGTCCTTTCGATAGTTTCCTCCTCCTTTTTTCGAGGATTTAGAAGCCCTATCATTGACTTGATGTTTGTGAGGTTTCGACCAAGACTTCTTTCCCGAAGTCTTGTCGACTTTGCCTTTGAATATGTTGGAACCACGATTCTTTTTCCATGACTGAACCTACAAAGCTTGTATCAAATCTTGAACTCCTTTCCTTTCGACAATCCTAATCTCATGCGCCTCCAACGAACCAACCAAATCTTCCAATTTTAGGGTTTCAAGATTGATGGATTCTTGAATAGCTACGATAACCTGATCAAAGTGAGAGGTTAACGTACGCATTACCTTCTCAACTATCATCTTATTAGTTAAGTATTCTCCATAATCCTTCATGAGATGGACAAGTTTATGCACCTTCGACATATACTCTGCAATCTTTTCGTCTTCTCCCATCGATTCTAATTCATATTGTCAATGCAAGGTATGAAACTTGACAACTTTGACTTTTTCACATCCTTCATAGTATTTGATAAGAATATCCCATGCCTCCATCGCTGGATAAGCATGAAAGATTATGTCGAGATTTTTCGTATCTACCGTTGTTCGAATGCAATATGCAACCTTGTAATCTTTCTTCTTGACTTTATTGCGAAAATTTTCTATGCTTTGGTTGCATCTTCAGCCAACCCAGGAAATCCTTCGGTAACCACTTCTAGGGTATCATGGAAGCCAAACAAGGATTGCATCTGTTTTTTCTATCGGATCCAATTTTTACCGTCAAGCATTGAAAGAGAATTTGGAATGCCCTTATTGTAACACCCTTCTAAACCCCACAATTAAATCACGAAATAATTAATTAATAAATCACGCAAAACACCAAAAGGGTGTCACATGCTTCATAAAAACATCATGCATACACATCTTTCTCTGTAACACGGGCTTCTCAAAGTTTTATATCATTTCTTTTCATAATATCAACACCTCAATAAATTACTACGCAGCGGAATTCATAGTGTCAAATAAATTTATTCATAACATCCTTCAAAATATCATCATCCTCATCCATTCATGAGTTGTGGTTTTTAACAACTTAATCAAACAAAAAAACTTAAAATTAATTCAATCAATAAACAAATGTCCACATCAAACGTTCCCAACCCCGATGTTACATATCAGAGCAAGACCTTCTAAATCAACGGAAAAATAAAATAAATAACTCCAAATCTATCATTGATGCTTCTTCGAGCTATTTCTGAGTATCTGCATGTTACCCACGTGGAGGCAACATTCAAACAGAAAGGGTGAGTAATCACATTCATTACAAAAGATATACAGAATAGACGTAGTAGTTTAAACAATCATTATCATACAATCCATATATCACATATCATCAACATCACATATTATACTCACTTTTTCATATCATCACAACACATCATTGAGACATCATTCAATTCACAACAACAACATAATCATTAATTCATCAACAATCATTCATCAGGCTTTACTTACATCATAACATTATCAAACATCATTACAACAACAATTATGCAATGTCACATAAGATGTAATGCAACAACATAGACTCATTCATGTGGTACCAATAATTATGATCACCTAGCCCATCACCCTCCAAGGATCCCACCATAGGATTGATCCCCTCTTTGAACTGGAGCACAACATAATAACACACATAATCCACACAATGGGATTGAGGCCAACACGAGACCAATGTCCAAAACTGAGCGGACCAACGTCCAAAGCATGCCAGTAGCTTCTGTCTTGAGTTTTGGCTTGTCTCGCCCGGCTAGTTGGAGGCGGTGTTGTGGCGCTCTGGTCGCCCAGAAGTGCATTCTTGGTGTCGGGCGGCGGAAGATATTTTCTGCATTTTTTGGCTGTCACGTGCTTTCACATGGGTGTTAGCTGGGAATTTCGACGGCTCGATATATCGAAGAGAGGTTGAGTTTAAAGGAAATATTAAATTTATTACCTATGGTCTTTAAATAACAGACCTATTGGAAGTAAAAAAATACTATGTATCGACGAAGTCTTATTATGATGGAATGTGTGATACGGTGGGAGAACTGACTTGTGGTTTTGTGTTTGTGTTTGCAAATGTTTCGGTTTAGCAAGAGTCGCCACCGACTTTTTATTTTATCCAAAGGAAAGGTCAAAAAGCACAGGAAAGACCTTTGAGATGTTTTCTTGAGTTCGGGGGGTAGATTATGAAAAGGGAAGGTGTTAGCACCCTTTTCATCCATGGTTTTCTATGGGCTCTTAGTTATTTGTTTAGATCACTTGTTTTTGCTTTTCAATTGTTTGAAATGGTGCTTTGTGTGTGTTTTTGAAAGTATTTTGAAAAGAGGCCATCATTGTGGAAACCTTTGTAATGATTCTTGTTTGAATGTGCACAAAGGTGTTTTGTCTTTTGAAAAATGTTTCAATGTTTGACAGTTTGTTTTGGGAAATGTTTTGAAATTGTGTTGTGATGTGTTTTTGAAAACAGCAAGGATGTTTGCAAGTTTTTGTTCAAGTAACTAAGAGCATCTACCCTATCTACTCAAAGATCTTTCCTATATATTTTTAACCCTTTTACATTGTTGTTTTACCATTGTATTTGGTAAACAACCTTGTATTTGGATGTTAAACGGGACAGGTGCGGGTCATCGTATTGACCATGATAGCAATTATGCTAAGTATCTTTAGCAAGTTTTTTGAGGGACTAGATCATTTTGTTTAGGCAACCAAGATAGCGTCATCGAGGGACTATGATCTTTTGTTTTGTTTTTGTTTTACCAAGATACTCAACATGCATACCATGGCCACTTTAAAGGCAACAAGTGGATGAAACTCTAGGGGTGCATGTGTGCATTGTGTTGCCAATTTACATGCTTTTATATCTTGTATTAGTCGTGCTATTTGTTTGATTTTGGATATTGCATACAAACTCTAATCTCTATCATGGCATATTTGAAAGCAATAAATGCGTAAAAGTAATCTAAGCTATTACAACATTGATATGGGGAGGGGGATACAATTTTGAATAGGGGATTATTTGCAAGAAATTAAAACCCTAAGATTATTACAACCAAATTGAATTCTTTATTCAAATAATAAATAAGCAAATATTTAAATGGACAATTAAATAAATATGCAATATATTATAAATATGCAAAAAAATGTTTTTTTGTATTATTTTTATGTATGTAAAAATAAAATATTTAAAGTATCAAAAATAAGAAAAATATTATTTTTATTAAGGGTGGAAACCCTAATTTGTTTTAAGAAAGTATATATATATATATATATATATATATATATATATATATATATATATATATATATATATATATATATATATATATATATATATATATATATATATATATATATATATATATATATATATATATATATATATATATATATATATATATATATATATATATATTATGTATTATTTATTTATGTACAATAAAATAAAAATATATACAAATGTCAAAAAATAAAAATATGTTAGAGAAAATATTATTTAAATATATAAATAATAAAAATAAAAGTATAATATTTTTTGTAGTATTTACAAGTTTATCATTAAGAAAATAATGTATATATTATTTAATAATTATTTCTATGCCCAAAAAATAATAAAAATAATAAAATAAAATATGAAAATTTATGAAAATGTTTTTGGTATTTTTAATGTTTAAGAAAAATAAAATAAAGTCAGAAACTAAAAATGAAATTCAAAAATATAAAAATAATGAAAATGGACCAGGGTGGTGCAAAGAGAACAAAGGAGGGTGCAAATAGTGAGAAATGGCCAGGCCCAGCCCAACTGGCCTTCATCTTCAACCTCTGTTCAAAAAAACGCGCGCCTCCTGTACAAATGGCTAACTCCTGCATACGTGCTCTAAAGCAAAAACTCACAACACAAAAGTTATAGCATTTTTCAACACGATTCCAACCATATAAAGAACTTAATCTAACTCTCAAAGACCAGAGAGAATTTCTCTGGCCCTAATTTCTAACCTAACTTTTTCAGAAAGTTCATCAATCAAATTCTCTCAACACAGTTAACTTAAATGAAATCTATTCATATGTACAACTTAAGGGCAATGAGTACTACATTTTTTATTCACAAACCTATGCCTAATGATTCCTAAATAGAGAGATAGAAAGTTGGAAAATACCTGCTTTAGTTGAACTCGAGTATGGCAATGTAGAGGTTTTCAATGAGGCTTGAGATGCTTGGGAGCTTGCTTGAACTTCCTTTGACCTTCCCCAATGTTTAGTTTGCTTTGAGTTTGCTTGAATAAGCCTGTAGAAGTCAACCTGCACAAGTTGAATTCAAAAATGGTGAAGCTTGAAAACAAGGTTACAGTCACTGGCCAATGGTTGGGATAGCTTAGGTGGGTTGTATAGAGTGTGTTGGAAGAGGTTTGGGATAAAACGCACGAGTGGTTTGTGAGATGGAGGTGAAACTGTAGAGACTGCCCTATTTTGCAAGTTTTTGTTGTTTTGATGTTCAAGAGTGTTTCAGGACTGGATAGCTCGTGTTTCTGGCTCAATGTGATATGCAAAAGTTGTTTGGAAAGGTTACAAGAGTTGGTTTTATCATATGGAAGTGTTATGTGATTTTGGCAAGTTGACTTGTTTTTTAAGAAAAGTGTGAAGTGACAAAGGCAGGCCTGTACAGGCTAGCTTCAAGCATGCACCAAGATGTTGTACCTTTGCCTTAGTTTATGGACTTTGTTTGCTGCAAAAGAAAGGGTTCAAGGCTCAAGAGGAACAACTTAACATAAAGCTAACTTTATGAAAATGGCAATGTTGCCTTTTTGCCACTTTTAGATTAATTCAATGTGTAATCTTCCATTGATCAGAATAATGCCTTAAACCATTGAGTTTGCATTTAATTTTTGAGCATGGAAGGGTTTAAAGACCTGTGAGCAAGTACAAGCAAGGCTGAATAGAATTTGCAATTTGTAGCAACATGAAAAATGCCATGGATCAAAGTGACTTTTTCCCAAAATCAAACCTTCTATTCTCCATAACCATAAATGATTTTGGAGAGTTCTTGGACATTTTGGAAATCTTGTAAAATTCTCTACAATCCATCTTTGAAATGAATTTTGAGATTCCAAGTGGAACTAGGTGAAAAATTTCCATGAACATAGGTCAAAATCCTGCCTAAACTAGGGCAAAATTTCACTAAGTTAAAAGTTTCATGGACCCTTGTTACAAAATTCATAACTTGAGATACAAGCTAATTTTGGGAAAACTTTGTGATTAAAAGTTGTATATTTTGTGTAGGACTACAACTTTCATGTTGGAAGTTTTCTTTGAATCTAATTGCATCATGGTGAAAATGTTGGGCAAAGTTGGGAAAAAATAAGAAAATTTCATAACTTAGAAAAATTCTAAGTTATGAAAATTTTCAATCTTAAACCCTAATTTGGAAAATTAAGTTTCTTGATGAACAAGTTTCATGTTTTGACACATCTTGATGAAAGATGACCCTTGGCACTTGATTTTGACCAAAAAGTCAAAGTTTGACTTTTCAGTGTACAGTTATTTTTTGATCAGTTGACTGGAAAATTCATCTGTCAATCCAATGCTTTTGATATCTTTTGAACCTTGTGATTGGGTAAAGATGATGCCATTGAGTCCTTGAATCCATGCTTGAACCCAATTTGCCACTGGCTGAGTGAAAAATCAGAAATTGCCCTTCTGCAGTCAAAACCCTAAAAATGACCATTTTACCCTTTTGATGATCTGATCAAATTTCTTGAGGAGTTGTGGTCCAAACTTGATCAAATGGTTCATATGAGTCTATAATGTTGATGTGGATCAAAAATTATGAGGTTTGACTGTAAATTGGCCACAATTGACTTTTTCCCCAATACAGCTGATTTCTAGGTCAACTGTCCAATTGACTGGGCAAAAATTTGATTCAAGGCTTGAAACTTGGTATGGACAATCTTGTAAGTCCAACATGAAGTATGAAAGTCACATTGAGCATTGAAAGTCCAAAAATCCTTGTGCAAACTCAAACCCTAATTTCAGGTCAACAGTGCAAGGAGATATCTTGAGCAGAGCAAGCCCTAGCTTGGTCTTGAGTCCAAAGAGTCTTGTGAGGGGAAATCTTGATAAAACGAGAGGGAAAATTTTGGGGTACAACAGCTGCCCTTGTTCAATCTTCTTGAACCTGAAGAGTTAGATTGGCGAGTTTGCCTTTCGTGACTCGAAGGTAAAAGATGATTGGACACTAGAGTGCCCGTAAATTTGCACTCGTCAAAATGTAGTTTGAGGAAATGGGCTTAAAGATGTCGTTTGATGATGATTGAATCTTGTTAGAGATGGGCTTAAAGATGCCATCCAAGGACTGTTTGTTTAAAATCAGGAGAATGAACATCAGAATGGTATCCGTATCTGGAACGTATCTGAGTTATATCTAGAGATTGGATTTGTATGAGCAATGGAATGGTGTCCGTGTTTGGAGCGTATCCGAGCTGTAACTGTATTTGATTCTTGAATGAATAACAAAATAACTTTCGTGTCTGGAATGTATCTGTATTGTATCTGAATCTGAAATCTGAATAAGCGACAGAAGGACATCCGTGTTTGGAGCATCTCTGGGCTGGGGAATAGGTTTGAATGAGTGACAGAATGGCTACCGTGTCTGGAGCGTATCTGGACTGTATCCAAAATTGAGATCTGTATGAGTAGAAGAATGACTTCCGTGTTAGGAGTGTATCCGTACTATAAATGGGATCTAAATAAGTGACAGAATGACTTCCATGTCTTGGAGTGTATCTGGATTTGAAGTTGATAGTTGAATCTGAATGAGAAATAGAACGGCTTCCGTATTTGGAGCGTATCTAGTCTGTATCTGATTGTTGAAATCTGAATGAGTAAAAGAATGACCTATGTGTTTGGGGTGTATCCATACTGTATCTTAATAATAGATCTGAATGAGTAACAGAATGACTTCCATGTCTTGGAGTGTATCCGTACTGTATCTGAAATCTGAATAAGCGACAGAAGGACATCCGTGTCTGGAGCATCTCTGGGCTGGGGAATAGGTTTGAATGAGTGACAGAATGGCTACCGTGTTTGGAGCGTATCTGGACTGTATCCAAAATTGAGATCTGTATGAGTAGCATAATGACTTCCGTGTTATGAGTGTATCCGTACTGTAACTGGGATCTGAATAAGTGACAGAATGACTTCCATGTCTTGGAGTGTATCTGGATTTGAAGTTGATAGTTGAATCTAAATGAGAAATAGAATGGCTTCCGTGTCTGGAGCGTATCTAGTCTGTATCTGATTGTTGAAATATGAATGAGTAAAAGAATGACCTCCGTGTCTGGGGTGTATCCATACTGTATATGAATAAGAGATCTGAATGAGTAACAAAATGACTTCCATGTCTTGGAGTGTATCCGTACTGTATCTGAAATCTGAATATTCGTTAGAGATAGCTTTTAATCTTATCCTGAAAAAGGTAAAATGTTAGTTGAAACAGAGTTATGTTGCATGACATGTATGATGCAATAAAATGTGTCTTATCAACATTTATGAGATATGAATGTAATGTATGCACATGTAAGCTGATTAGTTGTCTTGCTGAGGAAAATAAATCCTTGATAGCTGGAGATAATGAAATCTTTGAATGCTGTCGGGGAGAAGGTTTCATCTTTGTTAGGGATTCATGGCCCAAAGTTTTTGCTCCGCTGAGGATTTTAACCCTGGTGAGAATTAAAGGTTTGAAATATGACTCCATCGGGGATTGGGAGTTTGAAAACTTAACTCTGATGGGGATTTTGAAATTTAACTCCGCTGGGGATATGTATTTCAAGGTTGTAGCTCCGCTGGGACCTAGATGATGTACTGCAGGGGATTTCTTCTTGGAATAGCCGAAAGACGTTCTCCTATACTTTCAACCTGTCAGTAATTATTCTTTCGCATTTTGTTTATTTGTAAGCAGTGATTATATTCAAATGCATATGCTCATTTAATAAATTATTGGACGTTTTCAAATAAAACATAAGTGTAAAAAAGAAAGAAAAGGCAAATAATTTTCTGCACTTTGAAGTATCTTTGTATTAACTTTGTGTAAGTATTTTGTATAAAGGAGACAGACATCCTAGAAAGATAATGTTGTCATAAAAATTGAGAAAAATTTATACAAAGAAAGGTGGCTATGTGTAAAAATTCCATGGGGTTCCCATTCTGCTATAGTCGTCGTAACTCTGGATATCTTGTCCATTTGTTGCTTCGTCCGCAGATGATTGGATCGATCAGAAGCCTGGAGCTTGTTTGTGAAGAGATCATTTTTAAAGTGATCCGACGAGACATAGTCATACGCTTTAATTCCCTAACTTTTTCCTGGACCGCCCTTTCGGGTTTTCAGTCCACCGGGAAACCCTTTTTTGCCCAAGTCGCCCTTTCGGGTTTTCAACTTGCCGGGTGTACAAATTTTTTTTTATTTATCCCTAATTTTTGCCTGAACCGCCCTTTCGGGTTTTTGATTCACCGGGATGCCCATTTTTGCCCAAGTCGCCCTTTCGAGTTTTCAACTTGCCGGTTCGTTTATGCGTAGTATCTTTTGACTATGTCTGCGTTCGCAGGGTGTGGCAGGTCATCACCGTCCATGGTGGTTAATATCACTGCCCCACCAGAAAAGATGTTTTTGATCACAAATGGTCCTTCGTAGGTAGGAGTCCTCTTGCCCCTGGGATCACTTTGCGGCAAGATGATCCGCTTGATTACAAGATCCCCGACTCGATATACTTGTCTTCTAACTTTCTTGTTGAAGGCCTTGATCATATATTTCTGATACGCCTGACCATGGCAAAGAGCAGTAAGTCGCTTCTCGTCAATCAAGTTAAGTTGATCAATTCGGGTCTGAATCCAATCGTCTTCACTCAAACCAGCATCCTTCATGATTCTCAAGGAGGGAATCTGAACCTCGATAGGTAAGACAACTTCCATGCCATATACCAAAGAATAGGGTGTTGCCCCAGTTTATGTTCGTGCCATGGTACGGTACCCGTGTAGAGCAAACGGTAACATCTCATGCCAGTCCTTGTAGGTGACTGTCATCTTTTGAATGATATTCTTGATATTTTTGTTCGTAGCTTCGACAACACTGTTCATCTTTGGCCGATAGGGAGATGAATTGTGATGTTGAATCTGGAACTGCTCGTACAAGGCGGTGATCATAGTATTGTTCAGGTTTGTACCATTGTCAGTAATGATCCTGTCGGGGATACCATACCGGCAAATGAGGTTCTGCTTGATGAAGCGGGCAACAACATTCTTTGTAACGGAGGCGAAGGAAGCTGCTTCGACCCACTTGGTAAAGTAATCGATGGCCACCAGAATGAAACGATGTCCATTAGATGTTGTAGGCTTGATCTCTCCAATCATGTTAATTCCCCACATTGCGAATGGCCAAGGAGCTGTTAGGACATTGAGAGGAACTGGAGGAATATGTACCTTGTCCGCATAGATTCGGCATTTGTGACAAGTTCTGGAATGTTGATGGCAGTCAGCTTCCATGGTAGACCAGTAATAGCCTACCCGTAGAATCTTCTTAGCCATCGTATGACCGCTTGAGTGGGTGCCAAAGGTGCCATTATGCAGTTCATCCATGATCTGTTCAGCTTCAACTTTGTCTACACAACAGAGTAGAATGCAATCATGATTGCGCTTATATAGGATACCATTGCTCAGGAAGAACTTGGCTGAGAACCTCCTTAAGAACTTTTTGTCGTTAACTGAAGCTCCTTCAGGGTATTCTCGAGTTTCAAGATACCTTTTGACTTCGTGAAACCAAGGTCGGTCCACTACTTCTTCAGTATTAATCTCGTGACAATGTGCAGGTTCGTCCATCCGCTCAATGGTGACTTGGGGAGCCTCATTATCCCAGTTAAGTTTAAACATGGAGGACATTGTAGCTAGCGCATCTGCTAGCTGATTCTCCTCTCGCGGGAAGTGCTCGAAGGTGATATGCTCGAAATGTGGTAACAATGTCAGGACATGTTCTTTGTAAGGGATGAGGTTTGAATGTTTAGTATCCCACTTGTTGTACCCCAAAATTTGCCCTCCCATATTCTTCAAGAAATTGCCAAGTCATGCTTCAAAATTCCCCAAGGGTTGCACAGTGCAAGGGTCTCCTAAACAATCAAAATTAGGATTTTGATTCTGATCAAGAAAATGAAGTTTCCAAGGGTCCAATCAAGTCCCACATGCCTATAAATATGGTCAATCATCCTCATATCAAGTTTCAAGACCTACAGCTCAAAATTGCACAATCAAAAACCCTAATTGCACTACAGTCAACTGTAGGGGCAAAATGGTCATTTGACAGTCAAAAGTTCAAATTTTTGGTCAACATCTCATTTTGAAGCCACAAACATCATTTGATCAATGCTTGATCATGATTCTCAAAGCTTGGCTCAAAAATCATCAAGATGCAAAAGTTTCCTTATTTGGACAGTTGAAAAAGTCAACTGTAAATTGACCAGGGCATAACTTTCACATGGATTATCAGAAAAATTCCATCCAAAGCTCATTTTGAAGAGAAAGACATTTCCTACAACTCATCTTCATACTTCAAGTCCAAGAAATGCTCTCACAAAAAGTTATCAATTTCAACATTATAGGTCATTTTCAAAAGTCAACAAAAAGGGACTTTAAGTCAAAGGCCATAACTTGAGATTGGTAAATCAAAATGACATGGGACCAAATACATTGGTTAGAGGACTCAAAGACCTTTCCAAAATGCCCAAGAACATGAGCAAAGCTTAAAAATTGAGCAAGTTATGCCTTGTGTAAGTTGGGAAATTTTTGGATATTTTGAAAAGTCAACATTGATTCAAATGACCTAAAATTGCTAATGGGCCTATTTTTCTTCCACAATTCATTATCCAAGGCATGTGCACGACCACTTGGCCCAAAGGGAAGTTTTTATTCATTTTTATTTATTTATTTGGATTTTTATTATTAATATTTCATTTAAATTAAAATAAATACATGAAAAATGCTAAACCTAGTTTTTCAATCTTTTTGTGCATATTATATCCTCAAGATTTCGTGCCTAGCCAAATATGGAAAGAACCAATGGAATTGGATGTGATTTGTATCAAAAAGCATGTGAAAAAGATTTGAAAATCATGGTTAAAAATCAAATATCATATTCATTAATTCATGGATTTTGATCAAGTTTTTCCAACCCTAATCATTCACAGATACATATATATGCTAAACCTAATCCTAGAAACCACTAAGCTGCGCCAGACACAGAAAAGAAAACTCACACTTTTTGCTTAAAAATCTCAATTCTGAAAACCTAGTTATAGGTCGTTTCAAGCCACAAAACTCATTCCATTGCATTCCTGGGGCATCAAGCAACGTGCCTGGATCAAAAACATCAAGTCTAACACCTTGAAACATTGTACAGAAATCAAGCTTTTTCCATTTTTTTTCATAATCGTATTTTATAATTTAAGCACATTCATTGCATTTTGTTCATGGATTCTTATTAATTGACTAATTCTGAAGCTAACCCAATTGCTTAATTGCGTTTTTATGCACTATTGGAGAATCTGCCATTGTTGTTTTTTAGGGTTCTTAAGCTTTTGAATTAGGGGTTTTTGAATACAGCAAAATTGGAGAATCACGATGCCATGGTTGCAACCATCATGCTTGGACGAAGAGATTAGATGCCTCGCGCTCAATTTATGAGCCACTACAAGCTATTTGTTATTTTCTGGAAAGGCACCTTTTAGAACGTTTAGAAAACCGTTGCTGATTCTATTTTGTTTCAGGAAAAAAAACAAGCCAACGAGGAAGACGCTTAGGTGGCCATCCACGATTGGCTGATTCAAATTTCGCGCGTAAAGCGCCCCACTAACCATTATTTATTTTATATTTATTGTTTATTGTTTAAGGTACAACACGCGCATTTGGAACGGTTGGCAAGCATAGTGATTGGTAATCATCAGGACCTGGGTTCGAGCCCCAGGTCCTCACTCCCTTTCATATTATTTTCTATTTAATGCTTCTATGCAGTGTCATTATCAAAGCACACCATACACCCTCAAAATCAAGCTGGCCACGCGTCCCAGGGTATGCAATCAAAAGCCAGGATCTCAAGAACATGATGCACGCTGGTCAATGCTTGGGTACGTGAACGCAATAGTCAACCAGGCCATGAATAAATGGGCTTCAAACTGCTGGGCTATACCTCCACTTTGGGGACAGATACCCCCCTAGGTTTGCCAATTTTTTACTTTCTTTATTATTTTTATTATTTATACTTTCTTTTAATTATGGTTTTATTAATTAATTTCATATTTTCATAAAAAACACATAAAAAATCAGAAAAGAGAAAAAATATAATAAATATTTTATTTTAATATTTTTATAAATAAATTGCATTAATTAAATTTAGTTATTAAATTAGGTTTAATAGTAATGTTTTCTTAATTAATTTAAAATTTGTAGAACTAGGGTTTATGATAATTTTGTATTCTTGTTTTTTTCATAATAATCAAATATTTAATATTATTTATTTTTATAAATTGAAATTGCATGTAAACAATTAGGTTTAATTTTAGGTTAAAGTTTAATGCTTTCTTAACAAATAAAAATCGTAGAATTAGGTTTAAGTGCATTTAATTCTTTTTTCCCAAAAAATACCAAAAACAATTTCTTTTCTCCTTTTAATTAATTAATTTCATCATTTAATTTAATTTTGCAAAAAGGGTCCAACGCCCTCGTTTAATTCTTATTTAATTCGCATATTTATTTTTTATTCTTTATAATGTTTATGTATCTCTCCCAAGGCCATGTAATTAATTTCTCGCACTTTACTTTCCTTTACTTTCTTTATTTTTCTGTCAAATCGGGTTCTGGAAACTTTGGCGATGTGAACCCGCGCCTTTTGTAATAGCTTAGAATCTTTTACTTTTCGCAATTTTTAACTGTTAAATCAAGGCATGAAAGAATGAATGGACAAAAATAAAAACAAACGCTAGATCACCAATAACATGACAAAAGACAAAAATATCTGAAAACGACACACAAATCACACACCACCCCTAGGGTACGCCTCACTGTTGCCTTGCCTCGAAAGGTGATCGTCGAGTAGAGGATGTCTTAGTAAGTCCTCATGATCCGGGAACCTGGCATGAGGGTAGCTTCTAAGGTGTCTTCCCATTGCTCTGGTGATCACCATGTCCCGAACCTCGAATTGACCCGAACACCTCCAACGGTGGTGCTACCTACCTCTCGATGGTGGGATGGTGCTACTTTAAAGGACATTTACACAGACGAATTCCTTAGGGTAGGTAGGTTCTCGTAGATACTTGCTCTAATTTCAAAACAAATTCAAAAATACTTTTCACACCAACACATTTTCAAAAAGCTTTCGAAAGAAATTTTTCAAACACTCTTGAGGACCGATACAAGAGTCGAACTGGAATTTTCAAAGAAACTTTTTAAAACCCACAGTTGAAAAGCAAACAAAACATTTTGAAAACACAAGTGAGCAAGTATCTAAGAGCCCATGGATAACCATGGATAGAAAGGGTGCTAACACCTTCCCTTTCTATAACCTACCTCCCGAACCGAGAGCAATCTCTTTAAGGAATTTTTCTGTGCTTTTGTCCTTTCCATTTGGAGAAAATAAAAGACGGTGGCGACTCTTGCTTCCGCGACATTTCGCGAACCAGCGTTAAACAGTCAGTTCCAGATCCACCGATCACAGAACTGGCGACTCTGCTGGGGATAATCTTATAAAGTGAGGTGTACCTTAGGTTTAGTTCATAACTGTGTTTTCAATTGTATTGATTTGCTTGCTTTAAACTTGTGGGTTGCATGGGAGTTACATAGATCCTAGCCCGGATCTGGGGATACCCTGTTTAGGTAGCATAAGCTGTGAGGGACCTGTCCGGCGTAGACCGACACGGGTGAAACAGTGGCTACATTGGTGTGGCACCTTGGTCTGTACCGATATCCCTTGTGTCGCAACGAGGAGAATATGGGTCTTCTAAGGAGTCATTAAGCACCAACAACCTTAGAACCTTAATTGACACAACTTGGCCTTTAGAATAGTAGCAGTATGCTACGCCCATTGAGGCTAAACTCTCGTGATGGTTCTGGCTGCAAGAAAAGATTGCGATGCTGGAGTTATGACCGATTGAGGGTAGTCAATGATATTGGGATCCTCTAAGAACCCGGTTACTTTGATAGGACAGGTATGAACCAACAAACTGAAAGAGGGTAGTACCTAGACCTCATGCTGGCCTAAACTTTAAGGGCTTGCCTTGTGTGACTTGTGTGCCTTACCATGTTTGCCTTTGTATCTATTTGTGGTGTGCTTTATCATAACATCATAACATCATGAGCATTGCATGCATCCTGCATAAGGACTGACCATTTCAAAGACAAGAGGGTTTCACCTTTGCTCTGTTTTGTAGGACATCATGATGCCTGTGCGAAGGAATACTATCCGGTTCAACTTTGTTCGTTCACCTGAGTTGCTTGATGAGTTGGTTATCAGAATTCCAAATACCACTTCCTTCATTCAGAGGCATGGTTCTCTTCTCAGTTTAGTCACTGCAAAGCGGGATCAACAGTTGATGAGTGTTCTGACCCAGTTCTATGACCCTCTGTACCAGTGCTTCACCTTTCAAGACTTCCAGCTGGTCCCTACCCTGGAAGAGTTCTCTGATTTTCTCGGTATCCCTATCTTGGATCAGACTCCCTTTACTGGCTGGGAAAAGACCCTCAGACTTGAGGATGTTGCTGCAGCTCTTCCTTTGACCCATCAAGAGGTAACAGACAACTGGGTGACTAGAAGCGGAGTTAAGGGTTTCTTGTCCAAGTTTCTGATTGGTAAAGCTAACAGTTTCTGGAATGACCTGGACTTTAGGGCATATGAAGACATCTTGGCTCTCTTAATCTATGGGTTAGTCCTGTTTCCTAATCCTGACAACTTCATCAATGTCACTGCCATAAGGATCTTTATGTCTCAGAATCCTGTGCCCACTCTCTTGGGCGACATCTTGCAACAACTTCATGCTCGTACTACCCGAAGACGAGGAACCCTATGGTGTTGTATCCCTTTGTTGGTGAGGTGGTTTATTTCGCACCTCCCCAAGTTCGTACTAAAGAATCAAGAAGGAAGAGGTTGGGCTCATAGGTTAATGTCTCTCACCGACAAAGACATCATTTGGACTTACAGAGGTTTGGATGAGATAGCTATTATTGATCGATGCGGGGAATACCCTAATGTCCCTCTGATTGGTACCCAAGGAGGGATCTCTTACAATCCATGTCTAGCACTCCGTCAGTTTGGAAGAGCAAGAAGAGCAGGCCCCCATGAGATGTTGGTGCCTCACATCAGTTTTGAGTTTCAGGTGGATAGTGACGAGTTGCGTCGTAGGTTCATCAAGGCTTGGGACAAAGTTCATAAGGCTGACCCACAAGAGTTAGATCCAAAGACTTCTTTACCTATGGAAGCCTACTACAAATGGGTTCGCATCCGCGCCCAGAAGTTAGGTATGCCGTATGAAGCTGTCAGACCTATCATTCTTGAGTGTCCTGACAAGGATGGTGTTCCTCCAACTGTCCTTCCTCCTCAGATACCTACTGATTATGAGACATTAAAGAGATCTTGGTCGCAACTGCGAGAAGAGCGGGATTCTTACCGGGAAAAGTTCAACGAGCAGGAATCAAAGATCCAGAAGCTGACAAAGCAGTTGGAGAATGAGAGAGCTCTGAATGCCTACATCCATACTGAGAAGAGGAGACCATGGGATCAATACGGAGCTCTGGATGTTCTTTTACAGTTTATTTCCCTTTTCAGTATTTCCTTTCATGTAAACGCCTAAGGGCAACCTGTTGAATAATTTCAGTTTCCAAAGTTGAATCTAATGAAGTGTGTTCCTTTTTGTTTACAAAGTTGATTCCCGATTGTCTTTGAAAACATAAATCATACGCATTCCATTCATCATGTGCATAGCAGGTTTCTTCTTTTCAGGTTGCTTACAGTTCTTCGCTGTTTATTTCAGCATCATGAATCCTGACTCGTCATCAACTGAGACATCCATCAAAGCTCTTCAGGCGCAGAATGCGCAATTTCAGGAATTAATCAAGGGTTTGGCTCAAGGCCAAGAAGAGCTGAAGGCTCTACTTCTGAAGAAGGAAAAGAAGAAGAAGAGAAGGGTTGTTCTGTTTAGCTCGGGCCGAAGGTTTGGCAACACTTTGCAGAATGAAGAGGCTGGTTCTTCCATTGGCAAGAGTACTCCTCAGGCAGAAAAAGGTCCTAGTCCGGTAGTCTCCGACAACGAGACTGATTTTGATGAACAGCAATATCCTCCGGCAGAAGACCGTTACAAGCAGCTGGAAGACAGGCTGAATGCTATGGAGATACAACAGGTACCTGGGCTGGATTTTGGAGATCTGGGTTTGTCTACTGGTGTGATCATTCCTCGGAAGTTCAAAGCACCATCTTTCACTAAATATGACGGGGCGTCCTGTCCCAAGCTACATCTCAGGTCCTATGTTCGGAAAATCCAACCGTACTCCGCAGATAAGAATTTGTGGATCCACTTCTTCCAGGAGAGTCTTTCAGGGACTCATCTCGAATGGTTCTATCAGCTGGATGGGACCAAGGTTCGTAACTGGGAGGAGTTGGCTACTGCTTTCTATAAGCAGTATCAATATAATGCCGACCTTGCCCCTACACGTACCCAACTCCAGGGTATGTCGTTAGGTTCAAGTGAAGGTTTTAAAGAGTACGCTCAGAAGTGGAGAGACCTGGCTGGCAGGGTGCAGCCTCCGTTGACTGATCGGGAGTTGGTAGACATGTTCTTGGGGACCCTATCTGGGCCGTTTTTCAACCATCTTATCGGGAATTCGTCTGCAGGGTTCACTGATTTGATTCTGACTGGAGAAAGAATTGAGGCTGGGTTGAAGTCTGGAAAGATTCCGAAGGGTGCATCGTCTAGTTCTGAGAAGAAACCCTTCAAAAAGGAGGCTAGTGCTGTATATGGCTCCCGGAGGTCAGAAAGATTTGAGCGCCGCCAATCTGTCAGTGCGGTAACGATTGCTAAGCCTGCTGCCGCTCCTCGGCCAACCAATCCTCAAAGGGCTGAGAGACCCAGAAGGGAATTCACCCGTTTGAGTATGACCTTGTCGCAGATCTTACCACAGTTGCTCTCAACCAACTTAGTAACCGTCAGAGAGGCTCCGAAGTTTGCAAATACTACATCTCCTAAGTACAATCCAAATGCCCGATGTGCTTATCACTCCGATAGCCCGGGGCATTCCACTGATGACTGTTGGGCATTAAGGAACAAGCTGCAGGACCTTATTGACGCCAAGGAGGTACAGTTTGAGGCATCTGAGAAGCCTAATGTAGTGACAGCTCCCCTGCCCGCTCATGGAGTGAATGCTATTGGGGACGAGGATGAAGTGGATGAAGCAGAATTCAATAGCTAGATCTACCCGACAACTGATGGCGGATTGACCAATTGGATTGCCAAAGACCATACTCCTGTTACTTTTGTTACGCAGTAATAAACTTCTTTGTTTTATTATTTGTAATAAACAATAAATAAACTCTATGGCCCGGTGTCTTACCCGAGGCACCGTGGTTTCATTTGTGAGGGCATATAAATTGTCATTTCATATATCATGAATGAAAATCTTGGACGTTTTCTCGCATTTCAAATCTTATGCTCCTTTTCTGTCTTTCTTTCTTTTACATATATTTCAAAACAGCTGTATTTACACACACACTCACTCATACAGGTTTCAATCCACTCTGGATCTCACTGGTAACGACTCTGCTACTGCCAGCTATGACTTTGAAAATCCGATCAACTTAGCCGAAGACGAAGGTGAAGATGATTGCGAAGTGCCTGGCGAGCTTGAAAGACTGTTACTTCAGGAAGAGAGGGCAATTCAACCCCATGAAGAGCCAGTGGAAACAATAAACTTGGGTACTAAGACAGACCGGAAAGAGGTCAAGATTGGTGCCAACCTAGAGCTCAGCGTGAAGCAACGGTTGACTCAAATGCTGCATGATTATATGGAGATCTTTGCCTGGTCTTACGAAGACATGCCCGGGTTGGATACCGATATTGTGGTCCATCACTTGCCAACTAAAGAAGACTGCCCTCCGGTCAAGCAAAAGGTCCGTCGGATGCGTCCAGAGATGTCTGAGAAGATCAAAGCCGAGGTTATGAAACAATTTGATGTTGGGTTCCTTGCAGTGACTTCTTACCCTCAGTGGGTTACTAATGTGGTGCCGGTACCAAAGAAGCACGGTAAGGTAAGAATATGTGTCGACTACAGGGATCTGAACAGGGCCAGCCCCAAAGATGACTTCCCCTTACCTCACATTGATGTCCTTGTTGATAATACTGCTCAGCATAAGGTATTATCTTTCATGGATGGTTTCTCAAGTTACAATCAGATCAAGATGGCACCTGAAGACATGGAAAAGACTACATTTGTTACTCAGTGGGGCACCTTCTGCTACAAGGTCATGCCTTTTGGACTAAAGAACGTTGGGGCAACCTACCAACGTGCCATGGTTGCTTTATTTCATGACATGATCCATCATGAGATAGAAGTATATGTGGACGACATGATCGCAAGGTCTCAGACTGAGGAAGAGCACCTAGATCATCTGCAGAAGTTGTTCGACCGGTTGAAACTGTACAAGCTAAGGTTGAACCCGAACAAGTGCACCTTCGGGGTAAGGTCTGGGAAGTTACTAGGCTTCGTCGTAAGTGATAAAGGTATTCAAGTGGACCCTGCTAAGGTTAAAGCTATTCAAGAGATGCCAGTTCCTAAGACAGAGAAGGAAGTCAGAGGCTTTTTAGGACGCCTGAATTACATTGCTCGCTTCATCTCACACCTGACTGCTACTTGTGAACCAATCTTCAAGCTGCTGAAGAAAGATCAGGTAGTACGTTGGAACGATGAATGTCAGGCTGCTTTCGACAGAATCAAAGAGTATCTCCAAGAACCACCCATCCTTATGCCACCGGTTGAAGGGAGACCTCTGATACTATATTTGACAGTGCTCGACAACTCAATGGGGTGCGTGCTGGGGCAGCATGACGAGTCTGGCCGAAAAGAGCATGCCATTTATTACCTTAGCAAAAAGTTTACCGACTGTGAGACCCGATACTCACTGCTTGAGAAAACTTGCTGCGCTTTGGTATGGGCTGCTCGCCGGCTGAGACAGTATATGCTGACTCACACTACCTTGTTGATCTCAAAGATGGATCCTATAAAGTACATATTCGAAAAGCCTGCTCTGTCTGGGAGAATAGCAAGATGGCAAATGATCTTGACGGAATACGACATTCAGTACACAACCCAGAAAGCCATCAAGGGAAGTGTATTGGCAGACCACTTGGCACATCAGGCCGTAGATGATTATCAGTCAATGAACTTCGAGTTTCCGGATGAAAGCATCATGATTGTGACTGATTGTGAAGCACCTGGACCGGATGAAGGACCTGAGGAAGGACCCCGATGGTCTATGCACTTTGACGGAGCCTCCAATGCTTTGGGCAACGGTATCGGCGCTATAATCATATCACCGCAAGGCACTCATACTCCGCTCACTGCCCGGCTATGTTTCAATTGTACCAACAACATGGCAGAGTATGAGGCGTGCATCATGGGTCTTCAAGCTGCGATCGACCTAAGGATTAAGTTTTTGAGTGTCTTCGGAGATTCCGCTCTTGTGATCAATCAGATCAAAGGAGAGTGGGATACGAAACATCCGAATCTTATTCCTTACAGAGAATGTGTGTTGAATTTGATCCCCCACTTCACAAAAATAACCTTTGAACACTTCCCGAGAGAAGACAATCAGTTAGCGGACGCGTTAGCTACAATGTCTTCTATGTTCAAGGTCAAATGGGACAATGAGGCTCCCCGGATCATCATCTGGAAACTGGACGAACCGGCATACTGTTGCGATCTCGAGACTAAATTGGTGACTGAGAAGCCCTGGTACCATGAGGTGAAGAGATATTTGGAAGCTCAGGAATACCCTGAAGGTGTATCTATCAATGATAAGAAGTTCCTGAGAAGGTTCGCGGCAAAGTTCTTCCTTAGCAACGGCATCTTGTACAAGCGAAACCATGATTCAACCTTACTGCGTTGTGTGGATAAGACTGAAGCAGAAAGAATTATGGAAGAGCTACATGAAGGGACCTTTGGTACACATTCCAGTGGGCACACTATGGCTAAGAAGATCCTTCGGGCAGGATATTACTGGTCCACAATGGAAGCTGACTGCTACCAACATTCTAGGACATGCCATAAATGCCAGATTTATGCAGATAAGGTGCATGTTCCTCCAGTTCCCCTGAATGTTCTGACTGCGCCTTGGCCATTTGCAATGTGGGGCATAGACATGATCGGTGAGATTAAACCTACGGCATCTAATGGGCATCGCTTCATCCTAGTGGCGATTAATTATTTCACGAAGTGGGTCGAGGCAGCATCCTATGCTACGGTAACCAAGACTGTTATGGCACGGTTCATTCGACATAATTTGATCTGTCGGTACGGTGTCCCAGAGAGAATTATTACAGATAACGGTACCAATCTGAATAACAAGATGATCACTGAGCTCTGAGAGCAGTTCAAGATACAGCACCACAATTCTTCTCCTTATAGACCGAAGATGAATGGGGCTGTAGAAGCAGCAAATAAGAACATCAAGAAAATCGTGCAGAAGATGACAGTGACTTATAAGGATTGGCACGAGATGTTACCGTTCGCTCTACATGGGTACCGTACCTCAGCTAGGACGTCAACCGGGGCAACTCCTTTCTCTTTGGTTTATGGTATGGAGGCAGTCTTACCGATCGAAGTGCAAATACCCTCTCTCCGGATAATGAAGGATGCAAATCTGAACGAGGATGATTGGATCCAAACACGACTTGATCAGCTCAACCTCATTGATGAAAAGAGACTTGCTGCTATCTGTCATGGTCAGACGTATCAGAAACGGATGATCAGGGCATTTAACAAAAAGGTCAGACCACAGGAATATCAAGTTGGGGATCTGGTAATCAAGCGAATCATCCTTCCTCAGAGTGATCCAAGGGGCAAATGGACCCCTACGTACGAAGGGCCATTTGTGGTTAAACATGTGTTCTCAGGAGGAGCCATGATTCTAACCAATATGGATGGTGACGACCTTCCTCACCCCGCCAATGCAGACATAGTAAAAAGATACTACGCATGAAAAAAGACCCGCTAGGCTGACATGCCTAGACAAAAATTAGGGCTTCCCGTCGAACCAAAAGGGTTCGGGCAAAATGAAGGGATGAAATGAAAAATCTGTACACCCGGCAAGTCGAAAACCTGAAAAGGCGGCTTGGGCAAAAATGGGTATCCCGGTGGACTGAAAACCCGAAAGGGCGGTCCAGGCAAAAATTAGGGATAAAAGCGTAATACTATGTCTCATTGGATCACTTTGCATCCAGAATTCGGTATCTACATCAAGCTCAGACGGCATCGATCAGTCAGCTTCACCTTCGTTTAGGTCATCAAGTGATGAGACGCTCAGAGTTATAAAGGCAATAGCAGAGTTGAAACCCAGTGGATCATTCATATTTCACACAGCTGTTTTATTTTCTTTTGTACAAAATTTGTATAAACTCTTTTGTTCGGCGGCGTTCTCTTACTAGGACGTCAGCCTCTTGTACACAAAACGCCTATTTTCAGGCCATTCAAAATCAATACAAATATACTTTTCAGTTAAAA
Organism: Vicia faba; assembly: GCA_948472305.1. Classification (NCBI taxonomy): domain Eukaryota; kingdom Viridiplantae; phylum Streptophyta; class Magnoliopsida; order Fabales; family Fabaceae; genus Vicia; species Vicia faba. The sequence continues at coordinate 208,912,309 of OX451737.1, forward strand.
AAGTGCCAATTGTTTTTCCTTTTCTGTTTTGTTTTGCGAAGAACATCCAAGGTTCAATTTATGATATATGCATTGACAATAATTTGCTAACTCATGAATATTTGCATACGAAACAAAGGATTAATTACAGGTAACATTAGAAACAGGGGCAATAAAGAGTTGTCTAAGCAATCTAATTGTTCTATCCTCCAAGGTATCAAGATAGGTTCAGCTAAAGAACACAACCAGATATCAAAATTCCCCAGAGAGTGAGCCAGCAAGTCAGTACACTCTCCTCAAAGTAAAGCTATAGTATCAATCTTAAGGAAGTTGGGTATCCTCCAGCAGATATCAACATTCTCCGGCAGCATATATATCCTTAACAAGCATCCCCGGCAGTCTTGGTCTAAAGATTGTTCCTCGGTGGTATATCAACATTCAAAGGAATCACTTCCCCCGCAGTTCAAAACTCCCCTAGGAGAGTTCAATCTAGTTCCCAAGGAAAGTTGGAATTCATCTCCCCGAGCAGTAAGCTTATCCCCAGTAGATTCTGCAAGCTTATCCACACAGAGCACGAACGCGTCTCCCGGCTTTATTCAAAGAGTTATTTCCTTACCAGGACATAACTGGGTTATCCTCATCCAAAAGCCACGGAAAGAGCATCCTCGACGCAGTCTTCTTATCCCCAGTGAAGTCTATTAACACTTCCAATACGACAAGGGTATCCCCAGCAAGTTATTACCAACATTCCAGCAAAGCATCTCTCTCCCCACAGAGTATTGCTTCCCAGCAAGATCGTTAGAGTACTTTTCTCCCCGCAGAGTTATTCCATTCGCCAAGTTTATTCCCCAACGGAGTCATCTTCTCCTACCGGTATTCTTGCAGCTATCATCCCCAGCGGAAGCAAAATCTATTCTCCAACATCAGCCCAGGAATGACTTCCCGGCACCCTTCAAGGATTTACTTTCCTAGACGAAAAATACATTCATAAACATCACGCATCCATACATCATTATAGCATGTATAGACGCATCATATCTTACAAATCTCATTTATGTTGAGAACACCATTGCTTGGTCCATATCATGCATTGCATATGACTGACCTTTACTTTTCAGGAAAGATTCAGTTAAATTCTCAATCATATTTCAAGACCTAGACCGGTTCAGTTAATCGACTCCAAAGATTTCTTATCCAGTCCAAGGCCTTCTCCGGTTCAGTTAATCGACCCCAAACAGATTTTTCTGATGAATACTCAGTAGAAGTTATCAGGTTTTTCTCAAACGCCCGCTTTTGAGATTATAATTTCCTATGGTTCTCTCCCCAATGTTGCGGAGACGATAATTCCATTCCAGGTTTTTCTCAAACGTCCGCTTTTGAGATTATAATTTCCTATGGTTCTCTCCCCAATGTTGCGGAGACGATAATTCCATTCCAGGTTTTTCTCAAACGTCCGCTTTTGAGATTATAATTTCCTATGGTTCTCTCCCCAATGCTGCGGAGACGATAATTCCATTCCAGGTTTTTCTCAAACGTCCGCTTTTGAGATTATAATTTCCTATGGTTCTCTCCCCAATGCTGCGGAGACGATAATTCCATTCCAGGTTTTTCTCAAACGTCCGCTTTTGAGATTATAATTTTCTATGGTTCTCTCCCCAATGCTGCGGAGACGATAATTCCATTCCAGGTTTTTCTCAAACGTCCGCTTTTGAGATTATAATTTCCTATGGTTCTCTCCCCAATGCTGTGGAGACGATAATTCCATTCCAGGTTTTTCTCAAACGTCCGCTTTTGAGATTATAATTTCCTATGGTTCTCTCCCCGATCCTGCGGAGACGATAATTCCATTCCAGGTTTTTCTCAAACGTCCGCTTTTGAGATTATAATTTCCTACGGTTCTCTCCCCGATACTGCGGAGATGGTAATTCCCACCAAGATTTCGCTCAATGATTGCTGTTGAAGTAAAGTTATCCAAGATTTTCTCAATGTTTGCTGTTGAGGTTAAGGTCATCCAAGGTTCTCTCACCGTTCCTGTTGAAGTAGTAACCATCCCTGGTTCATTCATTGCCGTTTGAAGCTCCAGATCCAGCTCCTGTAACCAGTCAGGACACATCTATACAAAGAATTTGAAAACCAGCCCCTGCAACATGTCAGGTACTCATTTTTTCTTTTGCAGGTACGCAGGTTCTCGCTAAGGAATATCTTATGCGATCAGCATCCAGATGGCATTTATAAGCCCATCCACCCTCCAGCATCTCTCAGCATGGCATCTGTAAGCCCATTCCCATCATCACACTGCTACTATGTGAGCGCAAATTTCTGGGCACTCTAGTGTTCAATCATCTTCTACCCTCGGATTACGAAAGGCACGTCAGCCAATCTGCATCCTCAGGTCTAAGAAGATTGAACAGGGGCAACTGTTGTACCCCAAAATTTGCCCTCCCATATTCTTCAAGAAATTGCCAAGTCATGCTTCAAAATTCCCCAAGGGTTGCACAGTGCAAGGGTCTCCTAAACAGTCAAAATTAGGGTTTTGATTCTGATCAAGAAAATGAAGTTTCCAAGGGTCCAATCAAGTCCCACATGCCTATAAATATGGTCAATCATCCTCATATCAAGTTTCAAGACCTACAGCTCAAAATTGCACAGTCAAAAACCCTAATTGCACTACAGTCAACTGTAGGGGCAAAATGGTCATTTGACAGTCAAAAGTTCAAATTTTTGGTCAACATCTCATTTTGAAGCCACAAACATCATTTGATCAATGCTTGATCATGATTCTCAAAGCTTGGCTCAAAAATCATCAAGATGCAAAAGTTTCCTTATTTGGACAGTTGAAAAAGTCAATTGTAAATTGACCAGGGCATAACTTTCACATGGATTATCAGAAAAATTCCATCCAAAGCTCATTTTGAATAGAAATACATTTCCTACAACTCATCTTCATACTTCAAGTCAAAGAAATGCTCTCACAAAAAGTTATCAATTTCAACATTATAGGTCATTTTCAAAAGTCAACAAAAAGGGACTTTAAGTCAAAGGCCATAACTTGAGATTGGTAAATCAAAATGACATGGGACCAAATACATTGGTTAGAGGACTCAAAGACCTTTCCAAAATGCCCAAGAACATGAGCAAATCTTAAAAATTGAGCAAGTTATGCCTTGTGTAAGTTGGGAAATTTTTGGATATTTTGAAAAGTCAACATTGATTCAAATGACCTAAAATTGCTAATGGGCCTATTTTTCTTCCACAATTCATTATCCAAGGCATGTGCACGACCACTTGGCCCAAAGGGAAGTTTTTATTCATTTTTATTTATTTATTTGGATTTTTATTATTAATATTTCATTTAAATTAAAATAAATACATGAAAAATGCTAAACCTAGTTTTTCAATCTTTTTGTGCATATTATATCCTCAAGATTTCGTGCCTAGCCAAATATGGAAAGAACCAATGGAATTGGATGTGATTTGTATCAAAAAGAATGTGAAAAAGATTTGAAAATCATGGTTAAAAATCAAATATCATATTCATTAATTCATGGATTTTGATCAAGTTTTTCTAACCCTAATCATTCACAGATACATATATATATGCTAAACCTAATCCTAGAAACCACTAAGCTGCGCCAGACACAGAAAAGAAAACTCACACTTTTTGCTTAAAAATCTCAATTCTGAAAACCTAGTTATAGGTCGTTTCAAGCCACAAAACTCATTCCATTGCATTCCTGGGGCATCAAGCAACGTGCCTGGATCAAAAACATCAAGTCTAACACCTTGAAACATTGTACAGAAGTCAAGCTTTTTCCATTTTTTTTCATAATCGTATTTTATAATTTAAGCACATTCATTGCATTTTGTTCATGGATTCTTATTAATTGACTAATTCTGAAGCTAACCCAATTGCTTAATTGCGTTTTTATGCACTATTGGAGAATCTGCCATTGTTGTTTTTTAGGGTTCTTAAGCTTTTGAATTAGGGGTTTTTGAATACAGCAAAATTGGAGAATCACGATGCCATGGTTGCAACCATCATGCTTGGACGAAGAGATTAGATGCCTCGCGCTCAATTTATGAGCTACTACAAGCTATTCGTTATTTTCTGGAAAGGCACCTTTTAGAACGTTTAGAAAACCGTTGCTGATTCTATTTTGTTTCAGGAAAAAAAACAAGCCAACGAGGAAGACGCTTAGGTGGCCATCCACGATTGGCTGATTCAAATTTCGCGCGTAAAGCGCCCCACTAACCATTATTTATTTTATATTTATTGTTTATTGTTTAAGGTACAACACGCGCATTTGGAACGGTTGGCAAGCATAGTGATTGGTAATCATCAGGACCTGGGTTCGAGCCCCAGGTCCTCACTCCCTTTCATATTATTTTCTATTTAATGCTTCTATGCAGTGTCATTATCAAAGCACACCATACACCCTCAAAATCAAGCTGGCCACGCGTCCCAGGGTATGCAATCAAAAGCTAGGATCTCAAGAACATGATGCACGCTGGTCAATGCTTGGGTACGTGAATGCAATAGTCAACCAGGCCATGAATAAATGGGCTTCAAACTGCTGGGCTATACCTCCACTTTGGGGACAGATACCCCCCTAGGTTTGCCAATTTTTTACTTTCTTTATTATTTTTATTATTTATACTTTCTTTTAATTATGGTTTTATTAATTAATTTCATATTTTCATAAAAAACACATAAAAAATCAGAAAAGAGAAAAAATATAATAAATATTTTATTTTAATATTTTTATAAATAAATTGCATTAATTAAATTTAGTTATTAAATTAGGTTTAATAGTAATGTTTTCTTAATTAATTTAAAATTTGTAGAACTAGGGTTTATGATAATTTTGTATTCTTGTTTTTTTCATAATAATCAAATATTTAATATTATTTATTTTTATAAATTGAAATTGCATGTAAACAATTAGGTTTAATTTTAGGTTAAAGTTTAATGCTTTCTTAACAAATAAAAATCGTAGAATTAGGTTTAAGTGCATTTAATTCTTTTTTCCCAAAAAATACCAAAAACAATTTCTTTTCTCCTTTTAATTAATTAATTTCATCATTTAATTTAATTTTGCAAAAAGGGTCCAACGCCCTCGTTTAATTCTTATTTAATTCGCATATTTATTTTTTATTCTTTATAATGTTTATGTATCTCTCCCAAGGCCATGTAATTAATTTCTCGCACTTTACTTTCCTTTACTTTCTTTATTTTTCTGTCAAATCGGGTTCTGGAAACTTTGGCGATGTGGACCCGCGCCTTTTGTAATAGCTTAGAATCTTTTACTTTTCGCAATTTTTAACTGTTAAATCAAGGCATGAAAGAATGAATGGACAAAAATAAAAACAAACGCTAGATCACCAATAACATGACAAAAGACAAAAATATCTGAAAACGACACACAAATCACACACCACCCCTAGGGTACGCCTCACTGTTGCCTTGCCTCGAAAGGTGATCGTCGAGTAGAGGATGTCTTAGTAAGTCCTCATGATCCGGGAACCTGGCATGAGGGTAGCTTCTAAGGTGTCTTCCCATTGCTCTGGTGATCACCATGTCCCGAACCTCGAATTGACCCGAACACCTCCAACGGTGGTGCTACCTACCTCTCGATGGTGGGATGGCGCTACTTTAAAGGACATTTACACAGACGAATTCCTTAGGGTAGGTAGGTTCTCGTAGATACTTGCTCTAATTTCAAAACAAATTCAAAAATACTTTTCACACCAACACATTTTCAAAAAGCTTTCGAAAGCAATTTTTCAAACACTCTTGAGGACCGATACAAGAGTCGAACTGGAATTTTCAAAGAAACTTTTTAAAACCCACAGTTGAAAAGCAAACAAACCATTTTGAAAACACAAGTGAGCAAGTATCTAAGAGCCCATGGATAACCATGGATAGAAAGGGTGCTAACACCTTCCCTTTCTATAACCTACCTCCCGAACCGAGAGCAATCTCTTTAAGGAATTTTTCTGTGCTTTTGTCCTTTCCATTTGGAGAAAATAAAAGACGGTGGCGACTCTTGCTTCCGCGACATTTCGCGAACCAGCGTTAAACAGTCAGTTCCAGATCCACCGATCACACCACTCTCCTTTGATTTAACTGATAACCAAAGCTGAGTCCCCAAATACAATCAATGATTTGATTCCCAAATCAATAGCAGCCTTGATACCAAAGATACAAGCTTCATACTCGGCCATGTTGTTGGTGCAGCTGAAGCTGAGTCTGGCGGTGAAAGGTGTATGGCAACCTTCTGGAGAGATAAGTACAACGCTGATACCGTTCCCAAGTGCGTTAGAGGCACCATCAAATTACAGAGTCCATCGGGATCCTTGTTGAGGTCCATCATACGGTCCGTTATCTTCAATGTTGTCCAATGTCATAATATCTTCGTCGGGAAAGTCAAACTTCATGGATTGGTAATCTTCGACAGCTTGATGAGCTAGATGATCGGCTAGCACACTCCCCTTTATAGCTTTTTGGGTCGTGTACTGTATATCATATTCGGTGAGGATCATCTGCCATCTAGCAATCCTTCCGGATAGAGCAGGCTTCTCGAAGATGTACTTGATCGGATCCATCTTAGAGATCAGTAAAGTGGTATGTGTCAACATATACTGCCTTAGCCGGCGAGCAGGCTATACCAAAGTGCAACAAGTTTTCTCGAGCAGTGAGTATCGGGTCTCACAGTCGGTAAACTTTTTGCTAAGGTAATAAATGGCATGCTCTTTTCGGCCAGACTCGTCATGTTGGCCCAGTACGCACCCCATTGAATTCTCCAAAACAGTCAGATACATGATTAAAGTTCTTCCTTCGACGGGAGGCATCAAGATAGGAGGTTCTAACAAATACTCCTTGATTTTATCGAAAGCAATTTGACAGTCATCATTCCATTTAACCACCTGATCTTTCTTCAACAGCTTGAAGATTGGCTCGCAGGTAGATGTAAGGTGAGAAATGAACCTCGCAATGTAGTTTAGGTGTCCCAAGAAACCTATGACCTCCTTCTCAGTGCGAGGGGGAGGCATTTCTTATATAGCTTTTACTTTGGCAGGATCAACCTCGATGCCTTTGTTACTGACGATGAAACCCAAGAGTTTACTGGACCTGACTCCGAAAGTGCACTTGTTAGGGTTCAGTTTGAGCTTGTACTCTTTCAATCTGACAAATAGCTTTTGCAGATGGTCGAGGTGTTCTTCTTCTGTTTGTGAACGGGCTATTATGTCGTCTACATAGACTTCAATCTCATGATGTATCATGTCATGGAACAAAGCTACCATGGCGCGCTGATAGGTTGCCCCGACATTCTTCAGTCTGAATGGCATCACTTTATAGCATAAGGTACCCCACTGCGTAACAAAAGTAGTCTTCTCCATATCTTCGGGGGCCATTTTGATCTGGTTGTACCCTGAAAATCCATCCATGAAAGAAAATACCTTGTGTTGAGCTGTGTTGTCAACCAAGATGTCAATGTGCGGTAGTGGAAAGTCATCTTTAGGGCTAGCCCTGTTTAAGTCTTTGTAATCTATGCACATTCTCACTTTTCCGTCCTTCTTAGGCACAGGCACAATGTTAGCAACCCATTGCGGATAGCAAGTAACATCAAGAAACCCAGCATTGAACTGCTTCATCACTTCGGCTTTGATCTTTTCAGACATATCGGGCCTCATTCGGCGGACTTTCTGTTTGATTGGTGGGCAGTCTTCTCTTGTAGGGAGACGGTGAACCACAATATATGTATCAAGTCTCGGCATGTCTTCGTAAGACCAGACGAAGATCTCAACATATTCATTCAACAGCTAAACTAAGAGCTCTTTGAAACTTGGCTCCATGTTGGCACCCACTCTAATTTCTTTTCTGTCTTCCTCTGTTCCCAAGTTGATAGTCTCTAACAACTCCTCGTGAGGTAGAATATCCCTTTCTTCCTGTTGCAGCAGTCTAGCCAACTCTCCAGGCACTTCACAGTCTTCATCACATTCGGATTCGGCATGATTGACCAGATCTTCAGAGTCACTGAAGGCCATAGCAGAATTGTTACCCATGGAATCCATAGTGGATGGGTACCTGCATTGGTGAGTATGGGTGTGTGTAAGGGATAGCCACCTTTAAACAAAAATAAAAATGTAAAAAGAAAGAAAATGAACACAAAAGTTTATATATGAAAACGTCCATGATTCATTAAAAATGGCATATGAAGATGAAAAATCAAACCCTTACAAATGGACCTATGTGCCTCGGGTAAGGCACAAAGGCAAAAAGAGTGTACTAATTGTTTAATAATTATTACAGACCAGTATAAATGTTTGAAAGATAAATTAATGATCGGTGAAATTAATGGGAACGAAGTCTTTCGCCTCCCAGTTGTTCAGCCCTCCTTCAACAGTTGGAAAGATCCAGTCTTCAAAGTTGCTCTCATCTTCACCATCCTCCAAAGCATGAACTCCATGATGGGTGATCTTCAACGGCGGCCCTCCAGCTCGGGAGCGGCGTACAGCCTTTTGAGCAGAAGTAGTGAAACCCAAGCCGAACTTATCTGCCTTGTAAGGAAAATCTGGCAGCTGACCCCATATTGTGCTCCCTCCTTCCTCAATCACAGCCTTCGCATCTTTAAGGGATGACATCCGGGACACAGGTTTGGTAATGATGGGCATAGAAGTCATCATCTTGCCTACTGCAACCTCAGGAGAAACCTCTTCAAAGTGCTGAAAGGGGGTCTCGATGAATTCACCATCTAATTCAACATAGAGGAATGAATTCAGATGGCTTATCATATACTCCTCCTCGCCACGAACTATCACAATTTTCCCCTGGACAGGGTACTTAAGCTTCTGATGCAGAGTAGATGTAACGGCTCCAGCATGATGAATCTAGGGTCTTCCTAACAAGCAAGAGTAGGAGGGACGGATGTCCATGACATAAAATATGGAGTGGAAAGTTTTAGTACCCACTTTAATCGGGATGTCCACCTCCCCGTGGACCATCCGTTTAGAACCATCAAAGGCTCTGACAATGATGTTGCTGGGCTTCAAAGTTAAACCTTCACAGTCCAATCTGTCCAATGCTTTCTTAGGAAAGACATTTAAAGACGACTCAGTATCAACCAGAACATGAGCAAGAGTAGTCCCTCTGCATTCCACCGAGACATGCAGCGCGTCATTATACTTTCTCCCCTTAGATGTTAAATCGGCATCGGAGAAGCCAAGACCGTTGTCGGCTGTTAGGCTAGCTACACACTCCTGAAAGGTTTCCTGAGGCACGTGGGCCGTCTTCAAGAATTTGATCAAAGCTTTGGCATGAGCTTCGGAACAGAGCAACAAGGCCAGCATAGAGATTTTTGAAGGGGTTTACCCCAGTTGTTCTACGACATCATAGTCGCTTTTCTTAATTATTTTTAAAATCTCCGCCATTTCCTTTTGAGTGGTCTCGGGGATGACCAAAGGCTGAGCCCTCGTCCTGACGGGCGCTTCTTGGATCCCCTTACCTTTATCAGCAGCAACAGTAGAGGGTACAACTACGGGAGTAACAATTTCTTCAATACCTAGAGTTCGCATAGATATGTTGACCGGCACAGGAGTAACCTTAGGAGCACTTGAGGGTCCGAAGATTGCCCTTAAGGGAGCAATCTCCGGAGAGAAAATTCTTCCGTTGCAGGTGATTTTACTCGTCCCAGCAATATTTCCTATGTCAGGAGTCTCTTCATTGGAACTTTCTTCAACTGATTCAATCTGCTTAACACAGTGGTAGAAGATCTCTCCTCCATAGTTCCATGATATTGATTTGTTGGACTTGTATGGGATAGGCCCCGACATAGTTATCTTCAGAGGTACAATCTTTGGATCGGATGTAATCTTAACAGGTATTTTGGAGACCTTGGAAAGATTGGCGGAAATGGTAATTATAGCAACATCGTTGATAGGAGTCGGAGTAACAGGAGTTTTCTCGAAGAGGATTTCTTGATTATCCATTAGGCGTTGGATGCCTAATTTCAACAACGGACAGTCAAATTGTAAGGACGAACAAAGGTAGCAATCTTTTTCACAGCCCGGGAAAATCCCGGCTTTCAACAGATTCATCTTGATTATTGGTAGTGGATTCATCACATCATCAACATTAGCAACATAAAGATCTTCTACAACAGCATGGACATTGTGACCATGTTTTGGCATTGGGGCAGAGATCACATTAGGTTTTTCAGGGGCGTAGAATTCCCCCTCTTTGGCATCTATCAAGTCTTGGATCTTATTTTTGAGGGCCCAATAATTATTGGTGTCATGCCCCAGGCTATCCGAATGATAAGCACACTTTGCATTTGCATGGTAGTAAGGAGAGGATGTATTCGGATTCTTCGGCGCCTCTTTCAAACTTGCAAGGTTTAACTTCAACAGATGAGGGAGAACTTGAGCAGGTGTCATATTGATCCGGGTGAATTATCGTGCAGGCCTTTCCACCCTTTCTTGGTTGGTTCTGGGTTGACTGTTTCGAGGTTGATCAACTGCAGACTTCTGAATCATTACAGCCCCCACCGCTGGTCGGCGCTCAATTCTTCCTTGACTTCTCTAGGAGTAAATAGCTGAGACTTCTTTCTTGGCTGGAAAGGTCTTCTTGATAGCAGCGAAAGCAGATGCATCCTTTTGAATTTTACCGCTCTTGATTTCGGCTTCAACTCTTTCACCAGTCAGAATTAACTCGGTGAACCCCGCAGATGAACTCCCTATCAAGTGATTAAAGAAGGGACCTGATAGGGTCCCCAAAAACATATCCACAAGCTCTCTCTCAGACAATGGTGGCTGCACCCTTCCAGCCAAGTCCCTCCATTTCTGGGCATACTCCTTAAAGCCTTCATTAGAGACCATACCCATACTCTGTAATTGAGTACGAGTAGGTGCTAAGTCCGTATTATATTGATATTGTCTGTAGAAGGCAGCCACCAAATCCTCCCAATTGTGCACATCAGATCTCTCAAGCTGGTAGAACCAATCTAATTGCGTACCCGACAAACTATCTTGAAAAAAGTGGACCCACAGATCCTTATCAGAAGAATGAGGTTGGATCTTTCTGACGTAAGACCGTAGGTGCATCTTCGGACAAGACAAACCATCGTATTTGGAAAACGTAGGCACCTTGAATTTAGGGGGAACCACAATCCCAGCAACCAACCCTAGCTCCTCGAAATCCAGCCCAGGCACTCTTTGTACCTCCATAGCTGTCGGACGCTCTTCCAGATTTTTGTACTTGTCGTCTGCAAGAGGGTACTGCTGCTTAGAGTAATCTACATCCTCCTCTTCTTCTTCTTCTTCCTCAGACTCAGAGGGCACTGCAACTCCCTTTCCCTTTCCTACCCCTTCATCAGACATTGAGGGGAAATCCAGGACCCTTCTAGCTTGGTTTTCAAATCTTCTTCCCATGGTAGCCACACCAACTCTTTTCTTTTTCTTTTTCTCCTTTTCCTTCTCTAACAGTGCTTTAAGATCCTCCTGACCCTTTTCCAAGGTCATGAGGAGTTGTTGGAACTGTGAATTCTGCGCTTGTAGGTCTTTGACCGTCTGCTCTATATCTATCTTGCTGAAATAAACAACAGAGAGATAAGGAAACCTGGTGTGAAGACCTGTTTATGCATATGATGAATGATGTGTATTCATGTAATGCAATCAAGGACTCAGAAATTCAAGTTTGTTGCAAACAAAAAAGAACTCACGTCATATTAATTAGATAAAATTTTTAGTACATAAATGCCCCATGGGAAGAATAATACAAAATTCTAAGGTAAAATGACGTTGCGCATCCTCTTTGGCGCAATGTAGGTGTTGAGAGTCTGCTCTTCATGGAGTCGGCGAGTAAGTTCCAAAACCTTCTTCTCACTGGCGTAGAAGTTGGCTTCAAAAGTGTTTCGTTCTTCCTTGAGTTGTATCCAACTCTTTTGCAGATCTTCCAATGATGTTGGCATGTCAGGATGTAGGAGGGTGTATGGAACCTCTCCTTCCATAATAGGCTCTTTGATCACATGGAGAATGTAGGGGTAAGGCATCATAAGACTATGGGCGCGGGTTCGTACCCACTTGAGGTAAGACTCAACGGGGATGGAATTCTTGTGTCCCAGTGTCTTACTGTATACCTTGTTGGGCATCCTCCAAGCTCGGATAAACCTTTGTCGAAGTCCTTGAGCGTCGCTGTCGAAGTCAAAAACCAAGTCTGGAATCAGCATGTCATGAGGGCCATCCCTTCGGGCATACCCAAACTGTCTCAGAGCTAAGAAGGGGCTGTAGGTAATGCCTCCCCTAATTCCAAGTAGTGGGACATTAAGGAATTCCCCACAACGATCAATGATGATGACATTTTCTCTGGACCGAGAACACTAATGAACATCTGAATGTGTAAGGTTCATCAACCGTTGTGACCACCTCAAGCCTTGCTCATTCTTCAAGACTGATTAGGGAAGATGAGAAATAAACCACTTTGCTAGAAGAGGAGTACAGCACATGATAACACCTCTTTTCCTCATTGTTCGTGTGTGAAATGAGTGGAGGATGTCCCCAAGCAATGTAGGCACAGGATTCCGAGATATGAAAATCTTGACAGCATTCACATCTATAAGTTGATCAGGGTTTGGGAACAAGACCAACCCATAGATGAGAAGTGCTACAATCTCCTCAAAAGCTTGCAGATCTAGAGAATTCCAGCAGTCTTGTGCCTTCTCAAACAGAAACTTTGCCAAGAAACCATGACACCACTTCTGGTTTCCCAATGACCTTTGATATCAGATGGTTGCAAGTGTAAGGCTTGAGCAACATCTTCAGGCTTTAGCTCTCTTTCCGTACCGTTGTAGGGTAGTTGATGGAGAATAGGAATCCTCAGGAGTTGAGAAAATTCCTCCAAAGTAGGCACTAGCTGGTAATCAGGAAATGTGAAGCAGTGGTGTAGGGGGTCAAAGAACTGGAAGAGAACTTTCACCATGTCTTCCTCTATGTTGGAGTTGACCAAGTTGAGAAGTCTACCATGTCTTTCAGTGAAGGGTGAATTCTCTGGAATCTTGGAAGCTAGCTCCTTGAGTTGAGGAGGGATTCTCACAAGGTTGACCTGAATTGTTTTCCTGCGGAGTGATTCCATTACCTACAAAACAGGAACAAATATGAAGATCCAAACCCTTGAAATGGTTAGTGGATGCATATGATGCTTCATGATGTTCATGATGTTCATGATGTATGCACAAGTATATGTACAAGCAAATCACACAAGGTCCTAGTTTCAGGCTTGCATTGGGGTTTCATAGGTAAGTACCCTCTTAAAGTTAGTTGGCTCAACCTGTCCTATAAATAGTAACTGGGTTCTAAGGAGCTCAATATCACTGGATTATTTTCCGTGTTCATTGCTTCAGTTTATCCACTTTACTGGTGACCGAAATATTCCAAGAAAACAACCCTCAATGAGTGTAGTATCGAGTATCTACCAACTTTGGACTGCACCAAAGCCGGTCATCTCACTACCCCTAAAAAGCCCAAGATGGTCAAGTAAAGGTTCTAAAAGCCCATTAGTGCTTCATGACATCACTCAGCGGCCCCGTATTCTCTTTGATTGACTCAAAGGCTACCGGTACCCACAAATATGTTGCACTAAAATAGCTATTGCTTCAACCATGTCGGTATACCCCGCACATTTTCCACAATGTATTGCTATTTACCTATGAATGTTTCCCAAATCCGGGTAGAGGATTTCAAACCCAAACAATAGAACCAAATGTAAAGCAATCAAAGCAAACAAGGTAAGCATGTAAAGGTGATCTAAACCCTAAGGTAACCCCACTTTTATATTCATATCCCCAGCAGAGTCGTCAGTTCTATGATACGGTGGGAGAACTGACTTGTGGTTTTGCGTTTGTGTTCGCAAATGTTTCGATTTAGCAAGAGTCGCCACCGACTTTTTATTTTATCCAAAGGAAAGGTCAAAAATCACAGGAAAGACCTTTGAGATGTTATCTTGAGTTCGGGGGGTAGATTATAAAAAGGGAAGGTGTTAGCACCCTTTTCATCCATGGTTTTCCATGGGCTCTTAGTTATTTGTTTAGATCACTTGCTTTTGCTTTTCAATTGTTTGAAATGGTGCTTTGTGTGTGGTTTTGAAAGTATTTTGAAAAGAGGCCATCGTTGTGGCAACCTTTGTAATGATTCTTGTTTGAATGTATACAAAGGTGTTTTGTCTTTTGAAAAATGTTTCAATGTTTGACAGTTTATTTTGGGAAATGTTTTGAAATTGTGATGTGATGTGTTTTTGAAAATAGCAAGGATGTTTGCAAGTTTTTGTTCAAGTAACTAAGAGCATCTACACTATCTACTCAAAGATCTTTCCAATATATGTTTAACCCTTTTACATTGTTGTTTTACCATTATATTTGGTAAACAACCTTGTATTTGAATGTTAAACGGGACAGGCGCGGGTCATCGTATTGACCATGATAGCAATTGTGCTAAGTATCTTTAGCACGTTTTTTAGGGACTAGATCATTTTGTTTAGACAACCAAGATAGCGTCATCGAGGAACTATGATCTTTTGTTTTGTTTTTGTTTTGCCAAGATACTCAACATGCATACCATGGTCATTTTAAAGGCAACAAGTGGATGAAACCCTAGGGGTGCATGTGTGCATTGTGTTGTCAATTTACATGCTTTTATGTCTTGTAATAGTCATGCTATTTGTTTGATTTTGGATATTGCATACAAATCCTAATCTCTATCATGGCATATTTGAAAGCAATAAATGCGTAAAAGTAATCTAAGCTATTACAACATTGATATGGGGAGGGGGATACAATTTTAAATGGGGGATTATTTGCAAGAAATTAAAACCCTAAGATTATTACAACCAAATTGAATTCTTTGTTCAAATAATAAATAAGTAAATATTTAAATGGACAATTAAATAAATATGCAATATATTATAAATATGCAAAAAATGTTTTTTTGTATTATTTTTAGGTATGTAAAAATAAAATATTTAAAGTATCAAAAATAAGAAAAATATTATTTTTATTAAGGGTGGAAACCCTAATTTGTTTTAATAAAGTATATATACATTATGTATTATTTATTTATGTACAATAAAATAAAAATATATACAAATGTCAAAATATAAAAATATGTTAGAGAAAATATTATTTAAGTATATAAATAATAAAAATAAAAGTATAATATTTTTTGTAGTATTTACAAGTTTATCATTAAGAAAATAATGTATATATTATTTAATAATTATTTCTATGTCCAAAAAATAATAAAAATAATAAAATAAAATATGAAAATTTATGAAATTGTTTTTGGTATTTTTAATGTTTAAGAAAAATAAAATAAAGTCAGAAACTAAAAATGAAATTCAAAAATATAAAAAATAATGAAAATGGGCCAGGGGGGTGCAAAGAGCACAAATGAGGGTGCAAATAGTGAGAAATGGCCAGGCCCAGCCCAACTGGCCTTCATCTTCAACCTCTATTCAAAAAACGCGCGCCTCTTGTACAAATGGCTAACTCCTGCATACGTGCTCTAAAGCAAAAACTCACAACACAAAAGTTATAGCATTTTTCAACACGATTCCAACCATATAAAGAACTTAATCTAACTCTCAAAGACAAGAGAGAATTTCTCTGGCCCTAATTTCTAACCTAACTTTTTCAGAAAGTTCATCAATCAAATTCTCTCAACACAGTTAACTTAAATGAAATCTATGCATATGTACAGCTTAAGGGCAATGAGTACTATATTTTTTATTCACAAACCTAAGCCTAATGATTCGTAAATAGAGAGATAGAAAGTTGGAAAATACCTGCTTCAGTTGAACTCGAGTATGGAAATGTAGAGGTTTTCAATGAGGCCTGAGATGCTTTAGAGCTTGCTTGAACTTCCTTTGACCTTCCCCAATGCTTAGTTTGCTTTGAGTTTGCTTGAATAAGCCTGTAGAAGTCAACCTGCACAAGTTGAATTCAAAAATGGTGAAGCTTGAAAACAAGGTTACAGTCACTGGCCAATGGTTGGGATAGCTTAAGTGGGTTGTATAGAGTGTGTTGGAAGAGGTTTGGGACAAAACGCACGAGTGGTTTGTGAGATGGAGGTGAAACTGTAGAGACTGCCATGTTTTGCAAGTTTTTGGTGTTTTGGTGTTCAAGAGTGTTTGAGGACTGGATAGCTCGTGTTTCTGGCTCAATGTGATATGCAAAATTTGTTTGGAAAGGTTACAAGAGTTGGTTTTATCAGATGGAAGTGTTATGTGATTTTGGCAAGTTGACTTGTTTTTTAATAAAAGTGTGAAGTGACCAAAGGCAGGCCTGTACAGGATAGCTTCAAGCATGCACCAAGTTATTGTACCTTTTCCGTAGTTTATGGACTTTGTTTTCTGCAAAAGAAAAGGTTCAAGGCTCAAGAGGAACAACTTGACATAAAGCCAACTTTATGAAAATGGCAATGTTGCCTTTTTGCCACTTTTAGATTAATTCAATGTGTAATCTTCCATTGATCAGAATAATGCCTTAAACCATTGAGTTTGCATATAATTTTTGAGTGTGGAAGGGTTTAAAGACCTGTGAGCAAGTACAAGCAAGGCTGGATAGAATTTGCAATTTGTAGCAACATGAAAAATGCCATGGATCAAAGTGACTTTTTGCCAAATTCAAACCTTCGATTCTCACTAACCATAAATGATTTTGGAGAGTTCTATGACATTTTGGAAAGCTTGTAACATTATCTACAATCCATATTTAAAATGAATTTTGAGATTCCAAGTGGAACTAGGTGATAAATTTCCATGAAGATAGGTCAAAATCCTGCCTAAGCTAGGGCAAAATTTCACTAAGTTAAAAGTTTCATGGACCCTTGTTCCAAAAATCATAACTTGAGATCCAAGCTTCTTTTGGGAAAACTTTGTGAATAAAAGTTTTAGATTTTGTGGAGTACCACAACTTTCATGTTGGAAGTTTTCTTTGAATACAATTGCATCATGGTGAAAATGTTGGGCAAAGTTGGGAAAAAATAAGAAAAATTCATAACTTAGAAAAATTCTAAGTTATGAAAATTTTCAATCTTAAACCCTATTTTCGAAAATTAAGTTTCTTGATGAACAAGTTTCATGTTTTGACACATCTTGATGAAAAATGACCCTTGGCACTTGATTTTGACCAAAAAGTCAAAGTTTGACTTTTCAATGTACAGTTAATTTTTAATCAGTTGACTAGAAAATTCATTTGTCAATCCAATGCTTTTGAGATCTTTTGAACCTTGTGATTAGGTAAAGATGATTCCATTAGGTCCTTGAATCCATTATTGAACCCAATTTCCCACTGGCTAGGTGAAAAATCAAAAATTGCCCTTCTGCAGTCAAAACCCTAAAATGACCATTTTACCCTTTTGATGATCTGATCAAATTTCTTTAGGAGTTGTGGTCCAAACTTGACCAAATAGTTCATATGAGTATATAATGTTGATGTGGATCAAAAATTATGAGGTTTGACTATAAATTGGCCACAATTGACTTTTTTCCCAATACAACTGATTTTTAGGTCAACTGTCCAATTGACTGGGCAAAAATTTATTTCAAGGCTTGAAACTTGGTATGGGAAATCTTGTAAGTCCAACATGAAGTATGAAAGTCACATTGAGCATTGAAAGTCCTAAAATCCTTGTGCAAACTCAAACCCTAATTTCAGGTCAATAGTGCAAGGAGATATCTTGAGCAGAGCAAACCCTAGCTTGGTCTTGAGTCCAAAGAGTCTTGTGAGGGGAAATCTTGATAAAATGAGAGGGAAAATTTTGGGGTACAACAGAATGCATAATACTTAAGATATTTCAAGTTTTGAATTCAAATGATTCGACATGTCACGTTGTTGTCTTGGCTCTTTGAATAGAAGACGAATTTGAATTCAAATAATCCAATCTTATCCAGAAGGACGCGTGGAAGCGTGATAGTTCAAGGAAGCATGCATTGTCGAACATGGAACTCTTATAGTAAAAGACCGTTAGGGTCAAATTAGTATAAATAGGGATCTTTGTATTAGAATTCAGTGTATTCACTTTTGTATAAATTACTCAAATAAACTTGAAGTCTAGTGTTAGAGAAAAGAGTCATTGAGAATGTACGTATGAATTACCATATTTTACTTAATTTTCAATTTATATTTATCAAAGTCCTTTTATTCCTTTTACTTTTAAGTCGAAGTCCGTTTATTTTCCTATAGTCACTTTACATAGAATTTCCGTCATTTACACATTAACCATAACCTTTTAAAAGATGAACATTCGAAAGATACAAACCTTTGAAACAAAACACATATATTAGGATCAATCTACTAGATCCTGTGAGTAACCAAATATTTTTCATTTTGGAAGACTAACAGTTGTTTACCAATTTTCATGGTAAACAAATTGGCACACCCAGTGGGTCTAGTGTCTTGTTTCGTTTCACAAAGTTTTTGTTTTGTGTCTTTTCGTTTCAATTTGTTTATTTAACCTTGTTCCATGATATTAAGGAGTGAAAAACTAGCCAAAACTAACGAACCTATACCAAAAATAAAATACACTAAGAAGATGGTTAACCCACCACCTAGCAACAACAACGAACAACCCCCTCCTTTATCGTGAAATGAAAAGAGTACAAAGTGAAAACAAAACATATAGCTATGTGGAAATAATATCGATGGGGTTTGTGATAGAGTGGCAGAACCAATTGTTATACTGGCTTATTTTTTGTGTTTGCAAATGTCGCGGTAAGCAAGAGTCGCCACCGACTTTTATTTCATCCAACTAAGGAAAAGGAAAAAGAATAGAAAAAACCTTTTTCGAAAATGTTTCTGAGTACGGGGGTAGATTATAGAAAGGGAAGGTGTTAGCACCCTTTCTATCAGTGGTTTTCCACGGGCTCTTAGGTACTTGCTCATTCTTAAATTGCTTGTGTGTTTGAAAATGTTTTAAAATTTGCGTTAGTGCCGTTGTTGCACCCCAAAATTTGCCCTCCCATATTCTTCAAGAAATTGCCAAGCCAAGTCACAAAATTCCCCAAGGGTTGTGCAGTGCAACTGGCTCCTATACAATCAAAACTAGGGTTTGTGTTCTGATCAAAGAAAGGAAGTTTTCAAAGGCCCAATCAAGTCCCATATGCTTACAAAGATGGTCAAGCATCTTCATATCAAGTTTCAAGGCATTCAGCTCAAAATTGCATAGTCAAAACCCTAAATTGCACTACAGTCAACTGTAGGGGCAAAATGGTCATTTGACAGTCAAAAGTTCAAATTTTTGGTCAACATATCATTTTGAAGCCACAAACATCATTTGATCAATGCTTGATCATGATTCTCAAAATTTGGCTCAGAAAATCATCAAGATGCAAAAGTTGCTATATTTGGACAGCTGAAAAAGTCAACTGAAATTGACCAGGGCATAACTTTCACATGGATTATCAGAAAAATTCCATCCAAAGCTCATTTTGAAGAGAAAGACATTTCCTACAACCCATCTTCATATTCCAAGTCCAAGAAATGCTCTCACAAAAAGTTATCAATTTCAACATTATAGGTCATTTTCAAAAGTCAACAAAAAGGGACTTTAAGTCAAAGGCCATAACTTGAGATTGGTAAATCAAAATGACATGGGACCAAAAGCATTGGTTAGAGGACTCAAAGACCTTTCCAAAATGTCCAAGAACATGTGAAAAGCTTAAAAATTGAGCAAGTTATGCCTTGTGGAAGTTGGGAAATTTTTGGATATTTTGAAAAGTCAACTTTGATTCAAATGGTCTAAAATTGCTAGTGGGCCTATTTTTCTTCCATGATTCATCATTCCAAGCCTATGCACGACCACTTGGCCCAAAGGGAAGTATTTTCTCATTTTTTATTTATTTATTTGAATTATTATTTATATTAATTCATTTAAATTATTTAAATATGTGAAAAATATCTACTTTGACCTAAAAAATCTTTTTATGCATGCTTTAGCCTCTATAATTCGTGCAGACCCCAGCATGGAAAGATTTGGTTCAATTTGAGCATGATTGAGCAAAATGCACATGGAAAAGATATGGAAGATCCTTAAGGAAATCAAATATTCAAAACAATAAATTCCAAGAGATTTGATCCATGTTTTTGACCTAATTGCCTCACTACAAAGGCCTGAACCTAAACCTAATCATTGGAGACTAAAAGCTGCGCCCAAGAACACCTTGCAAACTTGAATTTTTTTCCATAAAACACAAAACTGAATTCATTGTTAGAGGTCGATTCAAGCCTCCATTCTTGTCTCAATAGCTTCATTGTGGTTCTCTGAACGTGTGCCAATCACAAACAACAACCAAAGCTCCAAGAATTGGTAGTTTGAACTCAAACTGTGTCAAGCAATTTTCGAAATCGTATATCATAATTCACGCATCCTTTTGCATTTTTATTTATGGATTCTTGTTCAGTGTGATGTTTCTAAGCTAACCAATGCCTTTGATTGAATTATTACACGTTATATTCGATTCCACCATGGTTGAGATTCTAGGGTTTGCAGGTTTTAAATTAGGGGTTTTCAGACCAAGAAAAATTAGACCATCACAGTACCACCATTGCAATCAACGCATCTGGACGAAGAGATTGATATAGTCGCGCCTAATTTATGTTTAGAATTGAGCTATTCGCTATTTTTCTAAAAGCCATCTAACACCACGTTTGCAAAACTGTTGCCTTTGAGTCTGTGTTACAGGAAAAGTGAAGAAGATGATTTCGTGTCCATCAGCCATTGGTCCGTTTGAATTGCGCGCGTTTCTCTCCACTACGCGTTGGTTTTTCTTTTTGTTATTTACTTATTATAATATGTTAATTGAAGCGTTGTAGCTCAGCTGGCAGGTGTACGTGTTTGTGACCTTCGTGACCTGGGTTCAAGTCCCAGGTCTGGACAATTTCCATATTATTTTGCTATAATAATTCCCATGCAGGCATAATCCTAAGACTCACCATACACCTCATGATCCAAGCATACACGTGTCCCAGACGACCACACCAAAGGCATAGATTCAAAGAGCATACTACGCCTTAGTCAAACGTGTCACACATGATTCAGAAAGTCAAACAGGCCACTGCCTATGGGGCCCAAACTTTTGGATTATACCTCCATAATGGGACAGCAAACCCCCCTGGTTTTATCTTTTCTAATTTTCTTTATGTTTTATTATTTTTAATTATTTGTTTGTTTGTTTTATTGTCTTAATTTAATTAATTGTTTTTTTAACAAAATACAAAAAAACTTCACAAAAATTCAGAAAAGACAAAAATTTAATAATTATTTTATTTTAATGATTTTTTCTAAATAAATTAGCATGTAAATATTTAGTTTTAATTAGGTTGCAATTTTAATTCTTTTTAATAAATCTAAAAGAGGTAGAATTAGGGTTTAATTAACAATTTCCATTCTTTTTAATTTTTCCTTTTTATCATAATATTATTATTTATTTATTTTCATAATTAAATTGTACATAAATAATTTAGGTTTAAATTAGGTCAAAAATTCAATATTTTCTTAATAACTAAAAATAATTAGAATTAGGGTTTATTTTAATTTCAATCAATTCCTTTTTCTATTAAATCTTAAAAATACAAAAATACCAAAAAAACATTCTTTTTAATTTTAATTTTTAATTCCTTATTAATTTTAATTTTACAAAAGGGTCCAACGCCCTCGTTCGTAACTTATTTATTTCGCGTATTTACTTTATTGCTTATTATAATTATGTAATTCTCCCAAAGCGTTGTAACAATTTTACTTCTCGCACTTTTATTTCCTTTTTCTTTATTTCTCTGTCAAATCGGGTCCGGTTTAATTTTGGCGATGTGGACCCGCGCCTTTGTAATAGCCTTAGATTTATTTTCCCGCAAACTTTATAACTGTTAAAAAGCATGCAAGAATGAATGATAAAATAAAAACAAGCGTAGAACACCAATAACATGACAAGATAAATGCAAATGAAAACGACACACAAATCGCACACACCACCCCTAGGGTACGCCTCACTGTTGCCTTGCCTTTCGAAAGGTGATCGTCGAGTAGAGGATGTCTTAGTAAGTCCTCATGATCCGGGAACCTGGCATGAGGGTAGCTTCTAAGGTGTCTTCCCGTTGCTCTGGTGATCACCATGTCCCTAAAACTCGAATTGACCCGAACACCTCCAACGGTGGTGCTACCTACCTCTCAATGGTGGGATGGCACTACTTTAAAGGACATTTACACAGACGAATTCCTTAGGGTAGGTAGGTTATCAAGGATACTTGCTCTAATCTCAAAACAAACTCAAAAAGACTTTTCACACCGACACTTTTCAAAAGCTTTCAAAACAATTTTTCAAACACTCTGACGTACGAGTCGAACTGAAATTTTTCAAAGAAACTTTTTTAACCCACATTGAAAAGCAAGCAAACATTTTTGAAAACACATTGAGCAAGTATCTAAGAGCCCATGGATAACCATGGATAGAAAGGGTGCTAACACCTTCCCTTTCTATAACCTACCTCCCGAACCGAGAGTGATCTCTTTAAAGGAATTTTTCTGTGCTTTTGTCCTTTCCATTTGGAGAAAATAAAAGACGGTGGCGACTCTTGCTTCCGCGACATTTCGCGAACCAGCGTTAAATAGTCAGTTCCAGATCCACTGATCACAGAACTGGCGACTCTGCTGGGGAATTAACTTAAAGTGGGGTGTACCTTAGGGTTAGTTCATAACTGTGTTTTCAATTGTATTGACTTGTCTGCTTTAAAAATTGTGGGTTGCTTGGGAGTTCTATAGATCCTAACCCGGATCTGGGGATACCTTCTTAGAAAGTAGCAACAAGGCTGTGAGGGAACTGTGCGGGGTATACCGACATGGTTGAAACAGTCTGCTACGTTGATGTGGCACTTTGGTGTGTACCGGTAACCCTTGAGTTCAGTCAAGGAGAGTACGGGGCCTCCGCATGGTGTCGTGAAGCATCAACAGACCTTAGGAACCTTAATTGAACAATCTTGGCCTCTTTAGGGTAGTGAGATAACTGACTTTGGTGCAGTCCGAGGTTGGTTGATACTCGATACTACACTCAATGGAGGGTTGCTTTCCTGGAATATTTCGGTCGCCAGTTCAGTGGCTAAATCGAAACGATGAACAATGAAAGCAATCCCGTGATATTGGGAACCTTAGAACCCGGTTACTTTGATTAGGACAGGTTGAACCCACCAACTTCAAGAGGGTAATACCTGGACCTCATGCTGGCCTAAACCCTAGGGGTTTCTCTTGTGTGACTTGTGTGCCTTTGTACTTGCCTACTTGCATGCTTGTTAGCTGACACATGAACTACTTGCAGGTTTTGTTTATAGTCCTTAACTAGTACTCATGACAAGGTTTATCAAATTTCTTGCAGGTTTTGTTTATAGTCCTTAATTGGGACTCATAACAGAGTACTAAACTTCTTGCAGGGTTGTTTATAGTCCTTAATTGGGACTCATAACAGGGTACTAAATTTCTTGCAGGGTTGTTTATAGTCCTTAATTGGGACTCATAACAGGGTTACTCACATTACCCCATGCATAGCATGACATCATACCATTGCATACCATTGCATACATCCTAACCCATTTCAAGGATCTCAAGGGCTTGTGATGCAGGTCATGATAAATCAAACATCTAGCCAGGGGCAAAGAGGATTTATTTTCCTCTAGCCAAGGGTGTCAGGGGCTATGACCCACTGGATATGGTGAGCCTTTGACCCTTGAAGAAGGGCTCTCTACAGCAGGAAGTTCCTTCAATCAAGTTGCCAGTTTCCAACTCCAACAAATTTCTCTGTTTACCCCGCGAGGTCCTTGAAAACATTACATGCATGTCATACATCTCATTGCATTGCAGGTATCCCTTTGACAGGTTGCTTACCCTTCTCCGCTGTTTATTTCAGCCGATCATCATGAATCCTGAATCAGCAGCCGAGCAGACTATCAAGGACCTCCAGGCTCAGAACGCCCAGTTCCAAGAGCTGATCATGAATTTGACTCAGGGGCAACAAGATCTGAAGGCTCTGCTCTTGAAGAAGGACAAGAAGAAGAAGAGGACTGTTCTGTTCAGCCCTAGACGCAGATCTGGGAACACACCGCAAATTGAAACTGAGAGGACAACCCCATCTGTGGGAAAAAGCAGTCATCAAGAGGAAAGGGTGCTCAGTCCAGAGGTCTCTGACAATGAAACAGATTTCGACGACGAACAGTACCCTCCGGCTGAGGACAAGTACAAACAGTTGGAGGATAGGCTGAATGCTATGGAGATCCAACAGGTACCTGGGCTGGATCTTGGAGATTTGGGTTTGTCAACTGGTGTGGTTATTCCTCGGAAGTTCAAAGCACCATCCTTTACTAAGTATGACGGGGCGTCTTGCCCCAAGCTGCATCTAAGGTCCTATGTTCGGAAGATTCAGCCATATACGGTGGACAAGAATTTATGGATCCACTTCTTCCAGGAGAGTCTTTCAGGGACTCATCTCGAATGGTTCTATCAGCTAGATGGGACCAAAGTTCGTAACTGGGAGGAGTTGGCTACTGCTTTCTATAAGCAGTATCAATATAATGCCGACCTTGCCCCTACGCGTACCCAACTCCAGGGTATGTCGTTAGGATCAAGTGAAGGTTTTAAAGAATATGCGCAGAAATGGAGGGATCTTGCTGGAAGGGTACAACCACCTCTGACTGATCGGGAACTTGTGGACATGTTCTTGGGGACCTTGTCTGGTCCATTTTATAACCACCTAATTGGGAATTCGTCTGCTGGATTCACAGATCTTATCTTGACTGGAGAGCGAATAGAAGCTGGCATCCGGTCTGGGAAAATTCAAGAGGCTGCACCTTCTGATAAAAAGCCTCATCATGGAAAGAAAGAATCCAATGCTGTGCACGGTAAAAAGAGCCGTCATGAGGCAGGGGCAATCCAAATCTCCAATCCCGGACCTGCTCAACAAGGACAGGGGCAGCAGCGCAAGGAGAAACGACAGTATACCAAACTCAACATGTCGCTGGATCAAGCACTGCAACAAATGTTGAAGGCAGGGCTGATCACCTTAAGGGCTCCTCTTCGGAATCCGAACACTTCTGCGCCCAACTATCACCCCAATGACAGGTGCGCATATCATTCTGATAGCCCGGGGCATACTACAGACAACTGCTGGCCTCTCAAGAACAAGATCCAAGATATGATTGACGCCGGAGAGATTCAGTTTGAAGTGCCAGAGACTCCGAACATAATCACTGCTCCATTGCCCAATCATTGAAGCCTTTTGTTTATTTGAATTTTTGAGTTGTATTTTTCTTTGCTTATACAAACAATTAATGTCATAGCAAACTCTTTTATTCCATTAATGCATCGCATATGTCTGTTTCGGGAATTAATACAATTGTTTTCATTATATTCAAAATTCTTTTCATATTTTTTCTGATGATCAGCTCTTGGTTAATAATTCTGAGCCTCTTGAGGGAGGATGACGAAAACGATACCGCTATCTTTACAGTATGCTTTTGAACAGACCCCGCTGATGAGGTACAGGCATTGTTTCAAGTCCTAAACATTGGAGTTATAAGGAAGATAATCCCTCGTCAACCCCTCTGAGCCAAAGAAGTAGGAGTTTTTCTTTTCGAAATTTAAAACCCTTAATCATAACCTGGGGCAGGGTAGTTCTCTCAGTTGATCCAAATGCATCTTTACAAAACGAACAAAGACAGTGATGGTTCAGAACAATCATAAAGACAGGCAGTCGTTATCAAGAATCATAAATGAAAAGCCCAAGAAGTCTAAACCCATGAAGGAGACTTACAAAACTGGGGCATCCCGCTGACTGTGATTCCAAAAAAGGAAACAGTTCAGGCAAAAAAGAAAGGGATAACAAAAATCAAGAAAGAGGTCTTACAAACCCTCAACAAAGAAAAAAGAATGACTGCCTATTCAAAATAAATCATCAACATCTGAACCATCGCTGGTATATCAAAGCAAAGATTCAAGCAAGGTCTAACGTATGATCAACTGAGTTTAGGTTTGGAGAACATCATGAAGAGCGGGTGGGTACAAATAATTTGAGCCTTTATCCTTTGTTTCTTAAACCGTGAACCAAGCCACGTTATAACCCTTAAAAGTCCTAGCTGAAGCATGGGTTAGTTCGAAAGCATACTGTCACGAAAGGTATCCTGACTCCTTAAGGCCTACGGTAAATACGGAGTTGACATCACGTTTTACAAACATTCACTTGTTTTATGAAAAAGAATGCATTTTCAAAATCGCCGAGACAGACATAAGCTTTGCATTTTTAACATAACTTTGTTTGCATATGACTTTTTGTTTGAACAGCAGAAAATTTGCACGACGAATGCCTAATGAACAAGAGTATCTCCAATCAAGGGGCACGACATGATCATGGTCTACCATCTGGGGCAGTTAAGACAAGATCCAGAGAACCTCTCAAAAGGCCAAAAAGCCTGGGGCAAATCTCTGCCTGAGTCACTTGGGGCACTCCAGCAACGAATCTTGCACGATCAGACATCTTCTGGTAATATGGCAACACAAGCAGCCAGGGGCACCTCCCTGCATTCTAAAAGCGTGGACATAGTCGAAAAATACTACGCAAAATCAAAGACCCGTTAGGTCGACGTACCTAGGCAAAAATAAGGGCTTCCCGGCGAACCAAAAGGGTTCGGGCAAAATAAAGGGATGAAATGAAAAGAATCTGTACACCCGGCAAGTCGAAAACCTGAAAAGACGGCTTGGGCAAAAATGGGTATCCCGGTGGACTGAAAACCCGAAAGGGCGGTCCGGGCAAAAGTTAGGGATTAAAAGCGTACGACTATGTCCCTCCATCTGTCTACCAGAAGAAGGTTTGTCCGCCAACAACTATCAGCACCCCACAAGAAACAGGGGCAATAAAGGTTGGTCTGAGCAGTCTGATTGTTCTATCCTCCAAGGCATCAGGGTAAGTTCCGTCGAAGAACATAACCAATACAGTTCAATACTTCCCCAGAAGAGTCTAATCTAGTTCCCCCGGAAAGTTGGAATCATCTCCCCAAGCAGTAAGCTTATCCCCAGTAAGTTACGGAAGCTTACCCCTCTCAAGGCACGAACGCGTCGCCCGGCTTGATTTAAAGAGTTATTTCCTTAACAGGATATAACTGGGTTATCCTCAGCCAAAAGCCCCGGAAAGAGCGTCGTCGCCGAAGTCTTCTTACCCCAGCGAAGGTCATCAACTACTTCCTATGCAACAAGGGTATCCTCAGCAAACTACTGTCAACATTCAGCAAAGCATCTCTCTCCCCACAGAGTATTTCTTCCCAGCATGGTCGCTAGAGTATCTTTTCTCCCCGCAGAATCCGTCATTTGCCAAGTTCATCCCCCAACGGAGTCATCTTCTCCTACCGGTATTCTTGCAGTTATCATCCCCCAGTGGAAACAAAATCTATTCCTCAACATCAGCCCAGGATGCGACTTCCCGGCACCCGTCAAGGATTTATTTTTCTACGACGAAAATATACATTCATAAACATCATATCCTCATACATTATAGCATGCATATGCATCATACTATATGAATCTCATTAATTTTGAAGACATACAGTTCATGCATCATGATTTTGCATACAATTATGTTTTGCCTTTTCAGGAAAAAGATCAATACAAATGACTACTATCAAACTATCGCAATTCTGTCTAGATATAGTTTCAGATGTAAACCAGATATGGTGACGTTCTGATGCTGCTTCCAGATTTCCTTCTCGATATAGTTTCAGATATGATCCAGATATGGTGACGTTCTGATACTGCTTCCAGATTTCCTTCTAGATATAGTTTCAGATATGATTCCAGATATGGTGACGTTCTGATGCTGCTTCCAGAATTCTTTCTCGATATAGTTTCAGATATGATCCAGATATGGTGACGTTCTGATGCTGCTTCCAGAATTCTTTCTCGATATAGTTTCAGATATGATCCAGATATGGTGACGTTCTGATGCTGCTTCCAGATATCCTTCTAGATATAGTTTCAGATATGATCCAGATATGGTGACGTTCTGATGCTGCTTCCAGATTTCCTTCTAGATATAGTTTCGGATATGATCCAGAGATGGTGACGTTCTGATGCTGCTTCCAGATTTCCTTCTAGATATAGTTTCAGATGTAAACCAGATATGGTGACGTTCTGATACTGCTTCCAGAAGTCCTTTTTCAGATGTTTCCCTCTCCGACGATGAGTGTGAGGTGATAGTCTCCTATGGTCCCCTCTCCGACGATGAGCGTGAGGTGGTAATTCCTTTTTCAGATGTTTCCCTCTCCGACGATGAGTGTGAGGTGATAGTCTCCTATGGTCCCCTCTCCGACGATGAGCGTGAGGTGGTAATTCCTTTTTCAGATGTTTCCCTCTCCGACGATGAGTGTGAGGTGATAATCTCTTATGGTTCCCTCTCCGACGGTGTGTGAGGTGGTAAGTCCTTTTTCAGATGGTTCCCTCTCCGACGGTGTGTGAGGTGGTAAGTCCTTTCCAGATGTTTCCCTCTCCAACGTTGAGTGAGGTGACCATTCCTTTCAGATTATAATTTCCTATGGTTCTCTGCCCAATACTGCGAAGATAATAATTCCCATCAAGATTTTTCTCAACGAGCGTTGTTGAGATTAAAATCACCCAAGGTTCTCTTATCATTCATGCTAAGGCAGTAACCATCCCTGGTTCTTTCATCGCTGTTTGAAGCTCCAGACTCAGCTCCTGTAACCAGTCAGGACATATCTATACCAAGCATCTAAAATCAGCTCCTGCAACGTGTCAGGTACTCATTTTTCTTTTGCAGGTATGCAGGTTCTCGCTAAGGAATCTCCTACGCAATCAACATCCAGATGGCATCTATAAGCCCATCATCCTATCCAGCAATCTCTAAATGGCATCTATAAGCCCATTCCCCCATCATCACTGCTACTATGTGAGCGCAAATTTCTGGGCACTCTAGTGTCCAATCATCTTCTACCCTCGGATTACGAAAAGCACGTCAGCCAATCTGCATCCTCAGGTCTAAGAAGATTGAACAGGGGCAACTGTTGCACCCCAAAATTTGCCCTCCCATATTCTTCAAGAAATTGCCAAGCCAAGTCACAAAATTCCCCAAGGGTTGTGCAGTGCAACTGGCTCCTATACAATCAAAACTAGGGTTTGTGTTCTGATCAAAGAAAGGAAGTTTTCAAAGGCCCAATCAAGTCCCATATGCTTACAAAGATGGTCAAGCATCTTCATATCAAGTTTCAAGGCATTCAGCTCAAAATTGCATAGTCAAAACCCTAAATTGCACTACAGTCAACTGTAGGGGCAAAATGGTCATTTGACAGTCAAAAGTTCAAATTTTTGGTCAACATATCATTTTGAAGCCACAAACATCATTTGATCAATGCTTGATCATGATTCTCAAAATTTGGCTCAGAAAATCATCAAGATGCAAAAGTTGCTATATTTGGACAGCTGAAAAAGTCAACTGAAATTGACCAGGGCATAACTTTCACATGGATTATCAGAAAAATTCCATCCAAAGCTCATTTTGAAGAGAAAGACATTTCCTACAACCCATCTTCATATTCCAAGTCCAAGAAATGCTCTCACAAAAAGTTATCAATTTCAACATTATAGGTCATTTTCAAAAGTCAACAAAAAGGGACTTTAAGTCAAAGGCCATAACTTGAGATTGGTAAATCAAAATGACATGGGACCAAAAGCATTGGTTAGAGGACTCAAAGACCTTTCCAAAATGTCCAAGAACATGTGAAAAGCTTAAAAATTGAGCAAGTTATGCCTTGTGGAAGTTGGGAAATTTTTGGATATTTTGAAAAGTCAACTTTGATTCAAATGGTCTAAAATTGCTAGTGGGCCTATTTTTCTTCCATGATTCATCATTCCAAGCCTATGCACGACCACTTGGCCCAAAGGGAAGTATTTTCTCATTTTTTATTTATTTATTTGAATTATTATTTATATTAATTCATTTAAATTATTTAAATATGTGAAAAATATCTACTTTGACCTAAAAAATCTTTTTATGCATGCTTTAGCCTCTATAATTCGTGCAGACCCCAGCATGGAAAGATTTGGTTCAATTTGAGCATGATTGAGCAAAATGCACATGGAAAAGATATGGAAGATCCTTAAGGAAATCAAATATTCAAAACAATAAATTCCAAGAGATTTGATCCATGTTTTTGACCTAATTGCCTCACTACAAAGGCCTGAACCTAAACCTAATCATTGGAGACTAAAAGCTGCGCCCAAGAACACCTTGCAAACTTGAATTTTTTTCCATAAAACACAAAACTGAATTCATTGTTAGAGGTCGATTCAAGCCTCCATTCTTGTCTCAATAGCTTCATTGTGGTTCTCTGAACGTGTGCCAATCACAAACAACAACCAAAGCTCCAAGAATTGGTAGTTTGAACTCAAACCGTGTCAAGCAATTTTCGAAATCGTATATCATAATTCACGCATCCTTTTGCATTTTTATTTATGGATTCTTGTTCAGTGTGATGTTTCTAAGCTAACCAATGCCTTTGATTGAATTATTACACGTTATATTCGATTCCACCATGGTTGAGATTCTAGGGTTTGCAGGTTTTAAATTAGGGGTTTTCAGACCAAGAAAAATTAGACCATCACAGTACCACCATTGCAATCAACGCATCTGGACGAAGAGATTGATATAGTCACGCCTAATTTATGTTTAGAATTGAGCTATTCGCTATTTTTCTAAAAGCCATCTAACACCACGTTTGCAAAACTGTTGCCTTTGAGTCTGTGTTACAGGAAAAGTGAAGAAGATGATTTCGTGTCCATCAGCCATTGGTCCGTTTGAATTGCGCGCGTTTCTCTCCACTACGTGTTGGTTTTTCTTTTTGTTATTTACTTATTATAATATGTTAATTGAAGCGTTGTAGCTCAGCTGGCAGGTGTACGTGTTTGTGACCTTCGTGACCTGGGTTCAAGTCCCAGGTCTGGACAATTTCCATATTATTTTGCTATAATAATTCCCATG
Source organism: Vicia faba (assembly GCA_948472305.1). NCBI lineage: Eukaryota > Viridiplantae > Streptophyta > Magnoliopsida > Fabales > Fabaceae > Vicia > Vicia faba. The sequence goes on from OX451737.1 coordinate 208,943,351, forward strand.
CAGGCATAATCCTAAGACTCACCATACACCTCATGATCCAAGCATACACGTGTCCCAGACGACCACACCAAAGGCATAGATTCAAAGAGCATACTACGCCTTAGTCAAACGTGTCACACATGATTCAGAAAGTCAAACAGGCCACTGCCTATGGGGCCCAAACTTTTGGATTATACCTCCATAATGGGACAGCAAACCCCCCTGGTTTTATCTTTTCTAATTTTCTTTATGTTTTATTATTTTTAATTATTTGTTTGTTTGTTTTATTGTCTTAATTTAATTAATTGTTTTTTTAACAAAATACAAAAAAACTTCACAAAAATTCAGAAAAGACAAAAATTTAATAATTATTTTATTTTAATGATTTTTTCTAAATAAATTAGCATGTAAATATTTAGTTTTAATTAGGTTGCAATTTTAATTCTTTTTAATAAATCTAAAAGAGGTAGAATTAGGGTTTAATTAACAATTTCCATTCTTTTTAATTTTTCCTTTTTATCATAATATTATTATTTATTTATTTTCATAATTAAATTGTACATAAATAATTTAGGTTTAAATTAGGTCAAAAATTCAATATTTTCTTAATAACTAAAAATAATTAGAATTAGGGTTTATTTTAATTTCAATCAATTCCTTTTTCTATTAAATCTTAAAAATACAAAAATACCAAAAAAACATTCTTTTTAATTTTAATTTTTAATTCCTTATTAATTTTAATTTTACAAAAGGGTCCAACGCCCTCGTTCGTAACTTATTTATTTCGCGTATTTACTTTATTGCTTATTATAATTATGTAATTCTCCCAAAGCGTTGTAACAATTTTACTTCTCGCACTTTTATTTCCTTTTTCTTTATTTCTCTGTCAAATCGGGTCCGGTTTAATTTTGGCGATGTGGACCCGCGCCTTTGTAATAGCCTTAGATTTATTTTCCCGCAAACTTTATAACTGTTAAAAAGCATGCAAGAATGAATGATAAAATAAAAACAAGCGTAGAACACCAATAACATGACAAGATAAATGCAAATGAAAACGACACACAAATCGCACACACCACCCCTAGGGTACGCCTCACTGTTGCCTTGCCTTTCGAAAGGTGATCGTCGAGTAGAGGATGTCTTAGTAAGTCCTCATGATCCGGGAACCTGGCATGAGGGTAGCTTCTAAGGTGTCTTCCCGTTGCTCTGGTGATCACCATGTCCCTAAAACTCGAATTGACCCGAACACCTCCAACGGTGGTGCTACCTACCTCTCAATGGTGGGATGGCACTACTTTAAAGGACATTTACACAGACGAATTCCTTAGGGTAGGTAGGTTATCAAGGATACTTGCTCTAATCTCAAAACAAACTCAAAAAGACTTTTCACACCGACACTTTTCAAAAGCTTTCAAAACAATTTTTCAAACACTCTGACGTACGAGTCGAACTGAAATTTTTCAAAGAAACTTTTTTAACCCACATTGAAAAGCAAGCAAACATTTTTGAAAACACATTGAGCAAGTATCTAAGAGCCCATGGATAACCATGGATAGAAAGGGTGCTAACACCTTCCCTTTCTATAACCTACCTCCCGAACCGAGAGTGATCTCTTTAAAGGAATTTTTCTGTGCTTTTGTCCTTTCCATTTGGAGAAAATAAAAGACGGTGGCGACTCTTGCTTCCGCGACATTTCGCGAACCAGCGTTAAATAGTCAGTTCCAGATCCACTGATCACAGAACTGGCGACTCTGCTGGGGAATTAACTTAAAGTGGGGTGTACCTTAGGGTTAGTTCATAACTGTGTTTTCAATTGTATTGACTTGTCTGCTTTAAAAATTGTGGGTTGCTTGGGAGTTCTATAGATCCTAACCCGGATCTGGGGATACCTTCTTAGAAAGTAGCAACAAGGCTGTGAGGGAACTGTGCGGGGTATACCGACATGGTTGAAACAGTCTGCTACGTTGATGTGGCACTTTGGTGTGTACCGGTAACCCTTGAGTTCAGTCAAGGAGAGTACGGGGCCTCCGCATGGTGTCGTGAAGCATCAATAGACCTTAGGAACCTTAATTGAACAATCTTGGCCTCTTTAGGGTAGTGAGATAACTGACTTTGGTGCAGTCCGAGGTTGGTTGATACTCGATACTACACTCAATGGAGGGTTGCTTTCCTGGAATATTTCGGTCGCCAGTTCAGTGGCTAAATCGAAACGATGAACAATGAAAGCAATCCCGTGATATTGGGAACCTTAGAACCCGGTTACTTTGATTAGGACAGGTTGAACCCACCAACTTCAAGAGGGTAATACCTGGACCTCATGCTGGCCTAAACCCTAGGGGTTTCTCTTGTGTGACTTGTGTGCCTTTGTACTTGCCTACTTGCATGCTTGTTAGCTGACACATGAACTACTTGCAGGTTTTGTTTATAGTCCTTAACTAGTACTCATGACAAGGTTTATCAAATTTCTTGCAGGTTTTGTTTATAGTCCTTAATTGGGACTCATAACAGAGTACTAAACTTCTTGCAGGGTTGTTTATAGTCCTTAATTGGGACTCATAACAGGGTACTAAATTTCTTGCAGGGTTGTTTATAGTCCTTAATTGGGACTCATAACAGGGTTACTCACATTACCCCATGCATAGCATGACATCATACCATTGCATACCATTGCATACATCCTAACCCATTTCAAGGATCTCAAGGGCTTGTGATGCAGGTCATGATAAATCAAACATCTTGCCAGGGGCAAAGAGGATTTATTTTCCTCTAGCCAAGGGTGTCAGGGGCTATGACCCACTGGATATGGTGAGCCTTTGACCCTTGAAGAAGGGCTCTCTACAGCAGGAAGTTCCTTCAATCAAGTTGCCAGTTTCCAACTCCAACAAATTTCTCTGTTTACCCCGCGAGGTCCTTGAAAACATTACATGCATGTCATACATCTCATTGCATTGCAGGTATCCCTTTGACAGGTTGCTTACCCTTCTCCGCTGTTTATTTCAGCCGATCATCATGAATCCTGAATCAGCAGCCGAGCAGACTATCAAGGACCTCCAGGCTCAGAACGCCCAGTTCCAAGAGCTGATCATGAATTTGACTCAGGGGCAACAAGATCTGAAGGCTCTGCTCTTGAAGAAGGACAAGAAGAAGAAGAGGACTGTTCTGTTCAGCCCTAGACGCAGATCTGGGAACACACCGCAAATTGAAACTGAGAGGACAACCCCATCTGTGGGAAAAAGCAGTCATCAAGAGGAAAGGGTGCTCAGTCCATAGGTCTCTGACAATGAAACAGATTTCGACGACGAACAGTACCCTCCGGCTGAGGACAAGTACAAACAGTTGGAGGATAGGCTGAATGCTATGGAGATCCAACAGGTACCTGGGCTGGATCTTGGAGATTTGGGTTTGTCAACTGGTGTGGTTATTCCTCGGAAGTTCAAAGCACCATCCTTTACTAAGTATGACGGGGCGTCTTGCCCCAAGCTGCATCTAAGGTCCTATGTTCGGAAGATTCAGCCATATACGGTGGACAAGAATTTATGGATCCACTTCTTCCAGGAGAGTCTTTCAGGGACTCATCTCGAATGGTTCTATCAGCTAGATGGGACCAAAGTTCGTAACTGGGAGGAGTTGGCTACTGCTTTCTATAAGCAGTATCAATATAATGCCGACCTTGCCCCTACGCGTACCCAACTCCAGGGTATGTCGTTAGGATCAAGTGAAGGTTTTAAAGAATATGCGCAGAAATGGAGGGATCTTGCTGGAAGGGTACAACCACCTCTGACTGATCGGGAACTTGTGGACATGTTCTTGGGGACCTTGTCTGGTCCATTTTATAACCACCTAATTGGGAATTCGTCTGCTGGATTCACAGATCTTATCTTGACTGGAGAGCGAATAGAAGCTGGCATCCGGTCTGGGAAAATTCAAGAGGCTGCACCTTCTGATAAAAAGCCTCATCATGGAAAGAAAGAATCCAATGCTGTGCACGGTAAAAAGAGCCGTCATGAGGCAGGGGCAATCCAAATCTCCAATCCCGGACCTGCTCAACAAGGACAGGGGCAGCAGCGCAAGGAGAAACGACAGTATACCAAACTCAACATGTCGCTGGATCAAGCACTGCAACAAATGTTGAAGGCAGGGCTGATCACCTTAAGGGCTCCTCTTCGGAATCCGAACACTTCTGCGCCCAACTATCACCCCAATGACAGGTGCGCATATCATTCTGATAGCCCGGGGCATACTACAGACAACTGCTGGCCTCTCAAGAACAAGATCCAAGATATGATTGACGCCGGAGAGATTCAGTTTGAAGTGCCAGAGACTCCGAACATAATCACTGCTCCATTGCCCAATCATTGAAGCCTTTTGTTTATTTGAATTTTTGAGTTGTATTTTTCTTTGCTTATACAAACAATTAATGTCATAGCAAACTCTTTTATTCCATTAATGCATCGCATATGTCTGTTTCGGGAATTAATACAATTGTTTTCATTATATTCAAAATTCTTTTCATATTTTTTCTGATGATCAGCTCTTGGTTAATAATTCTGAGCCTCTTGAGGGAGGATGACGAAAACGATACCGCTATCTTTACAGTATGCTTTTGAACAGACCCCGCTGATGAGGTACAGGCATTGTTTCAAGTCCTAAACATTGGAGTTATAAGGAAGATAATCCCTCGTCAACCCCTCTGAGCCAAAGAAGTAGGAGTTTTTCTTTTCGAAATTTAAAACCCTTAATCATAACCTGGGGCAGGGTAGTTCTCTCAGTTGATCCAAATGCATCTTTACAAAACGAACAAAGACAGTGATGGTTCAGAACAATCATAAAGACAGGCAGTCGTTATCAAGAATCATAAATGAAAAGCCCAAGAAGTCTAAACCCATGAAGGAGACTTACAAAACTGGGGCATCCCGCTGACTGTGATTCCAAAAAAGGAAACAGTTCAGGCAAAAAAGAAAGGGATAACAAAAATCAAGAAAGAGGTCTTACAAACCCTCAACAAAGAAAAAAGAATGACTGCCTATTCAAAATAAATCATCAACATCTGAACCATCGCTGGTATATCAAAGCAAAGATTCAAGCAAGGTCTAACGTATGATCAACTGAGTTTAGGTTTGGAGAACATCATGAAGAGCGGGTGGGTACAAATAATTTGAGCCTTTATCCTTTGTTTCTTAAACCGTGAACCAAGCCACGTTATAACCCTTAAAAGTCCTAGCTGAAGCATGGGTTAGTTCGAAAGCATACTGTCACGAAAGGTATCCTGACTCCTTAAGGCCTACGGTAAATACGGAGTTGACATCACGTTTTACAAACATTCACTTGTTTTATGAAAAAGAATGCATTTTCAAAATCGCCGAGACAGACATAAGCTTTGCATTTTTAACATAACTTTGTTTGCATATGACTTTTTGTTTGAACAGCAGAAAATTTGCACGACGAATGCCTAATGAACAAGAGTATCTCCAATCAAGGGGCACGACATGATCATGGTCTACCATCTGGGGCAGTTAAGACAAGATCCAGAGAACCTCTCAAAAGGCCAAAAAGCCTGGGGCAAATCTCTGCCTGAGTCACTTGGGGCACTCCAGCAACGAATCTTGCACGATCAGACATCTTCTGGTAATATGGCAACACAAGCAGCCAGGGGCACCTCCCTGCATTCTAAAAGCGTGGACATAGTCGAAAAATACTACGCAAAATCAAAGACCCGTTAGGTCGACGTACCTAGGCAAAAATAAGGGCTTCCCGGCGAACCAAAAGGGTTCGGGCAAAATAAAGGGATGAAATGAAAAGAATCTGTACACCCGGCAAGTCGAAAACCTGAAAAGACGGCTTGGGCAAAAATGGGTATCCCGGTGGACTGAAAACCCGAAAGGGCGGTCCGGGCAAAAGTTAGGGATTAAAAGCGTACGACTATGTCCCTCCATCTGTCTACCAGAAGAAGGTTTGTCCGCCAACAACTATCAGCACCCCACAAGAAACAGGGGCAATAAAGGTTGGTCTGAGCAGTCTGATTGTTCTATCCTCCAAGGCATCAGGGTAAGTTCCGTCGAAGAACATAACCAATACAGTTCAATACTTCCCCAGAAGAGTCTAATCTAGTTCCCCCGGAAAGTTGGAATCATCTTCCCAAGCAGTAAGCTTATCCCCAGTAAGTTACGGAAGCTTACCCCTCTCAAGGCACGAACGCGTCGCCCGGCTTGATTTAAAGAGTTATTTCCTTAACAGGATATAACTGGGTTATCCTCAGCCAAAAGCCCCGGAAAGAGCGTCGTCGCCGAAGTCTTCTTACCCCAGCGAAGGTCATCAACTACTTCCTATGCAACAAGGGTATCCTCAGCAAACTACTGTCAACATTCAGCAAAGCATCTCTCTCCCCACAGAGTATTTCTTCCCAGCATGGTCGCTAGAGTATCTTTTCTCCCCGCAGAATCCGTCATTTTCCAAGTTCATCCCCCAACGGAGTCATCTTCTCCTACCGGTATTCTTGCAGTTATCATCCCCCAGTGGAAACAAAATCTATTCCTCAACATCAGCCCAGGATGCGACTTCCCGGCACCCGTCAAGGATTTATTTTTCTACGACGAAAATATACATTCATAAACATCATATCCTCATACATTATAGCATGCATATGCATCATACTATATGAATCTCATTAATTTTGAAGACATACAGTTCATGCATCATGATTTTGCATACAATTATGTTTTGCCTTTTCAGGAAAAAGATCAATACAAATGACTACTATCAAACTATCGCAATTCTGTCTAGATATAGTTTCAGATGTAAACCAGATATGGTGACGTTCTGATGCTGCTTCCAGATTTCCTTCTCGATATAGTTTCAGATATGATCCAGATATGGTGACGTTCTGATACTGCTTCCAGATTTCCTTCTAGATATAGTTTCAGATATGATTCCAGATATGGTGACGTTCTGATGCTGCTTCCAGAATTCTTTCTCGATATAGTTTCAGATATGATCCAGATATGGTGACGTTCTGATGCTGCTTCCAGAATTCTTTCTCGATATAGTTTCAGATATGATCCAGATATGGTGACGTTCTGATGCTGCTTCCAGATATCCTTCTAGATATAGTTTCAGATATGATCCAGATATGGTGACGTTCTGATGCTGCTTCCAGATTTCCTTCTAGATATAGTTTCGGATATGATCCAGAGATGGTGACGTTCTGATGCTGCTTCCAGATTTCCTTCTAGATATAGTTTCAGATGTAAACCAGATATGGTGACGTTCTGATACTGCTTCCAGAAGTCCTTTTTCAGATGTTTCCCTCTCCGACGATGAGTGTGAGGTGATAGTCTCCTATGGTCCCCTCTCCGACGATGAGCGTGAGGTGGTAATTCCTTTTTCAGATGTTTCCCTCTCCGACGATGAGTGTGAGGTGATAGTCTCCTATGGTCCCCTCTCCGACGATGAGCGTGAGGTGGTAATTCCTTTTTCAGATGTTTCCCTCTCCGACGATGAGTGTGAGGTGATAATCTCTTATGGTTCCCTCTCCGACGGTGTGTGAGGTGGTAAGTCCTTTTTCAGATGGTTCCCTCTCCGACGGTGTGTGAGGTGGTAAGTCCTTTCCAGATGTTTCCCTCTCCAACGTTGAGTGAGGTGACCATTCCTTTCAGATTATAATTTCCTATGGTTCTCTGCCCAATACTGCGAAGATAATAATTCCCATCAAGATTTTTCTCAACGAGCGTTGTTGAGATTAAAATCACCCAAGGTTCTCTTATCATTCATGCTAAGGCAGTAACCATCCCTGGTTCTTTCATCGCTGTTTGAAGCTCCAGACTCAGCTCCTGTAACCAGTCAGGACATATCTATACCAAGCATCTAAAATCAGCTCCTACAACGTGTCAGGTACTCATTTTTCTTTTGCAGGTATGCAGGTTCTCGCTAAGGAATCTCCTACGCAATCAACATCCAGATGGCATCTATAAGCCCATCATCCTATCCAGCAATCTCTAAATGGCATCTATAAGCCCATTCCCCCATCATCACTGCTACTATGTGAGCGCAAATTTCTGGGCACTCTAGTGTCCAATCATCTTCTACCCTCGGATTACGAAAAGCACGTCAGCCAATCTGCATCCTCAGGTCTAAGAAGATTGAACAGGGGCAACTGTTGCACCCCAAAATTTGCCCTCCCATATTCTTCAAGAAATTGCCAAGCCAAGTCACAAAATTCCCCAAGGGTTGTGCAGTGCAACTGGCTCCTATACAATCAAAACTAGGGTTTGTGTTCTGATCAAAGAAAGGAAGTTTTCAAAGGCCCAATCAAGTCCCATATGCTTACAAAGATGGTCAAGCATCTTCATATCAAGTTTCAAGGCATTCAGCTCAAAATTGCATAGTCAAAACCCTAAATTGCACTACAGTCAACTGTAGGGGCAAAATGGTCATTTGACAGTCAAAAGTTCAAATTTTTGGTCAACATATCATTTTGAAGCCACAAACATCATTTGATCAATGCTTGATCATGATTCTCAAAATTTGGCTCAGAAAATCATCAAGATGCAAAAGTTGCTATATTTGGACAGCTGAAAAAGTCAACTGAAATTGACCAGGGCATAACTTTCACATGGATTATCAGAAAAATTCCATCCAAAGCTCATTTTGAAGAGAAAGACATTTCCTACAACCCATCTTCATATTCCAAGTCCAAGAAATGCTCTCACAAAAAGTTATCAATTTCAACATTATAGGTCATTTTCAAAAGTCAACAAAAAGGGACTTTAAGTCAAAGGCCATAACTTGAGATTGGTAAATCAAAATGACATGGGACCAAAAGCATTGGTTAGAGGACTCAAAGACCTTTCCAAAATGTCCAAGAACATGTGAAAAGCTTAAAAATTGAGCAAGTTATGCCTTGTGGAAGTTGGGAAATTTTTGGATATTTTGAAAAGTCAACTTTGATTCAAATGGTCTAAAATTGCTAGTGGGCCTATTTTTCTTCCATGATTCATCATTCCAAGCCTATGCACGACCACTTGGCCCAAAGGGAAGTATTTTCTCATTTTTTATTTATTTATTTGAATTATTATTTATATTAATTCATTTAAATTATTTAAATATGTGAAAAATATCTACTTTGACCTAAAAAATCTTTTTATGCATGCTTTAGCCTCTATAATTCGTGCAGACCCCAGCATGGAAAGATTTGGTTCAATTTGAGCATGATTGAGCAAAATGCACATGGAAAAGATATGGAAGATCCTTAAGGAAATCAAATATTCAAAACAATAAATTCCAAGAGATTTGATCCATGTTTTTGACCTAATTGCCTCACTACAAAGGCCTGAACCTAAACCTAATCATTGGAGACTAAAAGCTGCGCCCAAGAACACCTTGCAAACTTGAATTTTTTTCCATAAAACACAAAACTGAATTCATTGTTAGAGGTCGATTCAAGCCTCCATTCTTGTCTCAATAGCTTCATTGTGGTTCTCTGAACGTGTGCCAATCACAAACAACAACCAAAGCTCCAAGAATTGGTAGTTTGAACTCAAACCGTGTCAAGCAATTTTCGAAATCGTATATCATAATTCACGCATCCTTTTGCATTTTTATTTATGGATTCTTGTTCAGTGTGATGTTTCTAAGCTAACCAATGCCTTTGATTGAATTATTACACGTTATATTCGATTCCACCATGGTTGAGATTCTAGGGTTTGCAGGTTTTAAATTAGGGGTTTTCAGACCAAGAAAAATTAGACCATCACAGTACCACCATTGCAATCAACGCATCTGGACGAAGAGATTGATATAGTCACGCCTAATTTATGTTTAGAATTGAGCTATTCGCTATTTTTCTAAAAGCCATCTAACACCACGTTTGCAAAACTGTTGCCTTTGAGTCTGTGTTACAGGAAAAGTGAAGAAGATGATTTCGTGTCCATCAGCCATTGGTCCGTTTGAATTGCGCGCGTTTCTCTCCACTACGCGTTGGTTTTTCTTTTTGTTATTTACTTATTATAATATGTTAATTGAAGCGTTGTAGCTCAGCTGGCAGGTGTACGTGTTTGTGACCTTCGTGACCTGGGTTCAAGTCCCAGGTCTGGACAATTTCCATATTATTTTGCTATAATAATTCCCATGCAGGCATAATCCTAAGACTCACCATACACCTCATGATCCAAGCATACACGTGTCCCAGACGACCACACCAAAGGCATAGATTCAAAGAGCATACTACGCCTTAGTCAAACGTGTCACACATGATTCAGAAAGTCAAACAGGCCACTGCCTATGGGGCCCAAACTTTTGGATTATACCTCCATAATGGGACAGCAAACCCCCCTGGTTTTATCTTTTCTAATTTTCTTTATGTTTTATTATTTTTAATTATTTGTTTGTTTGTTTTATTGTCTTAATTTAATTAATTGTTTTTTTAACAAAATACAAAAAAACTTCACAAAAATTCAGAAAAGACAAAAATTTAATAATTATTTTATTTTAATGATTTTTTCTAAATAAATTAGCATGTAAATATTTAGTTTTAATTAGGTTGCAATTTTAATTCTTTTTAATAAATCTAAAAGAGGTAGAATTAGGGTTTAATTAACAATTTCCATTCTTTTTAATTTTTCCTTTTTATCATAATATTATTATTTATTTATTTTCATAATTAAATTGTACATAAATAATTTAGGTTTAAATTAGGTCAAAAATTCAATATTTTCTTAATAACTAAAAATAATTAGAATTAGGGTTTATTTTAATTTCAATCAATTCCTTTTTCTATTAAATCTTAAAAATACAAAAATACCAAAAAAACATTCTTTTTAATTTTAATTTTTAATTCCTTATTAATTTTAATTTTACAAAAGGGTCCAACGCCCTCGTTCGTAACTTATTTATTTCGCGTATTTACTTTATTGCTTATTATAATTATGTAATTCTCCCAAAGCGTTGTAACAATTTTACTTCTCGCACTTTTATTTCCTTTTTCTTTATTTCTCTGTCAAATCGGGTCCGGTTTAATTTTGGCGATGTGGACCCGCGCCTTTGTAATAGCCTTAGATTTATTTTCCCGCAAACTTTATAACTGTTAAAAAGCATGCAAGAATGAATGATAAAATAAAAACAAGCGTAGAACACCAATAACATGACAAGATAAATGCAAATGAAAACGACACACAAATCGCACACACCACCCCTAGGGTACGCCTCACTGTTGCCTTGCCTTTCGAAAGGTGATCGTCGAGTAGAGGATGTCTTAGTAAGTCCTCATGATCCGGGAACCTGGCATGAGGGTAGCTTCTAAGGTGTCTTCCCGTTGCTCTGGTGATCACCATGTCCCTAAAACTCGAATTGACCCGAACACCTCCAACGGTGGTGCTACCTACCTCTCAATGGTGGGATGGCACTACTTTAAAGGACATTTACACAGAAGAATTCCTTAGGGTAGGTAGGTTATCAAGGATACTTGCTCTAATCTCAAAACAAACTCAAAAAGACTTTTCACACCGACACTTTTCAAAAGCTTTCAAAACAATTTTTCAAACACTCTGACGTACGAGTCGAACTGAAATTTTTCAAAGAAACTTTTTTAACCCACATTGAAAAGCAAGCAAACATTTTTGAAAACACATTGAGCAAGTATCTAAGAGCCCATGGATAACCATGGATAGAAAGGGTGCTAACACCTTCCCTTTCTATAACCTACCTCCCGAACCGAGAGTGATCTCTTTAAAGGAATTTTTCTGTGCTTTTGTCCTTTCCATTTGGAGAAAATAAAAGACAGTGGCGACTCTTGCTTCCGCGACATTTCGCGAACCAGCGTTAAATAGTCAGTTCCAGATCCACCGATCACAGCCGTGTTTCACTTTATGGTAACCTTTGTATCAGTCCTCAAGGGTGTGATAAAGTGTTTTGAAAACTTTAGTTTGAAAAGTTTGTTTGAAAGTGTATGGTGTAAAAGATTTGTTTGAGCAAGTACCTAGGAACTAATCTACCTACTCGAAAAAAGTCTGTTCGTTTTCCTTTAGACAGCGCTATCCTATTATTAAGGAACAGGTAGCACCGACGTTGGAGTTTTAAGGGACATTTGAAGGGACAGATACGATCATAAAAGCAATGTTAGGAAATTTTAGTAATCGTCCTAAAGCCTTAAAGATCTTTTTTCGAGGCAACATCTGATTGGGTCATTTTAGATCTTTTGAGACTAGAGGACGACCACTAATATTCCCTATACTTTATGACCGTTTACCGAAGGCAACCAGAGTGGAGTAAACCCTAGGAGTGAGCATGTGCAAGTGTATTTTTTCAGTTAATTATCTTTGCACAATTAGGGTTTTCTACTGTTTTAATTTCAATTTATCTTTCCATACAATCATATACATACATCTAAGCAGTTTATAGTTTGTGGAAAAATGCGATAAATTAGAGTCCTAACTATTACATGGCTTTGGGTAGATACATAATTATTTTTGACTGAAAATAAAATGCGGAATTAAAACCCTATTTAAATCTATTACAAACTCGGAGCAGTTACAATAATAATAAAAAAGGAAAATCCAAAGCGTGCGGAAAATTAAATGTGAGAAATAACTTGGCGACTTAAAAATCTAATTTAAGAAATTTTTTATGTTGTTTTTTTGAGAAAAAATTAGGTTAAGTATAAAGTCAACCCTAATTCTAATTATTTTAAATTATAACAAAAAAAGAATTAAATTACCCTAATTTAATTAAACTAATTAATTAATAAAATATTTTTTATAAAAAAGATTTTTGATGTTTTTTATGATTTTTTGATTAAATAAAAAAAATTATTTTTTGAGTTATTTAAAAAAAAATTAATAAATAAAAGAAGAAGAATTAAAACAAAAAATAGTAAGAAATTGGGCCTGCGCAAGCACCCAGGGGGTGTGTTTCTGAACTTTCAAGGCCCATTATCGCTGAGCCCAATCCTGCGCCAGATCCAATGTTGCTGCCTTCTGATGGTCTATTGTGGGTGTTTGGATCTTGACCGTTTGATCCAGATTGAGGGTGATCAAACCATCTGAAGGTGAGGATGTATGATGCACTCAGGAATGTGTTGGGTACCTGATCTGTAGAAAACACATGCTGAAAAATAAAACCAAGGTCTGGGGATCGAACCCAGGCCATCCAGCTTCACAACCATGCACCTTACCACTACACCAACCTGCTTATTCATACATATATCCAAACGCAAATAATAAAAGGGAAATCAAATGTTAAACCCAGTCAATTAAACAAACGCACATGTCAGCTTGTATGGACCAATCATGTTATAAGGACAAGCCACGCCAACAATCAAATTGCCTTCAAACATTGACTCGCCGGAGAAACGCCAGAGCCCTAGCTCCGGTCTTCTTCTCTGACCATCTCCTTCATCCAACTCACGTAAACCTGCAAAAACAAAGATCAATGAGAAAAATCGTAGGACGGAGGTCATTAATAGCAAAGGATGCTCCTGGGTATTAGCTTCACATATCACACATCCAAACACTCACAATCATTCATAGAAACATATGTATGCAGTCAATATGGATTTAAATTAGGTTTTGTGCAAGTTTAAGATCCAAGAAATCTTACCCAAAAGTGAAGCACGAATTTGCTGATTTTTGATGGTATGGGATTGCTCACGAGTTGGGTTGAGTTCCTTGATGCTACAGGAGTACGATTGGAGGCTTAGAATCAATGGAGACTGGCTGGATCGTGGGATCTCCAATTGCACCAAGCTTGAATATTTTTGAAACTTTTTTCTTGGTCTTGAGGTAGCCTTCTCGTGTGCTTGTTGTTTGGAATGCTTGTCCTTATGTATGGTAGCATACTAGGTCAACATAAGTGGAGAAAATCCCATGCTTTGATGACAAAATATTCTCCTTTCAAGTTTTTCGATTTTGTTTATTTTTGGAACAAATCCACTCTTTACTCTCTTTGCACGATTTACCTTGATCTTGCCAGCTTTTGTTAATTGCCAATTGATGATAAAAATATTTGTAATAAAATCTTTTATTGTTTAGATGATTTATTTGATTTAATTTGATTTTTAAAGGATAAAAATCAAAATAAATTAAATAAATAAAGCTAATAACATGTGGAAGGTGTTAGAACATAGTTTGATTCTACAACCCTTGGTTAAAGTTTTGATGATAACAAATACAAAGAACAAATATGCACCTTAAAAATATGTTTTATGTATGCAAAAGTTCTGATCAAATCAGCATCAGTAGATAAGCCATTAGTGCTACACGCTGAAGCAATCAGAACATACGCAGAAGATTGATGACCAGAACCTGCGCTTAATCAAGTAAACTCTGATTCTGAATAAGAACATATCAAACCAAGTCATCAATATTCTGAAGCTTCATCAGCAGTAAGGAGAAAAGACTCTGAAGCGTTACTGAACATTCAATACATAATTAATTCCAACGGCCTTCTTCAGACAGGATCTTCTCCAAAAGGAAAGTGTGTTAATGACATTAAACCTGCTTTATGATCAACGTCATTACACTGCCTATATAAACAAGTCTGCTTTCAAAAAGAAGCATGTACATACGTACGTACACACAACGATTTTGCTAAGATCAACAACCATGCATATTCAAGCTGCAAGCAAATTCATTCTTTATTCTAAGCTATAAACCTGTGTAATTCATCACAGTTGTGATAAACAGTTTTTGTTAGAAAAACAACAACACATTTTTTTTAATCATATTGTAAAAGAGATCCTTGAGATTAACCGGATTGTGGTTGTACTCAAGAAGACTTTAAAAATTGTTAAAGTAGCTTTTGTAATCTGTTGAGATTAGTGGATTAAGACCTCGTTGTAGAGAGGCGAAATCACCTTGACGGGTGGACTGGAGTAGTTTGAGATCAAACGAACCAGGATAAAAATACTGTGTCATTAAGTTATTTTAGATCCTTGTTTTCAATTCACCCCCCCCCCTTCTTGTGTTTTTCACATCTTCAATTGGCATCAGAGCGCCTGGTTCTGAGTTTAAACACTTAACCGTGTCAGTACAAGATCCAAGCATCAGAAAAACACTATGGTGGGGCCAATCCAAAACATCAGCAATGACAACAATGAAGAAAGGGACAAATTCAGTGGTAAACCTCCAGTCTTTGATGGAGAAAACTTTGACTACTGGAAAGACAAAATTGAGAGTTTCTTTCTGGCCCATGATGCTGATCTGTGGGACATGGTGACTGATGGATACACGCATCCTGTGGATGGACATGGTCAGAATATAGATAGGAAAGTGATGTCTGATCAGAAAAAGCGTGAATTCAGAAACCACCACAAGGCCAGAACAATTCTACTCAGCGCCATCTCATATTCAGAATATGAGAAAATATCAAACAGAGAAACTGCCAAGAATATGTTTAACTCTCTGAGAATGACACATGAAGGTAACATTCAAGTCAAAGAAACCAAGGCCCTTGCGATCATTCAGAAGTATGAGGCATTCAAGATGGAAGATAGTGAATCTATAGAAACTATGTTTTCAATATTTCAAATTCTTGTTGCTGGACTAAAAGTTCTTGACAAAGGGTATTCTACTGTTGATCACGTTAAGAAAATCATCAGAAGCTTGCCCAAACAATGGAGGCCAATGGTCACAGCACTTAAGCTAGCCAAAGATCTCAACAAAATCTATCTGGAAGAACTTGTTAGCTCCCTCAGAAGTCACGAGATAGAGCTAGAAGAAGACGAACCTCAAAAGCAAGGTAAGCCATTAGCTTTAAAATCTAACAGAAAATTTGACTCCAAAGTTTTGCAGGCTGTAGAAGTAATCTCTGATGGATCCTCATCAGAAGAAGATGAACTGTCTCTCCTCTCCAGAAGGGTGAACCAACTGTGGAAGCAGAGACAAAGGAAGTTCAGGAATCCCAGAAGATCAGAAAATCAGAATGAATCCTCCTCCAGATACAGAAGGTCAGAACCCTCTTCTGGACACAGAAGATATGAAGGTTCTTCAGGATACAGAAAGCCAAACAACAAAGACATCATCTGCTATGAATGTAACGAGCAAGGGCACTACAAAATTGACTGCCCAAAGCTTCAGAAGGAAAATCCCAAAAAGAAGTTTCTCAAGGAAAAGAAGAAAAGCCTCATGGCTACATGGGATGATTCTGACACATCTGAAGCTGACTCAGAATCAGATGATGAAAGAGCAAACATAGCTCTCATGGCAAACGTATCAGAAGACAGTGAAGCTTCTGGTTCAGACTCGGAATTAAACACTGAAGAGGTATTCCCTGACTTTACCATAAACTTTACTAAAGTTGAACTTACTGAAAGCCTAAATGAAATTTTGGAAAGGTATCAGCAGATCAGAGTCAAATTCAGAAACCTGAAAAGGAATCTTGCCTCTGACTCTGATAAGACTAAGAGTCTCAGATTGGAGAATTCTGAGTTAAAAGAAAAAATTTCAAAATTAGAAAACCAGTTGCAAAACTCTCAGAAGGAAACAATCTCTAAAACTCCCAGCAATACTGATGAGATCATCAAAGAGTATGATCACAGCTTTCAGAAGTTTCTAGCTAAAAACATAGACAGAAGCAAAATGGCTTCAATGATCTATGGAGTTAGCAGAAATGGCAGAAAAGGGATAGGATATCAAGGTAAGGTACCTACACCTAAAAATTCCATGGACTTAGTTATAAAACGCACTCCACTTGATTCACATTTTATATATGGGCACACACATGACATAAAATATACAAGTAGTGATTATTCTGTCAAACCAAAATTCAATCAGAACTTTGGTAAAACTAACAAATCAGGACCCAAGAAAATGTGGATACCTAAGGATAAAATCATACATATGGCAGATATCTTTAGCAGCAAGGCTAAGACACCAATCATGGTACCTGAACTCTGGCTGCTCACGACACATGACGGGAAGAAGGCATATGTTCCAAAGCCTGGAACTTAAGCCTGGAGGCCATGTGGGCTTTGGAGGCAATCAGAGAGGAAAGATCATTGGCTCTGGAACAGTAGGTAATGGAAATCTTCCCTCTATAAGTAATGTTTTATTAGTTGATAGATTAATGCATAACATGTTATCCATAAGTCAATTAAGTGATAATGGTTATGATATAGTATTCAATCAAAATTCATGCAAAGCTGTTAGTCAGAAAGATGGGACTATCCTATTTAATGGAAATAGGAAAAATAACATTTATAAAATAAAACTTTCTGAACTAAAGAGTCAAAATGTAAAATGTCTATTGTCTGTTACAACGAGCAATGGATCTGGCACAGAAGATTGGGACATGTTAGTATGAGAAGAATATCTCATATTAACAAACTCAATCTGGTCAGAGGACTTCCTAACTTGAAGTTCAATTCAGATGCTCTGTGTGAAGCATGTCAGAAAGGCAAGTTTGCAAAACCTGCTTTCAAATCCATAAATGTTGTTTCCACCTCTAAGCCATTAGAACTTCTGCACATTGACTTATTTGGACCAGTAAAAACTGCTTCAGTCAGTGGCAAGAAGTATGGGTTAGTAATCATAGATGACTATAGTAGATGGACATGGGTAAAGTTCTTAAGACACAAGGACGAGTCGCACTCTGTGTTTGTTACCTTCTGCAACCAAGTTCAGAATGAAAAGGATCTTAGAATTGTCAAAGTCAGAAGTGATCATGGTGGAGAATTTGAAAATAAAGATTTTGAATTATTCTTTAATGAAAAAGGCATTCTGCATGATTTCTCTTGTCCTAGAACTCCCCAGCAAAATGGAGTTGTAGAACGAAAGAACAGAACATTGCAAGAAATAGCCAGAACCATGATCAACGAGACTAACGTTGCTAAGATCTTCTGGGCAGAGGAAATAAACACAACATGTTACATTCAGAATAGAATCTCCATAAGACCTATTCTGGAAAAGACTCCATATGAATTGTGGAAGAACAGAAAGCCCAACATTTCTTATTTTCACCCATTTGGATGCACATGTTTTATTCTAAACACAAAAAATTATTTGAAAAAGTTTGACTCTAAAGCACAAAAGTATATTATGTTAGGATACTCTGAACGCTCGAGAGGGTACAGAGTGTACAATACAGAAACACGGATTGTTGAAGAGTCAATCATTGTTAGGTTTGATGATAAGCTTGACTCTCAAAAGTCAAAGCAGAATGAATTCCTTGCAGGTATGGAAGTTGAACTCACAGGTACTGAAGGCAATTCATTAGAGGCTCTCAACAGAGACACTCCCTCAACAGCAGAAAGAGTCACCACAAGCAATCCAGCACCTTCTGTTGATCAACTCCAGAAAAGACTATCCAGAAGCAGCATTGATCACCCAGAAGATACAATATTGGGAAAGAAGGAAGATCCAATCAGAACAAGATCAACATTCAGAAACTCTGAAGAATCCCTCATGGGACTGATTTCTCTGATTGAGCCAACAAAAATTGATGAAGCACTTCTGGACAATGATTGGATTTTGGTAATGCAAGAGGAACTAAATCAATTCACCAGAAATGACGTATGAGATCTGGTTCCCAAACCAAAAGGGTTCAACATCATTGGTACAAAATGGGTGTTCAGAAACAAACTGAACGATCAAGTGAAGTCATCAGAAACAAAGCACGACTGGTAGCACAAGGTTATAGTCAGCAAGAGGGGATAGACTATACAGAAACCTTTGCTCCAGTCGCCAGGTTAGAATCTATCAGACTTTTAATATAATTTGTTGTTAATAAAGGCATCACTCTGTATCAGATGGATGTCAAAAGTCCATTCCTAAATGGCTATATAGATGAAGAGGTATACGTGCACCAACCCCCTGGTTTTGAAAGCTCCAAAAATCCAGAATATGTTTTCAAACTAAAGAAGTCACTCTATGGTCTGAAACAAGCTCCCAGAGCTTGGTATGAAAGACTAAGTAACTTCCTGTTAGAAAAGGAATTCACTAGAGGGAAAGTGGACACAACCTTGTTCTGTAAGACAGTTAAGAATGACATGTTAGTATGTCAGATTTATGTTGATGACATCATATTTGGATCCACTAAACCCTCTCTGGGAAGAGAGTTTGCTAAATGTATGCAGGCAGAGTTTGAGATGAGCCTAATGGGGGAACTAAAATTCTTTCTGGGCATTCAGATAAATCAAACTCCAGAAGGAACTTACATTCATCAGAGCAAATATGTCAGAGAACTTCTGAAGAAATTTGATCTCTCAGAATGTAAGCCCTCAAGGATTCCAATGCATCCCACGTGCATTCTGGAAAAAGAAGAGGTAAGTAAAAAGGTAGAACAGAAAGTCTACAGAGGTATGATTGGTTATCTTATCTATCTGACAGCTTCAAGGCCTGACATTCTATTCAGTGTTTGCATTTGTGCTAGATTCCAATCAGATCCTAGAGAATCTCACTTAACAGTAGTTAAGCAAATTTTCAAGTATCTGAAAGGTACTGCTAATATGGGTTTGTTTTATAGAAAATCAAGTGATTACAGCTTAGTAGGATACTGTGATGCTGACTTTGTTGGAGACAGAGTAGAACGTAAAAGAACTTCTGGAAGTTTCCAGTTTCTGGGAGAAAATCTGATCTCATGGTCCAGCAAAAGACAATCCACAATAGCACTATCAACAGCAGAAGCTGAATACATAGCAGCAACTGGATGTAGTATGCAAATGCTCTGGATGAAAAGTCAACTTGAAGACTTCAATATATTTGAAAGTAACATCCTTATCCTCTATGACAATACTTCTGCTATTTGTCTCAGTAAAAATCCTATTTTGCATTCTAGGGCTAAGCATATAGAAATAAAACATCATTTTATTAGGGACTATATTCAGAAAGGGATTCTTAACTTAAAATTCATTGACACAGACCATCAATGGGATGATGTCTTTACAAAACCTCTTTCTGAAGATAGGTTTAACTTCATTCTGAAACATCTCAGCATGAAGCTTTGCCCAGAATAAATTATTTTATTTACATATCTTAACCTTCAGAATTTTAGTTATTTTCTGTGAACTACTGATCAACCTGCCTTCAGAATTTTAGAAGTACAGATTGTATCAGAATCTATCCATGAAGATCTGAGCATTTCATTTCAAGGATAGAAGTGTGTTGTTCATGTAAGCAAACAGTTGTCATACATTCATCAGCTACCTTCTGAGGCTGAACACGCGTTCACTTTTCTGAAAGGTCAAAAGCGCTGATTGGGTGCATTGAGACACACGTCATGGGTAACTATTCCAATATCTTTATGAATCCCCTAAAATCAGCTGTCATTAATGCTTATAATCATGACTAATTGTTTCTCTCTCTTACTGTTTATGCTTTCAAGAAAATAGATTTAAACTCAAGTTTCACTCTTTACATTCTTTCACTTTTACTCTCTCAATACCTTCTAACTGCTTTCAGTTCGTACTTTCAAAAACCCTTTCATCTAATTCAAATTTCTTGTGTGAACATGGCTTCTTCAAGCGTCCAAAACACCAGTACTCAGGAAACTGCTTCTATGGAACAGTACGAAGAACCATATAGAACGCTACTCACGCCCATTGACAACCTGGAAATTCTTTCAGAATTGATTGTTGATTTTGAAAGCCTTCAAGAAAATGGATTCAATCTCTCTGAAGATGTCAATGCTCAAGGATGGAACAGATATTTTGACCGTCTTCTAGGGCCAACGTTTCCAATTCTTGTCAAAGAATTCTGGATACATACTTCCTCCTTAAACCATCAAGTTACCTCGTATGTCATGGGGAAGAAGATTGTCATTACAGAAGACCTAATTTCAAGACTTATTGGTTAAAATGGTGGAGATGTCAGGTGTATAGACATGGCTGAAAGATGTTCTGATGTTGCTTCAATTGCAAGGGAAATATTCACTCTGGGTCTACCCTCCAGCAAGATTAGGGATCTGAAGGATCATCACAGAATCTGGGCTAAGATAATTATGGGATGCATCAACCACAGGAATCCAACTAGCTCTCCTGATTACATAAACATTGATCAGCAGTTTCTGATCTACTTTATCTTCAAGAAGACCAAGGTAAATCTCCCTCACTTGCTATTTAATCATCTGAGGACCAGTGTAAAGGAAACAAGAGAAGATGAGTGTACTAAAAGGGACTGGATACCCCTAGGAAGACTCATATCAGATATACTGACAGAGAATAGGCTGATAGAGCATCTGACTGAAGCACAGGAAATTAGCTCACTATAAGCTACTCCTGGGAAGCCTCTGAATGAAAGGAATCTGAAAAAGATGAAAATCATTGAGAACATCAAGAAGGAACCCAACGTCACTTCTTTTGCAACCATCACTTCCAGAAGAACTCCTCTGGATGATTTTCCTCTTTTCTCTGAGATTGACTCCAAGCCTGAGATAATTGTCAGATATATGGATGCATGTAAGGCAGATGGTATTGCACCAGAAATAAATATCCAGGACTTACATCAGGCGGCTCCAGAAGTTGTTTTGAAGAAGACCAAGAAAAGGAAGGCAGCAGCAAAAAGATCATCCCAGAGGACTCCAAAAGCTGCTAAAAAGAAAGGTAATCCTTCCTCTGTTACTGTTTTAGAATCAATAACTATATCAACATCTGAAACCATAACTACCCAATCAGAACATCCAACCCCACAAACTTTTGATGACTTTAACATATGGTTTGATCCATCAGAAACTCTAAGTCTAAGAGACACTCACTCCCTTCCTATCAATCCAAATCCTGAACAAACTCAACCAGAACTTGCCAAAGTTCTGTCTGATATTAACTCTTTTGACCAAGACATTTCAGCTCCCACACCACAAAATCCAAATCCTCAAATCCCTGATAATCCAAACTCCGAAACTACAACAGATGTTCCACAACCAGATATTCCACTACCTCTCTCTCCACAACCAGATATTCCACTACCTCTCTCTCCACAACAAGATATTCCTCATCCACCATCACCTCAACCAGAACAATCACAACCAGAAGCTCAAACTTCTGAGATTCAACCATCTGAGACCTATGAACCAGAACCTCACAATGTTCCATCCAACCAATCTGAAGAACCTATGGCAGATTCAGATTCTATACCAATCCCAGGAATCACTGAACCACTTTCAATTCACATGCCTCTCACCATCCTGGACATTCCACAAATTCCTTCTTCTATGGAATCGACACCACCAAATTCCCCAACCAGTCCAATCATCATACCCGACTCTCCCACTCCCTCACCCAAGAGCAATCCAACTGACAATGTAAGACTTGTCATTGATCCAACTGTATTGGAACGTTTAGCTGCTATATCTCACAAAACCAAAACTGTCATTTCCAAACCAAAACCAACTGAAACCACACCAGATGTTGGTACTAGTTTGTTGATGTTTGAAACAGGAATACAGGAATGGATAACCTCCCTGAAGCATGCTAGTCTAGAGATGACTAATCCTGCTGCTTCTGATTATCTATGGACAAGTTTCAGAAACTGGCTATGTTCTGAAACACTAAAGCTAAAAGAACAGAGCTATGAACAGGTTTAACGGAATTTCAGTGCTATGCTAAAGGTTTTTGAAGACCAAGTTCTGAGCCATCTGCTCAAGGAGGAGATTCTCCCTCTGGATAATGCTCCCTGGTCAGAACATCGTCCCTCAGATGAAGTTCAACCAGAATCAGAAGTTCTCTCCCTGACTGCTGCTCCAGATGAGATGATCTCAGCAGAGGAATTGATTCAAAGTGATCAAGTTGCAGAATGCTCTGAGAAGCGTCCAGATACTGAAGAATCTCCAACTCCTTCCTATGACAGACAAACTCTGGAAGAATTGAAGAGAGCAAATGTTGTTATCCAGGAATGGTTGGATAAGCAGGAGGACACAAACAAAGAAATCAAGAGCATTTTGAGCAAACAAGAGGAAACTAACACCCAGATCAAAGGCTTGTTGGAAGCTTTGTTCACACGCCTTCCTCCTCCCTCTTAGATTCTTTTCTGTTTTAAAATATGTTTATCTGTAACGTTTGTTTTACATTGCTTCTGTTCTAAACTAATTATCATTGCTTCTTATTTTTTAATATAAATCAACTTTTTTAGCTCTGATTATATTGCCTTTTTGATAACTGACAAAAAGGGGGAGAAAGTAAGATATTTTCAATAACGGTTTACTGAGGTAGAAGTCTCAAACATTCTGAACTACTTAACCTCTATCTTCTGAAAAGCTTGAACAGGTACAAAACTCTGATGAAAGACGCAGTTAAACTCTGATGCTCAAAGACTCAAGGAATTTAAGGGAAGTAATCAACTCAGGGGGAGTTTTTCTTCTCTATTCTAAACTTTTTATTCTTTATTTTTTAAATTGAAAAATCTGGTTTTTGTCATCATCAAAAAGGGGGAGATTGTTAGAACATAGTTTGATTCTACAACCCTTAGTTAAAGTTTTGATGATAACAAATACATACAAAGAACAAATATGCACCTTAAAAATATGTTTTATGTATGCAGAAGTTCTGATCAAATCAGCATAAGAAGATAAGCCATTAGTGCTACACGCTGAAGCAATCAGAACATACGCAGAAGATTGATGACCAGAACATGTGCTTAATCAAGTAAACTCTGATTCTGAACAAGAACATATCAAACCAAGTCATCAATATTCTGAAGCGTCATCAGCAGTAAGGAGAAAAGACTCTGAAGCGTTACTGAACATTCAATACAGAATTAATTCCAATGGTCTTCTTCAGACAGGATCTTCTCCAAAAGGAAAGTGTGTTAATGAAATTAAACCTTCTTTATGATCAACGTCATTACACTGCCTATATAAACAAGTCTGCTTTCAAAAAGAAGCATGTACGTACGTACGTACACACAATGATTTTGCTAAGATCAACAACCACGCATATTCAAGCTGCAAGCAAATTCATTCTTTATTCTAAGATATAAACCTGTGTAATTCATCACAGTTGTGATAAACAATTTTTGTTAGAAAAAGAACAACACATTTTGTTTAATCATATTGTAAAAGAGATCCTTGAGATTAACTGGATTGTGGTTGTACTCAAGAAGACTTTAACAATTGTTAAAGTAGCTTTTGTAATCTGTTGAGATTAGTGGATTAAGACCTCGTTGGAGAGAGGTGAAATCACCTTGAGGGGTGGACTGGAGTAGTTTGAGATCAAACGAACCAGGATAAAAATATTGTGTCATTAAGCTGTTTTAGATCCTTGTTTTCAATTCAACCCCCCCCCCCCCCCCCCCCTTCTTTTGTTTTTCACATATTCAGAAGGATGTTTGGGTCGTGGACCATGTTGGAAGTGAGGTGTAAACATAAAAAGTTAGGCCCATTTGCCAAAAAATGCAATTTTGGACACATTTGACTTTTGGCAATTTTCCAAAAATGGTTAACTTTGACAATGCATAACTCTTCCAATTTTAACCCTAGAGAGGTGTTCTTGGACTTTTTAGAAAGCTTTGGATGTCCCATAAACAACCTTTTTGGTTTCATCTCAATTGGGTCTTCCATGTTCATGTAGGAAGCTTTGACCCAAAAGGTGTTTTTGTTGACTATTCAAAAGGACCTATAATGTAGAAATCCATATCTTTTTATGAGTGTATTTTTTGAACTTGAGGGATAAATATGAGTTGTAGGGAATTTAATTCAACTCAAAATGAGCCTTGGATGAGAAATTTGTGATAAAGTATGAGAAAGTTATGCTTGATCAAAGTTTGGTTGACTTTTCCTAAGAAACCCTAATTTAGCAACTTTTGAGTTTTGATGAATTAAGAGCATTCCTTGGGGAATCATGGTCAACCCTTGATCAAATGATGTATATCACTTAAAAATGTTGATGTTGACCAAAAATCTTGAAGTTTGACTGTATGTGGGCCACAATTGACTTTTGACCTAATATAGTCGATTCTTAAGCATCTGATCAGTTGACTGAGCAAACTTCTTGTGCAAAGCTTGAAATTTGACATGGAGGGTCTTGAGGACATATTAGGACTATGGAGAGCATATGAGGCATTTGGAAATCACCCGTATTGATGAAAATGGAAACCCTAGTTGAAGGTTCATTGCTTTAGGAGAGAGTTTGTTTGGTTAACTCTTGAGCATCCTTGAGCAAGTTAAGGGTCTTAATGAGCATATATTGAGTAAAATGGGAGGGAAAATTTTGGGGTACAAAAGTTGTCCCTGTTCAATCTTATTAAACCTAAGGATGTAGATTGGCTTGATCTGCCTTTCATGATCTGAAGGTGGAAGATGATTGAACACTAGAGTGCCCAGAAATTTGCACTCGCATATCGTTAACACTCTTTTATCAATTGATAAGATTAAAATAAAAAGAGCTTTGGGTAATTTTGTGAGGTACATATAGACCTTAACTTGCCAAATACTTTCTATAATTGTATTTTGGTGGAACAAGAGGGTTATGCATTATTTGTTGAAATGGAATTCGAGATCTTACCTCTTTTGTGATCACTGCATATGTGTTTGTCATAGTAATGATAAATGTTTGAAGTTGAAATTCAAGAATATTGAGAAGCCTCTGATTATAGACTTTACAAGATACATGCCCTAAAAGTCCAAAAAGCCTATACCAGTTAATGACATTGTAAAAGATATAAATAGTGATGAATATGTAAATGTCATAGTGAATGACATAATGAATGGTGACTATGTAGATTTGAATAAGGAAGGAAATCATACTCTTCAGAATTACATAGAGAAGTATAATTTTAGTGTGGCCATTCAGCCAGAGAATGAGGTTAATGATAATGTGGAACATTCATAAAGAACATTCAAGATCAAAACTTTAAATGCAAATTTTAAATCTAGCTTTCCATATTTTGAACATGTCACATTAAATGGTAGAGGTGTGCTTAGGAAATCCCTCTTATTAAAAACATTGTTAGAAATCATCCTCCTCTTGAGATGACTAGTCTTTAAAAAGGAGTTAGGCTCTGATGCCACTTGTTAAACATGTGACTCCATACACAATAGGGGGTCAACTATAGAGGTTTGAAAAATAATAGTTTAAAACAAAATCATTTTCCAAATCAAATTTTGAAAGCATTTGAATACACAGTGGAAAATAAAGGGGGAAAGTGAAAAAGTTAAGGGAAGAGAGATAACATCAAATATTTATAAAGGTTCGGCCTTAAAGAAGTGACCTACTCCTATCCCCAAAAACTGATCTTGAGTGTATCTTATAGTAATTGAATTTTCAAGTTTACTTTCGACCAAACAACTAACTAAGAAATGAAGTGGTTAGTCTTCATGCCAAACAACGAGTAGAGCTTTGAGTAGTTAGTCTCTAAGCCAAACTAGGATTTTGTACACGTAGATTTTGAACCAGGTTGGAGTTTAGACTTGGCTATCCTTCTAACTGAATCGAGGTTTTACACGGGCGGACCAAACTGAACTAAGATTTTTATCGGGATGATATCAAACCTATTGAGCTTTTACACATGCTGAACTAATAAACCAATTGAGATTTAATATCAGGCTAATCTGGAACTGATAGAGCTTTTAACCAGGGTGAGCTCAAGATCTGTTGTGAAATTTTTTCTCTGGTTACTCACCATGAATCTAAAAGGAAAACTTTTCTTCAATGATGGAGCTCACGAACAAAACAAAGACTTATACTAATCCCTAAAAGAGCTTTTTTTTTATAAATTTAGCTCCAAACTAAAACAATTACTTCCTAAGGAATAATAATTTACTCAAGAGAAAAAAACTCTTGGTAAATTTTCAAAATATCCTTCACCCATAACATTTTCCTCATTAAACTCAATAATGCTCTCAAAGCACTATGGCTAAAAATTTGTGATAGAAATATAAATTATTTTAGAGAGATATTGGTGAAGAAGAAAAGTGTGATGGTTCATTTTAGGAAACAATCTATGGGGAAAATAAATGACCTGATTGATTAGCTAACCGAATAATTACTTGCAATAATCGATTATTGCTACCCAAAATAGAAGGTTTTGATAGAGTCCTTACCATTCATTAAGACACTATCGTAATTGATTATAGACTTTATTCTCCCATATTTAATTGATAAGGTATTTGTTCTAATCGATTAGATAGTTCAAAAACTTTTCCTAATCTATTTGATAGTTTCCAATTTATTTGGCTCGATTCCAAAAAGAAATTTGGTGTTTTATTTAGGAAAGAGAGGCTTCAAGAATACTTTTAAATGTTTGTATGTTATAGTCATACTACTTATGAAAATGGCCTTGTGTTTTTACATTTCATTAATCACTCAAAAGGACACGATCATGTGAAGTTTCACACTTCCTCTCTTTCACATTTTGAAACTTCTTCAAGTCCTTTTGCTGGATATTCCAATTATATAAGCACTTCACTTAAATCTTCTTGTAGAGAAGGCTTGAGATTTCTCCAAGTCAGTCACCATCATTAGGTAGTTGTAAATGTGTCAATGGTGATCATAAATCCTAATTCATTAGCTTGATTTAGAGGAATAGTTTGATCAACTATTTTGTGAATCATTAACCGCTTGAGATAGTTGCTTGACTTCATGTCATGTTGTCATTAAAGCCCCTTCAAGTTTTGTTACTACTTTAGGTGTTGTCATCATCAAAACCATGACATCATCAAGGATAGATATAGTTCCACAATAAGTGGAAGCATGGGGTCGATATAGATATACATTATGCAAGCAAATATGGGATGTGATCACTTCTTAATTACACTTGCAAGCAAATAGTTCCACAATAAGTGGAAGCATGGGGTCGATATAGATATACATTATGAAACCTTGTCAAAAGTCATCAAAATGGAGTAATCCCATTTTCTAAGAGTAGGAACACTGGCTTGTATCGACAAGGGATTTCATCAAATGTGTGATCGGTGGATCTGGAACTGACTGTTTAACGCTGGTTCGCGAAATGTCGCAGTAAGCAAGAGTCGCCACCGTCTTTTATTTTCTCCAACATGGACAGGACAAAAGCACAGCAAAATTCCTTATGAGATAGTTTCTCGGTTCGGGAGGTAGATTTATAGAAAGGGAAGGTGTTAGCACCCTTTCTATCCATGGTTATCCATGGGCTCTTAGATACTTGCTCATTTGTGTTTTCAAAATGTTTGCTTTTCAAAAGTGCGTGGGTTTGAAAAACTTTCATTGAAAACTTCAATTCGACTCTTGTATCAGTCCTCAAGAGTGTTGTGAAGCGTTTGTTTTGAAATCTTTTAGAAAGTGTCAGTGTGAAAAGAGTTTTTGATTTGTTTTGAAATAGAGCAAGTATCTACGAGTCATCTACCTACCCTAAGGAATTAGGCTGTGTAAATGTCCTTAAGGTAGTGCCATCCCACCATTGAGAGGTAGGTAGCACCACCGTTGGAGGTGTTCGGGTCAATTCGTGTGTTAGGGACAGTGTGGTCACCAGAGCAACAGTAGGACACCTTAGAAGCTACCCTTATGCCATTGATCTTTTTTATTCCGAGGCAACTGTTTTGAGGCAACTGTTCCGAGGCAACCGTTTCGAGGCGACTTGTTTCGAGGCAACTAGATCAATGGACATAAGGACTTACTAAGATGTCCTATACTCGACGACCACGTTTCGAAGGCAAGGCAACAGTGAGGCGTACCCTAAGAGTGGTGTGTGAATTTGTGTGTTATTTTTCATGTTAATATTTGTCTTTGATAAGGCATTGGTGAGCTACGAGTTATTTTTAATTGTCATGCATTCTTTCATACAAGTTAGCAGTTAAAGGGTGCGGAAATTAAAGTACGGAAAATGTAAATCCTACGCTATTACAAGGCGCGGGTCTATACATCGCCAAATCTTTACAAAGACCCGTTTTAAGTAAATAAGTGCGGAAAATAAAAACAGTAAAAGGTCCTATTTACTATTACATATCCGGAGCAATTACATAATAATCGAACAAATTAAATACGCGCGAATAAAGAAAAGGGAATTAATTTTTTTGTCTTTTTTTTGGTAATTAAATGAAATTGAAAACTAATTAATTATAAGAAAATATTTTTTGATTTTTTTATATTTTTTATGAAATAAAATAGAAATAAAAAGAAACAAAGTTAAAGATTAACCTAAATCTAAATCTATTTTAATTATTAAAAGGAATGTTAAAATGGCCTAATTAACAACTAATTCAATTATGATTTATTTACAAAATAAAAATAATAATAAAAGTGTTAATTATATTTTTTTGTTTTTTATGAAAATGATTAATTAAATTAATTACTAAGAACAAATAAAATAAAAGGGGTTAGAAATTAAATTAAAGAAATAAAATGAAAAGAAAGAAAAATGAACCCAAATGGAGGGGGTGCTGGGCCAACATGGGGGTGAAATGCTGAATCTGGGCCCATTAAGACAAAGGCCTCGTTGACCTTTCTGCTTGTGTGTGCATCCATTGACTGAAGCACATGGTAAGCTCCTTTTGTGGCCTTTGGATATGCCCTGAAGACACCTGGCTTGTTGGATCTGTGAGGCCTATGATGAACCTCCCTTGGGGCGCTGCACAGGAAAGTCAAATGAAAAATAATATGAGAATTGTGAGGGGACCTGGGAATCGAACCCAGGTCCCAGCGTTTACCAAACGGAAGCCTTGCCAGTTGAGCTATTTGCGCGTTTTGGATATAGAATGGAAAACAAATAATATAACATAAAACAAGAATTAGTGATGTGAAACAAAAAAAAGGCGCTGAAACTTTGAATGCCCCAATCATCATGAGCCACGTCCACCTTCTTCTCCGTTTGTCCCTGTAATATAAATAAATAGCGGGGGTTTTAAACCCCCCCAAAACACAACCTGCAAAAAAATAGCGAACAGCTCATGCTTGCACATAAATTGAGCGCGAGGTCATGGTTATGTCCGTTTGGATATCACGAATTCAACCATGGCAGTTTGATGTCCCAATTTTACAGTATGGGGAAATCCCCAATTTGAAGCTTGAAAAACCCTAAAAAGTTTCAATGGTGAATCATGCTATAATGCATTAGAATGCAATTGAATCATCCTATTAGCTTCAGAAAGCCTCTAGCAACACAAAACAACAAAGAAAATGGGTTAAATGCTTATGAAACGTGATATACGATTTTGAAAAATGAAGCAAACTGGAAGAGGTCTATGGCACGATTTCTTGAATGATTGTGCTTGGTTCTGATTGCCAAAGCTTCCTAGGGATGCCAGGAATATGTTTGGATTGGAATGGAGGCTTGAGAGGCACTGCAACTAGGTTTTCAGATTTGC
The DNA here is from genome assembly GCA_948472305.1 of Vicia faba. NCBI lineage: Eukaryota > Viridiplantae > Streptophyta > Magnoliopsida > Fabales > Fabaceae > Vicia > Vicia faba. The sequence goes on from OX451737.1 coordinate 208,973,522, forward strand.
TTTTTTGCTTGAAAATTTGAAAATGCGTTTGGCCGTTTTGGAGCTCTTTTTGGTCGTGAATTCAATTGTGATAGCTTGCATATGTATTATGTAATGTGTATCAAACAAAATTAAGAGCCTTGAAGCCTTGCATTCATGTTAGAGATTTGCCCATAACCTCCATTGAAGCTCTTTCCATTTTTGTGTCAAATTTGAAATTCTTGCTTGATTTAGGCCTTGTACGAATTTGGGATGTGTATGATGGTGATTCAAAGCTAATCAAAGCAAAATATGTCCCTTAATTAATCTTTTTGATTTTCATTTGATTTTAAAAGATTTAAAATGAATTAAATCCAATAAAATTAAATAAAAATGAAAAAATTAATTTTAAATTTTGAAATAAAGTGTGGGACACGTGGGAAGCATGGCCAAGCTGAAAAAAGTGGAAAAAGTGGGTCCCTTTTGTCAAAAATGAAGTTTCAAGGATAATTGATTTTGGCCATTTCACAAAAATTTCCCAACTTCTCCAATGCATAGTTTGCTCAATTTTAAAGCTATGAACATGTTCTTGGACATTTTGGAAAGGTCTTGAAGTCCTCTAACCAATGTCTTTGGTCCCATGTCATTTTGATTTATCAATCTCAAGTTATGGTCTTTGACTTAAAGTCCCTTTTTGTTGACTTTTGAAAAGGACCTATAATGTTGAAATTGATAAATTTTTGTGAGAGCATTTCTTGGATTTGGAATGTGAAGATGAGTTGTAGGAAATGTCCTCCCCTTCAAGATGAGCTTTGGATGGGATTTTTCTGATGAACCATGAAAAAGTTATGCCTTGGTCAAGTTACAGTTGACTTTTCAGCTGTCCAAAAATAGAAACTTTTGCATCTTGATGATTTTTGAGCCATTCTTGTGGAATCATGATCAAGACTTGATCAAATGATGATTTTGGCTTCAAAATGAGATGTTGACCAAAAATTTTGACTTTTGACTGCCAAATGACCATTTTGCCCCTGTAGTTGACTGTTGAGCAATTAGGGTTTTTGACTGTGCAACTTGATCTTGTGAGCCTTGAAACTTGACATGTAGGTGCTTGACAAAGTGTATGAGCATGTGGGAATTGATTGAGCCCTTGAAAACCTCAGCTTCCTTGCAAGAACCAAAACCCTAGTTTGACTGGCTTAGGAGGATGGTTGACTGTGTAGCCCTTGAGTAGACTTTGAACCATTTGAGGTGATGCTTGAAAAAACTTTGAAGATTATGGGAGGGCAAATTTTGGGGTACAACAGTTGCCCCTGTTCAATCTTCTTAGACCTGAGGATGCAGATTGGCTTGCATGCCTTTCGTAATCCGAAGGTGGAAGATGATTGAACACTAAAGTGCCCAGAAATTTGCGCTCACATAGTAGAGTATCAGCAGTGTGATAGCGGGAATGGGCTTAAAGATGCCATTTGGAGAGATGATGGATAGGAGGATGGGCTTATAGATGCCATCTGGAAGTGTGACAGAACCTTGTCGGGAATGGGCTTATAGATGCCATTTGGAGACTGTCGGATAACTAAATCTGAATAAGAAATAGAATAGCTTCCGTGCCTGGAGCATATCTAGCATATATCTAGTTGTTGACGTCTGAATAAACAGTAGAATGACCGCCGTGTCTGGGGTATATCCATACTGTATCTGTATGAGCGACAAAATGTCATCCGAATCTGGATCGTATCTGGACTGAACAATAGAAGAGCATCCGAGATGGAGCATCTCTAAGTTGTTTTTTAGAAGTTTGAATCTGAATAAGACACAGAACAGCATCCGGATCTGGAGCATCTCTAGGCTATATCTGAAAGGAAATCTGGAATGAGTGTCAGAACATCGCCATGTCTGGGTCACATCTGAACCATATCTAGAAGGAGTCTTGAATAAGCAAAAGAACAGCATCTATATCTGGAGCATCTCTAGGCTATATCTGAAAGGAAATCTGGAATGAGTGTCAGAACGTCGCCATGCCTGGGTCACATCTGAACCATATCTAGAAGGAGTCTTGAATAAGCAAAAGAACAGCATTCATATCTGGAGCATTTCCAAGCTATCTCTGAAAGGAAATCTGGAATGAGTATTAGAACGTCGCCATGCCTGGGTCACATCTGAACCATATCTAGAAGGAATCTTGAATAAGCAAAAGAACAGCATCCATATCTGGAGCATTTCCAAGCTATCTCTGAGAGGAAATCTGGAATAAGTATCAAAACATCGCCATGCCTGGGTCACATCTAAACCATATCTAGAAGGAGTCTTGAATAAGCAAAAGAACAGCATCCATATCTGGAGCATTTCCAAGCTATCTCTGAAAGGAAATCTGGAATGAGTAATAGAACGTCGCCATGCCTGGGTCACATCTGAACCATATCTAGAAGGAGTCTTGAATAAGCAAAAGGACAACATCCATATCTGGAGCATTTCCAAGCTATCTCTGAGAGGAAATCTGGAATAAGTATCAGAACGTCGCCATGCCTGGGTCACATCTGAACCATATCTAGAAGGAGTCTTGAATAAGCAAAAGACAGCATCCATATCTGGAGCATTTCCAAGCTATCTCTGAAAGGAAATCTGGAATGAGTATCAGAATGTCGCCATGCCTGGGTCACATCTGAACCATATCTAGAAGGTGATCTCTGAATAAACAATAGAAAAGCCTCTGTATCCGGAGCATCTCTAAGTTATATCTGAGAAGAAATCTGGAATAAGTATCAGAACATCGCCATGCCTGGGTCACATCTGAACCATATCTAGGAAGGTGATCTCTGAATAAACAATAGAACAGCCTCCGTGTCCGGAGCATCTCTAAGTTATATCTGAGAAGAAATCTGGAATAAGTATCAGAACATCGCCATGCCTGGGTCACATCTGAACCATATCTAGGAAGGTGATCTCTGAATAAACAATAGAACAGCCACCGTGTCCGGAGCATCTCTAAGTTATATCTGAGAAGAAATCTGGAATAAGTATCAGAACGTCGCCATGCCTGGGTCACATCTGAACCATATCTAGGAAGGTGATCTCTGAATAAACAATAGAACAGCCTCTGTGTCCGGAGCATCTCTAAGTTATATCTGAGAAGAAATCTGGAATAAGTATCAGAACGTCGCCATGCCTGGGTCACATCTGAACCATATCTAGAAAGGAATTTCTGAATAAACAATAGAACAGCCTCCGTATCTGGAGCGTTTCCAAACTATCTCTTTAATCTTTTTAACGTAGACATGCCTGACCGGATACAGGTATCGAATCCACAATCAATCGCTCACAGACATGCCCTGGCTAGATATAGGAATCGAATTTGGGATTGCGATAGTTGATAGTAATCATCTTTGTATTGACCTTTCCTGAAAAAAGGCAAAACATTAGTTATATGCAATGTCATGGTGCATGGAATGCGCGGTGTCATGACGTTTATAACCAATGGGATTGTAGAATGTGATGTTTATATCATGTAAGAAAATGTGATGTTTGCGAATGTATTTTTTTGTCTAGGAAAATAAATCCTTGACGAATGCCGGGAGCTAATCCTGGGCTGATGTTTGAAGAGTAGAGAATTCTTCGTTTCCGCTGGGGATGAAGATTGCAAGAATACCGGTAGGAGAAGATGACTCCGTTAGGGAATAAACTTGGCGGATAGATTACTCTGCGGGGAGTGAACTCTGTGGGGAAAGAGAGGTACTTTGCTGAGGTTGATGATAACTCCGCTGGGGATACCATTGTTAAGTTCTGTTGGGAGATTGGATGAACTCCGCGGGGGATGGGAAGACTTCGCCGGGGACGATCTTTCCGTGGCTTTTAGCTGAGGATAACCCAGTTATAAGCTTAGGTAGAGCATAACCTTTGAATAAAGTCCGGGAAGACGCGTTCATGCTCTGCAGGGGTAAGCTTCCAGAATCTACTGGGGGTAAGCTTCCTACTGGGGAGATGGTTCAGCTCTCCTGGGGAAACTTTTGAGACTGTACTGGGGAATGGCTCCACTGGGGTATCTGGTATTCCGCCGGGGAACAATCTTATATTAAGACTGCTGGGGATGCTTGCTGAGGAATATCTGTACTCCATTGGGGAATGTTGAGATTTTCTGGGGATACCCAACTTCCTTAAGGCTGACAGTAGACTAACTCTGCTTGGGGAGAGCGTCGTCGACTTGCTGGAGGCACTGTGCCTTGTTAGGGCTGACGGGAGACCAACTCTGCTTGGGGAGAGTATTTATGATTCTGGTCTAACTCAACGGGGAGTGAAGGTATCTTGGTCAAATTCTTCAACTGAAATTACCTTGGTACCTGATGGACAGAGCCACCAGATCACTTAGACAGTTCTGATTGCCCCTGTTTCTGATGTGGGAGAAGAAGATACCTTGTGGAGGTGCTTGAGGACTGCCGATTTGACAAATCTTCTTCTGGTAGGCAAGTGACAAGATGACGGGACATAGTCGTACGCTTTGATCCCTAACTTTTTCCTGGACCGCCCTTTCGGGTTTTCAGTCCACCGGGATACCCTTTTTTGCCCAAGCCGCCTTTTCAGGTTTTCGACTTGCCGGGTGTACAGATTTTTTTTATTTTCATCCCTTGTTTTTGCCCGAACCCTTTTGGTTCGCCGGAAAGCCCTTATTTTTGCCTAGGTGTGTCAACCTAGCGGGTCTTTGATTATGCGTAGTATTTTTTCGACTATGTCCGTGCTCTTAGGATACAGGAAGTTGTCACTGTTGTTGTGTTGCCATGTGACCAGAAGATGTTTGATCAGGCAAGATTCGTAGCTGGAACTCATGTCCAATGCCCCAGGTGATTCAGATGGAGATTTGCCCCAGGCTACTTGACCTTTTGAGAGATTCTCGGAATCTTGACTGAACTGCCCCAGATGACAGACAATGATCATGCCCTGCCCCTTGGTTGGGAGTGCTTTTGTTCACTAGATATTCCTTGTGCGAATTTCTCTGCTGTTGAACAAATAGTCATATGCAAACAATATTGTTTTAAGAATGCAGAGCTTATGTCTGTCTTGAAGTTTTTGAAAATGCGTTTTGTATAAAAACAAGTAAAAAAAATTTTTGTAAACTGTGATGTCAACTCAAGATTTTACGGCGAGCCTTAAGGAGTCAGGATACCTTTCGTAACAGTATGCCTTCGAACTAACCCATGCTTCAGCTAGGACTTTTACGGGTTATAACGTGGCCTGGTTCACGGTTTAAGAAACAAAGGATAAGGCTCAAAATGTAATTGTACCCACCCGCTCTTCGTGATGTTCTTCAAACCTAAACTCAGCTGATCGTGCGTTAGACCTTGTTTGAGTCTTTGCTCTGACATTCTGGTGATGGTTCGGATATTGACAATTTATTTTGAATAGGCAGTCATTTCCTTTTTTGGTTGAGGGTTTGTAGGACCTCTTTCTTTTTTGATTTCGTTATCCCTGTTTTTTTTCCTGAACTGTTTCTTTTGTGATCACAGTCAGCGGGATGCCCCAGTTTTGTAAGTCTCCTTCATAGGTTTTGACTTAATGGGCTTTTATTTTTGGGAGATAATGACTGCCCGTCTTTATGATTATTCGGAACCATCACTGTCTTTTGTTTTGTAAGGATTCCTTTGGTGCCATTCGTTGTGCACTTGGATCAGCTGAGAGAACTACCCTGCCCCAGGTTATGATTAAGGGTTTTAATTTTCGAAAAGAAAAACTCCTACTTCTTTGGCAAAGGGGTTAACGAGGGATTATCTGCCTTATAACTCCAGTGTTTAGGAATTGAAACAATGCCTGTACCTCATCAGCGGGGTCTGTTCAAAAGCATATTGTAGATCGTGGTATCGTTTTCGTCATCCTCCCTCAAGAGGCTTAGAATTTTCAACCCAGAGTTGATCATCATAAAAATATGAAAACAGTTTGCATATAGCGAATGCGGATATATTGATTCAAAACAGACATATGCGATGCATTGATAAAGTAATAAAGTTTGCTATGACAATAATTGTTTGAACAGTCAAAAGAAAATTACAACTTGAAAAATCTAATGAACAAAAGTCTTCTAATTTGAACTAGTCACTTCAAGTGATGAATCTTGCAGGGATAGTAGAAGAACTCAGCCTGGCCATCTTGGGTGAATTCCACTGCTCCTTCATCAATCAGATCCTGGATCTTGTTCTTCAGAGACCAGCAGTCGTTTGTGGCATGCCCCGGGCTGTCCGAATGATAAGCGTAGTGGGTGTTGGGGTTATACCTTGAAGGTGTCTTGTTGGGGTTCTTAGGAGGGTCCCTTAGAGTTACCAAATTCAGCCTCAACAGATGTTGTAAAGCTTGAGACAGCGACGTGTTGAGCTTGGTAAATTGCCTCCTAGGCTTGTCTGGCTTGCTCTGATCAACCCGTTGCTCTGGGCGAGGTTGTGGTTGGACCTGTGAAGTGGTAACAATTTGGAGAGGTCTAATCTTCACCATGCCAGACTCTTGTCCTCTCGGAAGCTGATCAATGACCTGGTCCCTGACTTGGACTGTTTGCTTCATGTTGTATCTGTCTTGATGAAGCTGACTGATCATGGTCCTCAACTCTTCTTGCTCCCGAGCTAAGCCTTGGATGAGAGCCATTTGCCCCAGCATCTGGGTTCTCATTGTATCTACCTCAGCTTGCAGACGTTTCAACCGTTCGTCCTTATCATCTTCGGGACTTTTCTTGGCCAAATTCCCCATGAGGAGTATCCTCAACTCTTCCTGCCCCTTGGATAGGCTTAGGAAGATCTCCCTGAACTGAGTCTCTTGAGCATGAAGGCCCTGGTTATCTTGTTTGGAAGCCATTGCTGAAATAAACAACGAAGAAGGTAAGTGACCTGTAGAGAAAGGGTACCTGTTATGCAATGATATGTATGATATGCATGCGATGTTTTCAAGGATCTCGCGGGGTAATCAGAGAAACTTGTTAGAATTTGAATTTGGGTAGCTTGATTGAAGGAACTTCATGTTGTTGAGAGTCCTTCTTCAAGAGTCAGGCTCACCATATCGAGTGGGTCATAGCCCCTGACAATCTTGGCTCGGGGAACCTTCTTCAAGTGTCAAAGCTCACCATGTCAAGTGGGTCATAGCCTCTGACAATGTTGGCTAGAGGAAAATAAATCCTCTTTGCCCCTTGCTGGATAATTGGTTCAGCATGACCTGCATCACAAGCCCTTGAGATCCTTGAAATGGGTTAGCCCTTATGCAGGATATATGCAATGGTATGATGTTATGCTATGCATGGGGTAATATGGGTAAACCCTGTTATGAGTCCCAATTAAGGACTGTAAACAAAACCTGCAAGAAACTCAAGTGTCAGATAACAAGCATGCAAATAGTCAAGTTGGAAGGCACACAAGTCACACCAGACAGCCCTTTAGAGTTTAGGCCAGCATGAAGTTTGGGGTGCTACCCTCTTGAAGTTGGTGGGCTCAACCTGTCCTATCAGAAGTAACCGGGTTCTAAGGGTCCCAATATCATTGGATTGCTTTCATTGTTCATCGTTTCGATTTAGCCACTGAACTGGCGACCGAAATATTCCAAGAAAACAACCCTCAATTGAGTGTAGTATCGAGTATCAACCAACCTCGGACTGCACCAAAGTCAGTTATCTCACTACCCTAAAGAGGCCAAGATGGTTCAATTAAGGTTCCTAAGGTCAGTTGATGCTTCACGACACCACACGGCGGCCCCGTACTCTCCTTGACTGGACTCAAGGGTTACCGGTACTCACCAAAGTGCCACATCAACGTAGCAGACTGCTTCAACCATGTCGGTATACCCCGCACAGTTCCCTCACAACCTTGTTGCTACTTTCTAAGGAGGTATCCCCCAGATCCGGGTTAGGATCTATAGAACTCCCAAGACAGTCCCACAATAATAAAGCACACAAATCAGACAATTGAAAACATAAGTATGAGCTATCCTAAGGTACACCTCACTTTTAAAATATTCCCCAGCAGAGTCGCCAGTTCTGTGATCGGTGGATCTGGAACTGACTGTTTAACGCTGGTTCGCGAAATGTCGCGGTAAGCAAGAGTCGCCACCGTCTTTTATTTTCTCCAACATGGACAGGACAAAAGCACAGCAAAATTCCTTATGAGATAGTTTCTCGGTTCGGGAGGTAGATTTATAGAAAGGGAAGGTGTTAGCACCCTTTCTATCCATGGTTATCCATGGGCTCTTAGATACTTGCTCATTTGTGTTTTCAAAATGTTTGCTTTTCAAAAGTGCGTGGGTTTGAAAAAGTTTCATTGAAAACTTCAATTCGACTCTTGTATCAGTCCTCAAGAGTGTTGTGAAGCGTTTGTTTTGAAATCTTTTAGAAAGTGTCAGTGTGAAAAGAGTTTTTAATTTGTTTTGAAATAGAGCAAGTATCTACGAGTCATCTACCTACCCTAAGGAATTAGGCTGTGTAAATGTCCTTAAGGTAGTGCCATCCCACCATTGAGAGGTAGGTAGCACCACCGTTGGAGGTGTTCGGGTCAATTCGTGTGTTAGGGACAGTGTGGTCACCAGAGCAACAGTAGGACACCTTAGAAGCTACCCTTATGCCATTGATCTTTTTTATTCCGAGGCAACCGTTTCGAGGCAACTGTTCCGAGGCAACCGTTTCGAGGCGACTTGTTTCGAGGAAACTAGATCAATGGACATAAGGACTTACTAAGATGTCCTATACTCGACGACCACGTTTCGAAGGCAATGCAACAGTGAGGCGTACCCTAAGAGTGGTGTGTGAATTTGTGTGTTATTTTTCATGTTAATATTTGTCTTTGATAAGGCATTGGTGAGCTACGAGTTATTTTTAATTGTCATGCATTCTTTCATACAAGTTAACAGTTAAGGGGTGCGGAAATTAAAGTACGGAAAATGTAAATCCTACGCTATTACAAGGCGCGGGTCTATACATCGCCAAATCTTTACAAAGACCTGTTTTAAGTAAATAAGTGCGGAAAATAAAAACAGTAAAAGGTCCTATTTACTATTACATATCCGGAGCAATTACATAATAATCAAACAAATTAAATACGCGCGAATAAAGAAAAGGGAATTAATTTTTTTTGTCTTTTTTTTTTGGTAATTAAATGAAATTGAAAACTAATTAATTATAAGAAAATATTTTTTTATTTTTTTATATTTTTTATGAAATAAAATAGAAATAAAAAGAAACAAAGTTAAAGATTAACCTAAATCTAAATCTATTTTAATTATTAAAAGGAATGTTAAAATGGCCTAATTAACAACTAATTCAATTATGATTTATTTACAAAATAAAAATAATAATAAAAGTGTTAATTATATTTTTTTGTTTTTTATGAAAATGATTAATTAAATTAATTACTAAGAACAAATAAAATAAAAGGGGTTAGAAATTAAATTAAAGAAATAAAATGAAAAGAAAGAAAAATGAACCCAAATGGAGGGGGTGCTGGGCCAACATGGGGGTGAAATGCTGAATCTGGGCCCATTAAGACAAAGGCCTCGTTGACCTTTCTGCTTGTGTGTGCATCCATTGACTGAAGCACATGGTAAGCTCCTTTTGTGGCCTTTGGATATGCCCTAAAGACACCTGGCTTGTTGGATCTGTGAGGCCTATGATGAACCTCCCTTGGGGCGCTGCACAGGAAAGTCAAATGAAAAATAATATGAGAATTGTGAGGGGACCTGGGAATCGAACCCAGGTCCCAGCGTTTACCAAACGGAAGCCTTTCCAGTTGAGCTATTTGCGCGTTTTGGATATAGAATGGAAAACAAATAATATAACATAAAACAAGAATTAGTGATGTGAAACAAAAAAAAGGCGCTGAAACTTTGAATGCCCCAATCATCATGAGCCACGTCCACCTTCTTCTCCGTTTGTCCCTGTAAAATAAATAAATAGCGGGGGTTTTAAACCCCCCCAAAACACAACCTGCAAAAAAATAGCGAACAGCTCATGCTTGCACATAAATTGAGCGCGAGGTCATGGTTATGTCCGTTTGGATATCACGAATTCAACCATGGCAGTTTGATGTCCCAATTTTACAGTATGGGGAAATCCCCAATTTGAAGCTTGAAAAACCCTAAAAAGTTTCAATGGTGAATCATGCTATAATGCATTAGAATGCAATTGAATCATCCTATTAGCTTCAGAAAGCCTCTAGCAACACAAAACAACAAAGAAAATGGGTTAAATGCTTATGAAACGTGATATACGATTTTGAAAAATGAAGCAAACTGGAAGAGGTCTATGGCACGATTTCTTGAATGATTGTGCTTGGTTCTGATTGCCAAAGCTTCCTAGGGATGCCAGGAATATGTTTGGATTGGAATGGAGGCTTGAGAGGCACTGCAACTAGGTTTTCAGATTTGCTTTTTTGCTTGAAAATTTGAAAATGCGTTTGGCCGTTTTGGAGCTCTTTTTGGTCGTGAATTCAATTGTGATAGCTTGCATATGTATTATGTAATGTGTATCAAACAAAATTAAGAGCCTTGAAGCCTTGCATTCATGTTAGAGATTTGCCCATAACCTCCATTGAAGCTCTTTCCACATTTGTGTCAAATTTGAAATTCTTGCTTGATTTAGGCCTTGTACGAATTTGGGATGTGTATGATGGTGATTCAAAGCTAATCAAAGCAAAATATGTCCCTTAATTAATCTTTTTGATTTTCATTTGATTTTAAAAGATTTAAAATGAATTAAATCCAATAAAATTAAATAAAAATGAAAAAATTAATTTTAAATTTTGAAATAAAGTGTGGGACACGTGGGAAGCATGGCCAAGCTGAAACAAGTGTAAAAAGTGGGCCCCTTTTGTCAAAAATGAAGTTTCAAGGATAATTGATTTTGGCCATTTCACAAAAATTTCCCAACTTCTCCAATGCATAGTTTGCTCAATTTTAAAGCTATGAACATGTTCTTGGACATTTTGGAAAGGTCTTGAAGTCCTCTAACCAATGTCTTCGGTCCCATGTCATTTTGATTTACCAATCTCAAGTTATGGTCTTTGACTTAAAGTCCCTTTTTGTTGACTTTTGAAAATGACCTATAATGTTGAAATTGATAAATTTTTGTGAGAGCACTTCTTGGATTTGGAATGTGAAGATGAGTTGTAGGAAATGTCCTCCCCTTCAAGATGAGCTTTGGATGGGATTTTTCTGATGAACCATGAAAAAGTTATGTCTTGGTCAAGTTACAGTTGACTTTTCAGTTGTCCAAAAATAGAAACTTTTGCATCTTGATGATTTTTGAGCCATTCTTGTGGAATCATGATCAAGACTTGATCAAATGATGATTGTGGCTTCAAAATGAGATGTTGACCAAAATTTTTGACTTTTGACTGCCAAATGACCATTTTGCCCCTATAGTTGACTGTTGAGCAATTAGGGTTTTTGACTGTGCAACTTGACCTTGTGAGCCTTGAAACTTGACATGTAGGTGCTTGACAAAGTGTATGAGCATGTGGGACTTGATTGAGCCCTTGAAAACCTCAGCTTCCTTGCAAGAACCAAAACCCTAGTTTGACTGGCTTAGGAGGATGGTTGACTGTGTAGCCCTTGAGTAGACTTTGAACCATTTGAGGTGATGCTTGAAAAAACTTTGAAGATTATGGGAGGGAAAATTTTGGGGTACAACAGTTGCCCCTGTTCAATCTTCTTAGACCTGAGGATGCAGATTGGCTTGCATGCCTTTCGTAATCCGAAGCTGGAAGATGATTGAACACTAAAGTGCCCAGAAATTTGCGCTCACATAGTAGAGTATCAGCACTGTGATAGCGGGAATGGGCTTAAAGATGCCATTTGGAGAGATGATGGATAGGAGGATGGGCTTATAGATGCCATCTGGAAGTGTGACAGAACCTTGTCGGGAATGGGCTTATATATGCCATTTGGAGACTGTCGGATAACTAAATCTGAATAAGAAATAGAATAGCTTCCGTGCCTGGAGCATATCTAGTCTATATCTAGTTGTTGACGTCTGAATAAACAGTAGAATGACCGCCGTGTCTGGGGTATATCCATACTGTATCTGTATGAGCGACAAAATGTCATCCGAATCTGGATCGTATCTGGACTGAACAATAGAAGAGCATCCGAGATGGAGCATCTCTAAGTTGTTTTTTAGAAGTTTGAATCTGAATAAGCAATAGAACGGCATCCGGATCTGGAGCATCTCTAGGCTATATCTGAAAGGAAATCTGGAATGAGTGTCAGAACATCGCCATGTCTGGGTCACATCTGAACCATATCTAGAAGGAGTCTTGAATAAGCAAAAGAACAACATCTATATCTGGAGCATCTCTAGGCTATATCTGAAAGGAAATCTGGAATGAGTGTCAGAACGTCGCCATGCCTGGGTCACATCTGAACCATATCTAGAAGGAGTCTTGAATAAGCAAAAGAACAGCATCCATATCTGGAGCATTTCCAAGCTATCTCTGAAAGGAAATCTGGAATGAGTATTAGAACGTCGCCATGCCTGGGTCACATCTGAACCATATCTAGAAGGAATCTTGAATAAGCAAAAGAACAGCATCCATATCTGGAGCATTTCCAAGCTATCTCTGAGAGGAAATCTGGAATAAGTATCAGAACGTCGCCATGCCTGGGTCACATCTAAACCATATCTAGAAGGAGTCTTGAATAAGAAAAAGAACAGCATCCATATCTGGAGCATTTCCTAGCTATCTCTGAAAGGAAATCTGGAATGAGTATCAGAACGTCGCCATGCCTGGGTCACATCTGAACCATATCTAGAAGGAGTCTTGAATAAGCAAAAGGACAACATCCATATCTGGAGCATTTCCAAGCTATCTCTGAGAGGAAATCTGGAATAAGTATCAGAACGTCGCCATGCCTGGGTCACATCTGAACCATATCTAGAAGGAGTCTTGAATAAGCAAAAGACAGCATCCATATCTGGAGCATTTCCAAGCTATCTCTGAAAGGAAATCTGGAATGAGTATCAGAATGTCGCCATGCCTGGGTCACATCTGAACCATATCTAGAAGGTGATCTCTGAATAAACAATAGAACAGCCTCCGTGTCCGGAGCATCTCTAAGTTATATCTGAGAAGAAATCTGGAATAAGTATCAGAATGTCGCCATGCCTGGGTCACATCTGAACCATATCTAGGAAGGTGATCTCTGAATAAACAATAGAACAGCCTCTGTGTCCGGAGCATCTCTAAGTTATATCTGAGAAGAAATCTGGAATAAGTATCAGAACATCGCCATGCCTGGGTCACATCTGAACCATATCTAGGAAGGTGATCTCTGAATAAACAATAGAACAGCCACCGTGTCCGGAGCATCTCTAAGTTATATCTGAGAAGAAATCTGGAATAAGTATCAGAACGTCGCCATGCCTGGGTCACATCTGAACCATATCTAGGAAGGTGATCTCTGAATAAACAATAGAACAGCCTCCGTGTCCGGAGCATCTCTAAGTTATATCTGAGAAGAAATCTGGAATAAGTATCAGAACGTCGTCATGCCTGGGTCACATCTGAACCATATCTAGAAAGGAATTTCTGAATAAACAATAGAACAGCCTCCGTATCTGGAGCGTTTCCAAACTATCTCTTTAATCTTTTTAACGTAGACATGCCTGACCGGATACAGGTATCGAATCCACAATCAATCGCTCACAGACATGCCCTGGCTAGATATAGGAATCGAATTTGGGATTGCGATAGTTGATAGTAATCATCTTTGTATTGACCTTTCCTGAAAAAAGGCAAAACATTAGTTATATGCAATGTCATGGTGCATGGAATGCGCGGTGTCATGACGTTTATAACCAATGGGATTGTAGAATGTGATGTTTATATCATGTAAGAAAATGTGATGTTTGCGAATGTATTTTTTTGTCTAGGAAAATAAATCCTTGACGAATGCCGGGAGCTAATCCTGGGCTGATGTTTGAAGAGTAGAGAATTCTTCGTTTCCGCTGGGGATGAAGATTGCAAGAATACCGGTAGGAGAAGATGACTCCGTTAGGGAATAAACTTGGCGGATAGATTACTCTGCGGGGAGTGAACTCTGTGGGGAAAGAGAGGTACTTTGCTGAGGTTGATGATAACTCCGCTGGGGATACCATTGTTAAGTTCTGTTGGGAGATTGGATGAACTCCGCGGGGGATGGGAAGACTTCGCCGGGGACGATCTTTCCGTGACTTTTAGCTGAGGATAACCCAGTTATAAGCTCAGGTAGAGCATAACCTTTGAATAAAGTCCGGGAAGACGCGTTCATGCTCTGCAGGGGTAAGCTTCCAGAATCTACTGGGGGTAAGCTTCCTACTGGGGAGATGGTTCAGCTCTCCTGGGGAAACTTTTGAGACTGTACTGGGGAATGGCTCCACTGGGGTATCTGGTATTCCGCCGGGGAACAATCTTATATTAAGACTGCCGGGGATGCTTGCTGAGGAATATCTGTACTCCATTGGGGAATGTTGAGATTTTCTGGGGATACCCAACTTCCTTAAGGCTGACAGTAGACTAACTCTGCTTGGGGAGAGCGTCGTCGACTTGCTGGAGGCACTGTGCCTTGTTAGGGCTGACGGGAGACCAACTCTGCTTGGGGAGAGTATTTATGATTCTGGTCTAACTCAACGGGGAGTGAAGGTATCTTGGTCAAATTCTTCAACTGAAATTACCTTGGTACCTGATGGACAGAGCCACCAGATCACTTAGACAGTTCTGATTGCCCCTGTTTCTGATGTGGGAGAAGAAGATACCTTGTGGAGGTGCTTGAGGACTGCCGATTTGACAAATCTTCTTCTGGTAGGCAAGTGACAAGATGACGGGACATAGTCGTACGCTTTGATCCCTAACTTTTGCCTGGACCGCCCTTTCGGGTTTTCAGTCCACCGGGATACCCTTTTTTGCCCAAGCCTCCTTTTCAGGTTTTCGACTTGCCGGGTGTACAGATTTTTTTTATTTTCATCCCTTGTTTTTGCCCGAACCCTTTTGGTTCGCCGGGAAGCCCTTATTTTTGCCTAGGTGTGTCAACCTAGCGGGTCTTTGATTATGCGTAGTATTTTTTCGACTATGTCCGTGCTCTTAGGATACAGGAAGTTGTCACTGTTGTTGTGTTGCCATGCGACCAGAAGATGTTTGATCAGGCAAGATTCGTAGCTGGAACTCATGTCCAATGCCCCAGGTGATTCAGATGGAGATTTGCCCCAGGCTACTTGACCTTTTGAGAGATTCTCGGAATCTTGACTGGACTGCCCCAGATGACAGACAATGATCATGCCCTGCCCCTTGGTTGGGAGTGCTTTTGTTCACTAGATATTCCTTGTGCGGATTTCTCTGCTGTTGAACAAATAGTCATATGCAAATAATATTATTTTAAGAATGCAGAGCTTATGTCTGTCTTGAAGTTTTTGAAAATGCGTTTTGTATAAAAACAAGTAAAAAAATTTTTTGTAAACTGTGATGTCAACTCAAGATTTTACGGCGAGCCTTAAGGAGTCAGGATACCTTTCGTAACAGTATGCCTTCGAACTAACCCATGCTTCAGCTAGGACTTTTACGGGTTATAACGTGGCCTAGTTCACGGTTTAAGAAACAAAGGATAAGGCTCAAAATGTAATTGTACCCACCCGCTCTTCGTGATGTTCTTCAAACCTAAACTCAGCTGATCGTGCGTTAGACCTTGTTTGAGTCTTTGCTCTGACATTCCGGTTATGGTTCGGATATTGACAATTTATTTTGAATAGGCAGTCATTTCCTTTTTTGGTTGAGGGTTTGTAGGACCTCTTTCTTTTTTGATTTCGTTATCCCTGTTTTTTTTCCTGAACTGTTTCTTTTGTGATCACAGTCAGCGGGATGCCCCAGTTTTGTAAGTCTCCTTCATAGGTTTTGACTTAATGGGCTTTTATTTTTGGGAGATAATGACTGCCCGTCTTTATGATTATTCAGAACCATCACTGTCTTTTGTTTTGTAAGGATTCCTTTGGTGCCATTCGTTGTGCACTTGGATCAGCTGAGAGAACTACCCTTCCCCAGGTTATGATTAAGGGTTTTAATTTTCGAAAAGAAAAACTCCTACTTCTTTGGCTCAAAGGGGTTAACGAGGGATTATCTGCCTTATAACTCCAGTGTTTAGGAATTGAAACAATGCATGTACCTCATCAGCGGGGTCTGTTCAAAAGCATATTGTAGATCGTGGTATCGTTTTCGTCATCCTCCCTCAAGAGGCTTAGAATTTTCAACCCAGAGTTGATCATCATAAAAATATGAAAACAATTTGCATATAGCGAATGCGGATATATTGATTCAAAACAGACATATGCGATGCATTGATAAAGTAATAAAGTTTGCTATGACAATAATTGTTTGAACAGTCAAAAGAAAATTACAACTTGAAAAATCTAATGAACAAAAGTCTTCTAATTTGAACTAGTCACTTCAAGTGATGAATCTTGCAGGGATAGTAGAAGAACTCAGCCTGGCCATCTTGGGTGAATTCCACTGCTCCTTCATCAATCAGATCCTGGATCTTGTTCTTCAGAGACCAGCGGTCGTTTGTGGCATGCCCCGGGCTGTCCGAATGATAAGCGTAGTGGGTGTTGGGGTTATACCTTGAAGGTGTCTTGTTGGGGTTCTTAGGAGGGTCCCTTAGAGTTACCAAATTCAGCCTCAACAGATGTTGTAAAGCTTGAGACAGCGACGTGTTGAGCTTGGTAAATTGCCTCCTAGGCTTGTCTGGCTTGCTCTGATCAACCCGTTGCTCTGGGCGAGGTTGTGGTTGGACCTGTGAAGTGGTAACAATTTGGAGAGGTCTAATCTTCACCATGCCAGACTCTTGTCCTCTCGGAAGCTGATCAATGACCTGGTCCCTGACTTGGACTGTTTGCTTCATGTTGTATCTGTCTTGATGAAGCTGACTGATCATGGTCCTCAACTCTTCTAGCTCCCGAGCTAAGCCTTGGATGAGAGCCATTTGCCCCAGCATCTGGGTTCTCATTGTATCTACCTCAGCTTGCAGACGTTTCAACCGTTCGTCCTTATCATCTTCGGGACTTTTCTTGGCCAAATTCCCCATGAGGAGTGTCCTCAACTCTTCCTGCCCCTTGGATAGGCTTAGGAAGATCTCCCTGAACTGAGTCTCTTGAGCATGAAGGCCCTGGTTATCTTGTTTGGAAGCCATTGCTGAAATAAACAACGAAGAAGGTAAGTGACCTGTAGAGAAAGGGTACCTGTTATGCAATGATATGTATGATATGCATGCGATGTTTTCAAGGATCTCGCGGGGTAAACAGAGAAACTTGTTAGAATTTGAATTTGGGTAGCTTGATTGAAGGAACTTCATGTTGTTGAGAGTCCTTCTTCAAGAGTCAAAGGCTCACCATATCGAGTGGGTCATAGCCCCTGACAATCTTGGCTCGGGGAACCTTCTTCAAGTGTCAAAGCTTACCATGTCAAGTGGGTCATAGCCTCTGACAACGTTGGCTAGAGGAAAATAAATCCTCTTTGCCCCTTGCTGGATAATTGGTTCAGCATGACCTGCATCACAAGCCCTTGAGATCCTTGAAATGGGTTAGCCCTTATGCAGGATATATGCAATGGTATGATGTTATGCTATGCATGGGGTAATGTGGGTAAACCCTGTTATGAGTCCCAATTAAGGACTGTAAACAAAACCTGCAAGAAACTCAAGTGTCAGATAACAAGCATGTAAATAGTCAAGTTGGAAGGCACACAAGTCACACCAGACAGCCCTTTAGAGTTTAGGCCAGCATGAAGTTTGGGGTGCTACCCTCTTGAAGTTGGTGGGCTCAACCTGTCCTATCAGAAGTAACCGGGTTCTAAGGGTCCCAATATCATTGGATTGCTTTCATTGTTCATCGTTTCGATTTAGCCACTGAACTGGCGACCGAAATATTCCAAGAAAACAACCCTCAATTGAGTGTAGTATCGAGTATCAACCAACCTCGGACTGCACCAAAGTCAGTCATCTCACTACCCTAAAGAGGCCAAGATGGTTCAATTAAGGTTCCTAAGGTCAGTTGATGCTTCACGACACCACGCGGCGGCCCCGTACTCTCCTTGACTGGACTCAAGGGTTACCGGTACTCACCAAAGTGCCACATCAATGTAGCAGACTGCTTCAACCATGTCGGTATACCCCGCACAGTTCCCTCACAACCTTGTTGCTACTTTCTAAGGAGGTATCCCCCAGATCCGGGTTAGGATCTATAGAACTCCCAAGACAGTCCCACAATAATAAAGCACACAAATCAGACAATTGAAAACATAAGTATGAGCTATCCTAAGGTACACCTCACTTTTAAAATATTCCCCAGCAGAGTCGCCAGTTCTGTGATCGGTGGATCTGGAACTGACTGTTTAACGCTGGTTCGCGAAATGTCGCGGTAAGCAAGAGTCGCCACCGTCTTTTATTTTCTCCAACATGGACAGGACAAAAGCACAGCAAAATTCCTTATGAGATAGTTTCTCGGTTCGGGAGGTAGATTTATAGAAAGGGAAGGTGTTAGCACCCTTTCTATCCATGGTTATCCATGGGCTCTTAGATACTTGCTCATTTGTGTTTTCAAAATGTTTGCTTTTCAAAAGTGCGTGGGTTTGAAAAAGTTTCATTGAAAACTTCAATTCGACTCTTGTATCAGTCCTCAAGAGTGTTGTGAAGCGTTTGTTTTGAAATCTTTTAGAAAGTGTCAGTGTGAAAAGAGTTTTTGATTTGTTTTGAAATAGAGCAAGTATCTACGAGTCATCTACCTACCCTAAGGAATTAGGCTGTGTAAATGTCCTTAAGGTAGTGCCATCCCACCATTGAGAGGTAGGTAGCACCACCGTTGGAGGTGTTCGGGTCAATTCGTGTGTTAGGGACAGTGTGGTCACCAGAGCAACAGTAGGACACCTTAGAAGCTACCCTTATGCCATTGATCTTTTTTATTCCGAGGCAACCGTTTCGAGGCAACTGTTCCGAGGCAACCGTTTCGAGGCGACTTGTTTCGAGGAAACTAGATCAATGGACATAAGGACTTACTAAGATGTCCTATACTCGACGACCACGTTTCGAAGGCAAGGCAACAGTGAGGCGTACCCTAAGAGTGGTGTGTGAATTTGTGTGTTATTTTTCATGTTAATATTTGTCTTTGATAAGGCATTGGTGAGCTACGAGTTATTTTTAATTGTCATGCATTCTTTCATACAAGTTAACAGTTAAGGGGTGCGGAAATTAAAGTACGGAAAATGTAAATCCTACGCTATTACAAGGCGCGGGTCTATACATCGCCAAATCTTTACAAAGACCCGTTTTAAGTAAATAAGTGCGGAAAATAAAAACAGTAAAAGGTCCTATTTACTATTACATATCCGGAGCAATTACATAATAATCGAACAAATTAAATACGCGCGAATAAAGAAAAGGGAATTAATTTTTTTTGGTAATTAAATGAAATTGAAAACTAATTAATTATAAGAAAATATTTTTTGATTTTTTTATATTTTTTATGAAATAAAATAGAAATAAAAAGAAACAAAGTTAAAGATTAACCTAAATCTAAATCTATTTTAATTATTAAAAGGAATGTTAAAATGGCCTAATTAACAACTAATTCAATTATGATTTATTTACAAAATAAAAATAATAATAAAAGTGTTAATTATATTTTTTTGTTTTTTATGAAAATGATTAATTAAATTAATTACTAAGAACAAATAAAATAAAAGGGGTTAGAAATTAAATTAAAGAAATAAAATGAAAAGAAAGAAAAATGAACCCAAATGGAGGGGGTGCTGGGCCAACATGGGGGTGAAATGCTGAATCTGGGCCCATTAAGACAAAGGCCTCGTTGACCTTTCTGCTTGTGTGTGCATCCATTGACTGAAGCACATGGTAAGCTCATTTTGTGGCCTTTGGATATGCCCTGGAGACACCTGGCTTGTTGGATCTGTGAGGCCTATGATGAACCTCCCTTGGGGCGCTGCACAGGAAAGTCAAATGAAAAATAATATGGGAATTGTGAGGGGACTTGGGAATCGAACCCAGGTCCCAGCGTTTACCAAACGGAAGCCTTGCCAGTTGAGCTATTTGCGCGTTTTGGATATAGAATGGAAAACAAATAATATAACATAAAACAAGAATTAGTGATGTGAAACAAAAAAAAGGCGCTGAAACTTTGAATGCCCCAATCATCATGAGCCACGTCCACCTTCTTCTCCGTTTGTCCCTGTAAAATAAATAAATAGCGGGGGTTTTAAACCCCCCCCAAAACACAACCTGCAAAAAAATAGCGAACAGCTCATGCTTGCACATAAATTGAGCGCGAGGTCATGGTTATGTCCGTTTGGATATCACGAATTCAACCATGGCAGTTTGATGTCCCAATTTTACAGTATGGGGAAATCCCCAATTTGAAGCTTAAAAAACCCTAAAAAGTTTCAATGGTGAATCATGCTATAATGCATTAGAATGCAATTGAATCATCCTATTAGCTTCAGAAAGCCTCTAGCAACACAAAACAACAAAGAAAATGGGTTAAATGCTTATGAAACGTGATATACGATTTTGAAAAATGAAGCAAACTGGAAGAGGTCTATGGCACGATTTCTTGAATGATTGTGCTTGGTTCTGATTGCCAAAGCTTCCTAGGGATTCCAGGAATATGTTTGGATTGGAATGGAGGCTTGAGAGGCACTGCAACTAGGTTTTCAGATTTGCTTTTTTGCTTGAAAATTTGAAAATGCGTTTGGCCGTTTTGGAGCTCTTTTTGGTCGTGAATTCAATTGTGATAGCTTGCATGTGTATTATGTAATGTGTATCAAACAAAATTAAGAGCCTTGAAGCCTTGCATTCATGTTAGAGATTTGCCCATAACCTCCATTGAAGCTCTTTCCATATTTGTGTCAAATTTGAAATTCTTGCTTGATTTAGGCCTTGTACGAATTTGGGATGTGTATGATGGTGATTCAAAGCTAATCAAAGCAAAATATGTCCCTTAATTAATCTTTTTTATTTTCATTTGATTTTAAAAGATTTAAAATGAATTAAATCCAATATAATTAAATAAAAATGAAAAAATTAATTTTAAATTTTGAAATAAAGTGTGGGACACGTGGGAAGCATGGCCAAGCTGAAACAAGTGGAAAAAGTGGGCCCCTTTTGTCAAAAATGAAGTTTCAAGGATAATTGATTTTGGCCATTTCACAAAAATTTCCCAACTTCTCCAATGCATATCTTGCTCAATTTTAAAGCTATGAACATGTTCTTGGACATTTTGGAAAGATATTGAAGTCCTCTAACAAATGTCTTTGGTACCATGTCATTTTAATTTACCAATCTCAAGTTATGGTCTTTGACTTAAAGTCCCTTTTTGTTGACTTTTGAAAATGACCTATAATGTTGAAATTGATAACTTTTTGTGAGAGCATTTCTTGGATTTGGAATGTGAAGATGAGTTGTAGGAAATGTCATGCCCTTCAAGATGAGCTTTGGATGGGATTTTTCTGATGAACCATGAAAAAGTTATGCCTTGGTCAAGTTACAGCTGACTTTTCAGCTGTCCAAAAATAGAAACTTTTGCATCTTGATGATTTTTGAGCCATTCTTGTGGAATCATGATCAAGACTTGATAAAATGATGATTGTGGCTTCAAAATGAGATGTTGACCAAATTTTTTGACTTTTGACTGCCAAATGACCATTTTGCCCCTGCAGTTGACTGTTGAGCAATTAGGGTTTTTGACTGTGCAACTTGACCTTGTGAGCCTTGAAACTTGACATGTAGGTGCTTGACAAAGTGTATGAGCATGTGGGACTTGATTGAGCCCTTGAAAACCTCAGCTTCCTTGCAAGAACCAAAACCCCAGTTTGACTGGCTTAGGAGGATGGTTGACTGTGTAGCCCTTGAGTAGACTTTGAACCATTTGAGGTGATGCTTGAAAAAACTTTGAAGATTATGGGAGGGCAAATTTTGGGGTACAACAAAATGCAACGGAAAAAGTACCAAAATCACTAGCATCTTTTTAGAGTAGATATCTCCATCCAACAACCACTACTGATGGCGATTTTCTCCTTCAAATATTCCATAATTTTCTTCTTCAAAGAACCTAACAACGTAAACAAATATAGAAATAAAGAAAGGTTTTTAAGTGCTATTTTGAAGAATATGAACTTGATGACTCGCATGATACAAGCTCTGCCAGAAGAGGTGGCATAAATATATCGAAATAATGGCCAACTAGAGCATATTAACAAAGGTGAAAGATGTTGCAAATATAGAAGAATAATCCTAAGACTCCTCGTATATCATCCAAACAAAGACAGCATTATGATCCATAATACTAGATGTTGAGAGGCGCAAAATACACTGCCAACGATTAAGATCTGACCTCAGATTATTCAGAACACTCGAATATCCTAGTACACGAAAATATTACTATTATGATTCATAGAGCCACGCGTCGAGACTCCCCTACAAAATGTTGCTAATCACTAAGGAGATATTCAATGCGCTTGTTCTCGATGTTATTGATATCTCATTAAACCTCTTTCGCATCCTTTTGCTAGAAGTCGGATTAAAGACACACATAATAAATCTTCGTTCTATGAGTAGGAACAAGGAGTTGGAGACAATTGTTTTGGATTGTTTGCAAGGTCCACAGTGAAACTCCCAATAAGAAACATTACACATAAAGGTGAACAGGACAGGTCAGACCTCGTCCAAGGAAAGGAAACATGATTCTGGTCTCCAACACATTTTCCGTCGTTGGACACGAAGACAACTTTAACCACCCACAGTATATAAAATTTAATACGCGTCATTTTAGATATTCTTATTCATACTTTATAATTAGTTTATCACTCATTCACTGACTTGAATATTAGAATGTTAATCTTATAAGCATACCTTCACTTCGCCTTACCGAAAGCACACTCACTCTACCACACTAAAATTCATTTTCATTTGATTTCTAACTATTTCTAGTTCTAGTTCAAAACAATTTTCACAAATATCTTTTTTAACTAATATTTAATATTTTTGTATCATATTAATTTATTTCAAGAGTTTTCTATAAAATAAATTGAAAAATTATTTAGAATATAAAATTATAAGACGTTTTGGTCATTTCACACAAATTAAGAAATATAATTATTATTTTATGAAATAGTAATAACTTTACACAAGTGTCTTTCAATAATTATATTAAAAAGAAAAATTAAAAGAATTGAAAAAAGAAAGAGAAACAAATAATAGTTGATATATTAGACAAAAACTCATTATAATACATTAGAATTGTAAAATGAGAATTTCTTTCCATACGAAGCGCACTTTTTCAGGATCTTTGGTAAAAAATTTAAAATATCTTCAGAATTCGGAAGTGCATCTCCAAACGAATCAAATTTCAGTTTTTTAAGGGTGTTTTCGGATATGCATATCTGGAATAATCCAATATTTCATTTTCAAGGGGTTTTCGGATATGTATATCCGAAATTACCTAATTTCAGGTTTTTAAAGGTGTTTTCGGATATGCATATCCGAAATAACCCAATATTTCTTCTGAGAGTTTTCAGATATACATATCTGAAATATTCGAACAATTAGAATCGAACTGTATTAATTCCAACAATTAGAATCAAGGTGTATCAATTATATTAATTATATTACCTTATCAATTATTTATATAAGTTTTATATATTTTTAGTGGGTTAGAAATGGAAAAATATTATTTATTACATAAAAATATTTATTTAATATAATTAATTTTCTAATTAAATATAATAATTAATTATCAATTTATAATAATAATTCAAAATTTTCATCTAAATTAAATTTAACTTTTAAAATTACAATTAAAAAAATATTTTTTTTTGTATTTTTTATCAAAAATTATTTATAATTTTAAATAAATAATTAAAAGACAATTACATTTCACCATTATAATTAAAAAATTAATTATTACATTTATTTTTTAATTTCATATCATAAATTTAGTTTAATATTTAATTTTTAATTATAAATTTAAGTTATTTTTATTAATAATAACTCAATTTAATTATATTACAATTATATTATAAATAAATATTTTTTCAAAATAAAATTAAAATAAATTTGAGATATTGAGTGACTTCATGCATATTCAAAGTCATCCAATTTAAATTTTTTAGAAGTTATTTCACATATGCATATTCGAAGTCATCTAATATCTCAAATTTACAAGGTGCGTTCGGAGTGCATATCCAAAAGATATTTTTGGATTTTCAGAAATAAAAATCAACATTACTAAATATAAAGAGAAATTTCCTTATAAAATAATTTAGAAAAAATAAATGATGCATTGACAGTGTTAATTAATTTTACACTCTCAAACAATCAACATCATATATTATGACACATCATCTTTTTATTTTAAAATTTTTGTAATAACATGATAAATTATTAATTTACTATTAAATAATAGTCTAAAACTATTTTTACATTATTATTAGCGTATGCATTAAGAATAATTTATAATTTATGGGTATCACATAATTGAACAGAAGTCAACGTCAATTCCATGTGATCATTGCATCAAACATAGGCAGCCCCAACCCAATTAAATAGCGTGTTTGCCAACTCAACTAACCCACAATATTCATTTCATTATTAAATTATCATTTTGAATAACAATTTTAAACAACAAATTGGAAATAATTAAAGAATAGTATTTAATATAAAATAAAATAAAATGCAAGTTGCTACAGAGAAGAAGCATTATACAATCCACATAGTAGCTTAGAGCCATTCAATCCCAACAAACCATCCACTACACGATCATGCCACGTGTCTCTCATAGCCTCATTTAACCGTCGGATGAACCCCTTCTCATTATTTTCACAATAATTCAACAAACGTGCAACATACGTAGGGTCCTTATCCTCCCACCATAAACCACATTCCGGCAACTCATCAACTCCACCGGAGAGCCTCTCACGACGGAATCCGGCTAACTCAGCGACATACTCCGCCATACCATCGAGAAGCCTAGATGGAGCCTTAGATCTTCCATCCCATAGCCATACTCTAGCCATGGCACGTTGAATTTCACCCACTATTGCCATTTTGTTGAAATTTTCATCTTCAAGTAACATAGGACTAATCTCAATTATATAGTTTTTATTATTCTTTTCATCGTCAGCGGCGATAACAGTGGTGGTGGAATTGAGATTTTGACGAACAAGGCACCAGAAGATATGGAGAAGACAGCTTTCATTACACCTTTGGAACATTTTGTTATCGGGTTATGCCGTTTGGTTTGAAGAATGCTGGTGCAACATACCAAAGAGCCATGACTGATTTGTTCCATGACATGATGCATAAAGAGATAGAAGTGTATGTAGATGACATGATTGCCAAATCACAAACTGAGGAAGATCATTTGGAACATTTATTGAAGTTATTCCAGCGTTTGAGAAAGTATAAACTCCGCCTGAATCCCAACAAGTGCACTTTTGGTGTTCGTTCTGGAAGACTTCTGGGTTTCATTGTCAGTCAGAAAGGTATTGAGGTAGATCCTGATAAATTCAAAGCTATTCGGGAAATGCCCGCACCCAAGACGGAAAAACAAGTAAGAGGATTCCTTGGGAGACTGAATTATATTTCTAGATTTATATCTCATATGACTGCTACCTGTGGGCCGATTTTCAAACTTCTCCGAAAGAACCAAGGATGTGTGTGGACAGAGGATTGTCAGAGAGCTTTTGATAGCATCAAAGAATATTTGCTTGAACCTCCCATTTTGATTCCTCCGGTGGAAGGAAGGCCTTTGATTATGTACCTGACTATATTGGAAGATTCCATGGGATGTGTGCTTGGTCAACAAGATGAGACTGGAAGAAAGGAACATGCCGTATATTATCTGAGTAAGAAATTCACGGACTGTGAGTCTCGATACTCAATGCTTGAGAAAACCTGTTGTGCTTTAGCTTGGGCTGCTCGCCGTCTGCGCCAGTATATGATTAACCATACCACTTGGTTGATCTCCAAAATGGATCCGATCAAGTATATCTTTGAGAAGCCCGCCTTATCTGGAAGAATAGCCCGTTGGCAGATGTTGTTATCCGAATATGACATTGAGTATCACACTCAGAAAGCAATCAAAGGGAGTATTTTAGCCGACCACTTGGCTCACCAACCAATTGACGATTATCAATCCATCAAGTTTGATTTCCCGGATGAAGATGTTATGTATTTGAAAGCTAAAGATTGTGAAGAGCCGTTACCTGAAGAAGGACCTGATCCCGAATCCCATTGGGGTTTAATATTTGACGGAGCTGTGAATTCTTATGGAAATGGAATTGGGGAAATCACCGTCACTCCCCGAGGTACTCATATCCCGTTCACGGCGAGATTGAAGTTTGACTGCACGAACAACATGGCTGAGTATGAGGCATGTATTATGGGTCTCGAAGAAGCAGTGGATCTAAGGATTAAGATTCTTGATATTTACGGAGATTCGGCATTGGTAATTAATCAAATCAAAGGAGAATGGGAGACTCGTCATCCTGGTTTGATCCCTTACAGAGATTATGCTAGAAGATTGTTAACTTTCTTCAACAAGGTGGAATTACATCATATCCCTAGAGATGAAAACCAAATGGCTGATGCTTTAGCTACTTTGTCTTCAATGTTTCATGTGAATGGTTGGAACGATGTGCCTACAATTCGGGTTATGCGCCTTGATAGACCTGCTCATGTGTTCTCAGTAGAAGAGATTACCAACGACAAACCGTGGTTCTATGACATTAAACGTGTTCTTCAAACTCAAGAGTACCCGCCTGGGGCATCCAATAAGGATAGGAAGACGTTGAGAAGATTAGCAAGCAGTTTCTTCCTCAATGAAGAGGTATTGTATAAGAGGAATTATGACATGGTCTTGCTCAGATGTGTAGACAGACATGAAGCAAACATGCTGATGCAAGAAGTACATGAAGGATCTTTTGGCACTCATGCCAACGGACATGCAATGGCTAAAAAGATGTTGAGAGCTGGTTACTATTGGATGACAATGGAATCTGATTGCTGCAAATATGTGAAGAAATGTCATAAATGCCAGATTTATGCGGACAAGATACATGTGCCACCGACTCTCCTAAACGTTATCTCTTCACCCTGGCCTTTCTCTATGTGGGGCATTGATATGATTGGAATGATTGAACCCAAAGCTTCAAATGGTCATCGTTTCATCTTGGTAGCGATCGATTATTTTACTAAATGGGTGGAAGCAGCAACTTATGCTAATGTAACCAGACAGGTGGTAGTCAGATTTATCAAGAATCAGATCATTTGTCGATACAGCATCCCGAGCAAGATCATCACTGATAATGGTTCGAATTTGAATAACAAGATGATGAGAGAGCTTTGTGAAGAGTTCAAGATCGAACATCATAATTCTTCTCCTTACAGACCAAAGATGAATGGGGCTGTTGAAGCTGCTAACAAGAATATCAAAAAGATTGTCCAGAAGATGGTGGTAACTTATAAAGATTGGCATGAAATGCTTCCGTTTGCTTTACATGGATACCGTACTTCAGTTCGAACTTCAACAGGCGCAACCCCATTTTCCCTAGTTTATGGTATGGAAGCAGTACTCCCCGTGGAGGTTGAGATTCCGTCTCTGAGAGTGTTAATGGAAGCTAAACTTTCTGAGGCCGAATGGTGTCAAAGTAGATATGATCAGTTGAATTTAATTGAAGAAAAGAGATTGACAGCTTTGTGTCACGGTCAATTGTATCAGTAGAGGATGAAGAAGGCTTTTAATAAGAAGGTTCGACCACGCGAGTTCAGAGAAGGTGATCTTGTACTCAAGAAGATATTATCTTTCCAACCTGATTCTAGGGGCAAGTGGGCTCCGAATTATGAAGGACCGTATGTCGTTAAGAAGGTTTTCTCTGGAGGTGCTTTGATTCTCACCAATATGGACGGTGAAGAGCTCCCGCGCTCCATGAACGCCGATGCAGTCAAGAAGTATTTCGCTTAGGTTTGAGTTGACAGTTTGCTAAGTTGAAAACCCGAAGGGGCGGCTTAGGCAAGCTTTTGGTCAGACCAGCCTTGGCATTTGAACACATTTCGGAATTCGAAGTTGTTAGGGAGAATAGTGATCATTGTTTTGTGTAACCTTTTTCTTTCATGTACTATTTCCCAAACTTTTGTAAACCGTTGGAGTCGCGTTGTTAGCGAACTACCATCTTATTAATGAAATTTGAGCATTTACCTTTTGTGGGCAAAATTTTAATTTTTTACAGAAAAATTTGAAACAAAGTTATTTAAAGTATTCTTATTTTAAAGATGTGTCGTGAATAATGAAAGGAATATTAACAATTGTCCCGAGGATGGTCAAGCCATGAAATGCAAAACAATACGGTAATTTATCCTTGCATGATGAACATGTTTTATTTCAAAATCGTCATGAGGTGTTGGTTGTGTTAAACTTGCGTTTCTCGCGGTACTAAGTTTGGTGACTCCCCTGTTGTTCCAGTTAAGCGTCGTTTTGGCTACCTTTATTTGGGCAATTTCTGAAGTGTGGTACGCTTTGTCTCATGCCAGTGGTCTATTGGTATTAGATGATTGGTTTTGAATACTTTTCTACTCAGAAGACTTGGGACTTGTAGCGTGATACGCTCTGACGTTGCTTTGGGGTTCCAATTCCAGTTATTTTCCGTCTTTTTAAGATTGGCCGAGTATCTATTATGTCGTGACATCTTATTGTCTTCAAGTTATTCCATCTGTTCGTTTTGTCAGCATAACATTCATTTATTCATTTACACTTATATCACGCATGCATATTCACATTTGTCGTTGATTTTGGGTTGTATACTTTGTTTATTCAAACAGTGTACATGTTTCTTTCCAAGTAGAAGGTTAGCTTAGGCAGAAAATGTGTTTCCTTTCTAAATTCCCCAACTGAGCTAATCCTCGTGGATGTTTTTTTGATTTAGCCTACCTCGTCCATTTCTGGATAGGATGAATTCTCCAATCGAGTTACTTTCTCATTGGTTGGAGTCTTGTTTGATTGTTTTCTCTCTGGTTTATTCCTGGAGGGAGTTGTTGCCTCTTGCATAGGCTATCTCATGATTTTTCCCAGTAAAGTCGCGACCTAGATGAATGGTGCATTTATTTTGCACCTTTAAGTTTGTGATCTCCTCGGGGAGGATTGATTCATGGTTCTTTTTGACGAAGATTTTATTCTCTGCCAATATCATCGCAATTTCCTTCTGGATTATTTTTGGAAAACGACAAGCGGCGGTCTCTTCATGAGCAACTTGTACGTTATAGACATCGTTGGAAAACGGCAAGCGGCGGTCTCTTTATGAGCAACTTATGCGTTATTATTATTTTGGAAAACGGCAAGCGGCGGTCTCTTCATGAGCAACTTGTACGTTATTATTATTTTGGAAAACGGCAAGCAGCGGTCTCTTCATGAGCAACTTGTACGTTATTATTATTTTGGAAAACGGCAAGCGGCGGTCTCTTCATGAGCAACTTGTACGTTATTATTATTTTGGAAAACGGCAAGCAGCGGTCTCTTTATTTGAGCAACTTGTACGTTATTATTTTTCTGGAATACAACAAGTGGCAGCTTCTTTATTTGAGCAACTTGTATGTCATAGTACTTTTTGGACGACAGTAAGTGGCAGCTTCTTTATTTGAGCAACTTGTATGTCGTAATATTTTTTGGAAGACAGCAAGTGGAAGCTTCTTTATTTGAGGCAACTTGCGTATCCACAATCTTATTATTATTTCAGCATTAATGAGTATATCTCCGGAAATCTCGCAGAGAAGTTTGTTATGAATCTTTACCTTCAGAAGTCGGTAATCCGTCGCCGGCAAATTTGATACTCTCTGTCTATCTTTGACCTTGAGTTGTGAGCTCACTGATATTTTTGGGTCAATAATCTGTTTTATGGCCTATGCAAGATGCCTTCTTTGTTAGGGTCAGAGGTCGTATTCCCTCAATTTTATTCGCCGTCAAGAGTCTGTCATTTGATGTCGATGACTCGTTTCCCCAGTAGTGCATAATCCATGTCTCTGTGTTTTGTTGGTGTTTGATTTCTCCAGCATTGTCTTGTTTCATACAAAATCTTTCTCTGTGAATTCAATTACTACATTCATATCAAACATAATGGCGGTATCTTAGGGCAAAAATTTGCGTATTATGTATTTAAGTACCTGCAATCTCGTCGAGACGAAGATTTTAATCTTCATATCTCCGGATAGAAGAAACTTAAATAGGGGCAACTGTTGTACCCCAAATTTCGACCTAAGATACCATCTCCCATCTGCATCATTACACTGCAAGTGTTTTGACCTATTTTTATCAATTTTCAAAGCGAATTTTAAATTCATAACTTTTTCAAGTCGAGAGCTGTTTATTTTTTGAACGCTAAATTTATTAATCGATCAATGCTAAAACAATGTTTATTTAATTATTTATTATTCTGAATTTAAATAATTGGAACTTATTTTTCAGTTATTACATAAATTAAAGAATTATAAATAGTAAAGTAAATATTTGAAAAGAAGGTTATTAATTGATCAAACAATGTTTATTTAATTATTTATTATTCTAAGTTTAAATAATTGAAATTTTATTTTCAGTTATTATAATTTAGAAGAATTATAAATAATGAAGTAAATAATTGAAGAGAAGTTAATTGATCAATGATAGTTATTTAATTATTTATCATTCTAAATTTAAATAATTGGAATTGATTTTCAGTTATTATATAATTTAAAGAATTATAAATGATAAAATAAATAATTGCAAAGAAGAAAAGAATTAATTGGTAAAATATTGGAGTTTTATTCATTTTATTCTAATTGTTACAATTGTTGTTTAAATACCGTATTTATTTACAACGTATTTACAATGATAATTTTTACAATGTTTAAAATGAAATAAAAGCTATCCTATTTTTTTTCCTAAGTTCTAAATCTTCATCTTCTATCCAATACTTCTTTGATGCTCATTTGATTTTACCTGCAAAAGAATTAAAAGAAAAGTCCGAAGTAAGGTATATAATTAAAAGCAGATGATTAATTTAGCGTTCATCATTAAAAGCAAACGGCTGGAATCAGTTTTTTACCCTCTTTGCAAATCACGGGATTTCTCCCGGTTCACAAAAAGGGATGAAGTTTATTGACAAATATGAATGCACAAGTTAAAAATATGCACAAATTCATTTTTTGTCAAAACTGCATATTTCAAAATAAACTGCATATTTCAAAATAAACTGCATATTTCAAAAACCAATTGCACAAATCCAATTTTTGTCAAAACTGCATATTTCAAATAAAATGCATAGTACAACAGCATATGCATATGCAAGTCAAGTTACATTTTCAAAGCCAATATGCAACGTAAACTATCCAGCGTGTGGGAAGAAGTCAAAATACAAAGGCTCCATACTGTACAATGCAGTTGACAAAGAGAACATGTGTAGTTTAAAACCAAATATGCAAGCAATATATTTCTAATTTTCATCATTTTCCAGCTTTGCTTTTTCAGAACCAAGTACACAACATCATATTTTAATGTCAAACTGTACTAAGGAGAGAGAAGAGAGAAAGAGTGTGGGTTTACAGGTTTTGGCTTAGGCAGAAAAGGGACATAAAACAGAACAACAGTAACACAGTAAAGAAAAGGAAAGCATGGAAAATGGATACAAAACAAACTGAATAAAACAGCATAGAGTGCAGAGGTATCAAGAAAAAATAGTAAAAATATTCAGAACCTGAACCATTAGAGCCAAGCGAACCAACTGTTATTATAACAACAACAAACCTTTCAAAAAAGAGAGAGTTCAGTTCAACCTGTTTTCAAACCTTCAAAAAACTCAAAACAGTCAAAAATACAAACGAATTCTCAAGGTCTCAAAGCAAAAAACCAGAACCTGCTGTCTGAAGACCAAACCAACAACCATGGCCTAAAAAACCAGAACCTGCTGTCTCAAGACCAAACCAACAACCATGGCCTAAAAAACCAGAACCTGCTGTCTCAAGACCAAACCAACAACCATGGCCTAAAAAACCAGAACCTGCTGTCTCAAGACCAAACCAACAACCATGGCCTAAAAAACCAGAACCTGTAACACAAAAACCAGACCCTTAACCATGTCAAGCCTGTCCAGCTCTAAAGCCTAAGCCATAGAAACCATAACCAGTAAACACGACCTGTTAAGCCATGCCAAACCTGAAACGAGTTTCACCAACACAAAAGCCAGTAAAACTTTAAGCCCTTTCAAACCATAACATGTTCAACCTATTTACCTGCCTAAAACCCGCATACCAACCAACATCCAAGACCAAAATTGGTACCAGCCATACACGCCCAAAAGCCAAAAAAACCAGAATACCACAACAACACAAACTTTGAAAAACAATGTCCAAACCGTCAAACCTCAGAATTATTCCATCATAGGCCAGTAAAAAAAAGCAACTGAAGCACAGCAAAGAAGAAGAAGAGGAAAAAGCATACAAACGAAGGCAGCAGTCAAGCATCAACATTGTCAAGCTAGTCAAAACAAATATTTCAACAATAGCATATTCAAGCATACAGAAAAGGCCTTAAGATATTCAGTCATCAAAGCATACTCAGCAAGCCAAAGAGGAAGAAGGGACAAAGAAGCGTTTCAAGGCGTGCTCAGAATATTCAAAGCATCCAAGGCAACACAAGCATACAATATCCAAAAGATATTTTTGAATTTTCAGAAATAAAAATCAACATTACTAAATATAAAGAGAAATTTCCTTGTAAAATAATTTAGAAAAAATAAATAATGCATTGACAGTGTTAATTAATTTTACACTCTCAAACAATCAACATCATATATTATGACACATCATCTTTTTATTTTAAAATTTTTGTAATAACATGATAAATTATTAATTTACTATTAAATAATAGTCTAAAACTATTTTTACATTATTATTAGCATATCCATTAAGAATAATTTATAATTTATGGGTATCACATAATTGAACAGAAGTCAACGTCAATTCCATGTGATCATTGCATCAAACATAGGCAGCCCCAACCCAATTCAATAGCGTGTTTGCCAACTCAACTAACCCACAATATTCATTTCATTATTAAATTATCATTTTGAATAACAATTTTAAACAACAAATTGGAAATAATTAAAGAATAGTATTTAATATAAAATAAAATAAAATGCAAGTTGCTACAGAGAAGAAGCATTATACAATCCACATAGTAGCTTGGAGCCATTCAATCCCAACAAACCATCCACTACACGATCATGCCACGTGTCTCTCATAGCCTCATTTAACCGTCGGATGAACCCCTTCTCATTATTTTCACAATAATTCAACAAACGTGCAACATGCGTAGGGTCCTTATCGTCCCACCATAAACCACATTCCGGTTCCGGCAACTCATCAACTCCACCGGAGAGCCTCTCACGACGGAATCCGGCTAACTCAGCGACATACTCCGCAATACCATCGAGAAGCCTAGATGGAGCCTTAGATCTTCCATCCCATAGCCATACTCTAGCCATGGCACGTTGAATTTCACCCACTATTGCCATTTTGTTGAAATTTTCATCTTCAAGTAACATAGGACTAATCTCAATTATATATTTTTTATTATTCTTTTCATCGTCAGCGGCGATAACCGTGGTGGTGGAATTGAGATTTTGACGAACAAGGCGAAGAGTCACACTCTTTATATTCTTTTTATTCTTGATATTATCATTTATACTATTAGGGTAAAGAACTTGTTCAACGAAAGAGCTTGTGTTGAGGAGTATACGTTCGGCTCTGTCGTTTGAGATGTAGAAAAGAGTGAAACGACGTCCGGCATGGGAGTCTTTGGTGTCATTTACTATGTATATGTCAAAAGTCTTTGATGCTTCATAGTTTGCCCATATTGATGTTATTGCTACAAAGAGAAAAAAGAGGAGTCGGTGAACGATGTTGTTGTTTGGAATCAAGAATTTTGAATTTTTGTATTGGTTAGTTTCATGAGAGGAAGGGTTGAATTGAGGTAGAAGTGGTTGGAGGAGCTTGTTTTCCATTGATGTTGAAGGAAATGAAGCTGTATATTGTAAAAGGATTGGATATGGAAATTTATAAAAGTGAAGAAGTTATGTAGTTGTGTTCTTTTACATATTGTTTGTTTCAATTGAAAGTGAGTGGAAAGATAGTAGGGTGGATAGAAAGTTTATGGAAAAATGAGCTTCCATTGTTTGGTTTTTTTTGTTGGCGTGGAAAGAAAGTTTACTTTTTGTGAATCCCACAACTCAAAAAATTTCTCCTCAAATATGAAAGAAAATTAGAATTAAATACCTATTTTTTTAAAAGGACAAAATACTCCATGACCTTTTTTCTGCATCCATTTTGATACCATTCAAATACTTGTTTTACATTGCATTGTATGAATAATATTTTAGAGAAAATTACGTAAATAATTATATTTCAGAAAATATTTAAATAAATAAGTCAAGTGAGATGGTGCATCCTCTTTAATTTTATATGAAGGCGCCAAATGAGATGGCACATAGATGCAGCATATTTTCCCTAAGCCATCTCAGATGACGTTTAAGTGCTTTTATGTCTCAATTTTTTTAGCCTTCTATTTTAAATAAGAAACAATAAGTAAACGATATAGCTTAATGAAACTTCGATTTTTCATTAACAAATGAACGATTATATAATGAAAAAACCATGTATATTATTTAGTTATCCCCCGGAACTCGGTAATGACCTGTGGTTGCGCACTCACGTCCTCGCCTATCTCGTGGTGGGTTTCGTCGATTTTCCTGTTGCGGTTGGGTCGATGGCCCAACGAAGTCACTACAAGAAAAAACAAAATCAGTCAGGAGATAATCCCCTCACAAATGGCAAAAACCCCTCACAAATGTAAAAATTACGAGGGGACTGGTCCCCTAGCAAAACAGAGGATCACAAATTTATTTGCGAGGGGTTTTCCATGTCGCAATTTTGCTTGGGACTAACCCCCTCGCAAAATGCAATCAAAATTGTCTGACATTTTGCTTGGGGATAACCCCCTCGCAAAATACAAGTATTTTCCATTAGTTAGGGGTTAAGCTCCTGGCAAAAAATATATAAAAAAATAAAAATATTAATAGAATAAAAATATATTAACATTAACAGAAGAAAAAAATAATATTATAACTATAATTAATATAATTAAAAATATTTCATTATATTATTTTTCTAAAATATCAATAATATTTTCATGATAATATATTTATTGCCTTACTATTTTTTTAAAGTATTATAACTAAAAAAATCATTTTACATACTACTGTTTTTTATAAATATTTTTAACTAGTTTCTAGCATACTTATCATTATAAATAAATAATTTTTAATCAACAAATATTTATGCAAACATCACTCATAATCATTATAATAACAAATAATAACAAACATCACCCATTTAACAACACTCATTTATAACTATAATAACAAACAACACCCATTTACAACTATATAAGTAGATTTAAGAAAAATTAAACAAAAAATATATATCTTTGATGAACACCCAATTTAGATTTAAATTCTTCGATTGCCTTCAATGATAAAAATATATCTAAAAACATAAAACGAAAACTAAATATTAGAAAGAAAAAAACATAAATTAAATATTGTATAAAATATAATTTAAAAGAACAATACCTTTAATAATTAATAAAAATGAGAGATGAATGTAGAAGAAGGTGGAAATATGAGAGAAAGAAAGAGAAGAAAGAAAGAGAGAAAAGAAAGAGAGAAAAGAAAGAGAAGAAGATACACAAATGAATATGGGAAAGTAGTGATTTTTTTAAATAGGACAATTAGTGAGGGGGTAGCCCCTCACAAAATGTTAGTTATATTTTGTGAGGGGGTAGCCCCTCGCAAAATGTAGAGCGGTGAAATTTTCAAAATTCAAAAATTCCTCCTATTTTGTGAGGGGGTAGTCCATCAACATTTTAAAAAAAAATTCTTCGATTTTGTCATTTGCGAGGGGGTTTACCCCAAGCAATGTCAAAATTTAGTGAGGGGTTTATCACCTCACTAAATCCCCTAGCTAATCAAGCCTTTTCTTGTAGTGAGTCAATGCGTTCAGGATCCATGAAATATGTCAGATCACCATATCTGAAAGATCCTCTTTGGTACAGTCGGTTACCCATGCCCTCAAAGTTTTATCGTCTTGATGGGGGTGGGGTTCCATGAATGGTCTATAGCACTGGTCGTCTGAGTAAGGGAGGTAAAAAGGAAATGAATCTTGGGATGTTTGGTATTGAGATTTTTGGGTGGTATGGTGATGTGGTGTTGATGGTAAGTTGGGTCGGTTGGGTCATATTCTTCAGGATAGCCTAGATCTGGGCTAAGGTGAGATGATGGGGGGGCCCATATCAGGATGTTCAGAAGATTGGAATTATGTGTGGGGCATATGGATGTATTGGTATTGAGATGGGGATTAGGGTTGGGTGTGGGGCATATGAGTGTATTGGTATTGAGGTGGTGATTATGGTTGGGTGTTTGTGGATTTATATTGTAGTGGTTTTGGTAGAGGGTTGATGTGTGTTAGGTTTGTTGTTGGGGATTTGAGGTTTGTGCCCATTGTGTTTGTGGGTTAATCAAATACCTTGGGTGAGACACATGCATTTCTGGATTAGTAACCGATTTGTATCAATCAAAATATTGATATGTGTGTCGCATATTATTCTAGTTGAGGAAAACAAGGAATTGTAATACATGTTGGTGACGCCTATGCTACATCTTACACTATTCTGAAGAATTTTTTTCCAATTAGTAAGACTCCATTGGGCGTCGACCCTTCTGAGATGCTAGGGTGACAAACAAGTTGGATCGCATCGTATCTCTTGATGCATTCTGAACTGCATCTTGACATGGTCGCTGTGGTGCATCTTCACGATATTGAATCATACGATTAAAGTATTTGCAGTCTAAATTGTTACATCCTCGGGATTGGATTCATGGTCCAAACCCAAATATGGTCTTCAGATAAACTGTGGATAAAAATTAATAAGAACAATGAAAACGTAAAAGATAAATAATTTAAAAGTAGAAAAATTCAAAGGTACCACGTACATCATCTGGGCCAAGGTGGTCCAATATATTACGATATAGAGCGACATTGAATCTTGAATTCTTGCTGTAATCCATACCCGTTACACAGTACCTAAAGAGATGAAAAAATAGTTAATTTTATACATTTATTTGGTGAAGGGATGAATAATAAATTATTTAAGTTCTTGACTTACTTTGTTGTGTATGGGAAAATGAATGTATTGTTGTTGGCGGGGTTTAGGGATTCTATTCTCCACCAATCCCATACTTGGAGTAAGAAAGCACACCCATAAAAAATACATTTGTCTTTTGTTACGTTTTTACACAAAGAATTGTATATATGGGCTAAAACAGCAGAACCCCAACTATACTTTCTTGTTTTTTCAAAGTTCCTAAGCAAACTTAAATACATAAAATTTACATTATTCCCTATACTTTTGGGAAATAACAAGCTTCTGAATAGTATCATCATATAATTTCTAGCTTTAATTATTCTTGCTAGCTCAGACAAATTTTCATTCAACTCAAGAGTCGCATAATGTTTTTTAAGTTCGGTTAGTAATATACCTTGGCACCTAGCACCACTACCTTCTACCATATCATTGTCCAACAATTCCTGGCATAGAAAATTGAGTTGTTGAACCGACCCATTCACTGCCTTACCATCGATAGGGAGATCCAATAACATGTACGCTACCTCTAGTATGACAGTATATTCACCTATTGGTAGATGAAATGTGTGTATCTCGGGTCTCCACCTTTCCAATATTGCAAGTATAAACTTGGAATCAATCGTGCAGTTTGGGATTTTTATAACATTTCCAAAACCCGCAAATTCGAGATAGGGCACGATCAACGGATCGAGAGTAATGTAGTTGTGTGAGCGAATTCTAAATCTTTTAGTATCCTAAATTCAAAATGTAAATAATGTAAGATTCCATAAGATGACTAATTTAATAATAATTTTATAAAAAATATATTAATATAAAAGAATATTTAAAAGTTTATAGAAAGCATATGACAATCAGCTTGGCGTGGGACATGCCTACATGTAGAGTGGGTGGCATCATAGGTGTAATGTAAGATGGAAGCATAGGGACAATCTTATATGCATGCATGTAAGGTGATATGACATGTGGGATGTGCCATCCCAGATGGCGCATAAGAACAAAATTAGTAGATTTCTCCATCTCAATTGGCGAATCAATGGTGGAGCATTTTTGTCTTGTTCAAGACAAATGAAACCTATTTATCCTACATACATCTAATATTATCAACACTCAAACATTCAAACATTCAAACACCAAACACAATGTCCTCTACACCATAATATGTTATCACTACACATTTCAACGGTGAGACGTACATTTGTCCCACCTCTGATTTTTTTATTTAGAGACACTGATAATATCCGGTTTTGTTTAAACAGAAAAAGCCAATTTCTTATATTTCAAAAAATGATTAGAGGTCAAACTTGGACAAGGTCCAGTGACACACATCTTCTATCAAAATCCAGTTTTTTTGTAAGAACCAAATAATATTTTATAAGGTAGAGGTTCAAGATGACGAGGATCTTAAAAATATGTTTTCTAGTCATGAGTATTCTGGATACGACTCAGTTGAGTTTTACATTGTGATGCAGGAGCCTCAGTTGTCACGACCAACTTAGTCACAAGTGGTTGATCCTCTCGAAGACGAACAAGCAGAAGTAGATGTTGTTGACAAAGAAGAGGAATATGAAGAGTTAGAGTTTTACAACATGGTCAATGATGATTCTGAAGACGGTGCGCTACCTGAAATACCTCCAAATGAAATATACACACCACCTTCACACATGACAAACTTCAACATGGGCAGAGATGAACCGTCATCAGATGTTTTTTTCAACCCGTATATGCAGTCAGATCAAAATTTAAAAGAGAAAGACAAATTTCGTTCAAGAGAAGATTGTATGCGAGCTATAAAAAAGTTTCACATGTTAAACTCTATCGATTTTAAGGTAGATCGGGTAAATCCAGAAAGATACAAGCTTAAGTGTGTTCACCCAGATTGTATGTTCAGGCTCACTGCAATATACAGGTTGAGAGGTGATTGTTGGGTGATAAGTTCTATGTCCACCCACACGTGCGTTAATTCTACTCAATCACAAGATCATCGTAAACTAAATTATGATCTAATATGTCAAGAAATCCCACCTCTCGTCAACAATGATCTGTCATTGAAGGTGAAAACCATAATCTATCACATCACTACAATATACAATTATACTCCGTCATACAGAAAGGAGTGGTTAGCAAAGATCAAGGCGATTGAAAAGGTATATGGAAACTGGGAGGATTCATACAAAGAACTACCGCGCTACCTGCATGCACTTCAAACGTATTCTCCTGGAACTGTTTATATTATGGAAACATTGTCGGCGTATGCCCTAGATGGTACTTCTGTAAACATAAAATGGAATATTCAGTCGATTATTATGGGTTTTTCAACCTTGCATCACAGGGTTTGCGTCCTGCAAACCTATTATTCAAATAGATGGAATATGGTTGTACGGGAAATATAAAGGCACGCTACTGATGACAGTTGCACAAGATGGAAACAACAACATTTTCCCAATTGCCTTTGCTCTAGTAGAGAGAGAGAGAGAGAGAGAGAGAGAGAGAGAGACTGGTGGTGCTTGGAGTTTCTTTCTCAAGAATCTCCGAACACATGTCGCTCCATAACCTAGTCTATGTTTGATCTCTGACAGACATGCATCTATTGAGAGTGCATACAATAATTCTGCAAATGGTTGGCATGGACCTCCTTCTACACATGTCTACTGCATTAGACATATCGTACAAAATTTCACAAGTGAGATCAAAGACAAGGCTCTTAGGAAAACAGTTATGAACGTGGGGTATGCATTAACACAATCTTCGTTCAAACACTATTGCAACGAGATCAGATTGTCAAATTCAGATGCAGGTAGGTGGATTGATAATATTCCAGTGAAGAAATGGACAAGGTCATACGACAGTGGACAACGATGGGGTCACATGACAACAAATCTTATTGAATCAATGAACGATGTATTCAAAGGCATATGAAACCTTCCAGTAACCGCTTTGGTGAAATCAACATATTTTAGGATGACTTCGTTGTTTGCAAAAAGAGGTGAAATGTGGAATGCGGTCTTACAATCGGGACAACTATGGAGTGAAAGTTGCATGAAATATATTAAGGCAGAAGGTGTCAAAGCCAACACCCATCTTGTTATAAGGCTCGACCTACATAACCATAACTTCATTGTCAAAGAGACAATCGACTACAACGAGGGGCTGCCAAGACAAGAGTATAGGGTTATACTACCATCTTATTGGTGCAATTGTGGAAAGTTTCAAGCCTTTTGTATGTCTTGCTCTCATGCCATTGTGGCATGTGCGTATACTCATCAAGATGCATTATTACTTCTATTTCTCATTTACAAGTATGAAACCTTGCTCAGCGTATACAATAATGGTTTTCCAATGGTAGTGAAACCTGATTATTGACCTGCATATAAAAGGGAAATAGTATGACACAATGATCAAATGCAAAGGAATAAAAAGGGTCGTCCCAAAAGCAAGTGTATCACAACTGAAATGAACTCCCTTGACAAGCTAGAAAGAAAGTGTGGTTTATATCGCCAGGTTCACACAATCGAAAAAATTATCCCACTCGTGCTACAAACTCGACAACATAAAAATTGTATGCAAACTATTTGCACTATTTTAAGTTCTAAACGTAAATTTTTTCATTAAGAGCATTTGTTACAAAAATCATACGCAAACAACAAATAAAAACACTATAAAACATCTAAGAAATCACAACCGTCAAAACAATTTCATCTGAGTCATGCATCATCATCGTTACGTCTCTGTCTGTTTTGACTTCCTCCAACCAAGATTGAAGTTCTTCAGTTGCAGGTGAGGTGGTTGTTCTTCTTCTCTGGATCCTTCTAATTTATTTCCCAACATCGATATCTCCCTCTAACCGTCACATCAACTCTCTCTTCAGACGCTTCATGGAGTGAATGTATCAAAATTTCATTTTCATCGGAGGTTTGGTGGCCGAGAAAATAACATATCCATCTCTGATGAAAATCATGAGAGATGTCATAATACAAATAACAGAGAGAAAGTAAGAATAAAATGTGAGAAAGTATGAAGAATGATGGAGAAATGATTATTTTATTTATAAAAAATACAATTGTACATAGTAACTATCTCAGATGGCGCTTTCTCTCTTTATTATAGTGTATGTGTTATCTCATATAATTAAAATATACATGCGTCAAGTGAGATGACGCTTAAAACAAAAAGTTTAGTACATGCGTTAAGTGAGATAACGCCTCTATTATTATATATTTTAAAATATGATTATTTATGTAATTTTTTTTTTAAAACCCAATTACTTAT
The DNA here is from genome assembly GCA_948472305.1 of Vicia faba. Lineage (NCBI taxonomy): Eukaryota > Viridiplantae > Streptophyta > Magnoliopsida > Fabales > Fabaceae > Vicia > Vicia faba. The sequence goes on from OX451737.1 coordinate 209,014,995, forward strand.
ATATTTTTTTTAATACTTAATTACTACTAAAAAAAATTCTGTGTATGTTACCAAAAAAATAGTTAAACAATATTAAAAAGTCTTCTTTTCTGAAAGGAAAAAAACTCTTATTATCAATCTCCCGTAAATTGTTGTGGATTATAACAAGGCAACACAATATGTGGTGCTCGTGAGTACACATATGGGTATGTTTAGAACATGACATGACCATGACCACACTTAGCGACATTCGTGTCACGGTTTGATTCCATTACGAGGAATAATCATTCAATCTACTAATGTGTAGTCTCTGTTAATGCTTACAGCTGTATTTATACTACTACTCTACAACTTCTAGGCTGAATAGTATTGTTATTTATTATTGTGATTCTCAACAAATCTTTACTTTTCTGACTCTCTCACCCTTGCTTCACGTTTTCTCTTTCAATAGGTACCATACTTTTAATACAAATTGTATTAAAATTTTAATTTATTTAAAACTAAAATAAAAAGTGATGTGACATTTAGGAGTGTTGAAATTGTTTGGGTCTGATACTTTTTTAGTTTAGACAGAAATTAAATCAAACTAATGAAATTCAGGTTAATTAATTCGGGCAATGACGTTTAGAAATTTCCCACACCAATCATATTAATTTATATAATTTATATTATTATTATCATGATAAACTCTTCCCACACTTTTTATTGTACTCTTCCATGATTGAGTTATGGAAATTTTGATCTTTCAATTGCTTAAATGCTTTTAACATGGTTTTAAGTGGTCCATCACTAACAAGCTCAATGTTCTCCCACCCAATAAGTCACAACCATCAACTTTTCATTCTTATATATAAAAAAACTATTATCAACTTTTCGTTCTCATATATAAAAAATTATTATGGATTTATTACAACAGTAGCTGATTTATTACAGCTGCTCAATCAATTTAATGTGTAATTGTTATGGATTTATTAGAATTGAATGTGATTTGTGTAATTGTTATGGATTTATTAAAATTGAATGTGATTTATGTTTAATTAATTTAATTTGTTGCATCCGTGCTGATTTATTACAGCTGCTCAATCAATTTAATGTGTAATTGTTATGGATTTATTAGAATTGAATGTGATTTATGTTCAATCAATTTAATTTGTTGCATCTGTGCTGATTTATTACAGTTGCTCAATTTAATGTGTAATTGTTATGGATTTATTAGAATTGAATGTGATTTACATTTAATCAATTTAATTTGCTGCACTAGTGAAATAACAGTAATAAGAGAGAGTGCATAATAATGTTGACAATATTAGACTATCACAACTCATCTATAGGAAGAGGGGTGAATAGATGTCCACATTAAAATTGACATTTCAAAATAGTTATTTAAAAATTAAAAATTTATTTGAAAAACAAGGTTGAGCGAAAGGTTTATTAACATAGACCAAAATAGTAGTCTAAACGAACCTAGTTATAGGAAATTCGGATATGTACAAGCCATATGAAATTAAGATAATGGTAAAATCAATTAATAGTTTAATATCAAATACAATGATTTCATATTTACAATGAAATCATATTAAAAATGTAACTCAACACTTTATCGGACATGTCGCGCTTAATTAATTTTTCAGAATTTTCTTTGAGCCTAATTGATATGAAAAAATACTTACAATCAAAGTGATTATAAGCTAATCAACAAAGCAATTTAAACTTTAACAATCAAAGAAAAATTCTATACAAATTGATCAATCAAACAACACATTCAACAAATTGTACATAGAGAGTAAATGAGAGTAAGTGATAGAACATTGCAATTTTCCTTTGAGTTGAACAAGCTAAATAATTTGTCAAATACTTGGTGTGCAAGTGAATTTTTAGAATTTTCCTTTAAGTTGTGTTGATACAAAAAAGCACTTGTTCTGAATTGGGCCAGCTCTTGCCCCACTGTTGGGGAGGCACAGTCCAGTGCCTATCAAAGGCCCAAAGATGTAGCCCAACATAATGACCGTTGGGCATTTCCCCATGTGTCTGCTAAGAAGATGTTGCCCACGTGTCAAAACCGTCATCATACTGCACTCTGGGAATAACGGGTCCACTACCTACTTTCTTGGGGCAGTTGACCAGGAAGGGGGGCACGTGTTGGACCCCATACACACGTAAATCCTGGAAGTCTTCCTTGTTGGGCCTCATCATGGCCCATCATTGAAAACCTTGGTCCAACGTCGGGGGCTATAAATACCCTCTCATTTGAGAGGGTCAAGTATTGATTCTTTAGCTCACATACTCTCATACTTGCTAGCATTATCCCTGAATCTTACTTTAGCATCAGAGTGCCTTGCAAGTATCCCCCCACTTCACATCAAGTTGTTGCTGGACACCAAGCTCGAAGGCCTTGACAGTTTCTTCTGGTCAGGTACAATTAGTGGCACCGTCTGTGGGAACCTAGCTTCCCCATATCCATCACATGACTAAAGCAACCTTCCATTAAACTCTGATTGTCATGGCTGATCAAGCTGCCAACAACCACCAAAACGTCCACCTCGCCAACATCAACAATAATGTTGGCGACAACATTGGTCACAACAACGTCGGGAACGACATCGACATGGCTGGTCTTGAGCGTAACTATAGAAATGGGTTGGCCGCCTCTTCATCCCACTCTCGACTGCATGAGGATGGCCACGCCCCCCAGAACTATGAACCAAACACTTTCCAGGAGGTCCTCGTCTCTACTGGCGCTGATGCCACGACCAGAGCATTATTCACGGCCATCAACCAAACAAACTACTTGATCTTCTCGTAGGGCGAGCGACTGATAGTGCTAGAACAGACTCGTCGGTCCCCGAGAAGACACAAGAGACCTGACACTTCTCCTCCCCGTCAGAATGAAGATCGTCCTCGATCTCTCCCGCGGAGACACAAGTGGGACAGGTCGCGAAGCCTCTCTCCCTGATGGACTAGGAGACGCCCCGCTTTGGAGAGAACACTGTCTGAAGCTACCGGGAGACGCGGGCTCACCCCCCCCCCCCCCCTTCCTTCCCCCGCGCAGGGAACAAAGATCCCCTAAAAACAGAAACAGGGGCAACAGAGAAACACAACCTCAACAAAGGTGATAGACGATAGGATGTATTTAGAAGGGGGGGGGGGGGGGGAGGTTTAAATAGATACCTTGATTTTTAAAAGTAGTTTTTAAAGAAAACTTAAAACACAGTGAAAGCTACCCACGATCCTCTATTGAAAATACCAGATATTCGTAAAACCGAATGGTATGAATAAATGAGAATTATTAACACTTAATTCAATTATAATTGATCATTTATACTTTTTAACTGTTTTCAATTACTCCCAATGAATTGTTGAGTATAAAACCCACAAATTTACAATTTTGGTCTTTTATCGAACACTTGGTCTGCGTAATCACACCAAGTCCAATCTATCTAAATTTGTAGTGTTAAAACCAATTATAACAATCAAAGTGATTACTATAGTCCTTAGCAATAGTTTTATCACACTACAAATCCATACACTTGGAACCACAAGTGCAAATTCACAAATTATAGCAAATAAACGGTAAAAGAAGAGAAAGAAAAATGACACGCAATTTATTTAGGCAGTTTTCCCTGTCGTCCTCGTGTGGGGTACTCTGTCCCTAATTCTAAAATATAGAATTAGGATAATTGCTATTATGATTGCAAAGTTTGTACAAGAGATAAAAAATAGTCTCCACAACTCAAATCCAATATCTTGAATTGAAAACTAAGCTCCTCTCTTCCCTTGATTCGATTTGAACCAAGTATGTCACCAATCTTCGATAAACCTCCGGTTGTAGCTACCTTGTTGAGAACCCATACCATTTTTCAAACCCTCTGCTCGAATGATTTGATCGCAAGATGGTGACCCCAATTCTTCCTTCATAATCATTCGATTGTAGCTACCTTGTCGAGCGAACCCACGGTTCCTCAATCCCTTAAGCACGACTGAATTTGGATGAAGCAAAGAATTGTCAAAAACCCCCAAATCTCAATGATCTTGGAGGACAAAACCCTCAAATTTTATTCAAGAAAAACCACAATTACTCAACCCGAACAAGATCGCAATCTTCTACTTCGGACGTTATCAACACACGCCCCACACCTTGATCGACAAAAAATATTATGTGTAGTTGTCAATGGATGAGTGAGAAGTTGAATATGATGAGTACCTTATGTATCTATTTCACTTTTCTTGTTAAAAACCAAATGATAGAACCCAACAAGATTATATATGTTATCTCAAGTCAAAATCCAAACTAACATGCTGAAAAACAGATGTAACGAGTGAACGGTCGACATATTTCCAAAAGGGGGACTCGACCTGAGCATTCTCGAGAGTGTCAGAAGACAAAGTGCGTGATCCATGTGTCGACCGCTCCAGGGCTATACGTTGACGCATAGTTCCTAAAAATTACTCCCAGGTTGAGTAGACCACACAGTCGATGTGAGCAAACCCGAGACTTCCCCAAGGTGAAACTTTCAATCATGCATCGATCGGAGCTTTCTTTGAGTCGACCTAAAGCATAGAAATTTCCAAAAATACCAATGCTTGAAGACTTTTCATGCTTTCTTGTCCACCATATCATCTAGAAACATTTCAAACATATAGTGGAAAGTTTTGACATTATTGAAACCCTTATTCAAGGAACCTTGCCCTCACATACTCCCCCTTTTTGATGATGGCAAAACTTGTCCTTAGTACCAAGTATCAAAATCTTAATCTTGGAGATTTCTCCCCCTATTTTTGTGCATCCTTTATTTCGTTTTGTTTTGACTTTCATATCATCTGTTCTTGGCTTCCACATGCTTCTCCCCCTTTGACAACATCAAAAAGAGACAAAGCAATAGGTTAAAAATAACAATAATCAATAAAAGTAAGGTTAGACCATAATCTACTTTGGCAATCAATAACTCTAACAAACAATCACATAAAGAGATGTTAGAGAAAGGCATAACAAAGAGATAAAAAACATAAATAGACACCAATCACATAGTTTAGTTACAAACCGATGTTCAAAGAGAGACAAACACAAAGTAAGTCATAATATCAAAAATAATAAATCAACAAATACTAACCAAAGTTCATGAAAATAACAAATATTCATCGATGGTCCCCAACCATAGGTCGACCCAAGCAGGCCTATTTTTCAATTTTGAAAATATTCATGAATTTTAAGACACAATAAAACAAAAGTAACCACCTAAGCATAGATCACACATCACAAAGATTAAAAAGCGCATATCACAAGGAATACATTTTTTTACAAGTTTACCACTTTGAGTTATCAAGAGTAGAGTTAGAGTTATAATGATATTACCTATATGATGCAGGATGAATTTTGCCCTCACAAATAACTTGATAGAAGAGTGTAGACAATTTATGAGAGTATAAGTATAAATAAGAGCAATGCAACTAATGTAGTTGCAACCTATCCAAAATGTCGAGAACACCAAGTTGCCTACGGATGTGGAAGAAAGGTTTGGTCCGAAGAGGTTTTGTGAAAATATATGCAAGTTGATTAGTGCTATCAACATGCTCAAATACGACGTCACCTTTTTCTACATGATCCCTAAGGAAGTGATGCCTAATCTCAATATGTTTTGTGCGTGAATGTAAAACCAAGTTTTTGGTTAGGTTTATCGCACTTGTGTTGTCACAAAAGATCGGAATATGATTGAGTTTGACATTAAAATCAAGTAGTTGTTGTTTGAGCCACAAAATTTGGGCACAACAATTACCAGCTGCGACATATTCCACCTCGGCAGTTGACAAAGCAACTAAAACTTGTTTCTTGCTATGCCAACTTACTAAGGAATTTGAAAATAAGTAACACGTACCACTAGTACTTTTCCTATCTAACTTGCAACCAGCAAAGTCAGAATTGGAATAACCAACCAAAGAGGAATTATTACCCTTATAGAACCATAACCCATACTTAGTCTTACCACAAAGATACCTAAGTATGCGCTTAACGGCTTTTAAATGTGACTCCTTGGGGTATGATTGATACCTAGCACACATACATACACTAAACATAATGTTGGGATGAGAAGTGGTAAGGTAAAGAATGGAACCGATCATACCTCTATACCTTTTTACACCAACCAGCTTACCATGTTCGTCATGATCAAGATTAATCGCGGTAGGCATTGGAGTGTCAATGACCTCTGATTTTTCCATGTCGAAGCGCTTTAGTAGTTCTTGACAATACTTGGTTTGACTCACAAAAGTCCTTTCCTCGAGTTGCTTAATTTGAAGCCCAAGGAAGTACTTTAATTCACCCATCATACTCATTTCAAATTCTCCCTGCATCAACTTAGAGAACTCCTTGACCAAGGATATATTAGTAGATCCAAATATGATATCATCTACATAAACTTGTACTAAAATTGAATGTTTTCCTTGGCGCTTAATGAAAAGAGTTGTATCGACCTTTCCTCTTGAGAATCCTTCTTCTAACAAAAACTTGCTAAGGCATTCATACCAAGCCCTAGGGGCTTGTTTGAGACCATATAAGACACGTTTTAGTTTGTAAACATGATTAGGATACTCAAAGTTTTCAAATCCAGGAGGTTGAGATGCATAAACCTCTTCATTAATATAGCCATTTAGAAAAGTACTCTTAACATCCATTTGATATAACTTGAAATTTTGTGAATGTGTAAAGGGAAGCAAAAGGCGTATAGCCTCGAGTCGGGCTACCGGTGCATAAGTTTCCTTATAGTCTATTCCTTCCTCTTGGTTATTCCCTTGAGAAATAAGGAGAGCCTTGTTGCGAGTTATTATTCCGTCTTCGTCCAATTTGTTCCTAAACACCCATTTAGTGCCGATTACACGATGGTCTCGCGGAGGAGGAAAAAGGTCCCAAACCTCATTTCTATTAAATTGGTTTAGCTCATCTTACGTAGATAAAAACAAATGTTCATTGAGTAAAGCGTCTTTGGAGTTTTTATGCTCAATTTGTGAGACGAAAGCAAAATAATAACAAAAGTTACTTATCTTGGACCGTGTAATGACTCCTTTTGTGATACCTCCAAGGATATTGTCAATGGGATGATTCTTTATAGATTTAAATTTCAATGGGAGATCATTTTCATATCTTTTAACATCCGGATCTTTAAGTATACTCTCTGAAGATACACCTGCACCATCAAACACAATACCTCTTCCGATCGATCTCGGATAAGATTCACCAAAAGACACATGCACGGACTCCTTAACAATTTGTAACCTTTTATTAAATACACTATAAGCTTTACTAGATTGAGAGTATCCGAGAAAGATACCTTCATCTGCTTTTGAATCAAACTTACCAAGATTTTCCTTTCCATTGTTCAACACAAAACATTTACATCTGAAAACGTGAAGATGTGAAATATTCAGCTTTCTTCCTTTTAGTAGTTCATACGAAGTTTTGTTTAGAATTGGAAGGATTAGGATCCTATTCAAAACATAACAAGCCGTACTTATGACATCGGCCCAAAAATACTTAGGAAGGGCATGTTCATTGATCATAGTTCTTCCGAGTTCTTCTAAAATACGGTTCTTGCGTTCCACTACTCCATTTTGTTGTGGAGCACATGGTGCAGAAAAATTATGATCAATGCCATATTTTTAACAAAATTCCTCAAAGAGATGGTTTTCAAATTCACCCCCGTGATCGCTTTGGATTGTAACAATGTTGGTGTTTAACTTATTTTGGAACATCTTAGCAAATTTTTCAAAAGAAGAAAGAGTGTCACTTTTGCTAGCCAAGAAAATTGTCCAACAAAATTTAGAGAAGTCATCTACTATAACAAAACCATAATAATTACCACCTAGACTTTTTATTCTAGATGGTCCAAAAAGATCCATGTGGAGAAGTTCAAGAGGTTTTGTGTAGAGATAATCTTTTTAGATTTAAAAGAAAATTTTGTTTGTTTTCCCATTTGACATGCATCACACAAGTGATCTTTAGAATACTTTATTTTGGGTAAACCAACAACTAGATCTTTTGATACAATTTTATTTAGCAAATCAAAATTGACATGCGCTAATCGCCTATGCCAAAGCCGTGAGTCTTCACTCATGGAAACAAGACATTTAGCGTCGGTCAAAGACACTTCATTCAAGTCAAGAATATATACATTATTAACCCTCAAGCCTTTAAACACATTATCCTTATCACTATTTTCAATTAAGAAACAATCTTTTGAAAAATAAACTTTATATCCTTTGTCGCATAATTGACTAATACGAATGAGATTGTGTTTAAGACCCTCAACTAAAAGGACATCTGAGATGGTAGTAGAAGAGGGATTACCTACACTACCTTTTCCGAGTATAGATCCCTTTTTGTTATCACCATAGGTTACAAATTCTTTCTTCTTATCCACAAAGTCAAAGAATATGGAAATATTATCCGTCATATGTCTTGAGCACCCACTATCGAGAAACCATCTTCTCTCTGTAGTCTCAAGACATTCCACCTACAAAATCAAACAAGGGAAATAGGTACCCAATTTTTATTGGATCCTTGTGTGTGAGGGAAACATGGGTTGCCTTTGGGAGACCATTTGAAACTGCCTTTAGGTACCAAGAATATTCTAAATTGACATTTTTTAACGGTGTCTCCCTCCTTGCAACAATATAGACATGCTAAGTCTTGATATGAGTTACTTTTTCTTGATTGGTCTCTTATCTGATAAGTATATTTTTGATAAGGGTTAATCATATTTTTTCTAAAATTTGATCGATCAATAGCAAATGTAACTTTGGGTTGTAAAGCCTTGTCTAATTTGGCTTTAAGAATTCTAGTCTCCCTTTGCCAAATGTGAAAAGTTTCACATCCATGCAAATTTTTCCAAGAGGTCTTGTCAATTTCATATTTGTCTTTGATACTCTCTATCATAGATTCCTTGAGAGTTTCCAAATCCTTTTTGGATTCAGAATCTTTAAGATCAAGGTATTTGAAAATCCTTTTATTTGAGGCTAAGCATTTGAAAGCTTCCTTAGCCTCATGATGTAGAGTATTAAAGGCATTTAGTAATTCAATATAAGACATATCATCAACATAATCATATTTATAATGACTTACATTCTTTTTATTTTTGTGATGCGCCATAAGACACAACTTTTCCATTTCCTCATCATCACTAGAGTTATCTTTACTTGATGAATCACTATCACTATCCCAAGAAATGTAAGCTCTTCTAGATTTGTTTGGCTTCTTTGAAACGTGTCTCTTACTTTGTATTTCTTGAACAAGGGACAATCTATTTTGTAATGATCGGGTTTCCCACAATTGTAACAAGATCCTTTTGACTTATCTCTCTTGCTTTCAAAATGTTTGTTTCGCTTAGCTTGCCTTCTATAGTCAACGAGATTCTTATTTGAATGTTGGATTTCATTCTTCCAAAGATATCTGTTGTACCCTAAAATTTTCCCTCTCATTTTAGCAACATTTCTCATCACAAGGCTCTTTGAACTCAAGATCAAGCTAGGGTTTGCTCTGCTCAAGACATCTCCTTGCACTGTTGACCTAAATTAGGGTTTGAGTTTGCACAGGGATTTTTGGACTTATAATGCTCAAAGTGACCTTCATAATTCATGTTGAACTCATAAGTTTGTCCATACCAAGTTTCAAGCCTTGAATCAAATTTTTGCCCAGTCAATTGGACAGTTGACCTAGAAATCAACTGTATTGGGGAAAAAGTCAATTGTGGCCAATTTACAGTCAAACCTCACAATTTTTGATCCACATCAACATTATGAACTCATATGAACCATTTGATCAAGTTTGGACCACAATTCCACAAGAAATTTGATCAGATCACCAAAAGGGCAAAATGGTCATTTTTAGGGTTTTGACTGTACAAGGGCAATTTCTGACTTTTTGACCTAGCCATGGAAAATTGGGTTCAAGAATGAATTCAAGGACTCAATGGCATCATATTGACCTATTCACAAGGTTCAAAAGACCTCAATTGCATTGGATTGACAGATGAATTTTTCAGTCAACTGATCAAATTTTGATTGTACACTAAAAGTCAAACTTTGACTTTTTGGTCAAAATCAAGTGCCAAGGGTCATTTTCATCAAAATATGTCAAAACATGAAACTTGTTCATCAAGAAACCCATTTTTGCAAATTAGGGTTTAAAGTTGAAAAATTTCATAACTTAGAATTTTTCTAAGTTATGAAATTTTCTTAATTTTTTCCTAACTTTGCCCAACATTTTCACCATGATGCAATTGGATTCAAACAAAACTTCAAACATTAAAGTTGTAGTCCTCAACAAAGTCTACAACTTTGATTCACAAAGATTTCCCAAAAGAAGCTTGGATCTCAAGTTATGAGTTTTGGAACAAGGGTCCCTAAAACTTTTAACTTAGTGAAATTTTGCCCTAGTTTAGGCAGGATTTTGACCTATCTTCATGGCCATTTTTCACATAGTTCCACTTGTAATCTCAAATTGAATTTCAATATGTATTGTAGAGCATGTTGCAAGATTTCCAAAATGTCCAAGAACTCTCCAAACTCATTTGTGGTTAGGGAGAATCGAAGGCTTGAAGTTGGCAAAAACTCACTTTTCATCCATGGCATGTTCATTGTGATACAAGGTACAAATTCAAATCAGCTTGCTTTGCACTAGATTACAGGACTCAAAACCATTCCACACTCAATAATTAAATGCAAATACATTGGGCTAAGACATTGTTTTTGTCATTAGAACATTGCACATAAAATTAATCCTTAAGTAGAAAAAGGTACATTACCATTTTTGCCATAATCTTGCTTTATGTCAAACCACAATCTTTGAGCATTGGTCCAGATCTTATGCAGCAAATCAAATCCACAAATTAGAGGGGCCAAGAGCAGAGGGTGCAAGCATATGGATAGCCTGTACAAGCCTGTTTTATATCACTTCACACATTTGCTTCATAACCAAGAAATTTGTCCAAAACACAAGGAACTTGAACATCAGCTAAAACCAACTTGTGCAAGCTTTTGAAACATCTTTCACACATCCCCTTGAACCATAAAAACAACTCTTTGAACCCTCAAACACCCCATAGCTCAAAATCACCTTCCATTGGCAAAATAGGGCAACATCTGCATCTTGACTTCCATAGCACAATTTGCTCGTGCGTTTTGCCCCAAACCTGTTCAAACACCTTCCATTCAATCCATCCAAGCTATCCCAACCTTAAACACCAAATGTAACTCCATTTACAGGTTTTCCATTTTCATTTGAGCTTGTGCAGGTTTAGTTCTGTAGGCTTGTTCAAGTGCATTCAAGGCAAGCTAGACATTGGAAAAGGTTAAGTGAAGTTCAAGCAAGCTCCCAGACATCTCAGGCCTTGTTGAAAAGCTCCACATTGCCATACACGAAGTCAGCTGAAACAGGTTTTTATCAACTTCCTATCTCTCTATTTAGGAACATTTAGACTAGGTTTGTGAATAAGAAATGTAGTATTCATTGCCATGAAGCTGTACATATGCCCAGTTTCATTTTTATTAAGCATGCTAAGAGAATTTGATCCATGAATTTCCTGAAAAAACTAGGTCAGATTTTAGGGCTAGAGAATTCTCTCTGGTCTTTGAGAGTTAGAACAAGTTTTTATATGGTTGAATTCGTCTTGGAAAGCTCTACAACTTTGATGTTATGTGTTTTTTGCATTAGAGCACGTATGCAGGATCTGGCATTTTGAACAGGGCGCGTGGTTTTGTTTGAACAAGAGGTTGAAGATGAAGTCAGTGGGTTGGGCTTGGTTCTAGCCTTGCTTCTCACACCCCTTTTGCTGAATATACCCCCCTGGCCCATTTCTTCATATTTTTATATTTTGTTATTTTATTTTCATTTCTGATTTTATTTTATTATTTCCAAATATAAAAAATACCCAAAAAAAATATTTTATAATTTTTTACATTTATTTTGCATCT